>OY987229.1:3722020-4322020 GCA_963920705.1 Odiellus spinosus
AATTAAAATTTTCAATGTTAAAATCCCATTGAAATTATATCCCATAGAAACTATTGGGTTCTATTTTTTGTTTCACCTTGTAGTCGTGCACAGGCAGGTACTCAAATGAAAATCGGAGGAATCAGTTGGAAATTACCAGTAACTACAAGAAATCATGAAAAATATTAGAAATCTTAAATTTTTTAAGAAATCATGGAAATCAAGGCATTCATTTGGTAATCACAGCAATGACGATGAATCACCGGAATCAATGGAAATCACGAAACGTTCTCAAAAATTAAGAAATCAAAGAAATCACTTGATAATCCCAGGAAATCATGAAAAATCATCGAAATCAAACGGAAATCACCTAATTTTTTGGAAATCACTTTGTTATCACTGGGAATCACGAAAAATCACCGGAATCAAATAAAATCATGGAACTCAAAAGAAATCAAAGGAAATCAAATAGAAATGAGAGGAAATCACAATTTTTTTTGGAAATCAAAGGAAATCAAATGGGAATCAAAGGAAATCACCATTTTTTTGGAAATCCAGGAAATCACTTGGTAATCACTGGAAATCACTTACGTATGTTGGAATCGGTGTACAAAATATTTTGAAGTGACTAGCCCCACGTCAAAGGTAATAAACTAAATGACGTGACATTGATGACAATAGTTCGACCTGGAAAGCCTAAACCGGCCGTTTTAAAGGGATACTATTATTTGAAGTATTTTTTAACTGATTTCTTACGTGAAAATAATATCCCTTCATTTATTCGTAATTTTTGAAGTACAAATACAATTAGAAATACAAATACAATTTTTTAAGTTTTGTCCCAATTATGCATTTGTATTTCTCTACCGTTAGCAAAAAAGCCAATCCCATAAGGTACTAAAATAAAATTGCCGATTTTAAATTAGGTTTATAATAGATTCGAATGCATAATTATCATCAAAAGTTCGTAACTGGCGAAGCGTGTAGTTCGAGAAAATTTGCAAATTTTTCTAATATCAAATGTTAAATTTAAACTTATATGTCGCCAAGGATTCTACGATCTTCGAGAGCCTCGTATAATTGGCTCTTGGCTCTGATAGGTCCTTTGGCAACAGTGAAAAAATGCAGCACAGAGCTAAACATAAATCAGTTTTAAATAATTTATTCTAATCGAAATATCAGAAAAAAAAATTAAAATGGATATGAAATTTTCACCTAATAAAGGGAGGATGCAACCTAATAACAAGTGATTTTTTTATCGTTTCCTTATCATTTTAACCGATTTAATCCACTAATAAAAAGTTTATAAAACGAATATGAAACTATGCCTAGAACTAAATTGAGATCTTACCGAAGAACAGGCTTAGCGGGATTCATGGAGATCCTGAATTGCCTCCGTGTAAGGTCTAGTAAAGACCCGTCATTCACACCAGATCTCCATGACACTTACAATCGCGTTCGATTGGTCGCTAGACCTCATACGCGATGAAATCAGCATTTCCATCATTCTCGCTAAGTCTATTTTCCGGGTAAGTTTTTAATTTATTTCTAGTTTAATATTCGTTCGTAAATTCTTTCACTGGTGGATTAGGCTGCTATTTGAACCTTGAGGAAACTATAAAAATCACTCGTTGTTAGGGATGCATTCTCCCTTTAAATGGGAAAATCGTTTAAAAACATTGATCGGATTTCGAATTGAGTTTTTCTTGTAAGTTAAAAAGTAGTATCGGTAAGTAGTTTAGCGGAACAGGGTATAATATCGGAAATCGTGTTTATCGACGATTTAAACAGATTGTCGAATTACCGCGAACGCTATTTCACAATTGTTTCACGCATGCGCCGATGCAAGGAGGTAGTGAATCGGCACTATGAAAATCTCTTTAAGCTTTCGAATTCGACTAAATTTGGTATAAAGTATCTGGAAGCAACAATGTGAAGAAGAGGAAATGAATATCCTTTATCAGTCTCTTCTAAATTATTTGAGTTTTAAAAAGAAAAAAAAATATCGACTCGAAAAACGAGATATGGTGACTGGAATCTATGATTTTCTTCACTTGGTGGAATAAATGAGCTGAAGACACTCTAATCGGCCTACTACATAGTTTCAGATAAAGGAGGGTAAAATTCCACGCCTCTTACCCAGTTTTAATACCCTGTTCAGGGTTGCCAGGAACTTGTGAGTGCAGCTCAGAACAGATCAGTTTGATAACTAAACTGGTAGCCTTTATTTATGTTTCAGTTTGCGCAAACGGCATTTGTCCCATTAGGGAAAACTTTATATAGCGTTGTCTTTCTTATCCAGGTGTGTAATGGGTTTCCAAAGGAACGAGCTGCTTCGAGAATATATAATCAAATGGGGAACTGATAGCGATTTAAGCATAAATTATTTTAAGGAAACCGTCTTTTGCTTTGGGGGAGCGAGAAATTTTCAAAAACGAATCTAGCTGCTTAACCGTCCTAAACTCTAACCAATTGAAGCCTACACATGTTGCCATTAACTGTCGACCAGAAGTGTTGGTTTAATCCAACACCTCTGGTCTACAGTTAATGGTCTCATGTGTAGGCATTGGTAGCTCAATTGGTTAGAGCTTGGGACGGTGGTTGAAAACCACCCCGAGGTGTGATGTCATATTTGTATCTCGAAATACCTGTTAATTCTCTTAATTTGTTTGTTTAATCGTATTAAACAGTGTTATTCCACAAGAAGCAGAGAAAAATCTCGTTAGTTACCCTCAACTCCTTCGCAATATGTCCTCCCAATTAGTATCCTTTGTAGTTTATTTTTAGTTTGGGAGAGCTCGATTTTTAATTAAGATCCTAACGGACTGAAACATTTAGATCTTAGCGCAATTTAAAGATTCCGTGATCGCGTGAAACAAATTGAACACTTAATTAATTTTCTTAACATCCACGACGGGTACTTATGATTTTATTTATTTTTAACTCGCTCGCTCAAATCTTCGCTCAAATATTAAATCTAACTTTTAAATAAATTTTTCTCTAACTTTTTTGGACTAATGTCCCTACGCTCCATTTTTGACCCAGTGGCCTGCTCGCTCGAATTCCAAAATTATTCTTAACCAAAAAAGTTTCCTTTCTATCTTGCCACGAGGCAAGTACGAGAACCTGTTTTTCTTTATTTTTTTTTTTTTTTGCCCTCCAATGAGAAGCTACTCTTTTTCCCGCTCGACTCCCAAGAGCAGGGGTTTTGGGCTTTTCTTCCAAAAATGTTGAAAAATAACAAATATACACGATAGCATACACAATGAAAAGTTTTTAAAAAGAGGATATTGACAACATCACAAGTAAATCATGATTTACCTGTGACAACATAAATGACAAAATTATAAACATATTAAGAACATGAAGAAATACCTCCCCGACTGAACTTTAGTTGAGTCAGTGAGGTTAAGTTTGGTAAGATTACGTTTTCGTCAGGGATTTAATATTTTGGTTTCGAACTTGTTAATAAACCATTTTGCCTGAAACGCAAAATTTGTTTAGAACCAAGAGGGTCAGAAGGACAATCGATAATATCTTGTAATATATTTTTATTTTTTTATTTTTCGTAAGAAATACAAATACAAATTAGACCAAACATTCTTAATTAACGTTTGAATTGTCTGTTTTTAAGCAGGATATTTCAATTAGATTAAACCGGTTCAAACCGCCTTTCTTGTAACCTTTTAGGTAAGGTTAGGTTAGATAATTACACGAACTAGCCCGTTCATCCAACTAGATAATATCTTCGGCTAGCCCGTTCGTCTTGTAATATTTTAGGTTAGGTTACATAATTACACGAACTAGCCCGTTCATCCAACTTGATAATATCTTCGGCTAGCCCGTTCGTCTTGTAATATTTTAGGTTAGGTTGGCGTAAAGCGCATAAGGCGGCACTCAGCGGAGCCTGACCATGAGTAGGGAGGGCGCCGTTCAGCGCTCGGTTAAGGATACTATACGATCGCGTGTCCAAATGTCGTTCACGTTTTTCCGACTATTGCGCCCAAATGTCTCGGCGCCCAGATGTCTCGGCGCCTAAATGTCTCGGCGCCTAAATGTCTCGGCGCCTAAATGTCTCGGCGCCTAAATGTCTCGGCGCCTAAATGTCTCGGCGCCTAAATGTCTCGGCGCGCAAATGTCTCGGCGCGCAAATGTCTCGGCGCGCAAATGTCTCGGCGCCCCAATGTCTCGGTGCCCCAATGTCTCGGCGCCCCAATGTCTCGGCGCCCCAATGTCTCGGCGCCCAAATGTCTCGGCGCCCAAATGTCTCGGCGCCCAAATGTCCCGGCGCCCAAATGTCGCGGATCGATATTGGTTATATACAGGACATTAATCAAGAATGAATTACAAGAATTTTAATTATTATTTACAACAATTTTTCTGGGCCCAGAATATATTTACTAACAATTTAAAAATAATGATAATAAATAACAAAAACCAAAAACAATACAAATTATTCTACATCCTTCGGCCACGACGGTCTATAACTATAAGTACGAAACAATAGACGGGCGGGGGGGGGGGGCAAAAATCGAAGAAAACTTTAAGACGTTAGTGCGTGTGACGGAGAAGACATGGCATAACTGTTGTCGCTTCCGTCGGACGAGCTACGGCTCAAAGATTTCATCGAGTCAATAATAAGTATACGAGAAAGAACTGTTATTTACAGTAATGCATCCCTACGCTTATTTTAAGAAAACCTCTCTATCCGTTTGCCTCGTTTATCTACTTTCTTCAGGTTAGTATAAATTATTAACGTTGAATTTTCTATAATTAGCAATACATGGTAGAGAAATATTTTTAAAAAATTTAAAAATAGTGCACGTTATTTACTTATAAGAGTGGTTATTATACAAAAACGTTGTTTTGCTTCGCACTTCAAAAAAGTGCATTTATAGGTAAGAATTTCAAACCCGTGAAGGGACAGAAATTATAAATTCACAGTGAAAGAAATATGAAAGTCACAGTCTAAGAAATCATAAAGCTATAATTATAATAATTAATATGAATAAAAAATTTACAAAAAAATGACGTATAAATTCGGCCTATCGAAACTTTTACTTATGTAGATTTAATGATTAGAAACTTTATAAAGAGGCGAATGTTTCCTTTTACTAACTGAAAACTGCAACCATCCCTCCTAACAACTAAATATTTTAAAAACGCGGGCAGGAACTATTTGGTATTATGCTATTCTACCTTTCCACGCATAGTTGGCTTTTAGTTACCCTTACCAAGAGTGAATTCTACAACAGAATGATTTCTGCATAATTAAAAGTTTCGATAGGCCGAATTTATACGTCATTTTTTTGTAAATTTTTTATTCATATTAATTATTATAATTATAGCTTTATGATTTCTTAGACTGTGACTTTCATATTTCTTTCACTGTGAATTTATAATTTCTGTCCCTTCACGGGTTTGAAATTCTAACCTTTAAATGCACATTTTTGAAGTACGAAGCAAAACAACGTTTTTGTATAATAATTATAGCTTTATGATTTCTTAGACTGTGTCTTTCATATTTCTTTCACTGTGAATTTATAATTTCTGTCCCTTCACGGGTTTGAAATTCTTACCTATAAATGCACTTTTTTGAAGTGCGAAGCAAAACAACGTTTTTGTATAATTTGTGTTTGCTTTTGGAAAAATTAAACACTTGTAAATCAATTAACCCATTTTTTTTTAATTTAGTGGTAGGAATTAAAATTGCAAATTTACAAGTTTAAATTGAAATGATTTAATATATATGATTATTTTATATTGTACAAACTTTATAATCGGTTATTGTTGTTCTAAATTATGGGGCCCTATAACTGTGGTTTAAGATTAAATATCCTATGGTGCACGCGACATCTTTTTTAATCTCGATCGCAGCACGTTATTCGATCTTTTTAAAAGTAAATTGATTAAGTTCTTGTTTTTGCCATATTCAAAAATATTCCCTCGAGCTCCCGCAGAACGAACACGTCAATACTCTCAGCATAAAACTATAGTTCTTAAATTTCATTTCACACAGTTTAATTCAGAAGTGCTTTCGATTTAGATGAATATTAACATCGCTTAAGCCGTTGTTTTAATTTTGATGGTTTATACCGTTTAATTTTCATTTTTCACTTAGATTTAAAATGAAACCATTCAGTTTATTTGCCGGTTAATGAAAATTATTAACAACACTTAATAAATACTGGTCTGCCATGGTGCACCTCATGGGCTATTAGATTAATAGTTTTGACCTAATTAATTGGTACCCATTTAAAATAGCTTTGAACTCACTCGTTTTCCTGTGAGGACGCGTTACACGACGCGCACAAATAATGGTGGACTGACGCGCACAATTAAAGATTGAAATGTATACAGAATACTGGTCGCTGACGTCTCGTCATCGCGTGATTTCGAATCATCTGATTGCCCGGTTAGATTTTATTTTGTACATGGCGATCAAGCCTTTTTCTTACTCCGTATATTTAAACTCAATTTAAAAATTATGACCTCTCGCTTTTAAGTCTCCAGTCCAACCTCAGGATACCAGTAAGTAGGAAAATATATAATTGGTACCATGACGCGGCATACGCGGGCATGGCAACTAAAAGGAATTTAAAGTTTTCTTAAAATTGAGTACACATGGGACCGATTTATAAAAAAAAGGAAGTCCATGTGCAAGAAGAACCATTACAACTCTAACCTCCGACCTCGCGCTAGCTAGATACGCGTATCGGAAGACCTAAAAGAAAAAACACCCTACGATTGTAATTGTTCTGGGGGGGGGGGGCGGAGTCTCTGCCGTTTACAAATAAAAGTATTTACGAATTAAAGGGTAGGAGTCAAAGATTTTAAAGGTTATATAAGAAAATATAAATAAAGTCCGAATTTGCCGTTACATATAATATGATGACTATTTCTTTGTTTCCATCCATGTATTCATCCACTACGCTTAGTTTAGAATAAGAACGACGAAAGCGGCATAACGATGTTATACCTCAATCGCGCCATGGCTCTGGAAGATTCGCTTCAATTCCGAACTCGTCAATTATAAGAGAGAAGGGTGATACCAAGGGATTACTAGCTAAAGGGATATTGGCTAATTCGAATGATAAAATATACTAGCCTGACGTGACCTTACTAGCGTTGTTTTAATCTGCTAACTTAAAGATAACGAAAAGTGATTACCATGAACATCCACTAAGATACTAAAATATCTACTCGAGAATTAACGAGACGATCGAGACCAGAATAAACATTAAACTTTATTATTACTAGTATAATTCTCATAAATTCAAAGAGCCCTGCAAAAAAAAGCAAACGAAGTCGTAAAAACAACATCGCGTTAAAGAACATATTTGCAAAAAACTATGCCAAGTCCTCCGCACTGTTCCTAAAGATATGTAAGTCTTCCTTTACTCTGCTGTCCAAGAGATGTACAGGATGATGGCCCCAGGCATCTATCCACTACTTGTCCTCTACTTGGCCTATCCTAATCCTTGAAGGCTAAGACATTCTAGGCGTCACCACGGAACTTCCACCTCTGCAGCAGGCTAGAGACGTCAACTTTTTTTTTTACACGATGTTGAACGCATGAATGACAGAGAGAGAATGTGTTCTATCCATAGGCGCAAATGACTTTTATCTCTCGAAAAACTACGTCGACTTCCCTTAAAAAACGGATTTGGCCTACTGGCGATAGGCCAACTGAAAAACGTATTTACATCCCATTGTAAGAATTGGACGACGAGTCCGAAAGTTCGTTATGTCGAACACATGATAGTACCGAAAGTTCGAATACTCAAAAGGGGCTGACTTCGCGTCGACTGCAACTAAATCAGACTGAGACTGTTGCACTCTACTAACGTAACCTTACCTATAATATTATAAGAGGAATGGGTTAGAGCAAGTGTTTAACTAGTTGGAGGGATGACGTAGTTCGAGTGATTAACTAACGTAACCTTACCTAAAATATTACAAGGGCAAGGAAACAAAATGTCCTTTCGAGGTTGTGAACTATCGATAAAGATTCCACTTGAGATTATGTACATGAAGATTACGGTCTATCAAGATTGTCTTGCATCGACATTATGTTCTGTCGAGATTGCGTCCCATCGAGATTATATCCCATCGATATTGTGTCCTATCGCGCGTGTGTCCAATTTTGTTCTTATATCCGTATCCTTTCTAGACTCCTTTAAATTCTGCAGCATCATTTAAATTTCCCGCCAACTTTTATAACTAAATCAATTTATTGTACGTCTGTCTCAGAGTCCATTTTCTAAGACATTTCAAAATCTCACCGTTATATACCATTTGGGCTAATGTATAATACCCAAGTTTATGTACCCTGCGGCTTATAATCATTGATAAAAAAAATTCAATACGCACTATAAACGTTAAAAACACTGTTTTGCATTTGACTCAATACGTAGAATTCTAGGCATCGTCCTATATCTTTTAAACCAAAACATATATCGTTTGTATCTCTCGCGTTCTGCTTTATTATTTATATTTAGTTAGACACAAGTTTTTTATTCAACTGCATACACCAACGTTATCTTTTTATCCGTCTTCCTATCCAACGTAATCAAAGCTACTGTTATTCAGTCTTAGTATTCAACATAATAAAAGTATAATAAAAATATAATAGAACACCCTTGTAAATCTAACACATTTCTCTCTTTCTAATGCAAACTCCCAATGAAACGCCGTCTTTCACGGTGTTTCAACCTTATCTACAGCTTTTGTTATCTCAGTCTTAGTATTCATCCGAAACGTATAGAAAAATATAGAGTACCCCCACGAGCCTAACAAATTTTTCTCTCTCGAATGCAAACACTCAATGAAACGGACTCGCGGTCGGACGAAGAAGAAGAAGAAGAAGAAGGAGAAAACCTCAGTTATCATTGACAAAAAAGATTCCACCTCATAAGACAAATCTCCATAGACTTTTCTAATGAAATTTTGAGACACCTATAAATAAAACAGGCCAGCTGGCCTGTTTTTAATACAGACTCATTAAACTTGTCAGTGAAGATAAACTCCAGTTTAATTTATTTCCAGAACCACCAGAATTTGAGGTCATTTTAGTTTTTAAATTAATTTCTAAAAGTTTGATTAACGGGAAGACGAAGAGGAAAATAAAGTGATTTTTTATTTTTTATATATTTTGTTTCTTAATGTAAGAAAAGTTTGGGTGGGTGAATTATACAAAAAAATTGGAAACCTTCCATTAAATCAAAAGACGCTCCGTCTTGGACTTAAATTAAATTTCCCGCAGGACACTCTTTGAATTGTTGCGTTTGATTATTTTCACTAGCGCAGTCGTGCGTACAACAGAGTAAACCAAAAGTTTTTAGATTAGTCGGATGTTCTCCTTTTAATTGAATTAGCCAAAATCTGAAATTTTTCGGATTTGTTTGCGCAAAACAGACATTTCCCGAATGTTTTATTCCACGCGAACAAGATTTGTAGAATCGATAAAGCAAATCACTTCATTTCCCACTTTAACCTCCCCTTTATTGGGACAATGCAACCTAACAAGTGATTTTTTTATCAATTCTAGAAATACATTTAAAGCTTACCCGAAACAAAGGCTTAGTTGGATTCATGGAGTTCCTATTCTTCGCCTATTAAAGGTCAGCGACCAATGAGCATAGACTCGTCGTTAAGGTGAGATCTTCATGAGTGGTTCCTGATTCATAAATGCGAAGAAATTCAGCTTATCTCAATGAATCCATTTAAGCCTATTTTCGGGGTAATTTTAAATGTGTTTCTAGTTTAGTTTTTACTGGTGGATTATAACGATAAGGAATTGATAAAAAAATCACGTTGTTAGTTTGCATTCTTCCCTTAAAAAACAACTCGAGCCTAAAAATGAAAAGAAACAAGATGGTCAAGCCCATAAGAATAGCTAGACCCCTGACATTGTAAAAGAAGCTGTAAGAAATGATGCTATAGGAGGGGCGTACATGCACAAACGCTCTTTAAACAATTTGAATGGCGTTTCGAGATTTATTGAAACATGAAGTTTGCGGAAATTTCCCGAGCCGACTATATGACCGCGAGTTTTTTTTATGCGATATATTGGAATAGACGTACATACATTCGAATATCCCCGCTTGTGAGCAAACTCGCAGTGATTGCAAATTCAAATCATGTTTTTCAAATTCATGTTTTTCAAATTCATGTTTTTCAAATTCATGTTTTTCCAATCATGTTTTTCCAATCATCATCAAAACTTTTTAACAAAAAGATTCACATGGAGATATTTTTAATTATAACTACTTTAAAATTTACAATTTAAAATTTTCATTTTAAAAATTATTTTCTTTTAGGAGCTTTCGAGCTCGCGGCTCTTTTTCAACTAACCATTTGTTCTAATTTTTTAATCTAAGGAAGGTTACCGCGCCTGCGCAACAGATTATACAATATTACCCCATATTTTGATATCGAGTTGGCCTTCGTCCAAATTTAGGTCCCCCTTCTTTTTTATATATGCGCTTTCTTTAAAATTTCCTCTAAACCAATTTTTTTTCCTACAGATAATTTTAGCTTCTTCTCATTTTATGCGATGTCCCCCTGTATCCCACACGTGTTTTGCTATACCGTTGAGCATGGTTTTTTCTTTTATACATTTATTATGTTCGTTTAGTCTAATTTTTAGCGCTCTTTTGGTCTGTCCTATGTAGTTTTTATTGCATTCGCAAATTACGTTATATACCACCCCTGTTTTGTTTAAATCGCTCTCTGTAGGTCTATTTTTAACTAGTAAATTTTTCAAGGTTGTCGCGCTTTTATTAAGTTTACATTAAGTTTTTTTAGTTGTTTCACTAACTTTACTAATATAGGGTAGTGTGATGACGTTTTCGATGTCCGGTTTTATTGGGTTGATGTTTTTTACTATCTGGTTTTTAGCTAGACCCAACCCTAGTGGGGTCTAGGTGCTGTATTCACTGCGGCGTTGGCGTGGGCGTTGGCGTCGTGCAAGAAGACGAAATACGTCATCGAATAGTAAAATCTTTCGTCCTGTTACCTCTCCGAGTGAACTTTTAGTTCACGGAGAGGTTCTGTCTGTGTGTGACGTCGGAAGAAGAGTCATCAACCACGGCGATTCATTCTCCAATAAAATTCGAATATACATTTATTAGCTTCTACCTTGCTGTAAACGTATATCCATACAGCTCATTGAAGAGCAGCAGCCGTTACTCGCTTCTTAGTTTATAATGATAAACGAACGCCTTATATAGTATCTTTTGGATTCGAGTCTATTTTAGCCTTCTGAGGTTTTACTGAATTGAAGCGTAATATTCCATTAAATTAAAATTAAAACTGATTAAATGATTTAACTTAATCTAAAAACCAATGTTGCTGAAACATAAATTTAATATAACCAATGTTGCTGAAACATAAATTTAATATAAAAGATATTTTCGAAGATATTCAATATTTTCTTATAGGTTGATTAGATAAAGGCGTTTTTTCACGGGTGTCCAAGATAAAATGAATTAATAAATTTTAGATATTAAGGTGAGTTTTCACGGGTATCCAAGGTAAAAATTAATAAAGATTAGATATGAAGGCTTGTTCACAGGGTATCCAAGATAAAATGACTTAATATAGAATAGATATAAAGGCTCGTTCGCACGAGTATCCAAGTTAAAATGACAAAGATAATATATAAATGCCCGTTCGCACGGGTATCTAAATTAAAAATGAATAAATATAAGATATAAATACGCGTTCAGACGGGTATCAAAGAAAAATTAAGATTAGATATAAAGCCGCGTACACACGGGTATCCAAGATAAATTATTAACGATTAGATATAAAGCCGCTTTCACACGGGTATCCAAGATAAATTAATAAAGATTAGATATAAAGATGCGTTCACACGGGTAGCGAAGATAAATTAATAAAGATTAGATATGAAGACGCGTTCACAGGTAGCCAAGTTGAAAAACATGATTTGAAAAACATGATTTGAAAAACATGATTTGAAAAACATGATTTGAAAAACATGATTTGAAAAACATGATTTGAAAAACATGATTTGAAAAACTTTACGCAACTTCATGTTTAAAGGAATCTCGAAACGCCATTCAAATTGTTCAAAGAGGTTTATGCATGCATAACAAGTCCCTGCTAAAGCATCATTCTTTTCAGCCTCTTTTATAATGTCATGGGTCTAGCTATTCCATCTTGTTAAATATGTTCTCTATAAGGTTAGTAGGATAATTGCATTTTTTTAATTGATTTTTTATTTTAATTTTATCTAAGGCCGGTTGATCTAAGATTTCTTCAATTTTAAATTTTAACGACTTTAAAATACCTAGTTTAATACTATTAATATTGGCCGAATTAAAATTTAGATACGTTTTTGCATGTGTTGGTTTCTGGTAAAGCGTACAGAAAAAATCGTTTTCCCGTCGTTCGACCAGAATGTCCAAGAACGGGAGTTTTTTACCCTCTTCATGTTCACATGTGAATTGGAATTCTTAGTTAATACTATTGGCTATCTTTAGGATATCTTCGTTACTAAAATTCTTATTTTTTACCAGAAATACGTCATCGACATACCTCTTCCATAATTTACTATTTGATTCCAATTCAGGGTATTCCATAATTTTACTCTCGATATTTTCCATGACTAAGTTCGCAACCATACTTGATAGGGGTTTTCCCATAGCTAATCCGTGTTGTTGTTTGTAGAATGTTTCGTCATATTTAAAATAAGTATTAGTTAGACATAGGACACTTAAATCTAAAATAGTTGTAATGCTTAATTTGGTTTTTTCTTTCAATTGTTTATCATTATTTAATTTCTCTTTTAGAACACTGATAGTCAAGGGTATAGGTACTCGTGTATAGAGGGAGACAACGTCTAAACTGCAAATTTCGTCATTTTGGTCTAAATTTGTGGCTTTTAATACATTAATAAACTCCCGCGAATTCTTAAGGCTTAGGCCATTTAGGCCTACGTAGGGGGATAAAATTCTAACTAATTTTTTGGCTGTTGCGTACGTTGGACTGTCGATTGATGAGATAATCGGTCGTAGAGGGATGTCTTTTTAAAATTTTTAAAATTAAATTCTTAACGCAATTTATTTTGCCGCGTTTCATTTAAGTTTGAAGTTTTAATTTCAGCTAGGGCTTTCAACAATGAACACCAATTCTGATAGTTGAAAATAAAAATTTAAAGAACAACCCAAACGGCCCATAGGAATTTGGGTAACGTAATGTTAAAATTTTTTGTTTCGCCACTGGTAAAATTTTATTGTGATAGTAAACTAGGGTTATGTCCTCACCTTTCTACCACAAAAATAATCATTTAACCATTATAGTCTGCGAATAAAAATCAATTGAAGTTTAGCTCGATAATGTTAAAAATAGGCCACATCGTTGGATTCGACAATGGAGTAGACTGTCTTCCCCCACCTGAAATCAGTTGAAATTTTGAGTATTAGTAGACACACGATAGATAAAGATTCTTGGAAAATATAGTTTTGTAGCTGCCATGGGATTTTTATCAGCAACGATTTATATTACCCAGAATTTTGACATAATTTGAGGTTCGGAAGAATAAAACGCCTGTAAAAGTGTTCAACCTGCCGAACAAAAAAGTTTCGCTGCAAAGCAAATTCAAGGAGCGACGCACAGACTATACAGCTAACTCGTATAGTCTTTGTGTTCTGAAAAAACAAAGAGAAATAACATCGAAAAAGTATACTGTTGTGGTTTTTATTAAGAAACACTTTATGAGTAATTCAACGAAAAATATATATATTTTTTGTAATGAGCGACTTTAAAGCAAAGCGCGCGGAGTCTTACGTCGCTTTGACAATTGAAAAGCTCGGCTCTTTCAACGTTGAAGTTTGCCAAGTGGAAAAAGACCTAATTAGTGTTCGCGTAGGGAGTCAGTTCTCAGCCTTATCCACGCATCTTGCTTTGATTCGATACGTTCCTAATGGTATCGGGATTGATTCAGTTACTTCGCGGTATTGCAACTTGTGCTCACGTTAGCAGCCTTATTTGGTACCTGGGCTATTAACGACACGAAGATAGCGTTAGCTGGTATCAATCTAAATTGCGTGCAGTCTGCGACGATGCTGGTGATTTTGACGATTTACCTAACATTGTTTGAAATATAATGCCACTAAAATTGTTATTTTTCGTCGAATTACTAATAATGTGTTTCTTAATAAAAACCACTACAGTATACTTTTTCGGTGTTATTTCTCTTTGTTTTTTCAGAATTTGCTTTGCTGCAAAACTTTGTTGTTCGGCAGGTTGAACACTTTTACAGGCGTTTTATTCTTCCGAACCTCAAATTATGTCAAAATTCTGGGTAATATAAATCGTTGCTGAGAAAAATCCCATGGCAGTTACAAAACTATATTTTCCCAGAATCTTTATATATCGTGTGTCTACAAATATTAAAAATTTCAACTGATTTCAGGTGGGGGAAGACAGTCTACTCCATTGTCGAATCCAACGATGTGGCCTATCTTTAACATTATCAAGCTAAACTTCAATTGATTTGTATTCGCAGACTATAATGGTTAAATGATTATTTTTGTGGTAGAAAGGTGAGGACACAACCCTAGTTTTTATCACAATAAAATTTTTCCAGTGGCGAAACAAAAAATTTTAAAATTACGTTACCCAAATTCCTATGGACCGTTTGGGTTGTTCTTTGACTTTGATAAGCGTCCCATAACGGCCCAAACTGCGCATGCAAAAGAACTAACAAAACCACTCACGCTGATTATTCTTTATCCATAGTAGCCGCGCCTGAACTTTTATTAACTAATAACTTTTGCCTACAGTATTGGCCGTTAGAGGACGCTTTGAAACGGCATTATCTTTTAAGATAGTTGTCCATCTTACAATGTCAAAAAATATTAGAAAGCTATGCCTAGTAATACAACGCGTAATACGAAGGATGAGCTCCTACAGGTGTCCTATAAGAAAGGCATTTTCTGGCCCTCTATATTCTTGGTTTCTACACTGGAAGCGGAAGACCTTCAGTATAAAATTTAATTAATTTAACTGTTTCAAACAGTCGTGTTTGGTGTTAAGGACTGAAACAACACCTAGTAGTAGCCAATTAGAACTACGACAACAATTTAAGTTATTACTTTATGATTAGACAAATGTACCCTGGTAATTTCCGCCTAAAGTGAATAGTACTAAAATAGGTAAAAGTTCAACGGATAATCGTCTATAAATCTACTTCTCAATAGTTAGAGTAACTTTGGTTTATCAATGCAAATTCAGATGGCCAAGCGTATCGTAAAAACATCTAATTTTTCACGAGTGTAGTTCTTTTCGTTAGAAATAAGAATTTTTAAACGTTTGAAAGAGGAATTCCGGCTTTAATATCAAAGAAATACAAATATCGGTAAATCACCGTGAAATGGTTTAATTACTGTGAAATGGTTAATTTACCGTAAAATGTTAAATTGCCGTATAATGGTTAAATTACCGTAAAATGGTAAATTATCACGAAATGGTAAACTACCGTGTGTGTAAACTAAAGGAAGTGATGTGAGCGTTTGTGTCTGTTAGGAATATCCCTGTGTGGGTTGGTGGTCAAAAAATTGTATGACTCAATCTTTTTCGGATTTAAGTCTTATAGCGTACGTGATAACCTTATCAAAATGTCCTAGCTAAAAAGATTACTTATGGATCGAGTTACTTTGAGTTTATTCTTACCCATTCTCTGGAAGCGTAAACGTCTCTTGTAGAAAGAAAACCATTTTGGTTTACAGCGCGAGTAGTAATAGTGGGACCTCGAGTGCAGCAAACCTGTTTAATAGATGTATGCAACGGGTTAAGGTGAAAGGTCAAAGGTCAAAGGTTAAAGGTTAAAGGTTAAAAGTCAAAAAGGTCAAAAATGTCAAAAAAGTCAAAGACCTATATACGAAACACCCACTTATCATTGTAAACCTTTCGATACTTCATCAATGTATGAGGCCTCCTTAACTTTTACACGCCAGGGGTAGATAGTGTGTATCATTGTAGTATTTGAAAGCGAATCATACGGTTAATAATGGACGAAGAAACTGGTCACGTCTCGTGGGAGACTTGTCAATGTTGTCGATGGAAACGTTTCGTTTATCACGATTCTTATTGCCTAAGACGTTGGAAATATTTTGCTCGAGTTTTTTTCACGCCTATTGCCTTACCAATTGGTATAATTAGATCAATTTACAATCGAGATGCGCGATACGTATTCGAGTCTACTTATCATATTCTCGGATTGCTACTAATTATGCCGTATATTTGGGAGATCTACGACAGTTCGTCTTTGAACAATCGATGCCGTCGGTGTTATGGTTACATCATTCGAAGGGTTAAACGATAGTCTGAAATAGTATGTTAAATAAATTTGATACAATAAAAAATTGTTTGTGAAAAAAATATTTGTTTTTATTTCATATACGGTTATAAATAGTATGTTAAATAAATTTGATACAATAAAAAATTGTTTGTGAAAAAATATTTGTTTTTATTTCACATACGGCTATAAATTTCGTCATATTCTTTTTGATATACAGAATCATTTGAAAACACTTTTCCACTCGGATTATAAAACCATGCTTTTTTAAGGCGTCCACTTGCGGGCGTAAAAACTGTCCGTCTGGGTATCTCCTAGCCAGATGATTATTTGTAATATCTCCATTAATTTGGCTATGTTCATTAAATAACCGTTGCATCTTCTGGATTTGTTTAAAGTCTTGTTTTTAATTATTAACGTCGACCGTAATTCGTAGAGAATCTTTATCAATGCCGTGTTGATAACTCCTTCTACAGCGGTTTTAGAATGACATATATACCCGAGTATATAAGAGGCTTCGTGGAAATTTTTGCATTTATGAATTTCCGATTTTGAATATTTATGAATGATCCAACATTCGGTTTGTAATATATACCGACCATAAAATAGATCCTCGCTTATTTGAAAAAAATTTGACCTCGTCTAAAAAAGATAGAAAAATCCGCGTAGGTTGGGCTTTAAGATGTGACCTACATATCAAACTTTGCCAACTAGCCAACTTAAAAATCCGAACACGCCAGTGGGCCTCAAATTTTTTTCGTCAAAAATACCTATATCAGGTGATATATAAGACGAAATTTTTAGTCGAAAATCACAACTCTCGCCATGGCCGGCAGCTCGAATAAACGAAAAATGGACTTAATCAACACTCTACCGGATCTCTCTGAAGTTGAAGACTGGAAAGCCGAACTAGAAAGCCATATCCAATCAATGATCGAGGAGTCTACAATCGACAAGCAGGGAGGAATCATTCCTAGATTCGACGTGAAAAGCGATAACTCGACGTATACGATCAAACTACCAGCGACCAAGGGCCAGGTCTATTTCGATATTCAGATTTACAATTATTCTGATATAAAAGATGTCTCAGCGTCTCAAATCTGGGAGCAAAGTTCGAGACGATTGAAGTTCGTCGCCGACGAGGATTCCCAGGAGTCCAAATTGATCAACACGTTGGTCAGCCGAATCGCCCGGGAAATGAGGGAGCATCCCGAAAAAATTATCGTCCCACCGATCAAACGTGTGAAGAAAAACTAAGTATTGATTTTTTTTGTTTGAAAAAACAATAATCAGGTTAGTTAACTTTTTTTTTTGTGTTTTAAATATGGATCCGCCCAGTCTCTTAATTCTAGCAACTAATTGCGTGTTTATACCGGGCAAACTAATGAATTAAAGAGTATATATAACTTTCAACATACGCCCCATTTAAATGTCGGTGATGGATGGTGTCTTTTAGATCGTGATCCAAACCCTCCGGGGATTAACTTTTCTTATATTCAGAGTAACGATTTTATAACAACTGCTTTTAAATTCTCATACGATTTTCACCAATTTACGAAATACGCGAAAGGCGATATTGTTTGTATATTCAGTCTTTTATCAATTAAAATTCCCGATGTGTCGTTCATGCAAAGTGTTGTTTCTTACAATAAAGAGGATTCTTTAAATTATATCTACGAAAGTTGGCCTAAACTCCCTCTCGTAAAATTTACCGGTTTGAAACCGTTAGAAGTACGTCTTTTATTAAAGTGATAGGGAGTTTCCTCTTCAGTCTATCGCGATGAGTGAGAGCGAGCTCAGCGGTTCTGAAACAGAGGCACCGCCCTTGGATTTATCTACAAAGCGCGATCCTAGCCGGTTTTATTCTATCGATAAGCTATTGGACAAGAAGTCGAGAAAGTACGGGTGTAGACAAATCGAATCTAAAGTTAATTTTAAGAATTTAAACGAAATTAAATTAACTGAATTCCACGACACGTTGGTTAATGTAATTAATTCTTTGTTGCATGACCTTTTAAAAAACCATAGTGAATATAATCGGATAAGGTTCGTAATTAAATCGGATGAATTAGATAACCCTGTCAATTTAAAATTTATGAATGTAAACGAATTAACAGCCGAACGAGTTCTACATTCGATAAGTAGAATCGCGCAAAGTAACCGTCATTTTAATCTGTACGCTTCTCTCGTCTTTGATATCATCCTCCTCCAATGCGATGCTCAAATTGGGGGACGGCAAAAATCGATAGCGGCCCGAAATATAGTCGCTTTGGATTCGTTTTTGAAATCAAACCCTAATTATATATGCTTGGAGAATGATGATGACCTTTGTTTTGGTCGAGGATTAGTAATTGGCATTTTTATCGCTGATCGAAGGATAGCGAAACGCAAAGATAAACTATACAAGCTTAGCGAGAAACAAAAGCAATACTATAGATTATTGAAAAACGGCTCTAAACGCTTGCAAAAAGACGAAGCCCTATTACTGTATGGGAAAGCTAATATAGAGCCCGGCTCTGTAAATTTGGATGGGATTCAAAAATTCCAAAATTATTTAACTGATTATCAGATTATTGTTTATAAGTTAGAAAACTTGGAGCCGTATTTCATTGGTCCGTTTCGAGAGAAGCAAATTTTTTTGGTTACTTTGAACCAACACGTACACGTCCTTAAAGATTTGCACTACCTTAAAGGCGGTCGTGGTTACTGTGTCCTGTGTTTAAAAATATTTACCAATGATAGACAGAAACTAACTCATACGTGCGAAACGGTTTTAAAGTGTCATAGATGCAAGGCTAACGTCTTTCACGAGCTAGCCTCAGTGAAACTAATAAGGTGTAGAGCTTGTAATAGATATTTCAAGGAAGGTGATTGTTTTAAATTACACGAATCGAATAATATCTGCTCGGAACTTCGGAGGTGCATCGACTGTGGATTAGAAATCGGTGACAAACACGAATGTAACAAACCGTGCCGCAACTGTAAAAGGAAACACGAGAAGAACAAGTGTTACGTCATGCCGATTGACACTGTTTACGAGAAAGTTAAATACTGTTATTTCGACTCGGAAACTATTGTTAAGAATAAAGAGCACGTTCCGATACTTCTCGTCTCGGCTATGGAAATCGACGACGGAGAATACGATTACCAAACGTTTCGGGGTTTCGACTGTTTTGATCTATTTTTGACCTATTTGTTCGAGACGAAAGAGGATTACGTTCAACACGCTACGAAGCGAGTAAAAGTGACACTTCCCCTTTACTCTAAAGTCCAAGCGGTCTCGCATAATGGCCGTTCGTTTGATAGTTTCTTCGTGTTAAACGCGTTACTCAGGATGAAGATTATCCCGGAAGTGGTTTTTCAGTGAAGTAAACTTTTAGGAATTTTTCTCAAAAATCAAAAAATGAAATTTATCGATAGTTTCAGCTTTATCCCTCAACCTTTACGGAGTTTTTCAACCACTTTCTCTCTCGGCGCGTGCCAAAAACAATTCTTTCCGTATATATTCATGAACGAAACCAATCTCGATTATAATTCGAAAATACCCGACAAGAAATATTTCCAGCCGGAATA
The DNA here is from genome assembly GCA_963920705.1 of Odiellus spinosus. Classification (NCBI taxonomy): domain Eukaryota; kingdom Metazoa; phylum Arthropoda; class Arachnida; order Opiliones; family Phalangiidae; genus Odiellus; species Odiellus spinosus. The sequence continues at coordinate 3,741,900 of OY987229.1, forward strand.
TATGAAGACTAAAGATTACGAATCTTTTCTCGAGTGGTACGCCGAGAAATCTTTACAGCCGAGCTACAATTTACAAGAAGAATTGGAGTACTATACTATTATGGACGTGAAAGTACTGCAAAAAGGAGTAGATAAATTTCGGCTAATGTTCAAGCAAGAAACCGGTTACGATATATTAAATATGAACTCTCTGACAATCGCCGGAGCTTGCACAAATCTGTTTCTCCATAAATACGTTGAAGAGTTCACGCTAGCTGTAATACCCGCTAATGGGTATGGAGATAATGTCTTCCAAAGTAAAATAGCTCTCCAATGGCTGGCGTGGCAGGAAAGAAGTCGCGGGGTTAAAATCCAAACGTCTCGGTCTTTGGAAGGCGAAAAGAAATTTGGAAGATATCCCGTGGATGGTTTTTCGACTAATCCAGATACCGTCTATCAATTCGACGGCTGTTTCATTCACGGTTGCCCTTTACATACCAAAGGGGGACAATTGAATCCTTTATTGCAGGAGACGTTCAAGAACCTCCACGAAAAAACCTTGGATAGAGACGAAGCTATTAAAACTACCGCTCCCAACGCGGAATATAAGCAGATATGGGAATGCGAATGGATAGAGCAAATCAAAAACAATCCGGAAATTCAAAAATTCTGCGAAACGCTAACTTTCCACGAACCAATCGGCCCTCGGTCAGGCCTGTTCGGCGGCCGCTGCGAGGCCTATTCGCTTTACCATAAGGCTAAGCCTGACGAAACAATTGAATTGTTTGACATTTGTAGTTTATATCCCTATATATGTAAGACAAAGGCTTTTCCAAAACGTTTTCCGGAAATCATACGGCACGATTTCAATTACGAGAAAAACGCGTATTTCGGTTTAATGAAATGTAAAATCCTTCCTCCTCCCTCAGCCTATATCCCCGCCCTACCTTTCAGATCGAGACAAAAGCTATTCTTCGCTCTCTGCCGAACATGCGTGGAACAAAATGTGCAAGCCTGTACTCACAACGTCGAGGAACGAGCGCTTACCGATACCTGGGCTACTATCGAGATCTATAACGCTATGGAGAATGGATACGTATTACTCCGGATCTACGAAGTTCACCATTACGCCGAGAGGTTCACGTATGTTAAAGGAGAGGACCCCGGCTTGTTTGGTAGCTATATCAACGCTTTTCTCAAACTAAAAATACAAAATTCGGGGTGGCCGCATGACGTGGTGACGGATCTCGAGAAAACTGAATATTTACAGTCAATTAAAGAGAGAGAAGGGTTCGAGATTAAAGCAGAAGACGTGACAAATAACCCTACTCTCCGCAGTGCTGCCAAATTAGGGGCGAACAATATTTGGGGGCGGAATTCTCTCAACCCCTCCAGACCTAGTAGTAAATTTATCAACAATTATCAATCTTACATTGATATAGTAAATGACCCGACAAAAGAATTGACAGACATTCGACCATTCGATGAAGAAATCTGTCTGATAACTTCGGAATTTAAGAAAGAATATTCCCCCACCTACTTCAAGGGTAGTTGCGTAATTGGAACGTTTGTCGCCGCGTATGGACGGATATTCTTATACAATACATTAAAGGTTTTAGACCGTAGAAATTTATACGCGGACACTGATAGTACAATCTTCATTCGCAAGAAGAATGACGTCAGTAACTATCCCCCCTTAGGCAAGATGATAGGGGAATGGGTTAATGAACTCCCCACAACGACAATAACGGAGTATGTTTGCTCCGGCCCTAAAAGTTACGCGTACAGGTGCTCTAATGGCAGTAGCGTCGTTAAAATGAAAGGGATCACCATGAACAGACGTAATGAAGAAATAATTAATTTTGATTCAATTAAAGAGGCACTAGAAATCCCCGGAACTACATACGTCGCTGACGTGCCTTTTAGCGTGGTTCGAGATAAGAGTCGAGCGAAACTTTTTCTCGGGGGCTTAAAGAAAACTTTCGGGGTCACCTTCGACAAGCGTATGGTTCTGAACGACCTCTCGACATTACCTTACGGATATTCGAGAGAGCAAGATGAACATCGAATCCCAGCGCCTTAAATCTTTCAACGTGAACTGGTACATCAAGTTACCTAATCCACCGAATTGGAAGAAGCCCGACGCATTCGCTAAAGCCGGTTTTTTTTACCTCAATGACGGTCTAAAAACGCAATGCTTTAGCTGTCACAACGTCTTTGATAAATGGGCCGACTTGTATACCGACGATCCGATGACCGTCCATCAAAAACTGGCCCCTTTCTGCGAGTTTGTTTTGGGTCGTGACGTGACTAATATCACCCGAAGCGAAGAACAACGACGCGAAAACATCGCTCGGGATTGTCTGGAACAATTGGCTCCTTTAATTGAAAATACGACTATCTTGAAGGTATTGCAAGTGTTTCAACAAGGTATTATCGATTTCCAACAAAACATTATCAATGGAAAAGATATATAAACGCGTAACCTTCGACGATTTACCAGTCGTGTGGTATTTACCTACGGAAGACCGCGTCGATTGGTTTTTCAGAGATAATCTCTATTTCAAAAAACGGATTTCGGTCTTCGAAAATATATTTAAAAAAAATGTGTTGCCGGGTAAAGTTTCAAGCCCCGATGCAATTGTTGTTAGCGGGCTGTACCATGTCGGGAAAAACCACGTGGATACATAATCTTTTAAAAAACGCTAATTGTTTAATAGACCCGCCTCCGGACAGAATTGTTTATTGTTATAAAGAGTATCAACCTTTATTTGACGAAATTAAAAAAGAAATTTGTAGCGTAGAATTTTTGGAGGGTTTACCGCCGGATGGTTGTAATTTTTGGGATCCAAAATTAAATAACTTTTTAATTATTGATGATTTAGTATCGACTTGTTATAATAGTACAACTGTCTCAAATATATTCTGCGTCAATAGCCATCATAAAAATCTTTCCGTAGCATTATTAACTCAAAATTTATTCGGTCAAGGCAAAGAAAGCCGAACGATTAGTTTAAACGCGTCTTATATAATTGTATTTCGAAACCCGCGAGATGGATCCCAAATTAACTATCTGAGTAGACAAATATTTCCTAATAATAAAAAACTCGTAACTAAAGCGTATGATTTTGTCACTAGAGATAAACCATTTTCTTATTTGTGTATTGATTTAAAACAAAATATTAACGACGAATTACGGTTAAGGTCTAACGTTTTTCCAAATGAAGGAAATATGATTTTTGTACACGAATAAATATATATATATATATATCGTAACAATGCTTGTCTTTTCTTTATTCTTGCTTAAGCTTTACAATGAGTCGAAAGGTAAAAAGCCTCCTGAAAAAAATGAGGAATGTTAGACGTCGTAAACCCCACCCCTTAAAAAAACACGTAAGATTCTTCCGAGACTTAAAGAAAGCTAGTCAGGAAGGGGGAGGTAAATTGACCCGTATCTTGAAAAAAGCGAAAAATAATCAAATGAAAGCGATGTATAATTCTTTCTATAATTTATTACGAGGAAATATCGCTTTGCCAGAGAAGGAGAGATTATACGTGAAACAGCACGGAGCTTTCGTACGAAAAATAGCCAATAAACGTGTCTTAGATAAAAACAAACGAAAAATCCTTATAAAGCAAGTCGGCGGTTTTTTGCCAGGTTTATTAGGCGCTCTGATTCCGACCTTGATCTCCACGATTTCTTCGTTCGCGCAATGAAACGAATGATTTTGGTTCCGGAAACGACAATCTTGTCCGATCCCGAGAAAGAAACTAATCAACTTGACCTAGAAATGTCAAAAATATTACGGGATAAAACTTTCTCCAGCGAACAAAAATTACGTTTATATTCGGATGTTTTCCAAAAATACATCAATATGAAAAGCCTGATCGAACCCCCTTCGTTAACGTGAAAAATCTACCAACACCGACCCCGCCAGCTATTATCCCTACGCCACCCGCAACGTTACAATCAATGCCTTGGTTAACTCCTAACAACGCTACCATGTTTACTCCGACGCAACATTCGACACCGTTGGCGCTGGCATCTACTCCCTCGATAACTTCTCAAACTCCTAAACGCTCAACGCAACAGTCAGTCCAAACTCAGCCGGCGTCTCTTAGCCAACTCGCGCCTCTCGCGCAAGCATTGAGTACTCTTATAGCCAAGCAACCGAAAGCCACCCCGCCGAGACAAAGTACGGCCGAAAGATTGAAGGAAAAACAGCGCAGATACGCCCGGGAAACTCTCGATAAATCGAACGAAGAAAATCAAGACCGTATGACCTTAAGAAAGAAAACTGGAAGAAGATGGGACTTGTGAAGACGACCGGTCGCTTTCTTCTCTGCCTTGGCGTTATATTAGGACTTCCGTTATTATTTCTTTTGACAGTTTGCGTGTTAATCGCGCTAATACCTGTTTTGATTATTTGTTTAATATATTCGAAGATTAAACACCGGAATTCCGTCGAGTGCGAATGTTCCTTATTTATATGTCTATATTTTCAAGATAACCCGATTCATAGGTGTTTTTATTTTATTTATGCAATTTGTTATCTGTTTATAGTAAATACATATTTAATTTTAATAAATATATTAAGTTTAAGTATCTTCGAAGCACTCAGCAGTTTCTTTCTCACTTTCGCTTTCGCGTTTCACGGCGCTTTCAATTCGCCCCAACACTTATACTGTTATTTTTGTAAAAAACATGTTAAGATGTTTAAATCTGTAAACACTCTTTAATAAAATTATTCGATACAAGAACCGTTTTCGTGATTCATTAAATGCATACACATATTTAACATTATAATAATATCATTATACGTTTTATCTCTCAAGTTATACATTTCATTTAGGATATTTTTGAAAGACAGACCGGCGCATAAACCGGTTAAAACAAAAATCACGTGACCTCCACAGGTGAACGACGCTTTTGGCTGTAACGACGTAGCGTTGTATTTCCACTTGGTGGTATATCTAGATAAATCCAATCCGTAATAATTCGGTTCTTTTCCGAAAGAGCAAAAGAAATGGCCGACATCGTTTCGATCCACAAAAACGCCTACCCAATGTAGACCGCTTTCGGAGGCAGGTTCCGAATTAATCACGAAACAATAGGGTTTAAAGTCGGGTTTCTCGGGTAAGATATCTTGGGGAAACACACCGACAAAAAAGGGTCGCGTTCGGGTATCGCATTGTAGAAAAGACGTTAATTCTTCGGTATTCATACTTTTTGAACTTCGGGCTCGTAGAACGCACCTCTTATAACCTCACCAGTTCCATCCTCAATGACGTAAGCGGGTGGATCGCGATAGAGGACTTTCCTTATAACGAAGATCTCGTCCGTCCAGTAACCCGTATATCCTTTCCCAAAAACGCCTTTATCCGCCGAAATTCGAACTCGATCTCCCGGACGTAATTTGGGCTTCTTAACTTTCTTTTTCTTTTTCATGTATAACCGTTTCCAGACTAAATGCTCGTTATCAATATTCACATCCTTCGGCGCCATTTTAATCGTCGAATGTTTCGCTTTATTGTACCCTTCCACCACTTTTTGCAAATGTTTCACGTAATTCGAATCGTTATTTTTAGTCATTAATCTAAATATTCGATTTTTTAAAGTTCTATTAAAGCGTTCGATCATACTACATTTCAAAGTGCCGTAGCTAGGGTACCAGTGAATACCTTTTCTCTTTAAGTACGCCTGAACCGATTTATTAATAAACTCGCTACCTTCGTCCGTATTAAAACGCGAAGGGGTCCGTTGTTTAAAAATGGATTCCAGGGCTCTAATCATTTCAGACCCGTTTTTGGTTTTTAACGGTCGGGCCCAGGCGTATCTCGATAACAAATCGATTACCGTTAAAACGTATCGATATTTATTATTCCGCTTAACTAGTTTAGGTAGGTCAATTAAATCTCCTTGGAATACTTCATCCATCTGCGTGACGTAGATTTGATTCCTAGGGAAGTTTTTACGTCTGTTTCTATGTTTCGTATAGGCGGGTTGCGTTACTAACCAGTCTTGCACATCTTGTTTCGAGACTTTCGGGTTCGCCTCTCCTAGTTTTTTCGGGGAACCTAGACTAGCGGCGTGTTGGGGATCGTAATACACTCGGCTTAATTTTTGAGCTACTCGTTTCCCCACCATCGTAATAAGAATAACAATTATTTCAAAAAGTTTTTATTTAAATATCGTACATAATTTCGTATTTCAAGTCGGTCGTATCTTTAGTGATGTCCAAGAACAATCGCTCCAAATCCTCCTCGGATTCGTCGTGCGTGATTTGAAAATTGGTTACGATAGATTCCATATTTAACATCTGAATAGCGCTAGCGATATTTTTTTCCATTCTTTCATCAAATTCCAGCGCGGTGTTTGTCGGGCAAGAACTATCGTGGGCTAATTTCTCGTTACAGGCTTGATTAAAGCATCCCTCGGTGATATTATACATCTTCTCAATCACTTCTCGAAGAATCAGGTTTTTGAAGAGTTTTTTAATCGTAATTTTGGTTCGCGAGACTTCATCCAAGCTGGTTTTCAATTGTTTCAGGCGTTTCCAAGTCGATTTCTTGAAGGAGAAGCCGTTCGAGGTCGAGAACCAAGTCTGGTAAAAGGTAGAATATTTCGAGGAATCTCGATTATAGCGCCGAATGTCTATAAATTTGACACCATCCGGTGACGCTATTCCTTCAATTTGATATTTATCCGGTAACCAGCATTGAAAACGATGTAGCGCGTCTTCGAAAAAGGCTTCAATGTCGTTTTCCCATAACCAGATGCTATCCCAAACGTTTTGATTAATCGTGACGCTACTCTTAGTATCGTTCCGCCGAATAAAAAGACCCGAGTCGTTTATCCCGATAGTTTGTTTTTCGGAGAGGCAATATTCGTGCTCCTGCATGGTGTACGGTTAGGTTGATTTTGATACGGTTTTCGCGCTTTCTTTCCCTCTTATATCTCGTTTAAAGATTTTCTCAGCGCGTCAAAGTTCCATCGAGACGAAACGAAGGCTACGGTTCTAACATTATCGCGGACTGTTATAACCAAATTCAAATCTTTACGGCGCGCGAGGTAAATATAGTCGTCCATCCTCTTACTCCAGCTTGTAAAGAATGTTTCGATCTTTCGTGATTAATATTTGGTTCTCGAATTCGGCTTGGATTATACACGTCACTGAGAAGGTTAATGGAGTTTTATATTTAATGGTTAAGCGTACGCTACCGCTCTGCGACAAAGAAATATGTTCACTCCCGGCTTTTTCCTCCACAGTAGTATCCACCAAAAAGAAAGTATTGCCTTTAGCGTAATCTTCGTACGTAATATCATTTCCTTTATTTTTTCCGTAAGTATCCGTGGCCGTAAATAAACTCATGTATTCGCGCGTCCATTGTTTGTTATCAAACTTGGGTTGAAAAGCTTGGTCGGGGTAGTTTTTATTCCCTACCGATAAGTATAATTGCGAAATACCCAAATGCTTAAAATCAAAGGGGTTCTCGTTTAAGGCGCCGTTGAAACCTGTTGTTTTTACGAACGATATTGTAACTCTATTCGGGACACGCCCCAAGAATAAATTTTCTTTTACCGTGTCGCTATTTCCGCTTTCGATATTAAAGTATTTTACTACCGTTTGATTGATAGGATAGACGCAGTTGGCTTTTTCCAAAACCATGGCGTGCGCTAACATAATATCGGGATTAATTTTTACTTTCCGAACATAGAGAGAAGCGTCGGTAATTATAAATTTATAATTAACAATAGCCGGCGCAGCCGCACCTTGAGCCGCAGCCGCTGGTATAGAGACAATCGGGAAACTATTCGAAGAGCGGATAAATTTATATTTCATGTCAACGTTATTAATCAAAAATTTATTCATTTTACAGACGTCAAAGGGGGGCACCCCAATCATTACGATTGTTCGAGAATTATCGGTTCTATGCTTTCGGTGCTTCATACCCGTATTATCGTCGCTAAATATTTCATCGCCTGTCAAGAATTTATCTTTGTAATACATTTGTAGCCGCAATTGGGTTTTTTTCGCGTCTTCTCCGTAACTTAAATGCGCCGTCGTATAAGCCGAGTAAGGGAAAACAGTGTTCAAGGACTGAACGGGGGTATCATTAAACGAGACTTCCCCTTGAGAAAAGAGGGCCCATTGCGTTAGATTAACGGGGCCTACTTTGGGGGTGGCCGCCGTAATATCCTCCCACGAGCCGTTGGCATTTTGCTGTACCATTTTAGCTTCAATTTTAAATTTTGTTTTTGTTAAATCAGTATAGTTTCCGTCATTACCCGGTATAAAAAACTCCAGCGGACCTCCATCAGTGATCGTATTAATAGTTTTAAACTCTACATCGTTACTTCCTACGATATTGTAATTACTAAGGGGTTCAGAGAACAAATCTAATTCCGACATCATTCCTTCCATCGTGAAGATCAACTGGAAGCTTAATCAACTAACACTCTTCTTTTCAATATAAAAAATCTGTTTTCCTTCTTTTAATCTTTTTCTTCCGACCGATTCTCTTTCGTTTACCGCTGCCATACTGCGCTACTTTATCACCCGCTTTGTGTAATAAATTAGAGCCGGCGAGTCTCAGATTTCTCTGGAATGAAGTTTTAGGATCCTGACCCGCTTAGATATCCCCGAACATACGGGTGCCTATACCCAACGCTTCTTTCCCCACCGCTTTAACAGCCGGTTTAAAAATTGGTGTAATGAAACGAACTAGGCTTTTAAATATCGATCCTATTCCGTGCCCCCGTTTGAAGACGGGACCTTGAAAACCGCCGCCGGCTTGTTGGGCGTAGTAGGAATAATACGGATTTTTTCCCCCTGACATTATCTTTTTTTTCGAAAATGTAAAATAACAACCGTTTTTCCCAGATTTAATGGTATTTTCGCTTCGGAATCTGTAGTGATGTTAATATCAATCACGTTAAAATTAGAGACGCGTAGCGGGTAGTAATTTATCGGATTACAAATTATATTATGAGGTATATTATCCTTATTGTTTTCTGGTCGACTAATTATTCGAATTAAGCCACCCCAAGCGTCACCTATCAACTGCGGATAGATGAGGTTAGTATGAATAAATAAACTCATGACCCCCCTATTTATATCAGCCACGTATTGACCATCTGTATTATTAACTAGATACTTATCAATGAGATTTTCGTCGAAACCAAACATCTTTCCTAACCCGGGGTTGTCTTGACTAAATTTAACGGAAAAAATATCCAAATATTCTCTTTGCTCGGGCGTTAATTCAACATCCGGGATGTTATTGAGTCCTACACCGCATTTAAGCTTCACGGTTCCGTTTTTATTATGTTTAAACGCAAAGTAAGGGCGAATTCGAATCGGTAAACAACGTAGCATTTCGTCTAAAACCGCTTCTATACTTTCGTACGAACCGCGCGTTAAAGAATACGTTTTAGTTTCAATTATTATCGTATCTTTACTCGTATCTATTTTAGGCAACGCATCATCCAATTTCACTTTATATCTAATCTGGATAGGAGGAATCTTTCTTAGATCTATTTCTTTAACTTTGCGATCTACGGCTCTAAATGTATAGACTCGTCTACCAGTCAACCACCCATTAGTCTGATCAGATGGTACGCCTAATACATCGGCATACTGATGCGGGAATTTAATAGCTACATCACTGTCACTCGTTCTAATAGTAAATTGTTTACCCTGCAATGAGGGTATTAAAAAAAATTTTACTTTGTCTTGCGAACCACTTTTTTCTTCACCCTTAATTAGAGTATCTAACAATCGATAGTAGATATGCATATCATCATGTTTCTCACGCTTAATCAAACCCCCTTTCTTCACATCCATTGAAGCGAATTTATATTCATAATGCGGGTCAGCGTACCTAACCGTAAATTCCTTATACCGATCCGTAATGTTATCCCATTTCGACGGCATAGTTATTTCCGATACCCCCGCCTCCCACTTACCATCTTCTAAATCTAATGTCGCTGCTAATTGCGTTTTATAACTAGTTTTTGTATTATCAGGATAAATATGCATAGACGCGTTACTTGGTAACGTAATATAAAAATTATCCTCGCTCGGTGATAACATGGACATGATTAATCGTCGAATGGTTTACAATGATAAGCGAGGGTTTCATATATAGGTGGTGGGGATTCTCTATCGAGGTCACGGGTGCTTTTAACCTTTACCCTTTGACTTTTTTGACCTTTTTGACCTTTTTGACCTTTTTGACCTTTAACTTTAACCTTTAACCTTTAACCTTTAACCTTTAACCTTTGACCTTTCACCTTAACCCGTTGCATACATCTATTAAACAGGTTTGCTGCACTCGAGGTCCCACTATTACTACTAGCGCGTGCCATTCCATTTATTCTATTCATCGATCTCACGGGATATATCGAAGATAAGACCTACGACTTGGTGAAATCTCATGCCGTTTCTAATGTATAGTTGTTTGTTCCGTGCGTAGAATTTTATTTTTTCTCACGACAGCCTCAACTTTTATCATTTCCGTTCCTATTACCTCTCGTCCTAATATCGCTAGATTCTTCAATTTCCGACGAACCGTAAAAGTCGGACGTAGTTCGTGTATAATTTGACAATTCAAGTTTAATTTTTCTCTAGTTACGATAAGAAACGTATATTATATTGGCGTTTTCCGCGTAATCTCGATGTTGCCATAATAGAGCCTATTATCCAAGAACCGTCACCGTCTAGCCCGCCGAGAGAGGCAGCGGGATACTGGGCAAAAAAGGGTTCAGTAGACTGGGAAATAAAACATTCCCAAACAATCCTTACCCTTAAAAACAGAGACCTTAATATGAAAATCAGTGCCATCTTGTGTTTTTTCATAGTAATAAATAAGCTTTTACTACCGCCTTAAGTCTCTAGCGACCTCCTTTGACGGCGGTTTAAATTATTCTAACAACACTCTCGCAGATCTGTTTGGTCTGGAACCTACGCAATCACTGGCGTCACGAAAAGAGTGATCTAGACTCATAGAAATGCCCCATTTGGCTACTTAGTGGTTTTCATTTACTAAAAACCCACCATTGATCGTGTAAAATCTTTCGAGGTCGGGGTTTGGACAAGATAATTTCTTTTGTTTTATCTTAGTTCATAATGTGAAATTATCCGCGGGAAGTCTGTAATAAATCCAATGTAATCGCGAATATTTAACTGATAATTGTTAATAATGAACTGATTATGCAAATATTTTATGGATTATCTTGACCAAATGCCGACCTCAAGAAATCTCCAACATGGAACTTTTTTTTTTTCGTGTTTTTCCCTTACAATGACGGTAGGATTCTGGTTTAATATAATGTAAGTCACGGTTAGGATTTATTCTTTCATCACTCTATTCCTTCTACCGTATATTGTCTAAACGATAAAAGAGAAACGGGTAGACGCGCGACGCGGTGTTGAAGGAGATTGATATTAGGACATCTCTTATTTTCCAATGGGGCGGTACGCTAAAGAATAAACTTTTTAGGCGCAGTACCGCTGTTCTAGCGCTATTAGATCTTTTAAGTGAGCAAATGGCTGAATCGCGTGACTACCCGAACCCTTCTCTTAAATTCGGCGTCCGTATCTCGCTCTTACTGAATCGAAAACAACTTATCTTAAGAAGATAGAGCCTTGACATATGGACAACAACTACACCATGTATTGGAAAACAAGTTAGTAACGACATGTTGGGTAACCGAAATATTGCCTCACCGAATACCACGTGATCTAACCTAAATTTACCTAAAATAATAAAGACGATAAGCGTGTCTGTTTATCCGACGAATATTTGAAGCCAAACTTATTAATGAAAGGAATGGCAACTTTAGCGTAACATATTACTCTTTCACCACGCGTGTCTCTAGGCGCAGTACCAAACAACGTGTGGTTTGACATATCATAAACCGTTCAACTTTTAAATATGATAATTAAATCTTATTGAAGAATAATGACTAAATTCGTATTTACACTTAAATGCGAGACATAAAAACTTATTACGCGAAAAAAGAGGTCGCACCCTTAAAAACCTTTCTTTCCTTCGCGCGGGTCAAACCACTGAAGGGACCGAACTTTAGAAATTGAAAGTAACACTGTTACAAATTAGGAAATGAATTATTAATATGAATAAAATTCAAGCAAAAAATTACGTATGAATTCGACTTAAAGAAATTTCATATTATATAGAAGTCATTCTATAGTGTAATCCACCCTTGGATAGGGTAACTTTTTACCCCACCACTATAGTTGTAAAAAGGTACCCTTTCCGAAGAGGTATTCTACTATAGAATGACTTCTAAACAATTTAAAGGTATGTATATATTATATTATTCTAGTGCATTAATTTATATAGTCATAAGAAAAATAATTACCATAAGTAAGACTCGCCCATAGGCGCAATATAAACGGCATTTACCATTTAAACTTGGCGCGCTTACGCATATACCCCCTCCCCCCCTTGTGAGAGATTTTTCCTGCTTTTGGCGGCGGTCCGCGCGCTCCGAGTCCGAGGCGAGCCGAGTTTTTTCCCAAGTGACGGCGTAAACCATGAGCTGCGGCGTTTAATATAGCCCATGATCGGCGGCGGCCGGCGGCGTCAAAAACATTGAAAAGGTAATCGTCGGGGTCGGATTCGTCGATAGTTGGGGAGACAAATGACGTTAGAATGATCCAAAGCAAGTGTTAATTTAACTTAATTCTTTTGCGGAATATCTGAAAAATGAACGTGTTAAAGAAAAGCGTTTGAATGAGGTCTACATAAACATCGTTCTGAAATATATAATATATTATTGAAGCAACCTCCACCATAAGACTGTGAATGAACTTTTTATACGGTAGTGACATCTATACTACTACAGCCTAGAGATCAAGAATCAACAAGACATTGGAGGGACGGGGTTTTCTTCCCAACTTCATTTTCACATCGCTCGATTAATAAAGCCCTTCGAACGGTTTTTACCTTTTTGGAGTGAATAAAAATAATAATATTAATTTTTATTATAATTAAAAATATCATAATGCTTAAACTTACAATCTAATTAATAATACAGTTGAAAAATCAATTTAAAATTCGAGATATTTTAGAAGATATTTAATAAATTGTCCTAAAATTTAACGAAATGTGACCGTTTAATACCAGCTTGAGTTGGCAGCACGCGTTAAGCCATTTTCCATATCTATCATTTAGTCAAAAAAGCAAAGGTATAACGTGCAGTAGAGGCTTAGACTTGCTGCAAACTTGGGGTGTATTGAAGAATATAAATAAAGGTGCGTTTACACGGGTATCCAAGATTGAAACGACATAATTTAGATAAGAGATAAAGGCGCGTTCACAGGGATATAGAGATGATTATATTAATATTATAATTTTTTTTTTTCATTTCGGCTGAATACTGAGAGAATCCGCTAGACGTACCGGGATGAACTTCTAGCGAAGTTGGAAACAGTGTATTTTGACTTGTTTTTAATTTCTCTGAACGTCTAAAATAAATTAGTGCGCGTAAAACCCGCTAAGCTTCAATTTTGCAAAGCTTTTAAGCATAATAATGTCATTTAATCAAAGGAGGATAAGTGTATTTGTGACACGCGTAAAATCGATTTCGCCAGAACGCGAGTATGTGTAGCCTACTAAATTTGAAGTCGGAAATCACTTTACGCTAGCCAAATATAAAGCAATTTTGATATTATACAAAAAAGAGGTTGCTTCGCACCCTTAAAAAGGGCTCTTTATCTAACTCGAATCAAACGCGTGAAGGGACACAAATTAATTGTTAAAGAAAGAGCAATTTTATATATTTAAAATTATAGTTAGTATATTTAGTCTACTACCCAAAGATTTTATTATTTTAAAATATTTTCCAAAAAACGGATAAAGACGACCTAGGAATAATATATCTCAAATATTCCCAATTAAAATATATTTATATACTATAGGCACTCCTTCTTTAGCTATTATTATTTGTGATACTGGAAGAATTTAAAATTAACATCGATAAGAGAGGAAGGTGTCCTAGGTCGTCTTTTTCCGTTTTTTGAAAAATATTTTAAAATAATAAAATCTTTGGGGTAGTAGACTAAATCTTCTAACTATAATTTTAAATATATTAAATTGCTCTTTCTCTAACAATTAATTTGTGTCCTTTCACGGGTTTGATCCGAGTTAGATAAATAACCCTTTTTAAGGGTGCGAAGCAACCTCTTTTTGTATAATTTCTGTCCCTTTTTCACAACAATAACATTTTTCCATTTCACTGGTTTGCCTTAAAGGTTTTTAAATCTTATTTCTTACTAATGCTGAATAAAAACTATAGCGTTTAATATAGGCTTAAATCTATACCTAATTAAAAGCCTGGTAAAAATCTCGAAAGACAGGTTTACTAACCTAACCTTACCTAAAAAAGTGAAAAAAGGGATAGGCTAATTCGAGAGATTAACTAACCTAACCTAATCTTACCTAAAATATTAGATGAGGGACGGGTTACTCGGAGCTAGGGATTACCTAGTTGGAGGGATGTAATTATTTCCAGGGATTAATTAATCTAACCTTACCAAAATATCACAAAATAGACGGGGTAGCCCGAGGGATTAACTAGTTGGAAAGATGGGCTAGTACGATGGATTAACTAACCTAACCTTACCTAAAATATTACAAGACTGGTTAGCCCGACCTTGGGATTAAATATTTGGAGGGATGGGCTACTTCCAGGGATTAACTAACCTAATCTTAAAGATTTCAAGATGGACAGCTAAGCCCGAGGAATTAACTAGTTGGAGGGATTGGTTTGAAAGAGGGATAAACTAACCTAGCCTAACCTTACCTAAAATATTACAAGAGGGACGGGTTAGCCCGAGCTAGAGATTAACTTGTTGAGGGGACAGGCTAGTTCGTGCGATTAACTAACCTAACCTAAGTGTACCTACAAAGTTTCAAAAGGGACGGGCAAGCCCGAGGGAATTTCATAATCTCATCTTAAATTTTATAATATTGAATAGCATCGAAAAAGTGGCATGGAAGGCGGAACAATTCATTCAAGCAGGAGAACATAATTCAGGAGACCAGAACTTTGTGGCCGTTTATTTAACTAGCTGAAATCAGTTTCCGTTTCTCCTATCCTATTTAACATTCTAAATCTTTACTTTATTTTATAGTATACTTGAGTTCTGCGACTAGGATGTGCTTTAGATCCAGACTTATAATTGGCCAACTACTTGTTAGCAGCGTCATCAAGTAGTAGTATTGACGTTGCTATTAAGCAGCTGGCCAATTATTAAAATCTGGATCTAAAGTTCATCCTAGTCTTAAAACTTAAGTATTATAAAATAAAGTAGGGATTGAGAACGTTAAACTTTAAATTGAGCACTTGGCTATGAAGCCCAGCTCAAGTGATATTTAGTCCTTAGACCTTTCATAGACATAATAGAGGATAGCGAGAAATACGTCGCTTATCACCGAAATATATTATATATAAATATATTGTCGAAAAAAATCGAACGCGACACCATCGCTTAAGCGAGAGGGATCACCACAATTTTAAACGCTAACTTAACCCACCCATTGGCGCAGTGCATCTACTAGCATTGAATCTCTAAATCTCGCTTATATAGGCCGAGAAGCGACATGTAATTATTAAAGCTAAAAAATCAAATAAGAAAATCTTGCTTACTTTTTAATTAAGGTGAAGTAGGGTGAATTTCATATGAAACAACTGAAAAAATATAATAGTCGAAATTAAACAGCTTAAGAGGGCTACGCTAGTAAAAGAACCCAGTGAATGTAATTTACATAAAAAATTACGATAAAAAATGTCATTATAAAAAAGCTTATTTATTATTTAAAAAATTAAAATTATGTCTACTAATTAAGAACCAATTAATAAAGCTCGGCTAAGTTTACTTAATCGAATCTCAAATTTTACAATATTGAATCGCATTGACAAAAATGGGCATGGAAGGCGAAACAATTCTTTAAAGCAAGAGAACATAATTCAGGAGACCAGAAGTAGGTAGCCGTTTATTTAACTCTCCTATATCAATTTCCGTCTCGCCTATCCTATTTAACATTCTAAAATCTTTATTTTTTAATGTACTTAAGTTAGATGTGCTTTAGATCCAGACTGAAAAATTGGCCAACTACTTAATAGCAACGTCAATAATTAGTAGCATAAGAAAAATAATTACCGTATGTTAGACTCATCCATAGGCGTAATGTGGCCGGCATTTGCACCCTAAACTTGGCGCACTTAAGCATATACCCCCCGTGTGAGAGATTTAGGTACCACCGGAAAAAGGGGGAAAAACACTCAAGTGGGGCTGAGGAACTCGAGCGCCCCGATGCGGCGGCAGAGACGCATACGTGCATTAAGTACATACGGCCGCTAGACTAGACTCCGACGGCGGAAAAAAACCCGGAGGCGTTTTGCATTTATCGCCCGGGGTCAGCCGCCGACTGCCGTGATCGGCGGCGCCATCGGAGATTCGGAGTCTACGCTAGACGAAGCAGTCGCTAGTTGGGGAGATAAATGACGGTTATGACGTTCGAATGATCCAAAGCGCGTGCTAATTTAGTTTAGTCAAGAATTATGGCAAGCTTTGCGGAATATCTGAAAAATGAACGTATTAAAGAAAAGAGTTTGAGTGAGGTCTACATAAACAGCGTTGTGAAATATATAAAATTATAAGAAGCAACCTCCAGTCCTCCACCGTAAGACTGTAAATGTACTTTTTATACGGTAGTGACATCTATATTACCACATTATTTGATACGTATTAAAATTACTTTTAATTATCACGTTAATTACTCGGAGATCCCTAACGATTTTAATAAAAAAATTAATCATACTTTTGTAAAATAAGTAATTATTTGGTTTATCACGAAAATTTTCGCGAGAGAGGGCGGTATATACAAATTCAACCTTTTGAGTGGGTTCAAATGCCGGCAACATTACACCTATGGATGAGTCTAACTTATGGAAATTATTTTTCTTATGGTAGTAGTAATGACGGTGCTTTGGATCATAGTCGCAAAACTGAAGTATTTAAAAAAAAGTAGAGATTGAGAACGTTAAACTTTAAATTTCATGTGTAATTGAGCACTTGGCAGGAGGATAAGAAGTTAAACTCAAGTGATATTTAATCCCTAGACCTTACATTGCGAAATGTTCTTACAGAGACAAAATAGATTAAATTAGCCACATTTCTAGGTAATGCGCTTTAAATTCAATCGCCTCGGTTTATTCGAGTACTCTACCCAAAAGATCGTGAGAAAGAGGTCTCTTATCATCTAAATATAGGTGAGAAACGATTGCCGAAACAACCGAAAACGACACCATCGCGAAAGCGACAGAGTTCGCCATTTTTCTAATCGCAAACGTAAACCACCCATAGGTGCGGTGCATCTATGAGTACCGAATCTGTAAATCTCGCTTATCTAGGCCGAGAAGAGATATATTATTGAAGTTAAAAAACCAAATGATAAGAAAATCTTACCTACATTTTAATTACGGAGAATTAGGGTGAATTTAATGGGATACTCATAATATAATATAAAACTCAAAATTAGACGGCTGAAGAGGGCTACCCTAGTAGAAGAGACCAGTTAATGCAATTTTCAGTTAACGATAAAAAGTGCCATAATAAAAAGCTTATCTACTGTTTAATAAATTAACTTTTTGTTTATCAATTAAGAGCACTTAATAAAGCTCGGCTAGGTTTATGATTTATCCTTTTCGTAACCCATTCAGGCACCTTTCTCTCTATTACTTCATATACCTTATCAATCTTTCATTTTTTAAATCTGTGTTTAACTAAGGAAACTCTTGAACCCGAAAACTACTTATCAAATCTTGTCAAAGACGACGATTTCAGTTCCAGCGCGTAAGAAGCTACACACCCACCTATCTCTTATCTTCGCTTTTCGAAGTGATAGAGTGGAGCCAAACTAATTCCCCTATTCCGTCTTTTACGCTGTTTCAAGCTTTAACACGCTACTGTTATCTCGGTCTTTGTATTCAACTTTTCTTGCGTTCAACCTATCTTTGCAGCGCGTAAAAAGCTACAAGCCTCTACCTCTAATCTATGCTCACCTCCCATTGGACAGAATCCCATTGGACAGAAATCCCATTCGACCGAATTAATAAAAAAACAGTTTCCCAATGAATAGAAATGAAATTTAGTTCGCTGGATGTGTTTCCATTCAACAGAAAAAGTCCCAATTAACAGAATCCCATTTGTTCGAAAAACGCTTTATTTCGACGCTTAAATCAAGCTCAATAGCCTGAAACCGAAAAGTCTCTAATCAACATTAGCAAAAATTAAGGGCTCAGCATAAGTAGATAACTTACCCTACCCTAAAAACCTCTTCAAAAAAGCTTAACAAGCCGGTTTAAGCAAATGTAACCGAGAATTATTGAACTGAAAAGACCCTGTAAACCTCGGTTAAAGCTGATTAAACCGGCTAATTACGCCTCGTCTAAAGAGGGTACCAACCCAAACTAACCTAACCTATCCAAAATTAAGGCAAGCCCTAACGTAATAAATAAAGGCCCGTATAGCCGAACCATTTGTCGAACTACCTTACCCTAAACTAGCCTAACCCAACCTAACCTACCCCACTATAACCTCTTCAGAAAAAGCGTAATAAGCCGATTTAAGCAAATGTAACCGAGATATATTGAACTTAAAAGAATTATAAAACTTTGTTAAAGCTGATTACACGGGCTGAAAACGTCTCGTCTAAAGAGGGTATAACCCAAACTAACCTAACCTAAGGCGGTTTAAGCAAATGTAACCGAGGTTTAATGAACTGAAAAGGCCCTTTAAACCTCGGTTAAAGCTCATAAAACCGGCTAATTACGCCTCGTCTAGAGAGGATATAACCCAAACTAACCTAGCCTATCCAAACGTAAGCCATCCCAAACGTAATAAATATAGGAGCGTATAGCCGAACTATTTGTCTAACCTAACCCAACCTAACCAAATCTAATATAACCCAACCTTACCAAAACCCAACCCAGCCAAAACCTAATTAATATATTGGCAACAACCGAAACATTTGTCTAACGCGGAATTCTGTCCAGTGGGACATTTCGTCCAATTGGGACCGTCTGTTCAATGGGATTCTGCTCAATGGGATATTTCGTCCAATTAAGATTCTTTCCAATGGGATTCTGCCCAATGGGAAATTTCTTTCATATGGGATATCTGTTCATTGGGATTTCTGTCCAATGGGATTTCGATCAAATGGGATTCTGTTCAATGGGAGTATACCCTAATGCTCAGGTTTCTTGAGATAGACTTAGAGTACCCTTTTCAGGCTAGCCCCCTTTATCTATCTCTCTAATGCAAACTCTCAATGAAACGGCCTCGCGGTCGGACGGAGACGACCTCAGTATCATTCAGACAAAGTTTTTACCTCATAAGGTTAATCTAAATAGACGTTTCTGATGAAATTCTTTGAGACGGATAAATAAATATAACTCTTGGGAGAATCAGCTTTATGTATGGCGAAATACTGTAATCTTTGGCAAACTTGCGAACAGTAGCGTAAGAATTGATTTTAATTACTAGCACGGGCTTTTAAATTAAGTTTTTAGAGTTCTCGCTCGTTTCGCTGCTTTCGCAAAGTATTTCGCGCGAAATTGTTGCGTGTGCGCATGCGAAAATCGAACCAGGTTATTCATGCCACAATTTGCAGTTGACGAATTTTCTTAAACCAGATTGACATTGAAATTGCTCGTGTTTTATTTGGTATATATGATATGGTTGACCCTAGAACGAGTGGGGAAAAGAATCACCTGATTGGATCTCTTAATGTCTGCTCGTTTTAGTTTAACACTTGCCCCACATGAATTTAATGTTAATCCCAATATAGTAGAACCAGTCTTTTAATGCCTAATGTTGTGTATTTTCGGTTACATTTTAGTTAGTGTGGAGTCACGTAAAATTACGTTTGTTTCACAACTTGGTATATTTTTACTCAGTGGGTGTCGGGGAGGTACTATTCTGGTTTCGCAACTTGTCTAATATTCTAGTATAATTTTTTTTCTAATATTCTAGTCTATTATTTTTTCTAATATTCTAGTATATTATTTTGTCTAATAATCTAGTATATTATTTTTTCTACTATTCTAGTCTATTATTTTTTCTAATATTCTAGTATATTATTTTTGCCACAGGTAAATCATGCTTCAAGTTAACAACCGGGCATATAACGAATGAACTGAAGGTCTGAGAGTTGTGTCGTCACAACTTTCGCGCGGGGAGAGAGGAAAAATCTAAAAATTGTAAAACGGTCGAAATTGCCCTCTCTAGCGGTTAAGATAGGAACTAAATAGGCGGTGCTAATTATTTTGCCTTCGTTGAAGTTCGTTCGCGACTTCGCGCGTCGTCTGTAGAATCGTTAAGGGGGGTAGGAAATGCAACTAAGAACTCGGCTTTCCCCTCTCTCTCGCGAAACGAAAGAAGCTCTTGCTGGGGCGTCGCGAGTTCAAGTTTGATTTACTCTACCAGCAATACTGGGCCATACCGCTCTTCTGTAGAAATTTGGAATACTTAGGGTGGAATCATTGACTGAGGAAATCGGACCTTCATCATTGTAACCCGTAGTACGTCGTCTTGTAGACTTGGGGATGATTTATTTGTGTTTTTGCTAATAACCTAGTATATTAATTTTGTTAATAATCTAGTATATTAATTTCCCTAATATTCTATTATATTCTACAATGTTTTAGTATTTTGTAGAATATTCTAGTAGATTAGAATATTCACCACGTGCCAATGCGTAGGTAAGTCTCAATTTTAGGGAACAGTATTGAAGTTTGATATTGCTTACGCAAGAAGGCGTGACCTCCCCTTAACCTTCATCTTCCGATACGAAATAAAACATCTGTATCAGTTTTTGAAGCGCTAACCACACGGAACAAGGAATTTTGAACAAACGACCCGGCGTACAGCGGGACAAGACTTCATGAAGACGCCATGAGCTCACGCAACTGTAGAAGCGGCTGGTAACTTGTCGAAAAAGTGTTTCAATTAAACAACGCTCTACCGCGTTAATAATTCCTTATTAACGAAAACCGATACTTAAAATTTGACATTATAATAATAAAACTTGGCTTTGCAGCGGGATTCGATCCCGCAATCTACCACTTTTATTTGATAGGTGTTCATTTTTAATAGTTTTAGCTGGCGCGTTTACCATTGCCCTTCTATTGGACGTTAGACGAATTGATTTGAAAGAATCAATGTTTTTATAATTACAGCGGAAGTAAGTCAGGCGTTAAAATGCTACCAATGCGGAAGTTATCCACGAGGAGGCGGGACGGGCTCAATATCACCCTGTTTCGACCAAGACGATAAAAATGTCATGACTTGCTCTCCATTGGACAAAATGTGTCTGGTATACATATTTTTTAAATTTCCAAAATAATTCATGGATACGCGCGAAAGCGAATTAAGAGTAGATGGTTATTCAATATTCAATTATAACAAGAGGGAGTTCAGGCCCAAGAGAACCTCGCAAAACGGCATGCGCTTTTTATTGGCCCCACTTCGCAACGGTCAGCTTAGATTGACGGAAGTTTGTCAGGAAATAAGAATTATATTCCATCACTGGACGATGTCTTAGTGTCGTCTGCCTACAATGGCCTTTAATTTGTTCAAATGTCTCACTAAACACACTAAACATTTTTTTTTTGTGAAGACCTATTCAGACTATAGGGATTTTGCTGAAAAACCTGGGTTACAACTAATCGCGAAATGTGAAAGCCAAAGTTGTACAACTTTTGCGGATTCAACATTGCGATTTTTATCGCACCATCGACCGATTTCTGCTGTACAATTTTTGTCTACTTTCAAAGTGACCATTAGGAATGCGACGAATTTAGCGGATAAATATTTAGCACCATTTTCACTAGCCTAGGCTTAAAGTTTCGCGAAATTACTCCTCTTTTTACTGTTTGAAATATTTTTGGTTTTAAGAAAATTTAATAGCGCAATTGTAGCCAATTTGGCGAGGGTTTTCAGGAAAAATCCTATAGTCTGAATGGGCCTTAAAATAGGAAGACGAATCCAGAAGTAGCTTCAACGATCTAAAATTTTTTCGTTTTCAAATTTCGATCCGCGACATTTGGGCGCCGGGACAATTGGGCGCCGAGACATTTGGGCGCCGAGACATTTGGGCGCCGGGACATTTGGGCGCCGAGACATTTGGGCGCCGAGACATTTGGGCGCCGAGACATTTGGGCGCCGAGACATTTGGGCGCCGAGACATTTGGGCGCCGAGACATTTGGGCGCCGAGACATTTGGGCGCCGAGACATTTGGGCGCCGAGACATTTGGGCGCCGAGACACTTGGGCGCAATAGTCTGAAAAACGTGAACGACATTTGGGCACCCGATCGTATAGTATCCTTACCCGAGCGCTGAACGGCGCCCTCCCTACTCATGGTCAGGCTCCGCTGAGTGCCGCCTAATGCGCTTTACGCCAATCTAACCTAAAATATTACAAGACGAACAGGCTAGCCGAAGATATTATCTAGTTGGATGAACGGGCTAGTTCGTGTAATAATCTAACCTAACCTAAAATATAACAAGACGAACGGGCTAGCCGAAGATATTATCTAGTCGGATGATTGGGCTTATTTGTGTAATTATCTAACCTAACCTTACCTAAAAGGTTACAAGAAAGGCGGTTTGAACCGGTTCAATCTAATTGAAATATCCTGTGTAAAACCGACAATTCAAACGCTAATTAAGAATGTTTGGTCTAATTTATTGTTTTTTTTTTCGTTTTTTTTCGTAACAGAAACTTAAAAAGATTAATATTAGGGTATGGTACAAAAAATATATTTTATATATATATATATAAAACGAATTTAACCTCTTTTTTCATAATCTTTGCTTAGCCTAACCTAAAATGTGGCTCAAATGTCTCGGCGCCTAAATGTTCAGGCGCCCAAATGTCATAGCGCCCAAATGGCTCGGCGTCTAAATGTCCCGGCGCCCAAATGGCCCGGCGCCCAAATGGCCCGGCGTCCAAAGGTCCAGGCGTCCAAATGTCCAGGCGTCCAAATGTCCGGCGCCCAATTGTCCGGTTCCGTTCAAATTTAAGGTAGTCCCTTAATTATATCGTCAGAGTCTTGACGTCATTTATGAGACGTAAGCAACGCTACGCGGCGGAAGATTCCGTGGCGCTTGCCTCATTTATCACTTCATTCTGTGTAGTGGAGCATGGTTTATTTAGAAATTTAATAGAAAAAAAACCCGTTTTAGAGCCTAGAAACTACTTTTCAAGACAAAGCTTTGGCTTCCTGATTTACGAAAAAAATAAGCAATAATAAGCATAAATTAAAAAACCATTATGGAAAAACCGTGCCAGACGACGTTCTTAAGATCTCTGATACGCACGCGTCACACACGTGACCTCCAGTCTCGATATGGGGTAGAAGGTGCTCTTAAAGCCACGTATTATTCCGAACTCAGAGATGTCGATGCAATCAATAGACGTAATGGGAAAAGGCGTATCTCTGTTGCGCAGTAGTCTCCTTCGAGGTTCTCAGGGATTTCAATTCGTTCTTGATAATAAAGTTAATTAAGCCAGCCGTAATAGTGGTACATAATATACAAAATGTAATTTTTTAGGTTCATTTCGCACGTTTTTCAATATCGCTGCGTTTGTCAATAGGAGGGTGGGGTTTGTTATGATATCTATATGGTAATAGTCATTTATATACAGGGTGTTTCGAAAATGGTGGTAGGACCGAGCTCCAGTGGGTTCTATGGGTCATTTTAAGACGAAAATGTTCTATGACGTTTTGTCGTACGGGGCGCCGTTAAAGAGTTACGAAATGATTCATGTACGGATGACCCCTTATCGTACACTAATAAACGTATTCTCAATGCTAAAATTTTATTTAAGCTTATTTTATCATTGAGTATAGCTGGTTTTTAAAAAGCGCGCGCGCTTTAATTTTAACATTTTTTTTGAAAAAGGTTTGTTTATTTCATTGTTTACATTGCGACGCCCGAATCCAATGTAAATATTTGAAAGTAGACTTGTTTACGAAGACGATGAGAAAGTCGGCATTTCAATCGGTCTATTAGTTTTCTCTCAATCCCAGCTCAAAACGTACCAAGAAACGATTTTTAACTTTTTTTTCGAAAAAGGTTTGTTTATTTCATTGTTTACATTGCGACGCCCGAATCCAATGTAAATATTTGAAAGTAGACTTGTTTACGAGAGACAATGAGAAAGTCGGCATTTGGTTTGGTCTATTACTTTATTAAATAATGAATTGTGTTTGTTAAAACACCCAAATCTATATGAATATGACAGTTTAATTCCATTCAGTTTTATCTCAAACAAAAAAGTATTTTTATAAGGTATTTAGTTTAATGTACAATAATTAAGTTTAAAAATTAGGTCATTAATTGAAATATTAGTTAAAAATTACGCTTTAGTTTTAAAATATTTATTATTAGTTAAAAATGGTTATCAGACTGGAAATTATTTATCAGACTTCAAATTATTTATCAGACTGGAAATTATTTATTAGGGTAAATTTTTATTTAAAGTTTATTAAACTTTTTTATTTATTTATTATTTAAAGTTTAACCAGCGTATTAAGTTAAGATTATATTCGCGTATTAAATTATCTTTAATACGCTGTTAGCTTTAGGGTACTGCGAGGGTAATTTCGAAGCCGCGGCGCGTCGTTACGCGGATTTGTTCCGAAATCGGCGTCACCCAGATTATCGGGTAATTTCAAGAACCCTGGCCAGATTACGAGAAACGGGAAGCGTTTTGGTCCAAGGAGAGGATCGTGGACGCCCACAACGTAGGCCAATAGCAGTCGCGGAGAATGTGCTAGAAATGGTGACTGAAAACCCCACTCTTAGCACTAGGCGCGTTGCTAGAAGGCTTAACATCCCCCACATCGCTGTTTGGAATACCCTACACGATGACGACCAACATCCGTACCACTACGAAAGAGTGCAGCAATTGAGACCCCTCGATTTCCCACGACGCCGCGTTTTCTGCCAGTGGCTTTTAGAGCAACTCGAGACAGACGAATTTTTTTATCAGCGCATTCTCTATTCTGATGAAGCGCAATTCACAAGGAGGGGTATTTTAAATCTGCACAACCTGAATTTTTGGGCTCACGAAAACCCTCACGTTATTCGGAACGCGAGCTTTCAGAACGAATGGAGAATTAACATTTGGGCCGGTATGTTAGGCGACGCCCTAATTGGTCCATTTGTCCTTCCATTTCGCTTGAACGCCGATCGTTATTTGGAGTTTTTACTCAATCAGGTTGCGGATGTCTTGGACGGCATGCCACTTAATGATCGCGCACGTCTTTAGTTTCAGCATGACGGTGCGCCACCCCACTTTGGTCTTCAAGTGCGGGCGCATTTAGACGCGACGTTCGGCGAAAGGTGGATTGGTCGAGCGGGTCCTACCCCCTGGCCTGCCAGATCCCCTGACCTTACGCCTTTGGACTATTACCTTTGGGGTCGCGTAAAGGATTTAGTTTACGCGACGGAAGTTCCCGACGAAGAAACTCTTCGTACGAGGATCTTCAACGCGTTTAATACCATAAGAGAAAACGGCGAAGCTATGGGTTCCTGCTTTGCCATAGTCCGTCGATCGCGACTTTGCATAGACCATGACGGCGGGCATTTTTCAACAATTTCTTTAACAATTATGAAAATTCTTAAAGGAATTGTGCAAAATTATCACTTTCATGGTCCACCATCAAAATGCTTTAGCACAAAAAAATGTAGAATTTAATAGTACTTTACTAATTTGGTCCATTTTCCTCGAATTTAATAGTATTTACTAATTAGGTTCATTTTCCACGAATTTAATAGTACTTTAATAATTTGGTCCATTTTCCTCGAATTTAATAGTACTATACTAATTTGCTCCATTTTCCTCGAATTTATTAGAAATTTTCGAATTGCCTAAAATTTTACATTTAAGCCGCGTTCATACTAGGCCTTGGAATCGATTTAAACCGTTTCAAAACTTTTCGCTTTAGTCGCGTGAACGGGAAACAGTCTTTTATCGAATCGATTTGATACGATTTCTTGAAACTGCTTCGGGAACCAGTTTCATACCGATTCGGTTCCAACCACCGATAGATGAAGTTACGATAAATCAATTTATAAAAGATAATGCGTGAACACGTGACGCTCAAAACGATTCCTGACGATTTTAATATCGGTTTGATTTTACCGTTTCAAACCGATTAAGAAATGCTTTAGTCCATTTAATGGTATTTAAATGAGTTTCCCCGATTTTTAATGGAATTTAGAACTAATTTTTGGTTTAATTTAAATTTTCCTCGAATTTAGAAGAAATTTTCTGTTTGGCCCATTTTGGTTCAAATTTATAAGTAATTTTTCCATTTAGCTCCCTTTTCATTGACTCGGTGCAGGCGACCTCTTCAAAGCGCGAGAATTGATTTTGATTGAAAGGGAACATTTTATAAAGCGCGTGCGCTTTTTAAAAACCAGCTATACTCAATGATAAAATAAGTTTAAATAAAATTAAGCTTATTTTAGCATTGAGTATACGTTTATTAGTGTACGATAAGGAGTCATCCGTACATGAATCATTTCGTAACTCTTTAACGGCGCCCCGTACGACAAAACGTCATAGAAAATTTTCGACTTAAAATGACCCATAGAACCCACTGGAGCTCGGTCCTACCACCATTTTCGAAACACCCTGTATATTTTTTGAAATATTGAATATCGGTATTCAGTAACTTTAAGGAGGGGTGATATTTTTGAGAAAATGAAATCAAAGAGAAGTATTACGGTGAAATAAACATTAAATTTTTATGTTTTTAGAAGTACGTCAATAAGAATATGGTTGTCAGGCAGTGTTCGGAAAAATGCGACGATGCGAGTAAGCTGCCATTTTTTTCTAGTAGTTTTTTTGATTTCGCAGTAGCGGGTCAAACGGGTTGGACGTCACTCTTGAATTCGTCGTACACTTTAGTTCACACGAGTTTAGATTCGACAATTCAAAGAGTTCAAACCCTTACCGAAAAAAAAAACTAGTCATAAGAGGGAAGTCTTTCGGGTGTCTTCTCTAATCTTAAAGGGAGAATGCAACCTAACAACAAGTGATTTTTTTATTGTTTAAATAGGCCTAATCCACTTGTAATAAAATTTACGAACAAATATTTAACAAGAAATAAATTTGAAACTTACCCGTAAAATAGGCATAGCTAAAATGATGGAATATCCTGATTTCCTCGCGTATAAGGTCTAGCGACCAATCGAACGCGATCTCGCGTGAACTATGGGCCTTCGCTCATTGGTCGTTAGACCTTGCACGGAGGCAATTCAAGATCTCAATGAATTCCGCTAAGTCTATTTCCCGGGTAAGTTTTAAATTTGTTTCTAGTTTAATATTTGTTTTGTAAACTTTTAATAGGTTTATTTAAACGATAAATAATCGATAAAAAATCACTTGTTAATAGATTGCATTCTCCTTACAAGAGATCTTGAAGAAGTTTTTCTGGTGTCTTCTGTAGTCTTAAGAGGTTTCATTATGTCAAGAAGTCTTGGGGAAGTCTTTAAGATGTTCTAAGCACCTTTGTTGTGTTCTAGAGGATCTCTTCAGATAAGACTAACATTTTTCAGTAAGGGAAAGTTTTGAATACTAACAACCTTGGGGCCGGGTCTATGGGCAGTAGAAACTATGTTGCCCCGAACCCCGTTTCAAACATATGTTTCGAGACGCCTCCGTGTGTCCCCAAAACCTCGAAATCTATAGGAAGCGGCCTAACTTGCCCTATTTTAAACCCGAACTGGGGCTTTGCGCAGTTTATTAAACCTCATCGCGCTAGATTCCCTTTTTCAAATCGTTTTCATTAAAATATTTTCTTTCTTTCCCAGAAAACTCTCACGAAGAGGAGTACCATTGCTGTAAAGATGATCTTTGCAATGGAGGGCTTATAGTGGTACCTAAGTGGTTTACAACCATTTTCACGGCTATTATTTCGTTAACGTTAACTTAATGGGCCTGATTTTATAGACCCGGCCAATATCTTATTTATAGGGTTTGTGCATAGTCGAGATTTTGAAGTATTGCGTGACAATCCGCAAGGACCAATAAATACTACATAAAATTATTGCAGGAATAAATTACGTATTGCCCAAAAATTTATTTAAGGGTTAGGTCAACGGTTAATTGAGAAATCATGGTATTTTTGTGAACATGTTGCGGAAAGAAATAAAATAAGCAATTTTTACTATTTGAAACTAGGAAAAATGAAATATTTCACGAATCAGTCGTTCATACGATCTAAACAAAAATTACAATACTAATGGTTAAACGATCTAATTCTTTCTTTTACCATTATCATTCTCTCAATCGGGAGGTTTATTTCCGAAATCGCAATTTTAAAAGGCGATCATCTCTGACCTTTAATAGAAATTCGGAAAATACGCATTATTCTAATTATAATATAGTTCATTTAGTACTATTAATATTAATAAAGTACTTAATTTGCATCAAAATTAAAATTTACGTTTAGAAACTCGGTTAATAACTAATTTCTGACATATTTAATTAATCTTGTTTTAAAGGAAAACGCAACATAACAACGAGTGATTCTTTTTATCTAATCCTAATCGTTTAAATATGCCTAATCTGCCACTAAAGAAATTACAAAGAAATATTCAACTGAAAATAAATTTAAAACTTACCCGGAAAATAGGCTAAGCTGGATTCACGGGGATTCTGAATTTCTTCGTGACCAGTCGAATGTTATTGGAAGTCTCACGGAGATCTCGCCTTAACGACGCTGACCCTTCAATGCCAAAAAATTCCGGATCTCCATGATGCAGTTAAGCCTATTTTCCGGGTCACTTTTAAATTTGTTTGCAATTTTTTACTAGTGAAATAGGCCTCTTTAAACGATAAAGAACTGATAAAAATTCGCTTTTTGTTGGGCTACATTCTTCCTTTAAACAATGAAAATGTTTTATTTCGGCTGCCTTTAGTTTTACCATAACCACGCATTGAACAATATTACGTAAAGGATAATATAATTGTCGGTATATATAATATAATTCGTCGATTATGCATGAAGCCCATACACGGATCAAAGTTCTAAACGGAATTCTAAATCATTTACTCTTTTTCTAAATATGGAACTAAACGTGCGAAATAATATTTGTTTTTTAATCATAACACACTCTAATATATGTATAATCACGGATATTTAGCTAATATAACTTTGATAAACTGCAAGTTACAATTTCAAGAACATTTAACAAAGATAACATTATTGCTCCTAACGATTATCTTTATCGAGCGTATCAGATATTGCGCAAATTAGTTAGCGGGTAAAACCTCTTTACCCGACTATTATTCAATCTCTAACTGATTTTTATATCTGAATTATTTGTCCAAACTGATTCCTTTTAATCGATACTCAAACAGATACCTGCCATTTTAACTCTAATTCCATTATTTTTTGGCGAATTACTCGACAATAAGCGAATATGAAGCGATTCACAGTTGTCTGGCAGATAGAAGGTGCGGTTAAAAGACAGAAAAAACATTACGTAAATAACTTTCCTTCGGATAAGCCCGTAACTGGCAAGGGGGGATTATACCTCAAAAGATCTGACGTTTTTTTCGGAAATGGTGAGCCGCGCGTTTGTATATGTGAGTGACGTCACTGAATGTCTCGGTTTGGCAGGAAACCACAAAAGGAAGGCTTATGCTATAATTTCATTTTGTCTGTCAATTTTATTAGCATCTATTTCATGTGAAATTTCTGCCACAGAGAAATAATATATAGAATTTTTAATTTTACTGCTAATTTTGAATCGGAATATTTTGAGATGACAACTCCAGCTAGGATTGAGTTATTTCTAATTAATCATCAAGAGGGTCTCCTCCCTTGCCCTATACGAATAAGAAAGAAATATACGAGTAAATAATTAAAACTTTTTATTCCATCTTAATCCAGAACAGCCAAATCTTCAGTAACTAACTTTTACAGCTGTTTATTACTGATGTTTAAGTTAAAGGGAAAATTCTTAAAAACTAGTGAAAGTTATAAATTGATTAGAACAATTTTGTTACACCATAGTTATGCAAATTTACAAAAATACTAACCAAAAATATAATTTGATATCCTAATTAATCGCTCCACTACTAAACACTTAGTATTTAATTTTTAACTCTTATGTAACGTTTTAAGATAATTTTTATTTGCTTAATTTTCTAATTTTCTTTTCCTTTTTCCTTTCTTGGGCTTCTTCACTAGTTTTATTATTTAGATATTTCATCCTAATAAGGGTTCGCATTTTAATAAATGAGAAAACTATCTCATGTATAAAGAACTAGCGTTCTTTATACATCCATGCTTGAGCCTTGAACAAATTTCCAGTTAGGCCTTTGTACCCCTTTTTCTTAATAAGAAGGTGAAAACTTTTTATATATAGTAATGCTTGAAAAAACTAAACAAAACTATTATATTTAATTATTTACCTTGATTCCATATCTAAGTATAATTAAATATAGCTTATGATGAAACCTTTCCCCAATTCGAGAATATTATATTATACAAATTATCTACAGACTACAAATCAGACCCCTACGTTGCGCGAATTTCGGGAAATCACAGATGCCAGTGGCGGGCCACGAAACGGCGAAAGAAAACGTGTTGGTCTTGTTTCTTTTCTAGAGACATTCACCTACGTCACTCGTAGGGAATAAAAGTGTCTTCCCCCCAGAGCTGGCCGTTTTGAAAACTGGCCTCGGAGACCCCCTCTATAAGCCAACCTTATAATACGAAGAATTTTTACGAACCTTGCGTAACTGGTATCTTTTTCACGTTAGATTAAAAAATTGATTTCTACAATCTAGATTCAGTTTTATCCGTTGACCGAACAGATACCTGGCGACAGTTAGAAGCAGTAGTTTACATTTTTTCCCGTATTGCTCGAGAATGAAGCATTCATCGTAAATTAGTATTGAAGTCAAATATTTTTGTCTTATTTTGATCTTCTTCGCGAACATTCCTTCGTGAAATTTCGTATTGAGCTTGATAATTGCCCAATATGTGTAATATTAATATTTACGAACTTAAATTTTTTCAATTACATAAGCGTGCAACATTGTGTCTTTTTTTCTACATTAAAAATAAAAGTTTCCAAAACTCGTTTCCATTTATCTTACCAATAATTTATTTTAAACTAATTTATTTATTATTCGTTAAAAAATGGTTGTTATATAATGTAGGAAAAATAATTACGCGTCTATTTAGGACGTATCCTTAATGATATTTTAGGGAAGAATTGTAGGAAAATAATTCTGAAGAATAACGGGGATTACAAATGGGCGTTTAATTGCCGGAAAAATATTAGGTAAAGAGGGCTGATACCGAATCTCATTAATAGTTAAAAGTTACTGTTCAAATTAGTTACTAACTTACATTTCTAAAGGCTCGTTTCCAATCAAGATTTATTTGCCAGAAAAGTAACTTTTTCGTCATAAATAAGAACAAGATGGTCAAGCCAATAGGAATAGCTAGACCCCTGACATTGTAAAAGAGGCTGAAAGGCATGATTCTATAGCAGGGGTGTGTTATGCAGGCATGAATGCTCTTTAAACAGTTTGAATGGCGTCACGAGATTCCTTTAAACACGAAGTTGCGGAAATTTCTCGAGCCGAATATATGACCATGAGCGTTTTTATGCGATATATTGAAAAAGACGAATATCCCCACAGTCATTGCATTCAAACCATGTTTTCCAAATCACGTTTTTTTAAATCATGTTTTCCAAATGTTTTTCAAATCATGTTTTTCAACTCCTGTTTTTCAAATCCTGTTTTTCAAATCCTGTTTTTCAAATCATGTTTTTCAAATCATGTTTTTCAAATCATTTTTTCCAAATCATGTTTTTCAAATCATGTTTTTTATTACTGACAGACTAGAACTCAACACGTATAAGCTCCCTTCGCGACGACTTTTTTATTGTTTTCGAGTTTTCATTACTGACAGACTAACATTCTACACGCATACGCTTCCTTAATATCTCTTTCGTGACGTCTTGTTTATTGTTTTCGAGCTTTCATTACTGAAAGATTACCACTCAACACGCATAAGCTCCCTTAATATCTCTTTCTGGACGACTTGTTTATTGTTTTCAAGTTTTCATTACTGACAGACTAGAACTCAACAAGCATAACTCCCTTACTATCGTGTTCGCGACTACTTGTTCGTTGTTTTCGAGTTTTTATTACTGACAGACTAGAACCGAAACATTCATAAGCTACCTTTTAATCTCGTTCGTGACAACCCCTTAATAACAGGGGCGTAACAACTAGGGGGGGGGGCACAGGGAGCATTGCCCCCTCCAATGTTAATCTTGCCCCCTGCAATAAATTCCTTTGCCTCCTGCAATGTCGAACTTGCCCCCTGCAAAATGTTTAGATTGCCCCACCGAAATGTTTAGATTTTGTGGAGTAGAACATTTTCCCTGCTAAACACCCAATAATTATTTTAAAAAAATACTTCAAATTATCCTATATTGGGAGAAATAATTTATATCAAAATCGTGTAGCTCTAAACATGCATTTCTTTGGTTACTACTAGACCTAGTTAATTATGCTCATATAGAAAAATTTTACTGTTATTAAAGAACACCGTAGTATAAAGAGTTGGCTACTCATCGGCTAAGACCGCAGAAAAATTACTGAGGTTAGGCTTTAAAGTTGTCAAAATATAATACACAGACATTCCACTCTTCGCTTTAATCGCTTAAAATAAAACAAAAAGTACACTTCAAAAACATAATGGCCAAAACTAAAATTAAAAGTTAAAAACATAAACTCCCGAACCTCAGCCCTGACTGGACTAGACTGGCCGTTTGGCTGTTGTGTGAATTCTCTACGTTAACGTTTTAACTTAAGTAACGTCTAAAAAAGAAAACTGACGGACTATATTGCGGACATAAAATCCAAATATGAAGGTAAATACAATGTATGGGCCTTAACACAAAATTTGTTGACCATGGTGAATAACGTATAATAATAACAAAATAATTTAAGAGTCAGCTTCTGCATAATTAAAAGAAACAGTTTATTAAATGAATATGAGAGCTTTCGGACCTGATAGAGTAGTGACTCCCATTTCAATCCTTTTCTACTCTAACAATATTTACAAAAATAACAAATATACGTCCGAAAGCCCTCCTGAAAACGTTTATTTAATAAACTGTTTATTTTGAACTATGAAGTGGCTATCTCTACTCTAGTGATTTATTTGATAAGTATTCTTCAATACTTTGTGTTGTACAATACCTTTGGTTAGGACTAGGACGTATGTATTTGAAAAATGAAAATACCTTTTAGTGTAAAAAGAAAATTATGATATTTGCCCCCCCCCCCTCCCATCTGAAAAAGGTATGAATTTGAAAATAAATTTCTA
Organism: Odiellus spinosus; assembly: GCA_963920705.1. NCBI lineage: Eukaryota > Metazoa > Arthropoda > Arachnida > Opiliones > Phalangiidae > Odiellus > Odiellus spinosus. The sequence continues at coordinate 3,775,362 of OY987229.1, forward strand.
TGAAGGAAAAGATGCAAAAACATCATCACATTTGCGCATTTTGCCCCCTCCAATATGAACAAGATGGTCAAGCCCATAGGAATAGCTTGACCCCTGACATTGTAAAAGAGGCTGAAAGGAATGATTCTATAGCAGGGGCTTGTTATGCATGCATAAACGCTCTTTAAACAATTTGAATGGCGTCTCGAGATTCCTTTAAACACGAAGTTGCGGAAATTTCCCAAGCCGAATATATGTCCGTGAGCGTATTTATGCGATATATTGAAAAAGACTAATATCCCCACAGTCATTGCATTCAAATCATGTTTTTCAAATCATGTTTTTCAAATCATGTTTTTTATTACTGACTGACTAGAACTCAACACACATAAGCTCCATTCGCGACGACTTTTTTATTGTTTTCTAGTTTTCATTGCTGACAGACTAAAACTCAACACGCATAAGCTACCTTACTATCTCTTTCGCGACAACTTGTTTATTGTTTTCGAGTTTTCATTACTGACCGACTAAAACTCAACACGCATAAGCTCCCTTACTATCTCGTTCGCGACGACTTGTTTATTGTTTTCGAGTTTTCATTACTGACAGACTAGAACCTTAACATTCATAAGCTACCTTTTAATCTCGTTCGCGACAACCCCTTAATAACGACGATTTGTTTTCTGTATCGATTGGTTTTCTGTATCGTACACCTCTGAAGATAAAAGGATTTATTCTCTCGTAATATAGTATGTGCCCGTGGTAACGGGGATCAGTGTCCGACACTCGATCGTATAGCGTGCAGCGTCGAGCGCTACGCGATCCTGGGAGGGAGATAACCTAAAAGTCATATATATTAAATACAAGTATATATTTCAAATTTGTATCGGACATCACGTCGTGACGTCTGGTTAGTAAGAGACGAAGTTTTTTCTATTCGATGACGTATTTCGTCTTCTTGCACAACGCCGACGTCGCAGTGAATACAGTACCTAGACCCCACTAGGGTTGGGTCTGGCTAAAAAAGTAATGCAAAGATTATAATTATATTAATTATACTGGAAAAGGTTTCTAAATACTAAAATCTTTACGCCGCCATGAGGGACTCTCAGAATCAAGATTAAATTTCAGCGCATAAATAACCATTATATTGAAAAGAGGTTGCTTCGCACCCTTAAAAAGGGCCCTTTATCTAACTCGAATCAAACACGTGAAGGGACACAAATTAATTGTTAGAGAAAAAGCAATTTAATATCTTTAAAATTATAGTTAGTAGATTTAGTCTACTACTTCAAAGATTTTATTATTATTATATATTTTCAAAAAAAAAGGATAAAGACGAATAATGTTAAATATAAATACATTAAAGGAACTCCATCTTTTGCTATTTTTATTATAGAATTTAAAAATAACATCAATAAAAGAGGAAGGTTTCCTAGGTCGTCTTTATCCGTTTTTTGGAAAATATTTAATAACAATAAAATCTTTGGGGTAGTAGACTAAATCTACTAACTATAATTTTAAACATATTAAATTGCTCTTTCTCTAACAATTAATTTGTGTCCCTTTACGGGTTTTATTCGAGTTAGATAAAGAGCCCTTTTTAAGGGTGCGAAGCAACCTCTTTTTTATATAATTTCTGTTACTTTTTCACGAAAAATATACACCTTTTCCACATTCCACTATTTTGCTTTATAGATCTTTGGAACTTTATTTCTTATTAAGGCTGAATAAAAATTGTATCGTTTAATTGAGGCTTCAATCTATAAGTAATTAAGAGCCCGGTACAAATCTCGACAGTAGTAAAAGAGGATGGGCTATTTCGTGGGATTAACAAATCTAACCTAATTTTACCTAAAGTATTACAAGGGTGTTATCCCATTGGATCGAATCCCATTCGACCGAATTGATAGGATAAGAGATTCCGTCAAAATACAAAGTTTTTTTTAGCCATATTGGTGATTTCTCACTAAAGGCAATCGTCTATTAAAAAAATAGTTCCCAGGTCAAAATATGATAAGCGCAATATATTTATCCGAAAATTTCGAGTATTATAATACATCAGGAGCAATCCATTAAATTGAGGTTAAACCTTAGACAAACTAGTATTGGTATATGAAATAGTTCAGAAATATGAATGGTTTAAGAGTCATGGTGTGAGAATTAAAATAAATTTAAAGGTTTAGATCTCAGAGTCAGGATATCATAATTGAAGACTAAGCCTCTGCGGGATATATAATCGCCTAAAATGCAAGCTCTATTAACCTGTACAGGAGGCACGTTATTTCAGCTTTATCAATAATTTTGAAAGTCTGCTATGTCTTTAAATATTAAAGGAATAACAGACTCTTCGAACAAGTTATTTTTGAACGATTTAAACTGTTGTAAAATATGTTAAAAAATTAAAACTCACAGTAATTTTCAATTAATTAACAAAGTTGCAATTTCTCGTTCAGCCTAAATCTGTTTCTAAGAAATTTTAGAATGGAACATTTCACGAGAAAAGTTAGTTGCTGATGCCATTATTATATCATATAAAATGGCCCGTGAACAGAACTAACTCTTGCGGGCGCGTTATTTCCTAAAAATTACGATATTCAGACCCATCACTTAATAATAATGGATATGGACTAATTAGGAACTGGGGATTTTAAACGGTCTGTTCCCCTTTAGTCCAAAACGTTGGCCCAATGTGGGCTTCATTGGCCAAATATGATGGATTCCCAATAGACCCTAAAATAAATAAAACGGGCTGAAAATCCACGCCCCCAGGCAAGGAATATTTAAGAAGGGGGTATGAAAACGGGGCGTTAATATTTTAAATTTCTACTACAGCCATCTATCGTGATAAAAATCTATTAATGACTTTTTTTCGGTCATTCTTAAAAATAAATTAAGCTTGGGAAAATTAAGTAATTTTTAGTTAACCGCAATAAATATTCTTTAATTTTTTGTTATTAAATACGTTGAAATTAACAATTTAATATTTAAGCGTCACGGGTAAAACGTAGTGGCTAGCTTTAGTAGTTCAAAAATAATCCACCGTGACTTGTCTGCACCTAAGCCGCGTTATCTCCGTGATTTTTTCCCTTGGAGGTATAGAGCGTGGTGACAATTCAAGGTGGTTTTCTCTCTATAGGCGCTAAGATAAAAATTCAGTGATCTGCGGCGGCGCATTCACCGACCGAATCGCAGTGGACCGAATCTCATTCGGCCGAAAAATTCCAGCTAATATATTAAAAATCTAGCCCAACGGCGGATTTCGATTGAAAAATAATTTTACTTTATATATGCAGCATTATTTTCTAAGCTGAAATAAATATGTTATATTTCGATGGGGTTTTTGTCTCACCGTGGTCTAGTGATAAAGCGTCGGTCTGTCACGCAGAAAATCTTGGTTCGAGTCCTGGTCGGTAAAGGTAAGTTACCATAATATATAATTTAAACTTTGTTTGTAAACAAGCCACATTAAATCTTTAATAATTTCTTACAGCTGCGCCATGGAGATATTCGTCTTTGGGAAAGCGTGAAATCTAGAGACGGGAACATTGCACTAGAAACCTTAGCGTCGTCTGTAAATGTTTATAATTTGTTTAATTTAAAATAATTTTTATTATGGTTTCTCTGAAATATATTTTACATAATTTTTAAAATTAAATTAGATTAGGTTAAGTTAGGTTTATAATTTGTTTAATTTAAAATAATTTTTATTATGGTTTTTCTGAAATATATTTTATATAATTTTTAAAATTAAATTAGATTAGGTTAAGTATGGTTAGGTTAGGTTTATAATTTGTTTAATTTAAAATAATTTTTATTATGGTTTTTCTGAAATATATTTTATATAATTTTCAAAATTAAATTAGATTAGGTTAAGTATGGTTAGGTTAGGTTACAATTAGTTTCAATAATAACTCGTTCAATAATGCTATTATTTTATTGGTTTCTTTAGATTGAAACCAATTGTGATATTACATAGTTGGAATTTATATACAAAATATTTGGGAACAAATAGGTATTTTAAGGGTTATTGTTGAATATCTAAAAAACAAATATTCGCAGAAAAATTGACCTACCCGAGAAAATGCATCGGAATAAAAATCGCACAATTTGGCTGGATCGGTCGAATGGGAAAATTCGGTCGAACGCGATTCGGTCCAATGGGGCAGAACCCATTCACGTGACCAACTCAGCCAATCGGGATCGGCCATATATTATCTCTTCCCAGCAAGCTCTTGGGCAAGAGTAAATGTCGTTGGAAAATTCGAACGAGTTTATTTTAGGGTCTATTCACCCACACCAAAAATTATGCTTCCCATTTCACCCAAAACGTATTCGCCAATTCCCCTTTGAACCAAAATATTCCTGCTGCATTTTTTAATTCTAAATAGATTACATTAAACGAAAATTTAGCGTTTTAGAATTGTATTCATTTGAATAATAGAAATCGAATGGATTCAATCGTCTAGAGGACAAATAGTCCAGGTAGTTCGCGGGAAGGTTGGGCTCGGTCAAGGAAGGTTGGGCTCGGTCAAGGAAGGTTGGGCTCGGTCAAGGAAGGTTGGGCTCGGTCAAGGAAGGTTGGGCTCGGTCAAGGAAGGTTGGGCTCGGTCAAGGAAGGTTGGGCTCGGTCAAGGAAGTTTGGGTTCGGTTAGGTTAGATAAGGTTTGGTTGGATTCGGTTTAGTGAGGTTTGTTGGTGTTAGATTCGGTAAGGTTTGGTTGGGTTAGGATAGGTTGGGCTGGGTTAGGTTCGGTTAAGTTAGGGTAGGTTGGCTTGGGTTCGGTTCGATTAAGTTGTACTGGGTTTGGTTAGGGTTATGCTATTTAAATAATACTTAAATAAAATTATGTATTTTTTTGGAAACTGAATATAAAATAAGCATAGAAAATGCCTTGAAAAAAATTATCAAATTGGGCCGATTGGGTGTGGGCTAAATGAATAAATGGGCCAGTATGGATTGAGCCAATTGAGATTGGGCGAAATGGTAATTGGGCAAATCGGGGTAAAACCGTATAAATCTACGACTAGCAGAAGAAACTTTCAAGTCTCATAGGCTTGCAATAGGCTGGGACGGGTTTGGTTTGGTTAGGTTACGTTTGGGTTGGTCTACGTTGGGTTGTGTTAAGTTAGGTTATGTTGGGTTGGAACTGTATGGGATTTTAATATAGAGATTTGATAATTTCACATATCTGCTTGTCGTAAATTTTTAAGTATTTTTCGGAGCTCCCCGGTACTAATTAGTCAAGGACTATTGTTATTTAGTGGGGATTTGAATATCGTCACCTATTTCTTACAAACATCTCGCGGTTCACACGCTCTTCAAGAAATTAATTCGTTTTAAAAAAATATTCTTAATTTTCTTTGAGACTAATTTCGTAATTTCAATAATTAGCCTCAAATATCTTTTAAGACTTTGGGAAACTGTAATATTTTTAGTCTTGTTTTACCTGACCAATTGCTTAAAATAAATTGTTCGAGAGGCTTGTATCCCTTTTATAAATTAAATGTAACAATTACCTTAAAACTGCAGCCGCAACATTGTAACATAATGAATATGACTTAAAAATACAAACAAAAATCGGCAATTCGTTTTATAAAGAAAATTTTCGGTGATTAAAAAATATTTTGTCTTTTTAAACAACAAGTTTTCGTAAATATTTCACAAAATAATTTATAGCTAGTGCTCAGTTTACTTGGTCATTAAATTATTATAAAGCAATAAAATCTTTTCTTGCAAAGATAGAATCTATGCGTTCACGATGGACGATGTAGCCGAGGGATTAATTAGTTGGAGGTATAAGCTAATTCGAGGGATTAACTAACTTAACCTCATCTAAAATATTCCAAGAGGGACAGGTAAGTTCGAGCTAGGGATTAAATAGTTGGAGGGATGGGCTTCTTCCAAGGATTAAATAACCTAACCTTACCTTAAAGACTACAAAATGGACGGGATAGCTCGAGGGATTAACTGGTTGGAGGGATGGGCTAATTCGAGAGATTAACTAGTTGAAGGGATGTGCTAATTAAATGGATTAACTAACCTAACCTAACCTAAAATATTACAAGAGCGACGGGTTAGCCCGAGCTAGGGATTAACTTGTTAAAGGGACGGGCTAGTTCGTGCGATTAATTAACTTAACCTAACCGTACCTACAAAGTCGCAAGAGGGACGGGCGAGCCCGAGGGATTACAAATTCTAATCTTAAATTTTATAATATTGAATCACATAGACAAAAAATGGTCATGGAAGGTGAAACAATTCTTTTAAGCAGGAGAACATAATTCAGGAGACCAGAACTAAGTGGTCGTTTATTTAACTCGCCGACATCAAATTCCGTTTCGCCTATCCTATTTAACATTCTAAATCTTTATTTTTAATATACTTGAGATCCGCGACTATGATGTGCTTTAGATCGTAACTTGGCCAACTACTTAATAGCAACGTAATTAAGTAGTAGTAATGACGTTGGTATTAAGTTGTTTGCCAATTATTAAAGTCTGGATCTAAAGCATATCCTTGTCACAAAGCTCAAGTATATTAAAAAATAAAGTAGAAATTCAGAACATTTAAACTTTAAATTTCATGTGTAATTGAGCACTTGGCATTATATGAAGTCCAACTCAAGTGACATTTAATCCATAGACCTTTCATTGTGTAATGTTTTTACCCAGATATAATAGATTAAATTAGCAACATTTCTAGGTAATTCGATTTAAATTCAATTGCCTTGGTTTATTCGAGTACTCAACATAAAAGATCACGAAAAGAGGTCTAATTATCACCGAAATATGGGTGAGAAGCGATTGCCAAAAAAATCGAAGACGACACCATCGGGCGAGGGCGAGGGCGAGGGCGAGGGCGAGGGCGAGGGCGAGGGCGAGGGCGAGGGCGAGGGCGAGGGCGAGGGCGAGGGCGAGGGCGAGGGCGAGGGCGAGGGCGAGGGCGAGAGCGAGAGCGAGAGCGAGGGCGAGGGAGAGGTTTCACCACAATTCTAAACGTACAGTGCATCTATGAGCACCGAATCTGTAAATCTCGTTTATATAGGCCGTGAAGAGATATATTATTAAAGTTAAAAAATCAAATGATAAGAGAATCTTGACCATTTTTTAATTACGGTGAATAAAGGGTGAATTTAATGGGATACTTATGATATAATATAATAGTCTAAATTAGACGGATAAAGAGGGCTACCGTAATAGAAGAACCCAGTGAATGCAATTTTCAGTTAACGATAAAAAATGCAGTTTACAAAAGCTTGTCTACTGTTTAATAAATAAAATTTTTGTTTATCAATTTAGAACCAGTTAAAGCTCGGCTAAGTTTATGTTTTAACCTTTTCGTAACCCATTCAGCCACCTCTCTCTCTATTACTACTGATACTGGACCTGGAGGCGAGCAGTCGCAAAATTTATCACTCTCTCTTATCTTATCAACTGATTAACTATGTCAGAAAATTGTAGCAGTTGTGATAACGTACTAGATAAAGTGAAGGAAATTATTCAATGTTCAAACTGTCAACAATACTTTCACGCTAAATGTACTAGCTTAAAATCTGAAGAAAATCTCCGTAAACTCGGCACTTAAAGAGCCACCTGGAAGTGTGAAAAATGTAAGCTTTCAACCAATGTAAGTCAAATTAAAGAATCTACCGAGGCAACCTTAGCAGTCATCATGAATAAAATAACCGAGGTGTCCAATAAACTAGATAAACTATATACCATAGAAAAAAACATATCTGATAATGCGGACTCAGTTAATTTTTGTTGTACCAAAATTGATGACTTTACTGCGGATGCTAAAATTTTTACACAAAATTTGGCTGATATGAAAAATAAACTTGAAGTATTATCAACAAAAAACCAAGAACTAGATTCGAAAGTTAATTTCCTAGAATCGAAAGTTTCAAACTTAGAATTTGAACAAAATAAGCATTCATTAGAATTATCAGGAATTCCAGAAACCCTAAACGAAAATTTAAATTTAGTCATTCAAGCGGTTGGAAATATTTTTAATATTGATATAAAAAACGAAGACATCGTAAAATGCTACCGTAAAAATATACCTCCTGCTATTAAAGCTTAAACCATTTTCAGTCCAATTATAGTGAAATTCAATGATACAAATACCCGTGAAATGATCTTTAATCAAGCTAAAATTAAAAAAGGTCTACTATATGACATTAATATTCACAAAAATTTGAAAAATTATAGATTTTTTATTAATGAAATAATTACTCCCATATTAAAAAAATTCAGTTTGAAACTAAGCTCTTTGCTAAACAAAAAATTTCAAATACGTTTGGATTAATGAAGGGAATGTTTTACTACGTAAAGATGATGTTACGAAAATTGATAAAATCTTCATTATTAGATTTAAAATCAATATAAAAAATGTTACCTAAAAATTATAAAGTTATATATTATGATAACTAACCCAGAAAATGATTTTTTTTTACTTAACGAATTATATCCAGAAATTAGCAAAATAGAAACTTGTCGTAATAAAATACTTTTGTTAATGGTTTAAAGATTATTCACCTTAATATTAGAGGTGTCGCAAAAAATTTCGACGAATTCTGTATTTTGTTAAACGACCTACAATTAGACTTTGTCCTAATCATATTAACAGAGTGTTTGTTTAAAGATAAAAATGGCCAAAACTTTAAATTAAATGGATATGAAAATTTTTTAACTAGTAAATATTTGAATAAAAGTGATGGTATATTGGTAATTGTAAATAGCTCGGTTAATGTAAAATGTTTAGAAATTAGTATAGATGGTGCAAATTCACTTTCTATTGATATCAAAAATAATAATACGCACAATTATAGATTACTATGTATTTCTCGGTCCCCTAATAATTTAATCCAAAAATTTTTATTTCATCTAAATCAACTATTGATGGAGTTTGATAATCTAACAATTGAAAATACGTACATAATAGGTGATATCATTATTGATATTTTATCCCCAGAAACCACTTCTAATGTAATAACAGATTACCTTAATATCTGACATCTTCAAGGATATAAACCACTAATTCATTCTTAATCACAAGAATCACGGACAAAACAAAATCCTGTTTAGACCACTGTTTTGTTAGAAACGAGAAACTTAAAAATAATATAAGCGCAATTTTGCAAACTCATATTACCGATCATTACCCAATTCTTATTAACATTCCAAGTGATATAGGTAATGAAAATGAAAATAATACAAAGGAATCAATTACATCAATTTCTAATTCCACCATGGAAAATATTAATTTTGATAAACTTAGAATGTTACTGAGCTTTGAAAATTGGTCCGCGGTGTCAAATGAAAAAAATGTAAATGTCTCATTTGATATTTTTTTAAACTCTTTAAAATTTTATATTGACCTCGCTATTGTTAAAACTAAAAATAATAATGATCTTAACAAGAAGAAAGAAATGAAATTGATAAAACCCTGGATGACTAAAGGTTTATTAAATTCCTTAAAAAGACGTAATAAACTTAAAACAAATTCTTTAAAAAACCTTTCAACCTTAAGACAAAAGTAGAGTATAACCAGTATAGAAATAAACTAACTAAATTGATTAAAACAGCTAAAAATATGTTTTAAAGAATAAAATTGATAAATGTGGTAAAAATACTCGTAAGATTTGGCAAATAATAAACGAAGCCTCATCTAGATTAAAATCTAAAAAAATTATAACTAAAATAAATGATAAGAATAATGTAACTATCGATGCGATTAATATGCCTATTGAATGCGCTAATATTTTTAATAATTACTTTGTTATTGTTGGCAAAAATATGGCACACGATATACTCCGTACAAGAATTCCGAACGATTACGACTTGACTCAAAAAATGTTAAAAAATTTAAACTCACTATTTTTAACACCTATTGACCAAGTTGAATTAAAAATACAAATACTGGATTTAAATAGTAATTCCTCGGTTGGATATGATAATATAAGCGCTAATCTCCTAAAATAAATTCCCGATTACATTATACCACCACTATTGTTTATCATAAATTAAAGCTTTTTAACTGGAGTATACCCAGATCCATTGAAACTCTCTATTATTACCCCCATATATAAATATGGTTCTCGGGTATTGGTAAATAACTACAGACCGATTTCAGTATTGAGTTATTTGTCCAAAATTTTTGAAATGTGTTTAAAAAATCGTCTAGTGACCTTTCTTGATAAACACGCTATTATATCAAAAAATCAATATGGTTTTCAAAAAACTTGAGTACTAATGATGCTATTTATAAATTTACATCCAATATCATCAATGCTTTAGATGATGGTAAAAAGACATTGGCTATTTTCTTAGATTTAGCAAAAGCTTTTGATACAATATCGCATTCCCACTTATTAACAAAACTAGATAACTATGGTATAAGAGGTTTACCCTTACAACTTTTTAAGAGTTAACAAATGGTCCGTATTAATAATAAGCTAAGTAATCCATTAACTATATCATACGGAGTGCCGCATAGAACGATTCTAGGTTCAGTATTATTCTTGATCTATGTTAATAAATTTTGTAATTATAAAATATATGACTCGCTAATTTCATTCGCTGATGATACAGTATTGATATTCGAGGGAGACAGTTGGGAATCAACCTATTCCAAGGCAAATATAGGCTTAAATAAAGCCAGTATTATTTAAGATAATGACCTTTTAAGTTCAAATATTGCTAAAAAAAGGTAATTACGTTTGGGCATCGATCTCCAGTGATCCCCCTTGTTTTATCATTAAAAAAACATAAATGTGACGGTATCAACTGCCTTGCGTCATGCGTTGAAATCGAAAAATTTCACTCTATTAAATATTTGGGAATCAACTTTGACGCAAATCCGAAATGGGATATTCACGTGATATCATTGCTAAAAATTTTAAGATATATATTAAATACAATAGGTAAATATATAAAAAGCTCAGTTCGGCTTGATCAACTTGTTAGTTTAGCGGCCGCGTCACTGTAGCCGTCACTCATCCCCTAGAGTTCCGGATGTAAAAAGAACGCAGGCGCGGAGAAAGCAGCCGTTAAGCTTGAGAGTAAAACTAGAGATCTTAAGAATTTTGTCATTCTGACTGCGGGCGCCGTCTTTCTGTACCAGAAACGTCACAGGTGACGTCGACGCTCAACTTACGAAAAAGGACTCCTCCTTTTTATATTTTTACCTATTGTAACTTTAAACAAATTTTTACCACGAAATATATTACGTATCGTATATTTTTCACTAATACAGTCAATGCTCAACTATGGCATTATTGGGTGGGGAAATGCTAGTTATTATATACTACGACCATTGACTGTGATAATTAATAAAACCTTACGTATTTGTCTTCATAAACCATACGATTATCCAACAAAATTACTATATGAACAATTTCTAGTTATGACTATACAGCAATTTTATCATTTTGAAATACTATTATACGGATTCTAAAATATTTACTGTCACCAATTTATAAAACATTCAAGAAACACAAGATCAGTAGCTTGGGGTAATTTAGACTTACCGAAAAGAAATACAACCCTAGGACAAAATCACGCCTTTCATAATAGTCTTAAACTTTTTTATCAATTAGACCGTAACATAAAATCAATAACTAATTATTCTGAATTTAAAAAGAAGATAAAAAAATGTATAATCAATAACAAATTTGTATAGTTTATAGTATATTGCATGTTTAAATCTCCTTTTTGGCACTGTTTGCCAATTAATCCAATTTATTAAACCTCCGTCGTCCACCCACAAGCTCTCCCTTATGTGGACGACGTTAATTTCCTTATTTATTAAAGAAATAACTGTATAATAACAAATTCATATGAGGAAAAAAATCAATCAATCAATCCATCTCCAAGCTAAACAGCTGTCGTTTAAGTAATGTCACGAGTATATCAGGTTTAAAGGGTAAATGAAAACATATATATCACCTTTTTGATTTTACGTTTTTCTGAATCTACGTTATCGAAAACCTAAGAAAAATATCAACTCTTATTTTTAAGCATCTCCTAAATATGAAAAAAAAAAAAGGTTTTAAAGATCGGACTTCGTTGTCTGCTTAAAAAAAAGGCATGGAGTCGCTGTGTTTCAATTTCCGAGTAAGCCATCCGACCAATAGGCGCTCTCGCCAATAGTGTATAGTTTATATTACCATAGCCTCCTAGAAACGCGAGCGCCGCCGAAGCGCGTGATTTAGGACGCTACCATATTACATTTTTATTTATTATTTAGCGGCCGCACAAATCCTATACAGGTATTAGTACCTTGGTCATAATCAATTCTCGTTAAAATTCGTGTTCCGTCTTCACTGATGGAGACACACTTGTGAGGTACTTTGTAACGCATCATATGTTCTACTAATTGAATTGTACGTATATCACCTTCTTTGATTGGCTTTCTTTCCTCAAAAAGATACCGCTGTACTTGACGCAAGCAAGGTAAAGCTTTTGGCATATTTTGGGCGACAAAATTATACGCCAGAGATCCAGAAAATATGAAAAATTCTGTGCTGAATTTTTTAACAGAATCAGAATGTCTGCTTGTTTTTGCATGGCAGTTCTCCCACAGGTTCTGAAGAAATCCGCCGATTTTGGTTCTTTGGTTTGGATGTAAGGAATCGCTTCTCTTCAAATTTGATTCTAAGTCATTAAATATAATTGCGTTATCTTTCTAAAGGCTTTCAATTTTCTCTATTACTGGGAAGAACGCTTCAATTTTGGTTTGTGAAAGATCTGATGAAGCAGCAATCAACTTGCGTCGCTTGCGTTCCGTTCTTGAATAATTATAATTGGTATTTTTTCTTTTAAAATTTGACGAATTAATTGAATTTAATTCTGGAGTTTCTCCAAAACCTCCCTTCTTAGTGGCTTCTATGGAAGGAAGTCTGTTTAAAAATCCTGGGATGGTTTGGTTGTGCTATTTGCCGACCCTTTTGTAGTAGAATCGGACGATCCCCGATAATCGTCCTCCAAATTTCCAGGACAGCTAACATCACATATTTAAACCAAATTTATCACAGTAGATTGCGAGGTAGGTTGCCACTGCACTAATCTGATTGTGGTGCTGTTTTTTTAGTTTGCATCTCATTTTTTTGGAAGCTTTCCTCCGTTAGTTTTGATTGTAGCAATTTTTGTTTTTTGCTTGACGTTGGGGCTTGGGAACATTTTCCCACATGCCTATAATAATTGGACGCACTGTATTCCAACCTGGCTTTAGTTTTACTCAAGGATATTCTGACACTGCAATCCAAGCAAACCACACGAAAATTTCCATCTGGGGAAATGGACCCTGGCAATATTTGGTAATTTACGTTTTCTTTCAAATTTGAGACCATAGCCGATTCAGAACATTCCTTGCGTTTTTCAATTTGTTCTCGAAGTCCCTGAATAATGTCAGTTTCATTCTTTTTATCGTAGCCTGATTTAGTGAAACTCGTAGCCGGCTTTGCCGAGGTTTTAGTAACATGAGAGTTGACATGGGATTTACTAACACGTCTGAGGAGCTTGGATGATAAGGTTGTTTTAGGTACATCAGTTACGTTTTTGGCGTAAGCCATTATCTTGTGAACATGACCAGGTAAAAACCTAAATTTAGTTTTTACCTCCCCGACTGAAATTTAGTTCAGGGGGAGGTTTTACACTGGTCGTGTGTGTGTGTGTGTGTCTCACTTCCGGCGTACACTACTCCCGGTGTAACCGGATATCACGTGACCTAGCTCGTGGAGCAAAAAGTCTAGAGACGTAATCATGCCAGCTTATCGTTCAATTCCGGGGAATTACCTCCTTTAAGCATGGCTGCCACATTGAGATTCAGGTGTCGTGCAATTATATACAACAGGACGTCTCCCATTGGATATCATCGCCTTCAACCATCCACTTTACTGTCAAACCTCGATGCTGGACAGTAGAAGGTGATTATACGCAATGGGACGTCTCCCACTGTTATAATCACCTCCGACCATCCCCACACCAAGGTCCAACCTCCAGTGTCCCTCATTAATATGGTCCACATCAACCTTCCACTCTCCAAACATCGCGGGTAAATTAGCTTTGCATACCAAGTGCCTAGAGATCAAGAATCAGCAAGACATTGAAGGGAGGGGGTTTTCCTCCCAACTTCATGGCCACATCGCTCGATTAAAAAAGGATTTCGAACGGTTTATATACTACCTTTTTGGAGGGAGTGCAAATGAGCCTTATGGTGTGATATCGTTTAGGGAAATGAAACGCGATATTAATTTATATTATAATTAAAAATATCAAAATGGTTAAACTTAATCTTATTAATAATTCAGTTAAAAAATCAATTTAAAATTCGAGATAGTTTAGAAGATATTTAAGAAATTGACCAAAAATTTAAAGAAATGTGACCGTTTAATACCAGCTTGAGTTTGCAGAACCCCCTAATCTGTTTCCATATATCATGAAGTCCAAAAAGCAAAGGTATAACGGGCAGTAAAGGCTTAGTCTTGCTGCAAACTTGGGGTGGATTGAAGAATCTACATAAAGGTGCGTTTACACGGGCATCCAAGATAGAAACGACATAAGATTTAAAGCTGAGGCGGATTGATACAAAATGTTAAAACTCTTAAGAAATATGATAGTCGTGAAAACTCTCCTTGAACAGAAGTACAGTAGGTTTCCCGTGTTTAAAAAACAACAATTTTGAATAAAAAATGGACATCTGATGAAGAAAAAAAATAGGCTTCAGTTTCTCCACTATAAAACCAAGAAACATTTCCGATAATTTTCATAAACAAAAGCAGCCGTGTACAGTGAACTTCGTTAGCAGACCAGGCGACAAGACCAGACGGAAGAGAGCTATAATGACTAAAGTGAGAAAATCAACCAGCGCAGAATGTTATCACCATTTGAAGTCAACAGAGCAGCAACACGGGTTTCATATATCACCAGAAAGAGACGGCCTGGATACGAAGAATTGAAACATGCAAGCAGTGAGTGTTTTCGGACTCGACATATGAGATACCTACAGTCAGTAAAAGCTCGACAGTTCTTCATACGCCCCCCGCGTGTCACCACCTTCCCGTGGTGGGGGGGTTGAGCTGAGCTCCTAGGCCTAAAGGACTCATGACCAAGAGTGACACACTCCCTTTCTACTGAATTGAGGTGTGATCGGTTTTGCCGGATTAAGTAGCCCCCGTGGAGAGGTTACAGTCTCCTGGGTGTGTGAAGACCCTAAGGCGGTAGCTCCAATATGTGATCACATCTCGGGCTCAGGCTTTGATTGGGTAGAGTTCTGGGGTGGATGTTGCATTAGTGTCGAAGGAGCTCTCCGCTGTCGGCTCCCTAGGTCTTATGTTACCAAAGCCTCACCGAGTCGAGGACGACAGTCAAGCTCATTATGGGTTTGGTTGGTTCGCTCTGTACTTTGCTGACCACTTTCCTGGGGATGTGGCATTGCTGGTATCGACCTTCTCGGTCCTGGACGCGGTGATGATATGACGGCGGATATAGCGCTGTTATGTGAGAAACGATATAGCGCTTTAGAAATCTCCAAACTGAGTTCTTCATACGACCTCGTTATTCTAAACATAAAAGGATCTATTCAAGTTTAAATATTAACAAGGTTATTTTAGGAAGGTTATGCCGACGATGACGACAACGGAAGTTCCTCACAACTTGACTGTAATCGGCCATCTTTCTCTAGCACCCATGACGTCAGTGAAAAGTCTACTCGAACGCCAAAACGGCCGCAAATACAAACAGTTAACCCTGCACCATTAGCCCTCAAACAAATAAAAAAAAATAAACGTGACGTCATTGAAAAGTGCTTGTAGCGCAAATTGAAGGAAAAGAGACATTGTGACGTCATTGAAAAGCGCTTGTAGCAACAAATTGGAGGAAAAGAGACATTAATTGTGACGTAAAGTAAACTGCGAAATTTGAATACTGTTTTTTTGAAGCATTAAAAAACAAAATCACAGCAACAGTGATATATTGTTGGTTTTAATTACATTACTGTCAGTCGAAATACATTGTATACAATAAAACATGCCTTAACTGAATTAGTATTTTCTTTATTAAAGTCACTCTTTAATATGACTGATATTACAAAATTTGCATTTCCTAATTGCGGTAATTCAATTTGGAATGGATTTACCGCAATTAGGAAATGCAAATTTTGTAATATCAGTCATATTAAAGAGTGACTTTAATAAAGAAAATACTAATTCAGTTAAGGCATACTTTATTGTATACAATGTATTTCGACTGACAGTTACATAATTAAAACCAAAACAATATCTCATTACATACATTTGTTATCTCTTTTCGGATAAAACATATACCCTATTTCACTGTTGCTGTGATTTCTTTTTAATGTTTCAAAAAATCTCGAAAAAAACAGTATTCAAATTTCGCAGTTTACTTTACGTCACAATTAATGTCTCTTTTCCTCCAATTTGTTGCTACAAGCGCTTTTCAATGACGTCACAATGTCTCTTTTCCTTCAATTTGCGCTACAAGCACTTTTCAATGACGTCACGTTTTATTTTTTTTATTTGTTTGAGGGCTAATGGTGCAGGGTTAACTGTTTGCATTTGCGGCCGTTTTGGCGTTCGAGTAGACTTTTCACTGACGTCATGGGTGCTAGAGAAAGATGGCCGATTACAGTCAAGTTGTGAGGAACTTCCGTTGTCGTCATCGTCGGCATAACCTTCCTAAAAGAACCTTGAATATTAACGGTATGGAAATTAGTCTACTTTCAGTCTTTAAGATATTTTTTATCGTAGGAGTGGAAACTAACGTCTTGTCAGCCGGTTTGGAAAATAACCTCTCGACCAGCTCCATCCTTGGATTCTTCCAATGACTGGGATCTCTCGTATGATGAAAATATCAGTAATGATCCTCTATTGGCACATCAAAACATCAATTTCAGACGAAAACTGTACCGGAAGTAATTGATAATCATCTATCGACAATGGGTTGTAAATGGAACATTCAGTCTAGAACATTTCTTGGTTTGTCCGAGAGGAATTTGCTACCATATCTTCGTCGTTTTAATTCCTAGTCTTCCTTGCCATCCCAGACTAAATCCTTCGTCTTTATCAAATCAGTGGATAACCAAAGATACTCACACTATGCTAAAGTGTTAATTTATATTACAAGAACTTGTATTTTACATATTTACCTTGAAAATAAACTTTTCATTTGGTTTGTCTATTAAAAAGGCCACACCCTGCCGCATATAATAATAGGTAACGCAGGACATTTCATTTGTTGTGTACAAGTTTCCATTCAGGTACCGTAAAAATATGGTAGCATAGCTTTAGCCTCTGGTCCCATCCTCGCAAATTTTGTAACAAAAGTTCGTCTGCATTACGCAAAACGCGTACACAACGCACTTTGGCGTTAGAATATGTCATTTTATTTTTCGTTAAAATGGCGAGTAAGGCGAGCATCAGCCCAAATGGTAATAAATTGGATGTCTTCTTTTCCTTGGCAGAAATTCGTGTAAATAATTTTATTAATGACCATGGATGGAAGGATCTTAATCATAGGTTAGTTTTCAATAATAATTTCTCTTCAATAATTATGCGAATTGGACAAGTTTTTTTCCCCGAGTTCAAGAACAAAGGCTTAACTCCTCCAGCTTAAATTCTGAATGTAAAGGATTAAAGCAAATTTTAAATTATAATTTTAAAATATAATTAGCTCTCGTAAAAATTGTACCTCCTTAATATTGTTTAAATAAATAATATTTTCTTCAATAATTGCTTTGCTCTTCGTAAAATTCGTTTTCAACGTTTGTACCTTAGCTCTTTTTTCAGTCGTCCCCATTTTTATTACCCAAAATATTATGTCAAGGTCGTTAGTAGCGTGGGTTAATAATAGATGTCAGGAGCAATTTACTTGAAAAATCGATTCGAAGCATACGAGCATTTGCTACAAATTTTGCGAAGATGGGTATTGAATCGCGGCCCTCCCATTTTCTTATGGAACCTGAATGAATTCTTGTTGTGTATATCAAGAAGTCTACGAACTGCCGCATATAATTATGGGAAACGCAGGACACTCATTTGCATTCTCTGAATCCTTGAGGTTAAGGGAAAATTCTTATACTCCGTAACCTAGATGGGAAATAGAGAAGTGTGATTGAAATGAACGCTGTTTCTTCTAATCTTCCAATACTCTACATTTGTCCCTTGTCCATAGGGACTTGCGAATGGTCCGCAACGGTATGGTCCTTCCTTTTCCCTTCTCCATCCGTTGCTTGGGCAATTCCAAGTCCTCATACTTGCGTAGTTTCTTAACTCAACTGACCCCCCATCGCTCGTGGCTATGTGCTTAGCCCCACGTACGGGTGCAAAAACATTAACTGTTAACAAGAACAAAAAAAAAGTAAACAGAGTGCCTGTTTAACCCAGTCTCCTTGCTAACCTTGACTTAAACAGATAGTCATTAAAGGTGGTGTGGGCCAGGTTTTTCGATTTGTCAAATTAAATATCTGATACGACTAGAATATATCAATGCTTTATAATCGGATAAAAGTAAAAAGCCGCATCCCAATTTAAGCTTCGTATAACCAGCAATATTTAACTCCAGTTGTGGATTTCAAGCGTTATGGAAAATTAGCACGACATTAAGTTACGTGACGTATAACGTTGAATTATCTATTCTTCCCCACTCTAGTCGGAATTCGGCCCCAGGTCAGTTACTATAAAGAAAAGTCTGACTACTTATTCCAAACAAAAAACTGTAGAATATGCAAACTCCTATAAACTGATGTGTAAATAATTATTAGTTGAACAAGGCGTTTTTAATTTCACGCGGAAACTTGTTTCTCGTGAAATTTATAACAAGACGGTCCGCAGGGGCCCTTAATGCTAATTTCACGCGCCTAATGCCTTACGCAATTTCGCAACCTAACCCAATCTTATAACTTTACAACTAAACAATTAACTAAAATTAAGCAATCTTCTAAGAAATAAACCACGTACTACCTATAACGAAAAAAAACAGCTAAAACTAAAAATGAGCAAATATACCTCATTAACTATATCTGAACAATAACCTAAAAGAAAATGAACCAAAAATAAACCTTTATCTATACTTAAACAATCACCTAAAAGAAAACCTCAGCTAAAAATACACCACTAGCTGTATCTAAACCGTAACCTATATCTAAACCGTTATATGTATCTTAACCGTTACCTATATCTAAACCGTTATCTGTATCTTAACCTAACCTAAATCTTAACCATTACCTACATTTAAAACGAAACAATAAACTGAAGTGTATAATTACTCCTCCGCTTTTAATAAATAACCGCGAACATCTCATTACAAATCCTCTCGTATAAAATCGCGTTTCCTTAGCACTCCTCACAAATAGGCACTTTAGTACAGGCATTCTAGCCCAAAACAAGATGGTCAAGCCCATAGAAAGCCACACCGTAGGAAATTGCCTTTATGAAAATTTAGATTTTTTGTGCACCCATGTTTTAATTTTTCAATTGAACCTTTTTAATTTTTCAATTGAACCTTTTTAATTTTTCAATTGAACCTTTTTCATTTTTCAATTGAACCTTTTTCATTTTTCAATTGAACCTTTTTCATTTTTCAATTGAACCTTTTTCATTTTTCAATTGAACCTTTTTCATTTTTCAATTGAACCTTTTTCATTTTTCAATTGAACCTTTTTCATTTTTCAAATCAAACTTTTTCATTTTTCAAATCAAACTTTTTCATTTTTCAAATCAAACTTTTTCATTTTTCAAATCAAACTTTTTCATTTTTCAAATCAAACTTTTTCATTTTTCAAATCAAACTTTTTCATTTTTCAAATCAAACTTTTTCATTTTTCAAATCAAACTTTTTCATTTTTCAAATCAAACTTTTTCATTTTTCAAATCAAACTTTTTCATTTTTCAAATCAAACTTTTTCATTTTTCAAATCAAACTTTTTCATTTTTCAAATCAAACTTTTTCATTTTTCAAATCAAACTTTTTCATTTTTCAAATCAAACTTTTTCATTTTTCAAATCAAACTTTTTCATTTCTAGTTTTTTTATGTTTGGCATCCTCCATGTTTTTGTTTTTTTAAGTTTGGCATCCTCCATGTTTTTTTTTTAAATGTTTGGAATCCTCCATGCTTTTATAGTTTTATAGGGCTTAGTCATACGCGACTTCTTGTTTCTTGGTTTAAAAAAAATGTAATATATATAGAAGTTCTGGCGATATTGAGGCATAGTGCCGTGGCCGAGCGGTTAAAGCCGTCAAATATATACCATTATTTTATAATATAATAATCCAGGTTCGATTCCTGGCGGGGGCCGAAAAAAATGTAAATGTTTGGATGGATAGCAAATGAGTATACGAAGGACTTTCATTACTTTGCTTAATTGTATTAATGTAATTAACATATAATTTAAAGCTATTTGCATTATTTGTGGTTTAAACCTACGCAATTACTCATTTTTCGACTCGATGACGTTTTTCGTCATTTCTGGGGACATCTGACTTCTGACTTCTGACAGACCGGTACCTAGTAATAGCCTACACCACCACCCTTTGGGTGTTTGGTGTGGCTAAAAAGGGTGAACCCGGAACAAATTAGAACGGTTACGAAAATTTCTATACTTATAGAATCGAATGCACTCTTTAACGTGGTGAGGTCTCCCAATATCGCAGGCGTGGGGAAAATCCGCCATCTTGGAAAATGGCCGCCAAAATTACTAAAACTATACATAACTTTAGATGTAATTATCGGATTGACTCATGGTTAGGCTCAAAATGTAGCTTAAGACACTCCGCACGAAATTTCTTCTATGCATGTTTAGCGTTTATCAAACCGGAAGCTCGCAAACATGCATTGAAACTGGTGAAATTGATAAATTTAGGGAAATATGAAGTTTCCGCGCAAAACCATTTAAGATTTTGTTATAATTTCGCTGTTTCAATAATAGGACGTGCTTTTCTAAGTATTGCTGTGTATAAAACGTTTAATGAAGAGAAAATATTCCGCCTGTTTTGAAAACGGCGACCGAAATTATAAAAACTTCATAACATAACCAGATGAACTTAAAAATGATTGTTTGTATATAGTATCGTTTAATAATGTCTAATATAACAATATATATTAATATATATATATTAATATCAAACCGGAAGCTCGCAAACATGCATTGAAACTGGTGAAATTGATAAATTTAGGGAAATATGAAGTTTCCGCGCAAAACCATTTAAGATTTTGTTATAATTTCGCTGTTTCAATAATAGGACGTGCTTTTCTAAGTATTGCTGTGTATAAAACGTTTAATGAAGAGAAAATATTCCGCCTGTTTTGAAAACGGCGACCGAAATTATAAAAACTTCATAACATAACCAGATGAACTTAAAAATGATTGTTTGTATATAGTATCGTTTAATAATGTCTAATATAACAATATATATTAATATATATATATTAATATCAAACCGGAAGCTCGCAAACATGCATTGAAACTGGTGAAATTGATAAATTTAGGGAAATATGAAGTTTCCGCGCAAAACCATTTAAGATTTTGTTATAATTTCGCTGTTTCAATAATAGGACGTGCTTTTCTAAGTATTGCTGTGTATAAAACGTTTAATGAAGAGAAAATATTCCGCCTGTTTTGAAAACGGCGACCGAAATTATAAAAACTTCATAACATAACCAGATGAACTTAAAAATGATTGTTTGTATATAGTATCGTTTAATAATGTCTAATATAACAATATATATTAATTTCTTTGTAAAACAATTCGAAAATATTTATTTACAAACTATCGTTACATTTAAATTTACAGTTAATTTAAATATTATCATTATATAATGTAATTGTTGTCATTATATAATGTAAATGTTATCATTATATAACGTAAATGTTATCATTATATAATCTAAATGTTATCATTATATAATCTAAATGTTATTGTATAATGTTAATATTTTTAAATTTCTAAATTGTCCATCTCGGCATCTAGATCAAAATCTCTGCAGTCGTTGGTGCATGAAATACCGTGACATTTTCTGCACACTGCGGAACACATCAGACCTGTTTTTCGACATTCGCATTTTTCGTCACAACTACCCTTACACTTGCAAGAAATCATATTTAAAATTTCGCTCGGGGCCGGTTGACGAGTTGTTATTACTGGGCGCAACACGTGGCCAACTCTTTTACACCCCCAATCTTCTGCATTTATGTCGTTGCCAAGCCACGTTTGAACTTGGTGGTAGACTCTTTGCATGTGTTGGCTAGCAGCTGCACTTGTGGGTGAAAGACTTGCCAGTTCAAATGAGCTACTTATCGGTGAATTTCTGGTGGTCTTTGCTCATTTAAGGTACTACTTTTAATTGCACTGTATGAAGAAATCATATTTAAAATTTCGCTCGGGGCCGGTTGACGAGTGGTTATTACTGGGCGCAACACGTGGCCAACTCTTTTACACCCCCAATCTTCTGCATTTATGTCGTTGCCAAGCCACGTTTGAACTTGGTGGTAGACTCTTTGCATGTGTTGGCTAGCAGCTGCACTTGTGGGTGAAAGACTTGCCAGTTCAAATGAGCTACTTATCGGTGAATTTCTGGTGGTCTTTGCTCATTTAAGGTACTACTTTTAATTGCACTGTATGAAGAAATCATATTTAAAATTTCGCTCGGGGCCGGTTGACGAGTGGTTATTACTGGGCGCAACACGTGGCCAACTCTTTTACACCCCCAATCTTCTGCATTTATGTCGTTGCCAAGCCACGTTTGAACTTGGTGGTAGACTCTTTGCATGTGTTGGCTAGCAGCTGCACTTGTGGGTGGAAGACTTGCCAGTTCAAATGAGCTACTTATCGGTGAATTTCTGGTGGTCTTTGCTCATTTAAGGTACTACTTTTAATTGCACCCTATGAGGTCAGTAAGAAATCCTCCTACAGCAGTTATTTGTGCGATACTAGCCCAGGCTGATTAAAAATCCAAACTTTTTGACGGAGATCTTCGTTTTGTTTTAGTATTTTGAAAGCTTTTTTTCTTAGCGATAAAGGACAGATGTAGTATCGCAACCCGTTGCAGAATGGAGAAAGAGTAAAACATGTGCTTGTTCTCCAAGTTCTTTTTTTATTGCCTTGATGTCAAAGATTTTCGTTGGAGAGTTTCCTTGCTGTTGTTTTATCAAAAATAAAGAATTTTGATTTTCGGTATCAGCGAGAACTATAAAAATTACAAGCACGTCTGCGTCTTATGCGAAGGCAGCAATAGTTTTGTAATTTTCGCATTTTCCAAAGTCAAGCGCTGTTTTTGCTATAAGAACGTCAGCGTCACTTTTTGCTTGAATGGCTCTAAGACCAGATGATTGAAATCTAGTAATAATATGGTGTATCAAGGACTCTTTGTTTTTCAAATTTTTAAGGAATCCGTCTTGAGAAGTCGTTGCGAGGTTATCTTCTTCTATTTTGATATCCGGAGCCATTGATTTTGCTTGCCTTCTCCTATGTTCCTCTCCTTTCGTGGTTAAATCATTTGAATAGCCGTCAAAAACTACAGATGTAGTTTCGCCGTAGTGATTTTTAACATATTCTACGTACAGGTTTAAGATATCCCCGTATGTGCAAGGGCGGGGCCACACTACACGATGAAGCAGAAATCCACCATCCACTACCACCAGTGGCGGCGGAACGGGTCCCGGGACAGGGGGACATTGTCCCCCTTCAATTAAACCAGGTGGGGACAACCAATATACGTGTCCCTCCCCAAATTGTTCAGTCAATACTCTGATTAATCTCAGAATATAATTCAATTCAATGAATTATAAGAAAAATCAGTCTATAATCTCAACCTGTTTGGAGATTTTAAGAAAATAATATAATAACAAAAATTATAAAGAGACTGTCTTTAAATAAGGTATATGATTTATTTCTACGCGAGTCCGTCTGTAGAAGAGCGATAGTACAACCAAGAAGGATCAGACAAGGAGAGGAAAAGTGGGAACGGCGCGGTTCCTACTGCGTCAGCCTAAACTCCCACTCTGGGAGAACGGGGGACAGACGGGGTAGAGTTGCTTCGTGGTAAATTGTTGTCACGTGGGTAAAACGGATCCTTTATGAGACGCGTAGTAGCCGACGACGCTAGCGACCACGTGACAACAGTTTACCTGGAGAATTTCCTATCCACCTTTCCCACCGAGTGGGAGGTTGGCTCTTCTCTCTCTAACTCAACGCAGCCCCACTTTTCCTCTCCTTGTCTGATCCTTCTTGGTACCACCATAGCCTTCAGGTATATTGGTCTTGAGCAACTTGTTTCCAAGTTCTTTAACGAAAAATGTCCCCCCCCCCTAAAATAAGAACCGTCCACCGCCACTGACTACCACTTGTTCATAAACCATCTCTTTAGTTATTATTAAACGACTAACCTCATCAAGAAGATGAGACAGGGTTGCTTTGTTTGTTTTTCGAAATGAGAACTCATCAAACATAGATGGAGCGATCGGAGAAAGTTCATATGACTTGCAGTTTTTTAAATCAGCTCCTCGTTGTAACGCGCAGGCTATTCTTCTAAACAATGTGGGTTCACAACAATATCCTCTCCGTCAGCAGCTTCTACGATTCGCATTCTTTCGTCTTGCTCATTAAATTTTCTGATAGAATACCAACTATTCGATATTATCTTATACGTCTGATCTTTGAAACTAATTATGTTATCTTTTCGAATAAGTTCAGATATTGTAATTTGTTTCCCATAACGTCGGATGAGTCTTTATTTTAAATACTTCGTACCGTAAGTCTCCACTCCATCATTACAAAATTCCTTAAAACGTTTCTCTAATTCTGTCATAGAATACTGGCACTCATTGTTACCATCAAGGTAGGCACAAAGCTTCTTCTCGTTCGGCATTTACTCCCCGACCGATTTTCTTTTTCTCATTATTTTCAGTTAAGAATTTTGTATATAGTAATAATGGAAATCAAATAGAAATAAGAAATCATTTTGGGAATCTTAGGAAATCATATGGAAATCAGAAATCATTTTGGGAATCACAGGAAATATAAAGAGTCTGTCTTCAAATAAGATATAGGGTAGGGTCGCCTAATTCTGAACGCTTTTTAAGAAATCCGACATCTCGATTGCTATGGATTTTTTAGCGACAAATTTAACTGTCTAGGGTAGGGTCGTCTAATTCAGAACGTTTTTTTAAGAAATCCGAGGTCTCGATTGCTATGGAATTTTAGCGATGAAGTTAAGTATCTAATGCCAAGTTTGAATTGTAGAGGACCCGTTGTGCTACATTTCATCATTTCATCACGCGTACTTTTGACGAGCACGCTGTTTTAAAAACGACAGTAGCGGCTTCTAATTCTGAACGAGCGATTATAATTCTGAACGCATCGATTCCAATTATGTACACCTTCTTACTTCTAAATCTGAACTATCTTATAACATTAAAAAAAAAATCCCAAATTTGGGAAGGAACCACTTCTGCGCCTCGGATCGAGAAACGAGTGTCACCAACGGATTTCTTGGCCAAATTTAACAGGGGAAAGCGCGATCGAGCCAGTATTTGCGAAGTTATGGATGATTTAGAGTTTTTGCATTGCTTTGCCATAGAAACCGTAAAGGAATCCTCATTTGGAAATCGTCGATAACTTCGCAAATACTGGCTCGATCGCGAAAAATTCCGCCTTTCCCCAGGTAATTTCGGCCAAGGAATCAATTGGTGACATTCGATCCGAGGCGAGTAAATAAAAAAGGAGAGAACTGCCCCACGGGGAGCAGGGTTTTGGGTGTGGGTGCTATGGGGTGCTAATGTTAAATTTCCTTCGACGGTCATTTTCCCGAATATCTTCCCGGCAAATGGAAGGCGGCTTAGCCGCAGACCTATACCAGCGACACCCCGCAAAGGGGTGTGATAAGACGCCGTGGTTTCGGAAGTCTACAACGGCAGATAAGAAATCGGAAATATCGGGGGTGGCAGTTTTTGGTCTTGGGTGTTATGGGGTGCTAATGTTAATTTGACTTCGACGCGTGAGAGCGTCGATTTGACACCGGCTAGAGAAGAGGGTTCCCTCCGCGGAGAGCTACCCCTGGTTCTACGTGTAAGCCGAAATTTTAAAAGTACGCGACGAGTGATAAGGAATCGAGAATATCGCTCGTTCCAAATGTCAGATAAGGCCATTTAGTGTCTATCTATTGAAATAGAGCTAATATGGTAAAATACTGCTATCTCTATTAAACATTTTATTAATACTAAAACCGAGACGGGGGCGACGGGGGAGGGTGGCATCCCGCGACGCGTTGGAAATTAACCGCGCGCGTTTTAAATTAGAATCGGTAGATTTCGGCGGGAAAACGGAAAGATTTCAAGCTGAAAATTTTAATAAGCTTAACCGTCAATAAGTTTTAGGCTTATATACAAAATGAGATGGGTGATGTTTTCAAGGGTTAATGTAAACAAGCGGTTAATCCGAAAGTAAACAATTGCTAGTATAAAAAGAAATATACGATTTAGTTTTTACTTATTCTCTCATCGACAGCGAAAGGATTCAAAATGTGTGTATATAAAGTAGCTTATTAGACGAAAGCGGGACTTGGAATAACGGTATTTTCTATTTAGGCTCACCGCCAAAATATTTCCAATCTCACCCCTCAAAGGAATTGGGGTAACGCCGAACTGCGAAATTCAACTAGGATGTCTGAATGGAAGTTCCCTAATAACGTTGACCGAAGCAGAATTCAGGGAGCTATACCACGCACGAGCGGATATCACGTCATTCCTAGAGGATCAGAAAATTGCCCCACCTGCTTGGTTCTTCGAGGGGTCTGAAACGAAGCGAGTTGAGTTAACCGAATTTCGAGACATCAGAATTCTCAACATACGAGAGATGTATCGCGGCAGCGGGGTAAATTATGGAGAGCTCTACCCAAGAAGAGTTGGATTTGCCATTTCAAAGCCCCTATGGCAATCTTTCTTGGAGAAATTTGACGAGGTTATAACCTTCCTGGAAGAAGCCAAACGGGTCTATGATAAAATTAAAAAAAGCGTACTCGGGCAGTTATCGGAAACAATCACCGCAATGTGCTACGGGTGTGAAACCGACCACCCATCCCAAACAAAACACGACTGCGTGATGTACGACTGGAATACCCGGGTGGAAATGAACTACGCAACGGCCATGGGTAAGATGAGCTACTCCGAGATCACGGATGAATTCGTATCGAATACATTTCTGGGTGAACAATTCTGCGAATATATACTTTGTAATATTGCTTGTATTTCCAAAAAACTACTTTTGAAAACTGAAGATGTTACACCCTAATAAAGCAATCCTTCATATTCTGATGGAGTCTCTAAAATTATTAAATTATGATATAAATACCAATGTTCCAACAGATATGCCCTCATTACAACCACGGACCTAAGTCTGAATCACCCATTCACGGGTCTGATCGCAGGAAGTATGGATATATAAATTTATAGTCAACCCTATAGGGAGCCTACAATTATCTCATTTTCAGGTACCCAGAGGGGGAAAAGCTACTTCGTAGCGAACCTTATAGCGCATAATGAAGTAACTATAAACCCTAGTCCACAAAGAATAATTTATTGCTATACGGAATTTCAACCAAAGTTATTTAATTGGGTTCTGGAAAAGGTTCCTTCTGTAGAATTTCACGAGGGTTTACTCGATGATAATGATTTGAACTCGGGGACTAGAAATTTAGTTATTATCGACGATCTGCTTTGCGAAGTAGCCAATAATAAAACATTACAAATTTATTCATACGGGGTTCGCACCATCGAAATACGAGTACTCTAATTTTAATGCAAAACTTATAGTATCCCGGGAAAGAGATCAGAACCCTGAATTTAATCTCCCACTATATATGTCTCTTTGCTACACCTAGAGACAAGTCGAGTATTTATACCCTGGCCAAGCAAATATCGCCAACAAACACTAAATATGTTATAGACGCCTTCCAACAGGCCGTAGCTAAATAATATGGGTATTTATTCATCGATCTGAAGCCGAATACCTCAGATGAGCACAGGCTACGGACCGGCATCATCCCAGGCGAGTAGGCGGCAGTGTTTCTAACTAAATAAGACATGAATAAATCAGAAAAATTGAAGCACAATATTGAGTTTTTAAAGTTTTATGCGTATGCAATACCAAGCAACGTCGGGATGATGCCGGTCCGCTAGCAGAAAGGGATGAAATTCTAGCTTTGACGGAATGTTGTTTAAATATACTAAGCGGGAATGTTAAATTATCAGTCGCTGAGAAGAAGCGGCTAGCTAAACATCGCGAATTTATTCGAAGTATTTCGGAAAATATCCCGGTTTCTAAAAAGAAAAAAATTCTAGTACAAAAAGGCGGCTTTTTAGCTAGACCCAACCCTAGTGGGGTCTAGCTACTATATTCACTGCGGCGTCGGCGTTGGCGTCGGCGTCTTGCAAGAAGACGAAAGAAACGAAATACGTCATCGAATCGAAAAACTTTCGTATTCTTAACTCTCCGAGTGAACTTTTAGTTCACGGAGAGGTTCTGTCTGTACGTCATCGAATAGGAAAAACTTTCGTCTTCTTACCTCTCCGAGTGAACTTTTAGTTCGCGGAGAGGATCTGTCTGTACGTGACGTCAGAAGAAGACGTCATCACCCACGGAGCTTGACCCTCCAATAGAATTCGCATATACAGTTATTAGCTTCTACCATGCTGTAAACGTACATCCACCACAGCACATTGAAGAGCAGCAACCGTTACTCGCTTGTTAGTTAAAATGATAAACGAACGCCTTATATAGTATCTTTTGGATTCGCGTCTATTTTAGCCTTCTGAGGTTATACTGAATTGAAACGTAATATTCATTTAAATTAAAATTAAAACAGACTAAATGAATTAACTTAATCTAAAAACCAATGTTGCTGAAACTTAAATTTAATATAAAAGATATTTTCGAAGATATTCATAATTTTCTTATAGGTTGATTAGATAAAGGCGTGTTTTCACGGGTGTTCAAGATAAAATGGATTAATAAATTTTAGATATTATGGTGCGTTTTCACGGATATCTAAGATAAGACGATAAAGATTAGATGTAAAGGTGCCTTCACAAGGGTATCCAAGGTAAAAATTAATAAAGATTAGATATAAAGGAGTGTTCGCAGGGTATCCAAGATAAAATGACTTAATAAAGAATAGATATAAAGACGCGTTTCCAAGATAAAAATGACTTAATAAAGAATAGATATAAAGACGCGTTTCCAAGATAAAAATGACTTAATAAAGAATAGATATTAAGTCCCGTTCGCACGAGTACCCAAGATAAAATGACAAAGATAATATATAAATGCCTGTTCGCACGGGTATCTAAGTTAAAAATTAATAAATATTCGATATGAAGCCACGTTCACACGTGTATCCAAGATAAATTAATAAAAATTAGATATAAATCCGCGTTCAGACAGGTATCAAAGAAAAATTTAGATTAGACATAAAGCCGCGTACACAAGGGTATCCAAGATAAATACATAACGATTAGATATAAAGCCGCTTTCACACGAGTATCCAAGATAAATTAATAAAGATTAGATCTAAAGCCGCTTTCACACGGGTATCCAAGATAAATTAATAAAGATTAGATATAAAGACGCGCTCACAGGTAGCCAAGTTGAAAAACGTGATTTGAAAAACGAGTACCCAAGATAAAAGACAAAGATAATATATAAATGCCTGTTCGCACGGGTATCTAAGTTAAAAATTAATAAATATTCGATATGAAGCCACGTTCACACGTGTATCCAAGATAAATTAATAAAAATTAGATATAAATCCGCATTCAGACAGGTATCAAAGAAAAATTTATATTAGATATAAAGCCGCGTACACACGGGTATCCAAGATAAATACATAACGATTAGATATAAAGCCGCTTTCACACGAGTATCCAAGATAAATTAATAAAGATTAGATCTAAAGCCGCTTTCACACGGGTATCCAAGATAAATTAATAAAGATTAGATATAAAGACGCGCTCACAGGTAGCCAAGTTGAAAAACGTGATTTGAAAAACGTGATTTGAAAAACGTGATTTGAAAAACGTGATTTGAAAAACGTCGTTTGAAAAACGTCGTTTGAAAAACGTCGTTTGAAAAACGTCGTTTGAAAAACGTCGTTTGAAAAACGTGATTTGAAAAACGTGATTTGAAAAACGTGATTTGAAAAACGTGATTTGAAAAACGTGATTTGAAAAACGTGATTTGAAAAACGTGATTTGAAAAACGTGATTTGAAAAACGTGATTTGAAAAACGTGATTTGAAAAACGTGATTTGAAAAACGTGGTTTGAAAAACGTCGTTTGAAAAACGTCGTTTGAAAAACGTCGTTTGAAAAACGTGATTTGAAAAACGTGATTTGAAAAACGTGATTTGAAAAACGTGATTTGAAAAACGTGATTTGAAAAACGTGATTTGAAAAACGTGATTTGAAAAACGTGATTTGAAAAACGTGATTTGAAAAACGTGATTTGAAAAACGTGATTTGAAAAACGTGATTTGAAAAACGTGATTTGAAAAACGTGATTTGAAAAACGTCGTTTGAAAAACGTCGTTTGAAAAACGTCGTTTGAAAAACGTCGTTTGAAAAACGTCGTTTGCAAAACCTCGTTTGAAAAACGTCGTTTGAAAAACGTCGTTTGAAAAACGTCGTTTGAAAAACGTCGTTTGAAAAACGTCGTTTGAAAAACGTCGTTTGAAAAACGTCGTTTGAAAAACGTCGTTTGAAAAACCTCGTTTGAAAAACCTCGTTTGAAAAACCTCGTTTGAAAAACCTCGTTTGAAAAACCTCGTTTGAAAAACCTCGTTTGAAAAACCTCGCTTGAAAAACCTCGTTTGAAAAACCTCGTTTGAAAAACCTCGTTTGAAAAACCTCGTTTGAAAAACGTGGTTTGAAAAACGTGGTTTGAAAAACGTGGTTTGAAAAACGTGGTTTGAAAAACGTGGTTTGAAAAACGTGACTTGAAAAACGTGGTTTGAAAAACGTGGTTTGAAAAACGTGGTTTGAAAAACGTGGTTTGAAAAAGGTCCTTTGAAAAACGTCCTTTGAAAAACGTCCTTTGAAAAACGTCCTTGGAAAAACGTCCTTGGAAAAGACGTCATCACCCACGGAGCTTGACCCTCCAATAGAAATCGCATATACAGTTATTAGCTTCTGCCATGCTGTAAACGTACATCCACCACAGCACATTGAAGAGCAGCAACCGTTACTCGCTTGTTAGTTAAAATGATAAACGAACGCCTTATATAGTATCTTTTGGATTCGCGTCTATTTTAGCCTTCTGAGGTTATAGCTTTTACTGAATTGAAACGTAATATTCAATTAAATTAAAATTAAAACAGACTAAATGATTTAACTTAATCTAAAAACCAATGTTGCTGAAACTTAAATTTAATATAAAAGATATTTTCGAAGATATTCAAAATTTTCTTATAGGTTGTTTAGATAAAGGCGTGTCTTCACGGGTGTTCAAGATAAAATGGATTAATAAATTTTAGATATTATGGTGCGTTTTCACGGATATCTAAGATAAGACGATAAAGATTAGATGTAAAGGTGCCTTCACAAGGGTATCCAAGGTAAAAATTAATAAAGATTAGATATAAAGGAGTGTTCGCATTGTATCCAAGATAAAATGACTTAATAAAGAATAGATATAAAGACGCGTTTAAAAGATAAAAATGACTTAATAAAGAATAGATATAAAGACGCGTTTCCAAGATAAAATGACTTAATAAAGAATAGATATTAAGTCCCGTTCGCACGAGTACCCAAGATAAAATGACAAAGATAATATATAAATGCCTGTTCGCACGGGTATCTAAGTTAAAAATTAATAAATATTCGATATGAAGCCACGTTCACACGTGTATCCAAGATAAATTAATAAAAATTAGATATAAATCCGCGTTCAGACAGGTATCAAAGAAAAATTTAGATTAGATATAAAGCCGCGTACACACGGGTATCCAAGATAAATACATAACGATTAGATATAAAGCCGCTTTCACACGAGTATCCAAGATAGATTAATAAAGATTAGATATAAAGCCGCTTTCACACGGGTATCCAAGATAAATTAATAAAGATTAGATATAAAGCCGCTTTCACACGGGTATCCAAGATAAATTAATAAAGATTAGATATAAAGACGCGCTCACAGGTAGCCAAGTTGAAAAACGTGATTTGAAAAACGTGATTTGAAAACCGTGATTTGAAAAACGTGATTTGAAAAACGTGATTTGAAAAACGTGATTTAAAAAACGTGATTTGAAAAACGTGATTTGAAAAACGTGATTTGAAAAACGTGATTTGAAAAACGTCATTTGAAAAACGTGATTTGAAAAACGTGATTTGAAAAACGTGATTTGAAAAACGTGGTTTGAAAAACCGTGGTTTGAAAAACGTGGTTTGAAAAACCGTGGGTTGAAAAACGTGGTTTGAAAAACATGGTTTCAAAAACCGTGGTTTGAAAAACGTGGTTAGAAAAACGTGGTTTGTAAAACGTGGTTTGAAAAAACGTGGTTTGAAAAACGTGGTTTGGAAAACGTGGTTTGAAAAAACGTGGTTTGAAAAACCGTGGTTTGAAAAACGTGGTTTGAAAAAACGTGGTTTGAAAAACGTGGTTTGAAAAACCGTGGTTTGAAAAACGTGGTTTGAAAAACGTGGTTTGAAAAACGTGGTTTGAAAAACCGTGGTTTGAAAAACGTGGTTTGAAAAACGTGGTTTGAAAAACGTGGTTTGAAAAACCGTGGTTTGAAAAACCGTGGTTTGAAAAACGTGATTTGAAAAAAGTGATTTGGAAAACGTGATTTGAAAAACGTGATTTGAAAAACGTGATTTGGAAAACGTGATTTGGAAAACGTGATTTGAAAAACGTGATTGGAAAAACGTGATTTGAAAAACGTGATTTGAAAAACGTGATTAGAAAAACGTGATTTGAAAAACGTGATTTGAAAAACGTGATTTGAAAAACGTGATTTGAAAAACGTGGTTTGAAAAACGTGGTTTGAAAAACGTGGTTTGAAAAACGTGGTTTGAAAAACCGTGGTTTGAAAAACGTGGTTTGAAAAACCGTGGTTTGAAAAACCGTGGTTTGAAAAACCGTGGTTTGAAAAACGTGATTTGAAAAACGTGATTTGAAAAAAGTGATTTGAAAAACGTGATTTGAAAAACGTGATTTGAAAAACGTGATTTAAAAAACGTGATTTGAAAAACGTGATTTGAAAAACGTGATTTGAAAAACGTGATTTGAAAAACGTGATTTGAAAAACGTGATTTGAAAAACGTGATTTGAAAAACGTGATTTGAAAAACGTGATTTGAAAAACGTGATTTGAAAAACGTGATTTGAAAAACGTGATTTGAAAAACGTGATTTGAAAAACGTGATTTGAAAAACGTGGTTTGAAAAACGTGGTTTGAAAAACGTGATTTGAAAAACGTGATTTGAAAAACGTGATTTGAAAAACGTGATTTGAAAAACGTGATTTGAAAAACGTGATTTGAAAAACGTGATTTGAAAAAAGTCGTTTGAAAAACCTCGTTTGAAAAACCTCGTTTGAAAAACCTCGTTTGAAAAACCTCGTTTGAAAAACCTCGTTTGAAAAACCTCGTTTGAAAAACCTCGTTTGAAAAACCTCGTTTGAAAAACCTCGTTTGAAAAACCTCGTTTGAAAAACCTCGTTTGAAAAACCTCGTTTGAAAAATCTCGTTTGAAAAACCTCGTTTGAAAAACCTCGTTTGAAAAACCTCGTTTGAAAAACGTCGTTTGAAAAACGTGATTTGAAAAACGTGGTTTGAAAAACGTGGTTTGAAAAACGTGATTTGAAAAACGTGACTTGAAAAACGTGGTTAAAAAACGTGGTTTTTAAAAACCGTGGTTTGAAAAACCGTGGTTTGAAAAACGTGGTTTGAAAAACGTGATTTGAAAAACGTGATTTGAAAAACGTGATTTGAAAAACGTGATTTGAAAAACGTGATTTGAAAAACGTGATTTGAAAAACGTGATTTGAAAAACGTGATTTGAAAAACGTGATTTGAAAAACGTCGTTTGAAAAACGTCGTTTGAAAAACGTCGTTTGAAAAACGTGATTTGAAAAACGTGATTTGAAAAACGTGATTTGAAAAACGTGATTTGAAAAACGTGATTTGAAAACGTGATTTGAAAAACGTCGTTTGAAAAACCTCGTTTGAAAAACCTCGTTTGAAAAACCTCGTTTGAAAAACCTCGTTTGAAAAACCTCGTTTGAAAAACCTCGTTTGAAAAACCTCGTTTGAAAAACCTCGTTTGAAAAACGTCGTTTGAAAAACGTGATTTGAAAAACGTGGTTTGAAAAACGTGGTTTGAAAAACGTGATTTGAAAAACGTGACTTGAAAAACGTGGTTTGAAAAACGTGGTTTGAAAAACGTGGTTTGAAAAACGTGGTTTGAAAAACGTGGTTTGAAAAACGTGGTTTGAAAAACGTCCTTTGAAAAACGTCCTTTGAAAAACGTCCTTGGAAAAACGTCCTTGGAAAAACGTCCTTGGAAAAGACGTCATCACCCACGGAGCTTGACCCTCCAATAGAATTCGCATATACAGTTATTAGCTTCTACCATGCTGTAAACGTACATCCACCACAGCACATTGAAGAGCAGCAACCGTTACTCGCTTGTTAGTTAAAATGATAAACGAACGCCTTATATAGTATCTTTTGGATTCGCGTCTATTTTAGCCTTCTGAGGTTATAGCTTTTACTGAATTGAAACGTAATATTCAATTAAATTAAAATTAAAACAGACTAAATGATTTAACTTAATCTAAAAACCAATGTTGCTGAAACTTAAATTTAATATAAAAGATATTTTCGAAGATATTCAAAATTTTCTTATAGGTTGATTAGATAAAGTCGTGTCTTCACGGGTGTTCAAGATAAAATGGATTAATAAATTTTAGATATTATGGTGCGTTTTCACGGATATCTAAGATAAGACGATAAAGATTAGATGTAAAGGTGCCTTCACAAGGGTATCCAAGGTAAAAATTAATAAAGATTAGATATAAAGGAGTGTTCGCATTGTATCCAAGATAAAATGACTTAATAAAGAATAGATATAAAGACGCGTTTAAAAGATAAAAATGACTTAATAAAGAATAGATATAAAGACGCGTTTCCAAGATAAAATGACTTAATAAAGAATAGATATTAAGTCCCGTTCGCACGAGTACCCAAGATAAAATGACAAAGATAATATATAAATGCCTGTTCGCACGGGTATCTAAGTTAAAAATTAATAAATATTCGATATGAAGCCACGTTCACACGTGTATCCAAGATAAATTAATAAAAACTAGATATAAATCCGCGTTCAGACAGGTATCAAAGAAAAATTTAGATTAGATATAAAGCCGCGTACACACGGGTATCCAAGATAAATACATAACGATTAGATATAAAGCCGCTTTCACACGAGTATCCAAGATAGATTAATAAAGATTAGATATAAAGCCGCTTTCGCACGGGTATCCAAGATAAATTAATAAAGATTAGATATAAAGCCGCTTTCACACGGGTATCCAAGATAAATTAATAAAGATTAGATATAAAGACGCGCTCACAGGTAGCCAAGTTGAAAAACGTGATTTGAAAAACGTGATTTGAAAAACGTGATTTGAAAAACGTGATTTGAAAAACGTCATTTGAAAAACGTCATTTGAAAAACGTGATTTTAAAAACGTGATTTTAAAAACGTGATTTGAAAAACGTGATTTGAAAAACGTGATTTGAAAAACGTGATTTGAAAAACGTGATTTGAAAAACGTGATTTGAAAAACGTGATTTAAAAAACGTGATTTGAAAAACGTGATTTGAAAAACGTGATTTGAAAAACGTGATTTGAAAAACGTCATTTGAAAAACGTCATTTGAAAAACGTCATTTGAAAAACGTGATTTGAAAAACGTGATTTGAAAAACGTGATTTGAAAAACGTGATTTGAAAAACGTGGTTTGAAAAACCGTGGTTTGAAAAACGTGGTTTGAAAAACCGTGGTTTGAAAAACGTGGTTAGAAAAACGTGGTTTGAAAAAACGTGGTTTGAAAAACGTGGTTTGAAAAACGTGGTTTCAAAAACGTGGTTTGAAAAACGTGGTTTGAAAAACCGTGGTTTGAAAAACGTGGTTTGAAAAACGTGGTTTGAAAAACGTGGTTTGAAAAACCGTGGTTTGAAAAACCGTGGTTTGAAAAACGTGATTTGAAAAACGTGATTTGAAAAAAGTGATTTGGAAAACGTGATTTGAAAAACGTGATTTGAAAAACGTGATTTGAAAAACGTGATTTGGAAAACGTGATTTGGAAAACGTGATTTGAAAAACGTGATTGGAAAAACGTGATTTGAAAAACGTGATTTGAAAAACGTGATTTGAAAAACGTGATTTGAAAAACGTGATTTGAAAAACGTGATTTAAAAAACGTGATTTGAAAAACGTGATTTGAAAAACGTGATTTGAAAAACGTGATTTGAAAAACGTGATTTGAAAAACGTGATTTGAAAAACGTGATTTGAAAAACGTGATTTGAAAAACGTGGTTTGAAAAACCGTGGTTTGAAAAACGTGGTTAGAAAAACGTGGTTTGTAAAACGTGGTTTGAAAAAACGTGGTTTGAAAAACCGTGGTTTGAAAAACGTGGTTTGAAAAACCGTGGTTTGAAAAACGTGGTTATAAAAACGTGGTTTGTAAAACGTGGTTTGAAAAAACGTGGTTTGAAAAACGTGGTTTGAAAAACGTGGTTTGAAAAAACGTGGTTTGAAAAACCGTGGTTTTAAAAACCGTGGTTTGAAAAACCGTGGTTTGAAAAACGTGATTGGAAAAACCGTGGTTTGAAAAACGTGGTTTGAAAAACCGTGTTTTGAAAAACCGTGGTTTGAAAAACGTGATTTGAAAAACGTGATTTGAAAAAAGTGATTTGGAAAACGTGATTTGAAAAACGTGATTTGAAAAACGTGGTTTGAAAAACGTGGTTTGAAAAACGTGGTTTGAAAAACCGTGGTTTGAAAAACGTGGTTTGAAAAACGTGAATTGAAAAACGTGATTTGAAAAAAGTGATTTGGAAAACGTGATTTGAAAAACGTGATTTGAAAAACGTGATTTGAAAAACGTGATTTGGAAAACGTGATTTGGAAAACGTGATTTGAAAAACGTGATTTGAAAAACGTGATTTGAAAAACGTGATTTGAAAAACGTGATTTGAAAAACGTGATTTGAAAAACGTGATTTGAAAAACCGTGGTATGAAAAACCGTGGTTTGAAAAACCGTGGTTTGAAAAACGTGGTTTGAAAAACGTGGTTTGAAAAAACGTGGTTTGAAAAAACGTGGTTTGAAAAACCGTGGTTTGAAAAACGTCGTTTGAAAAACCGTGGTTTGAAAAACGTGGTTTGAAAAACGTGGTTTGAAAAACGTGGTTTGAAAAACCGTGGTTTGAAAAACGTGGTTTGAAAAACTGTGGTTTGAAAAACGTGGTTTGAAAAACGTGGTTTGAAAAACGTGGTTTGAAAAACCGTGGTTTGAAAAACCGTGGTTTGAAAAACCGTGGTTTGAAAAACCGTGGTTTGAAAAACGTGATTTGAAAAAAGTGATTTGAAAAACGTGATTTGAAAAACGTGATTTGAAAAACGTGATTTAAAAAACGTGATTTGAAAAACGTGATTTGAAAAACGTGATTTGAAAAACGTGATTTGAAAAACGTGATTTGAAAAACGTGATTTGAAAAACGTGATTTGAAAAACCTGATTTGAAAAACGTCATTTGAAAAACGTCATTTGAAAAAGGTCATTTGAAAAACGTCATTTGAAAAACGTGATTTGAAAAACGTGATTTGAAAAACGTGGTTTGAAAAACCGTGGTTTGAAAAACGTGGTTTGAAAAACGTGGTTTGAAAAACCGTGGTTTGAAAAACGTGGTTTGAAAAACCGTGGTTTGAAAAACTTGGTTAGAAAAACGTGGTTTGAAAAAACGTGGTTTGAAAAACGTGGTTTGAAAAACGTGGTTTGAAAAACCGTGGTTTGAAAAACGTCGTTTGAAAAACCGTGGTTTGAAAAACGTGGTTTGAAAAACGTGGTTTGAAAAACGTGGTTTGAAAAACCGTGGTTTGAAAAACGTGGTTTGAAAAACTGTGGTTTGAAAAACGTGGTTTGAAAAACGTGGTTTGAAAAACGTGGTTTGAAAAAACGTGGTTTGAAAAAACGTGGTTTGAAAAACCGTGGTTTGAAAAACGTCGTTTGAAAAACCGTGGTTTGAAAAACGTGGTTTGAAAAACGTGGTTTGAAAAACGTGGTTTGAAAAACCGTGGTTTGAAAAACGTGGTTTGAAAAACTGTGGTTTGAAAAACGTGGTTTGAAAAACGTGGTTTGAAAAACGTGGTTTGAAAAACCGTGGTTTGAAAAACCGTGGTTTGAAAAACCGTGGTTTGAAAAACGTGATTTGAAAAAAGTGATTTGAAAAACGTGATTTGAAAAACGTGATTTGAAAAACGTGATTTGAAAAACGTGATTTAAAAAACGTGATTTGAAAAACGTGATTTGAAAAACGTGATTTGAAAAACGTGATTTGAAAAACGTGATTTGAAAAACGTGATTTGAAAAACGTGATTTGAAAAACGTGATTTGAAAAACGTGATTTGAAAAACGTGATTTGAAAAACGTGGTTTGAAAAACTGTGGTTTGAAAAACGTGGTTAGAAAAACGTGGTTTGTAAAACGTGGTTTGAAAAAACGTGGTTTGAAAAACCGTGGTTTGAAAAACCGTGGTTTGAAAAACGTGGTTATAAAAACGTGGTTTGTAAAACGTGGTTTGAAAAAACGTGGTTTGAAAAACGTGGTTTGAAAAACGTGGTTTGAAAAAACGTGGTTTGAAAAACCGTGGTTTTAAAAACCGTGGTTTGAAAAACCGTGGTTTGAAAAACGTGATTGGAAAAACCGTGGTTTGAAAAACGTGGTTTGAAAAACCGTGGTTTGAAAAACCGTGGTTTGAAAAACCGTGGTTTGAAAAACGTGATTTGAAAAACGTGATTTGAAAAAAGTGATTTGGAAAACGTGATTTGAAAAACGTGATTTGAAAAACGTGGTTTGAAAAACGTGGTTTGAAAAACGTGGTTTGAAAAACCGTGGTTTGAAAAACGTGGTTTGAAAAACGTGGTTTGAAAAACCGTGGTTTGAAAAACCGTGGTTTGAAAAACGTGAATTGAAAAACGTGATTTGAAAAAAGTGATTTGGAAAACGTGATTTGAAAAACGTGATTTGAAAAACGTGATTTGAAAAACGTGATTTGGAAAACGTGATTTGGAAAACGTGATTTGAAAAACGTGATTTGAAAAACGTGATTTGAAAAACGTGATTTGAAAAACGTGATTTGAAAAACGTGATTTGAAAAACGTGATTTGAAAAACCGTGGTATGAAAAACCGTGGTTTGAAAAACCGTGGTTTGAAAAACGTGGTTTGAAAAACGTGGTTTGAAAAAACGTGGTTTGAAAAAACGTGGTTTGAAAAACCGTGGTTTGAAAAACGTCGTTTGAAAAACCGTGGTTTGAAAAACGTGGTTTGAAAAACGTGGTTTGAAAAACGTGGTTTGAAAAACCGTGGTTTGAAAAACGTGGTTTGAAAAACTGTGGTTTGAAAAACGTGGTTTGAAAAACGTGGTTTGAAAAACGTGGTTTGAAAAACCGTGGTTTGAAAAACCGTGGTTTGAAAAACCGTGGTTTGAAAAACGTGATTTGAAAAAAGTGATTTGAAAAACGTGATTTGAAAAACGTGATTTGAAAAACGTGATTTAAAAAACGTGATTTGAAAAACGTGATTTGAAAAACGTGATTTGAAAAACGTGATTTGAAAAACGTGATTTGAAAAACGTGATTTGAAAAACGTGATTTGAAAAACCTGATTTGAAAAACGTCATTTGAAAAACGTCATTTGAAAAACGTCATTTGAAAAACGTCATTTGAAAAACGTGATTTGAAAAACGTGATTTGAAAAACGTGGTTTGAAAAACCGTGGTTTGAAAAACGTGGTTTGAAAAACGTGGTTTGAAAAACCGTGGTTTGAAAAACGTGGTTTGAAAAACCGTGGTTTGAAAAACTTGGTTAGAAAAACGTGGTTTGAAAAAACGTGGTTTGAAAAACGTGGTTTGAAAAACGTGGTTTGAAAAACCGTGGTTTGAAAAACGTCGTTTGAAAAACCGTGGTTTGAAAAACGTGGTTTGAAAAACGTGGTTTGAAAAACGTGGTTTGAAAAACCGTGGTTTGAAAAACGTGGTTTGAAAAACTGTGGTTTGAAAAACGTGGTTTGAAAAACGTGGTTTGAAAAACGTGGTTTGAAAAAACGTGGTTTGAAAAAACGTGGTTTGAAAAACCGTGGTTTGAAAAACGTCGTTTGAAAAACCGTGGTTTGAAAAACGTGGTTTGAAAAACGTGGTTTGAAAAACGTGGTTTGAAAAACCGTGGTTTGAAAAACGTGGTTTGAAAAACTGTGGTTTGAAAAACGTGGTTTGAAAAACGTGGTTTGAAAAACGTGGTTTGAAAAACCGTGGTTTGAAAAACCGTGGTTTGAAAAACGTGATTTGAAAAAAGTGATTTGAAAAACGTGATTTGAAAAACGTGATTTGAAAAACGTGATTTAAAAAACGTGATTTGAAAAACGTGATTTGAAAAACGTGATTTGAAAAACGTGATTTGAAAAACGTGATTTGAAAAACGTGATTTGAAAAACCTGATTTGAAAAACGTCATTTGAAAAACGTCATTTGAAAAACGTCATTTGAAAAACGTCATTTGAAAAACGTGATTTGAAAAACGTGATTTGAAAAACGTGGTTTGAAAAACCGTGGTTTGAAAAACGTGGTTTGAAAAACCGTGGTTTGAAAAACTTGGTTAGAAAAACGTGGTTTGAAAAAACGTGGTTTGAAAAACGTGGTTTGAAAAACGTGGTTTGAAAAACCGTGGTTTGAAAAACGTGGTTAGAAAAACGTGGTTTGTAAAACGTGGTTTGAAAAAACGTGGTTTGAAAAACGTGGTTTGAAAAACGTGGTTTGAAAAAACGTGGTTTGAAAAACGTGGTTTGAAAAACCGTGGTTTGAAAAACGTGGTTAGAAAAACGTGGTTTGTAAAACGTGGTTTGAAAAAACGTGGTTTGAAAAACGTGGTTTGGAAAACGTGGTTTGAAAAAACGTGGTTTGAAAAACCGTGGTTTGAAAAACGTGGTTTGAAAAAACGTGGTTTGAAAAACGTGGTTTGAAAAACGTGGTTTGAAAAACCGTGGTTTGAAAAACGTGGTTTGAAAAACGTGGTTTGAAAAACGTGGTTTGAAAAACCGTGGTTTGAAAAACGTGGTTTGAAAAACGTGGTTTGAAAAACGTGGTTTGAAAAACCGTGGTTTGAAAAACCGTGGTTTGAAAAACGTGATTTGAAAAACGTGATTTGAAAAACGTGATTTGGAAAACGTGATTTGGAAAACGTGATTTGAAAAACATGATTGGAAAAACGTGATTTGAAAAACGTGATTTGAAAAACGTGATTTGAAAAACGTGATTTGAAAAACGTGATTTGAAAAACGTGATTTGAAAAACCGTGGTTTGAAAAACCGTGGTTTGAAAAACGTGGTTTGAAAAAACGTGGTTTGAAAAAACGTGGTTTGAAAAACCGTGGTTTGAAAAACGTCGTTTGAAAAACCGTGGTTTGAAAAACGTGGTTTGAAAAACGTGGTTTGAAAAACGTGGTTTGAAAAACCGTGGTTTGAAAAACCTTGGTTTGAAAAACGTGGTTTGAAAAACGTGGTTTGAAAAACAGTGGTTTTTAAAAACCGTGGTTTGAAAAACCGTGGTTTGAAAAACCGTGGTTTGAAAAACGTGGTTTGAAAATCCGTGATTTGAAAAACCGTGGTTTGAAAAACGTGATTTGAAAAACGTGATTTGAAAAAAGTGATTTGAAAAAAGTGATTTGAAAAACGTGATTTGAAAAACGTGATTTGAAAAACGTGATTTAAAAAACGTGATTTAAAAAACGTGATTTGAAAAACGTGATTTGAAAAACGTGATTTGAAAAACGTGATTTGAAAAACGTGATTTGAAAAACATGATTTGAAAAACGTGATTTGAAAAACGTGATTTGAAAAACGTGATTTGAAAAACGTGATTTGAAAAACGTGATTTGAAAAACGTGATTTGAAAAACGTGGTTTGAAAAACCGTGGTTTGAAAAACGTGGTTAGAAAAACGTGGTTTGTAAAACGTGGTTTGAAAAACATGGTTTGAAAAACGT
This sequence comes from Odiellus spinosus, assembly GCA_963920705.1. NCBI lineage: Eukaryota > Metazoa > Arthropoda > Arachnida > Opiliones > Phalangiidae > Odiellus > Odiellus spinosus. The sequence goes on from OY987229.1 coordinate 3,817,669, forward strand.
GGTTTGAAAAACCGTGGTTTGAAAAACGTGGTTAGAAAAACGTGGTTTGTAAAACGTGGTTTGAAAAAACGTGGTTTGAAAAACGTGGTTTGAAAAACGTGGTTTGAAAAAACGTGGTTTGAAAAACCGTGGTTTGAAAAACCGTGGTTTGAAAAACCGTGGTTTGAAAAACGTGATTTGAAAAACCGTGGTTTGAAAAACGTGGTTTGAAAAACCGTGGTTTGAAAAACCGTGGTTTGAAAAACGTGATTTGAAAAACGTGATTTGAAAAAAGTGATTTGGAAAACGTGATTTGAAAAACGTGATTTGAAAAACGTGGTTTGAAAAACGTGGTTTGAAAAACGTGGTTTGAAAAACGTGGTTTGAAAAACCGTGGTTTGAAAAACGTGGTTTGAAAAACGTGGTTTGAAAAACCGTGGTTTGAAAAACCGTGGTTTGAAAAACCATGGTTTGAAAAACGTGATTTGAAAAACGTGATTTGAAAAAAGTGATTTGGAAAACGTGATTTGAAAAACGTGATTTGAAAAACGTGATTTGAAAAACGTGATTTGGAAAACGTGATTTGGAAAACGTGATTTGAAAAACGTGATTTGAAAAACGTGATTTGAAAAACGTGATTTGAAAAACGTGATTTGAAAAACGTGATTTGAAAAACGTGATTTCAAAAACCGTGGTATGAAAAACCGTGGTTTGAAAAACCGTGGTTTGAAAAACGTGGTTTGAAAAACGTGGTTTGAAAAAACGTGGTTTGAAAAAACGTGGTTTGAAAAAACGTGGTTTGAAAAACCGTGGTTTGAAAAACGTCGTTTGAAAAACCGTGGTTTGAAAAACGTGGTTTGAAAAACGTGGTTTGAAAAACGTGGTTTGAAAAACCTTGGTTTGAAAAACGTGGTTTGAAAAACTGTGGTTTGAAAAACGTGGTTTGAAAAACTGTGGTTTGAAAAACGTGATTTGAAAAAAGTGATTTGGAAAACGTGATTTGAAAAACGTGATTTGAAAAACGTGGTTTGAAAAACGTGGTTTGAAAAACGTGGTTTGAAAAACGTGGTTTGAAAAACCGTGGTTTGAAAAACGTGGTTTGAAAAACGTGGTTTGAAAAACCGTGGTTTGAAAAACCGTGGTTTGAAAAACCGTGGTTTGAAAAACGTGATTTGAAAAACGTGATTTGAAAAAAGTGATTTGGAAAACGTGATTTGAAAAACGTGATTTGAAAAACGTGATTTGAAAAACGTGATTTGGAAAACGTGATTTGGAAAACGTGATTTGAAAAACGTGATTTGAAAAACGTGATTTGAAAAACGTGATTTGAAAAACGTGATTTGAAAAACGTGATTTGAAAAACGTGATTTGAAAAACGTGATTTGAAAAACGTGATTTCAAAAACCGTGGTATGAAAAACCGTGGTTTGAAAAACCGTGGTTTGAAAAACGTGGTTTGAAAAACGTGGTTTGAAAAAACGTGGTTTGAAAAAACGTGGTTTGAAAAAACGTGGTTTGAAAAACCGTGGTTTGAAAAACGTCGTTTGAAAAACCGTGGTTTGAAAAACGTGGTTTGAAAAACGTGGTTTGAAAAACGTGGTTTGAAAAACCGTGGTTTGAAAAACGTGGTTTGAAAAACTGTGGTTTGAAAAACGTGGTTTGAAAAACGTGGTTTGAAAAACGTGGTTTGAAAAACCGTGGTTTGAAAAACCGTGGTTTGAAAAACCGTGGTTTGAAAAACGTGATTTGAAAAAAGTGATTTGAAAAACGTGATTTGAAAAACGTGATTTGAAAAACGTGATTTAAAAAACGTGATTTGAAAAACGTGATTTGAAAAACGTGATTTGAAAAACGTGATTTGAAAAACGTGATTTGAAAAACGTGATTTGAAAAACGTGATTTGAGAAACCTGATTTGAAAAACGTCATTTGAAAAACGTCATTTGAAAAACGTCATTTGAAAAACGTCATTTGAAAAACGTGATTTGAAAAACGTGATTTGAAAAACGTGGTTTGAAAAACCGTGGTTTGAAAAACGTGGTTTGAAAAACCGTGGTTTGAAAAACTTGGTTAGAAAAACGTGGTTTGAAAAAACGTGGTTTGAAAAACGTCGTTTGAAAAACGTGGTTTGAAAAACCGTGGTTTGAAAAACATGGTTAGAAAAACGTGGTTTGTAAAACGTGGTTTGAAAAAACGTGGTTTGAAAAACGTGGTTTGAAAAACGTGGTTTGAAAAAACGTGGTTTGAAAAACGTGGTTTGAAAAACCGTGGTTTGAAAAACGTGGTTAGAAAAACGTGGTTTGTAAAACGTGGTTTGAAAAAACGTGGTTTGAAAAACGTGGTTTGGAAAACGTGGTTTGAAAAAACGTGGTTTGAAAAACCGTGGTTTGAAAAACGTGGTTTGAAAAAACGTGGTTTGAAAAACGTGGTTTGAAAAACCGTGGTTTGAAAAACCGTGGTTTGAAAAACGTGGTTTGAAAAACGTGGTTTGAAAAACGTGGTTTGAAAAACCGTGGTTTGAAAAACGTGGTTTGAAAAACGTGGTTTGAAAAACCGTGGTTTGAAAAACCGTGGTTTGAAAAACGTGATTTGAAAAACGTGATTTGAAAAAAGTGATTTGGAAAACGTGATTTGAAAAACGTGATTTGAAAAACGTGATTTGAGAAACGTGATTTGGAAAACGTGATTTGGAAAACGTGATTTGAAAAACGTGATTGGAAAAACGTGATTTGAAAAACGTGATTTGAAAAACGTGATTTGAAAAACGTGATTTGAAAAACGTGATTTGAAAAACGTGATTTGAAAAACCGTGGTTTGAAAAACCGTGGTTTGAAAAACGTGGTTTGAAAAAACGTGGTTTGAAAAAACGTGGTTTGAAAAACGTGGTTTGAAAAACGTGGTTTGGAAAAACGTGGTTTGAAAAAACGTGGTTTGAAAAACCGTGGTTTGAAAAACGTGGTTTGAAAAACGTGGTTTGAAAAACGTGGTTTGAAAAACCGTGGTTTGAAAAACGTGATTTGAAAAACGTGATTTGAAAAACGTGATTTGAAAAACGTGATTTGAAAAAAGTGATTTGAAAAACGTGATTTGAAAAACGTGATTTGGAAAACGTGATTTGAAAAACGTGATTTGAAAAACGTGATTTGAAAAACGTGATTTGAAAAACGTGATTTGAAAAACGTGATTTGGAAAACGTGGTTTGAAAAACGTGGTTTGAAAAAACCTGGTTTGAAAAACCGTGGTTTGAAAAACGTGGTTTGAAAAAACGTGGTTTAAAAAACGTGGTTTGAAAAACCTTGGTTTGAAAAACGTGGTTTGAAAAACCGTGGTTTGAAAAACGTGGTTTGAAAAACGTGGTTTGAAAAACGTGGTTTGAAAAACGTGGTTTGAAAAACGTGGTTTGAAAAACGTGGTTTGAAAAACGTGGTTTGAAAAACGTGGTTTGAAAAAACCTGGTTTGAAAAACCGTGGTTTGAAAAACGTGGTTTGAAAAAACGTGGTTTAAAAAACGTGCTTTGAAAAACGTGGTTTGAAAAACGTGGTTTGAAAAACCGTGGTTTGAAAAACGTGGTTTGAAAAACGTGGTTTGAAAAACGTGGTTTGAAAAAACCTGGTTTGAAAAACCGTGGTTTGAAAAACGTGGTTTGAAAAAACGTGGTTTAAAAAACGTGCTTTGTAAAACCTTGGTTTGAAAAACGTGGTTTGAAAAAACGTGGTTAGAAAAAAGTGGTTTGTAAAACGTGGTTTGAAAAAACGTGGTTTGAAAAACGTGGTTTGAAAAACCGTGGTTTGAAAAACGTGGTTTGAAAAAACGTGGTTTGAAAAACGTGGTTTGAAAAACCGTGGTTTGAAAAACGTGGTTTGAAAAACGTGATTTGGAAAACGTGATTAGAAAAACGTGATTTGAAAAACGTGATTTGGAAAACGTGATTTGAAAAACGTGATTTGAAAAACGTGATTTGAAAAACGTGGTTTAAAAACGTGGTTTGAAAAACGTGGTTTGAAAAACGTGGTTTGAAAAACGTGGTTTGAAAAACCGTGGTTTGAAAAACGTGGTTTGAAAAACGTGGTTTGAAAAACCGTGATTTGAAAAACGTGATTTGAAAAACGTGATTTGAAAAACGTGGTTTGAAAAACGTGGTTTGAAAAACGTGGTTTGGAAAAACGTGGTTTGAAAAACCGTGGTTTGAAAAACGTGGTTTGAAAAACGTGGTTTGAAAAACCGTGGTTTGAAAAACGTGATTTGAAAAACGTGATTTGAAAAACGTGATTTGAAAAACGTGATTTGAAAAACGTGATTTGAAAAACGTGATTTGAAAAACGTGATTTGAAAAACGTGATTTGAAAAACGTGACTTGGAAAACGTGATTTGAAAAACGTGATTTGAAAAACGTGATTTGAAAAACGTGATTTGAAAAACGTGATTTGAAAAACGTGATTTGAAAAACGTGATTTGAAAAACGTGATTTGAAAAACGTGATTTGAAAAACGTGATTTGGAAAACGTGATTTGGAAAACGTGATTTGAAAAACGTGATTTGAAAAACGTGATTTGAAAAACGTGATTTGAAAAACGTGATTTGAAAAACGTGATTTGGAAAACGTGATTTGAAAAACGTGATTTGAAAAACGTGATTTGAAAAACGTGTTTTGGAAAACGTGATTTGGAAAACGTGATTTGAAAAACGTGATTTGAAAAACGTGATTTGAAAAACGTGATTTGAAAAACGTGATTCTAAAAACGTGATTTGAAAAACGTGATTTGAAAAACGTGATTTGAAAAACGTGATTTGAAAAACGTGATTTCAAAAACGTGATTTGGAAAACGTGATTTGAAAAACGTGATTTGAAAAACGTGATTTGAAAAACGTGATTTGAAAAACGTGATTTGAAAAACGTGATTTGAAAAACGTGATTTGAAAAACGTGATTTGAAAAACGTGATTTGAAAAACGTGATTTGAAAAACGTGATTTGGAAAACGTGATTTGAAAAACGTGATTTGAAAAACGTGATTTGAAAAACGTGGTTTGAAAAAACGTGGTTAGAAAAACGTGGTTTGTAAAACGTGGTTTGAAAAAACGTGGTTTGAAAAACGTGGTTTGAAAAACCGTGGTTTGAAAAACGTGGTTTGAAAAAACGTGGTTTGAAAAACGTGGTTTGAAAAACGTGGTTTGAAAAACGTGGTTTGAAAAACGTGATTTGGAAAACGTGATTTGAAAAACGTGATTTGGAAAACGTGATTTGAAAAACGTGATTTGAAAAACGTGATTTGAAAAACGTGGTTTAAAAACGTGGTTTGAAAAACGTGGTTTGAAAAACGTGGTTTGAAAAACGTGGTTTGAAAAACCGTGGTTTGAAAAACGTGATTTGAAAAACGTGATTTGAAAAACGTGGTTTGAAAAACGTGGTTTGAAAAACGTGGTTTGAAAAACGTGGTTTGGAAAAACGTGGTTTGAAAAACCGTGGTTTGAAAAACGTGGTTTGAAAAACGTGGTTTGAAAAACGTGGTTTGAAAAACCGTGGTTTGAAAAACGTGATTTGAAAAACGTGATTTGAAAAACGTGATTTGAAAAACGTGATTTGAAAAACGTGATTTGAAAAACGTGATTTGAAAAACGTGATTTGAAAAACGTGATTTGGAAAACGTGATTTGAAAAACGTGATTTGAAAAACGTGATTTGAAAAACGTGATTTGAAAAACGTGATTTGAAAAACGTGATTTGGAAAACGTGGTTTGAAAAACGTGGTTTGAAAAAACCTGGTTTGAAAAACCGTGGTTTGAAAAACCGTGGTTTGAAAAACGTGGTTTGAAAAAACGTGGTTTAAAAAACGTGGTTTGAAAAACCTTGGTTTGAAAAACGTGGTTTGAAAAACCGTGGTTTGAAAAACGTGGTTTGAAAAACGTGGTTTGAAAAACGTGGTTCGAAAAACGTGGTTCGAAAAACGTGGTTTGAAAAACGTGGTTTGAAAAACCGTGGTTTGAAAAACGTGGTTTGAAAAACGTGGTTTGAAAAACCTTGGTTTGAAAAACGTGATTTGGAAAACGTGATTAGAAAAACGTGATTTGAAAAACGTGATTTGAAAAACGTGATTTGGAAAACGTGATTTGAAAAACGTAATTTGAAAAACGTGATTCGAAAAACGTGGTTTAAAAACGTGGTTTGAAAAACGTGATTTGAAAAACGTGATTTGAAAAACGTGATTTGAAAAACGTGATTTGGAAAACGTGATTTGGAAAACGTGATTTGAAAAACGTGATTTGAAAAACGTGATTTGAAAAACGTGATTTGAAAAACGTGATTTGAAAAACGTGATTTGAAAAACGTGATTTGAAAAACGTGATTTGAAAAACGTGATTTGAAAAACGTGATTTGAAAAACGTGATTTGGAAAACGTGATTTGAAAAACGTGATTTGGAAAACGTGATTTGAAAAACGTGATTTGGAAAACGTGATTTGAAAAACGTGATTTGAAAATCGTGATTTGAAAAACGTGATTTGAAAAACGTGATTTGGAAAACGTGATTTGGAAAACGTGATTTGAAAAACGTGAGTGGAAAAACGTGATTGGAAAAACGTGATTTGAAAAACGTGATTTGAAAAACGTGATTTGAAAAACGTGATTTGAAAAACGTGATTTGAAAAACGTGGTTTGAAAAACGTGGTTTGAAAAACGTGGTTTGAAAAACGTGGTTTGAAAAACGTGGTTTGAAAAACGTGGTTTGAAAAACGTGATTTGAAAAACGTGATTTGGAAAACGTGATTTGGAAAACGTGATTTGAAAAACGTGATTTGAAAAACGTGGTTTGAAAAACCGTGGTTTGAAAAACGTGATTTGAAAAACGTGATTTGAAAAACGTGATTTGAAAAACGTGGTTTGAAAAACGTGGTTTGAAAAACGTGGTTTGGAAAAACGTGGTTTGAAAAACCGTGGTTTGAAAAACGTGGTTTGAAAAACGTGGTTTGAAAAACGTGGTTTGAAAAACGTGATTTGAAAAACGTGATTTGAAAAACGTGATTTGAAAAACGTGATTTGAAAAACGTGATTTGAAAAACGTGATTTGGAAAACGTGATTTGAAAAACGTGATTTGAAAAACGTGATTTGAAAAACGTGATTTGAAAAACGTGATTTGAAAAACGTGATTTGGAAAACGTGGTTTGAAAAACGTGGTTTGAAAAAACCTGGTTTGAAAAACCGTGGTTTGAAAAACGTGGTTTGAAAAAACGTGGTTTAAAAAACGTGGTTTGAAAAACCTTGGTTTGAAAAACGTGGTTTGAAAAACCGTGGTTTGAAAAACGTGGTTTGAAAAACGTGGTTTGAAAAACGTGGTTTGAAAAACGTGGTTTGAAAAACGTGGTTTGAAAAACCGTGGTTTGAAAAACGTGGTTTGAAAAACGTGGTTTGAAAAACCGTGGTTTGAAAAACGTGATTTGGAAAACGTGATTAGAAAAACGTGATTTGAAAAACGTGATTTGAAAAACCTGATTTGGAAAACGTGATTTGAAAAACGTGATTTGAAAAACGTGATTCGAAAAACGTGGTTTAAAAACGTGGTTTGAAAAACGTGATTTGAAAAACGTGATTTGAAAAACGTGATTCGAAAAACGTGATTCGAAAAACGTGATTTGAAAAACGTGATTTGAAAAACGTGATTTGAAAAACGTGATTTGAAAAACGTGATTTGAAAAACGTGATTTGAAAAACGTGATTTGAAAAACGTGATTTGGAAAACGTGATTTGAAAAACGTGATTTGAAAAACGTGATTTGAAAAACGTGATTTGAAAAACGTGATTTGAAAAACGTGATTTGAAAAACGTGATTTGAAAAATGTGATTTGAAAAACGTGATTTGGAAAACGTGATTTGGAAAACGTGATTTGAAAAACGTGATTTGAAAAACGTGATTTGAAAAACGTGATTTGAAAAACCTGATTTGAAAAACGTGATTTGGAAAACGTGATTTGAAAAACGTGATTTGGAAAACGTGATTTGAAAAACGTGATTTGAAAAACGTGGTTTGAAAAACGTGGTTTGAAAAACCGTGGTTTGAAAAACGTGATTTGGAAAACGTGATTTGAAAAACGTGATTTGAAAAACGTGATTTGAAAAACGTGATTTGAAAAACGTGATTTGAAAAACGTGATTTGAAAAACGTGATTTGGAAAACGTGATTTGAAAAACGTGATTTGAAAAACGTGATTTGAAAAACGTGATTTGAAAAACGTGATTTGAAAAACGTGATTTGGAAAACGTGGTTTGAAAAACGTGGTTTGAAAAAACCTGGTTTGAAAAACCGTGGTTTGAAAAACGTGGTTTGAAAAAACGTGGTTTAAAAAACGTGGTTTGAAAAACCTTGGTTTGAAAAACGTGGTTTGAAAAACCGTGGTTTGAAAAACGTGGTTTGAAAAACGTGGTTTGAAAAACGTGGTTTGAAAAACGTGGTTTGAAAAACGTGGTTTGAAAAACGTTTTTTGAAAAACGTGGTTTGAAAAACGTGGTTTGAAAAACCGTGGTTTGAAAAACGTGGTTTGAAAAACGTGGTTTGAAAAACCGTGGTTTGAAAAACGTGATTTGGAAAACGTGATTAGAAAAACGTGATTTGAAAAACGTGATTTGAAAAACGTGATTTGGAAAACGTGATTTGAAAAACGTGATTTGAAAAACGTGATTCGAAAAACGTGGTTTAAAAACGTGGTTTGAAAAACGTGATTTGAAAAACGTGATTTGAAAAACGTGATTCGAAAAACGTGATTTGAAAAACGTGATTTGAAAAACGTGATTTGAAAAACGTGATTTGAAAAACGTGATTTGAAAAACGTGATTTGAAAAACGTGATTTGGAAAACGTGATTTGAAAAACGTGATTTGAAAAACGTGATTTGAAAAACGTGATTTGAAAAACGTGATTTGAAAAACGTGATTTGGAAAACGTGGTTTGAAAAACGTGGTTTGAAAAAACCTGGTTTGAAAAACCGTGGTTTGAAAAACGTGGTTTGAAAAAACGTGGTTTAAAAAACGTGGTTTGAAAAACCTTGGTTTGAAAAACGTGGTTTGAAAAACCGTGGTTTGAAAAACGTGGTTTGAAAAACGTGGTTTGAAAAACGTGGTTTGAAAAACGTGGTTTGAAAAACGTGGTTTGAAAAACGTGGTTTGAAAAACGTGGTTTGAAAAAACCTGGTTTGAAAAACCGTGGTTTGAAAAACGTGGTTTGAAAAAACGTGGTTTAAAAAACGTGCTTTGAAAAACGTGGTTTGAAAAACGTGGTTTGAAAAACCGTGGTTTGAAAAACGTGGTTTGAAAAACGTGGTTTGAAAAACGTGGTTTGAAAAAACCTGGTTTGAAAAACCGTGGTTTGAAAAACGTGGTTTGAAAAAACGTGGTTTAAAAAACGTGCTTTGTAAAACCTTGGTTTGAAAAACGTGGTTTGAAAAAACGTGGTTAGAAAAACGTGGTTTGTAAAACGTGGTTTGAAAAAACGTGGTTTGAAAAACGTGGTTTGAAAAACCGTGGTTTGAAAAACGTGGTTTGAAAAAACGTGGTTTGAAAAACGTGGTTTGAAAAACCGTGGTTTGAAAAACGTGGTTTGAAAAACGTGATTTGGAAAACGTGATTAGAAAAACGTGATTTGAAAAACGTGATTTGGAAAACGTGATTTGAAAAACGTGATTTGAAAAACGTGATTTGAAAAACGTGGTTTAAAAACGTGGTTTGAAAAACGTGGTTTGAAAAACGTGGTTTGAAAAACCGTGGTTTGAAAAACGTGGTTTGAAAAACGTGGTTTGAAAAACCGTGATTTGAAAAACGTGATTTGAAAAACGTGATTTGAAAAACGTGGTTTGAAAAACGTGGTTTGAAAAACGTGGTTTGGAAAAACGTGGTTTGAAAAACCGTGGTTTGAAAAACGTGGTTTGAAAAACGTGGTTTGAAAAACCGTGGTTTGAAAAACGTGATTTGAAAAACGTGATTTGAAAAACGTGATTTGAAAAACGTGATTTGAAAAACGTGATTTGAAAAACGTGATTTGAAAAACGTGATTTGAAAAACGTGATTTGAAAAACGTGACTTGGAAAACGTGATTTGAAAAACGTGATTTGAAAAACGTGATTTGAAAAACGTGATTTGAAAAACGTGATTTGAAAAACGTGATTTGAAAAACGTGATTTGAAAAACGTGATTTGAAAAACGTGATTTGAAAAACGTGATTTGGAAAACGTGATTTGGAAAACGTGATTTGAAAAACGTGATTTGAAAAACGTGATTTGAAAAACGTGATTTGAAAAACGTGATTTGAAAAACGTGATTTGGAAAACGTGATTTGAAAAACGTGATTTGAAAAACGTGATTTGAAAAACGTGTTTTGGAAAACGTGATTTGGAAAACGTGATTTGAAAAACGTGATTTGAAAAACGTGATTTGAAAAACGTGATTTGAAAAACGTGATTCTAAAAACGTGATTTGAAAAACGTGATTTGAAAAACGTGATTTGAAAAACGTGATTTGAAAAACGTGATTTGAAAAACGTGATTTGGAAAACGTGATTTGAAAAACGTGATTTGAAAAACGTGATTTGAAAAACGTGATTTGAAAAACGTGATTTGAAAAACGTGATTTGAAAAACGTGATTTGAAAAACGTGATTTGAAAAACGTGATTTGAAAAACGTGATTTGGAAAACGTGATTTGAAAAACGTGATTTGAAAAACGTGATTTGAAAAACGTGGTTTGAAAAAACGTGGTTAGAAAAACGTGGTTTGTAAAACGTGGTTTGAAAAAACGTGGTTTGAAAAACGTGGTTTGAAAAACCGTGGTTTGAAAAACGTGGTTTGAAAAAACGTGGTTTGAAAAACGTGGTTTGAAAAACGTGGTTTGAAAAACGTGGTTTGAAAAACGTGATTTGGAAAACGTGATTTGAAAAACGTGATTTGGAAAACGTGATTTGAAAAACGTGATTTGAAAAACGTGATTTGAAAAACGTGGTTTAAAAACGTGGTTTGAAAAACGTGGTTTGAAAAACGTGGTTTGAAAAACCGTGGTTTGAAAAACGTGATTTGAAAAACGTGATTTGAAAAACGTGGTTTGAAAAACGTGGTTTGAAAAACGTGGTTTGGAAAAACGTGGTTTGAAAAACCGTGGTTTGAAAAACGTGGTTTGAAAAACGTGGTTTGAAAAACGTGGTTTGAAAAACCGTGGTTTGAAAAACGTGATTTGAAAAACGTGATTTGAAAAACGTGATTTGAAAAACGTGATTTGAAAAACGTGATTTGAAAAACGTGATTTGAAAAACGTGATTTGAAAAACGTGATTTGGAAAACGTGATTTGAAAAACGTGATTTGAAAAACGTGATTTGAAAAACGTGATTTGAAAAACGTGATTTGAAAAACGTGATTTGGAAAACGTGGTTTGAAAAACGTGGTTTGAAAAAACCTGGTTTGAAAAACCGTGGTTTGAAAAACCGTGGTTTGAAAAACGTGGTTTGAAAAAACGTGGTTTAAAAAACGTGGTTTGAAAAACCTTGGTTTGAAAAACGTGGTTTGAAAAACCGTGGTTTGAAAAACGTGGTTTGAAAAACGTGGTTTGAAAAACGTGGTTCGAAAAACGTGGTTCGAAAAACGTGGTTTGAAAAACGTGGTTTGAAAAACCGTGGTTTGAAAAACGTGGTTTGAAAAACGTGGTTTGAAAAACCTTGGTTTGAAAAACGTGATTTGGAAAACGTGATTAGAAAAACGTGATTTGAAAAACGTGATTTGAAAAACGTGATTTGGAAAACGTGATTTGAAAAACGTAATTTGAAAAACGTGATTCGAAAAACGTGGTTTAAAAACGTGGTTTGAAAAACGTGATTTGAAAAACGTGATTTGAAAAACGTGATTTGAAAAACGTGATTTGGAAAACGTGATTTGGAAAACGTGATTTGAAAAACGTGATTTGAAAAACGTGATTTGAAAAACGTGATTTGAAAAACGTGATTTGAAAAACGTGATTTGAAAAACGTGATTTGAAAAACGTGATTTGAAAAACGTGATTTGAAAAACGTGATTTGAAAAACGTGATTTGGAAAACGTGATTTGAAAAACGTGATTTGAAAAACGTGATTTGAAAATGTGATTTGAAAAACGTGATTTGAAAAACGTGATTTGAAAAACGTGATTTGAAAAACGTGATTTGAAAAACGTGATTTGGAAAACGTGATTTGGAAAACGTGATTTGAAAAACGTGATTTGAAAAACGTGATTTGAAAAACGTGATTTGAAAAACCTGATTTGAAAAACGTGATTTGGAAAACGTGATTTGAAAAACGTGATTTGGAAAACGTGATTTGAAAAACGTGATTTGAAAATCGTGATTTGAAAAACGTGATTTGAAAAACGTGATTTGGAAAACGTGATTTGGAAAACGTGATTTGAAAAACGTGAGTGGAAAAACGTGATTGGAAAAACGTGATTTGAAAAACGTGATTTGAAAAACGTGATTTGAAAAACGTGATTTGAAAAACGTGATTTGAAAAACGTGGTTTGAAAAACGTGGTTTGAAAAACGTGGTTTGAAAAACGTGGTTTGAAAAACGTGGTTTGAAAAACGTGGTTTGAAAAACGTGATTTGAAAAACGTGATTTGGAAAACGTGATTTGGAAAACGTGATTTGAAAAACGTGATTTGAAAAACGTGGTTTGAAAAACCGTGGTTTGAAAAACGTGATTTGAAAAACGTGATTTGAAAAACGTGGTTTGAAAAACGTGGTTTGAAAAACGTGGTTTGGAAAAACGTGGTTTGAAAAACCGTGGTTTGAAAAACGTGGTTTGAAAAACGTGGTTTGAAAAACGTGGTTTGAAAAACGTGATTTGAAAAACGTGATTTGAAAAACGTGATTTGAAAAACGTGATTTGAAAAACGTGATTTGAAAAACGTGATTTGGAAAACGTGATTTGAAAAACGTGATTTGAAAAACGTGATTTGAAAAACGTGATTTGAAAAACGTGATTTGAAAAACGTGATTTGGAAAACGTGGTTTGAAAAACGTGGTTTGAAAAACCTTGGTTTGAAAAACGTGATTTGGAAAACGTGATTAGAAAAACGTGATTTGAAAAACGTGATTTGAAAAACGTGATTTGGAAAACGTGATTTGAAAAACGTAATTTGAAAAACGTGATTCGAAAAACGTGGTTTAAAAACGTGGTTTGAAAAACGTGATTTGAAAAACGTGATTTGAAAAACGTGATTTGAAAAACGTGATTTGGAAAACGTGATTTGGAAAACGTGATTTGAAAAACGTGATTTGAAAAACGTGATTTGAAAAACGTGATTTGAAAAACGTGATTTGAAAAACGTGATTTGAAAAACGTGATTTGAAAAACGTGATTTGAAAAACGTGATTTGAAAAACGTGATTTGAAAAACGTGATTTGAAAAACGTGATTTGGAAAACGTGATTTGAAAAACGTGATTTGAAAATGTGATTTGAAAAACGTGATTTGAAAAACGTGATTTGAAAAACGTGATTTGAAAAACGTGATTTGAAAAACGTGATTTGGAAAACGTGATTTGGAAAACGTGATTTGAAAAACGTGATTTGAAAAACGTGATTTGAAAAACGTGATTTGAAAAACGTGATTTGAAAAACCTGATTTGAAAAACGTGATTTGGAAAACGTGATTTGAAAAACGTGATTTGGAAAACGTGATTTGAAAAACGTGATTTGAAAATCGTGATTTGAAAAACGTGATTTGAAAAACGTGATTTGGAAAACGTGATTTGGAAAACGTGATTTGAAAAACGTGAGTGGAAAAACGTGATTGGAAAAACGTGATTTGAAAAACGTGATTTGAAAAACGTGATTTGAAAAACGTGATTTGAAAAACGTGATTTGAAAAACGTGGTTTGAAAAACGTGGTTTGAAAAACGTGGTTTGAAAAACGTGGTTTGAAAAACGTGGTTTGAAAAACGTGGTTTGAAAAACGTGATTTGAAAAACGTGATTTGGAAAACGTGATTTGGAAAACGTGATTTGAAAAACGTGATTTGAAAAACGTGGTTTGAAAAACCGTGGTTTGAAAAACGTGATTTGAAAAACGTGATTTGAAAAACGTGGTTTGAAAAACGTGGTTTGAAAAACGTGGTTTGGAAAAACGTGGTTTGAAAAACCGTGGTTTGAAAAACGTGGTTTGAAAAACGTGGTTTGAAAAACGTGGTTTGAAAAACGTGATTTGAAAAACGTGATTTGAAAAACGTGATTTGAAAAACGTGATTTGAAAAACGTGATTTGAAAAACGTGATTTGGAAAACGTGATTTGAAAAACGTGATTTGAAAAACGTGATTTGAAAAACGTGATTTGAAAAACGTGATTTGAAAAACGTGATTTGGAAAACGTGGTTTGAAAAACGTGGTTTGAAAAAACCTGGTTTGAAAAACCGTGGTTTGAAAAACGTGGTTTGAAAAAACGTGGTTTAAAAAACGTGGTTTGAAAAACGTGATTTGAAAAACGTGATTGGGAAAACGTGATTTGGAAAACGTGATTGGAAAAACTTGATTTGGAAAACGTGATTTGAAAAACGTGATTTGAAAAACGTGATTTGGAAAACGTGGTTTGAAAAACGTGATTTGAAAAACGTGATTTGAAAAACGTGATTTGAAAAACGTGATTTGAAAAACGTGATTTGAAAAACGTGATTGGGAAAACGTGATTTGGAAAACGTGATTGGAAAAACTTGATTTGGAAAACGTGATTTGAAAAACGTGATTTGAAAAACGTGATTTGGAAAACGTGATTTGAAAAACGTGATTTGAAAAACGTGATTTGAAAAACGTGATTTGAAAAACGTGATTTGAAAAACGTGATTTGAAAAACGTGATTTGAAAAACGTGATTTGAAAAACGTGATTTGTAAACGTGATTTGGAAAACGTGATTTGGAAAACGTGATTTGAAAAACGTGATTTGAATAACGTGGTTTGAAAAACGTGGTTTGAAAAACGTGGTTTGAAAAAACGTGGTTTGAAATACGTGGTTTGAAAAACGTGGTTTGAAAAACTTGATTTGGAAAACGTGATTTGAAAAACGTGATTTGGAAAACGTGATTTGAAAAATGTGATTTGAAAAAAGCGATTTGAAAAACGTGATTTGAAAAACGTGGTTTGAAAAACGTGGTTTGAAAAAACGTGGTTTGAAAAAACGTGGTTTGAAAAACGTGGTTTGAAAAACGTGGTTTGAAAAACGTGGTTTGAAAAACGTGGTTTGAAAAACGTGATTTGAAAAACGTGATTTGGAAAACGTGATTTGAAAAACGTGATTTGAAAAACGTGATTTGAAAAACGTGATTTAAAAAACGTGATTTGAAAAACGTGATTTGGAAAACGTGATTTGAAAAACGTGATTTGAAAAACGTGATTTGAAAAACGTGATTTGAAAAACGTGGTTTGAAAAACGTGGTTTGAAAAAACGTGGTTTGAAAAAACGTGGTTTGAAAAACGTGGTTTGAAAAACGTGGTTTGAAAAACGTGGTTTGAAAAACTTGATTTGAAAAACGTGATTTGAAAAACGTGATTTGAAAAACGTGGTTTGAAAAACGTGGTTTGAAAAACGTGGTTTGAAAAACGTGGTTTGAAAAACCGTGGTTTGAAAAACGTGGTTTGAAAAACGTGGTTTGAAAAACCGTGGTTTGAAAAACGTGGTTTGAAAAACGTGGTTTGAAAAACGTGGTTTGAAAAACCGTGGTTTGAAAAACGTGGTTTGAAAAACGTGATTTGAAAAACGTGATTGGGAAAACGTGATTTGGAAAACGTGATTGGAAAAACTTGATTTGGAAAACGTGATTTGAAAAACGTGATTTGAAAAACGTGATTTGGAAAACGTGGTTTGAAAAACGTGATTTGAAAAACGTGATTTGAAAAACGTGATTTGAAAAACGTGATTTGAAAAACGTGATTTGAAAAACGTGATTGGGAAAACGTGATTTGGAAAACGTGATTGGAAAAACTTGATTTGGAAAACGTGATTTGAAAAACGTGATTTGAAAAACGTGATTTGGGAAACGTGATTTGAAAAACGTGATTTGAAAAACGTGATTTGAAAAACGTGATTTGGAAAACGTGATTTGAAAAACGTGATTGGAAAAACTTGATTTGGAAAACGTGATTTGAAAAACGTGATTTGGAAAACGTGATTTGAAAAACGTGATTTGAAAAACGTGATTTGAAAAACGTGATTTGAAATACGTGATTTGAAAAACGTGATTTGGAAAACGTGATTTGAAAAACGTGATTTGAAAAACGTGATTTGAAAAACGTGGTTTGAAAAACCGTGGTTTGAAAAATTTGGTTTGAAAAACGTGGTTTGAAAAACCGGGGTTTGAAAAACGTGATTTGAAAAACGTGGTTTGAAAAACCGTGGTTTGAAAAACGTGGTTTGAAAAACGTGGTTTGAAAAACGTGGTTTGAAAAACGTGATTTGAAAAACGTGATTTGAAAAACGTGATTTGAAAAACGTGATTTGGAAAACGTGATTTGAAAAACGTGATTTGAAAAACGTGATTTGAAAAACGTGATTTGAAAAACGAGGTTTGAAAAACGTGGTTTGAAAAAACGTGGTTTGAAAAAACGTGGTTTGAAAAACGTGATTTGAAAAACGTGATTTGAAAAACGTGATTTGAAAAACGTGATTTGAAAAACGTGATTTGTAAACGTGATTTGGAAAACGTGATTTGGAAAACGTGATTTGAAAAACGTGATTTGAATAACGTGGTTTGAAAAACGTGGTTTGAAAAACGTGGTTTGAAAAAACGTGGTTTGAAAAACGTGGTTTGAAAAACGTGGTTTGAAAAACTTGATTTGGAAAACGTGATTTGAAAAACGTGATTTGAAAAACGTGGTTTGAAAAACGTGGTTTGAAAAACGTGGTTTGAAAAACGCGATTTGAAAAACGTGATTTGAAAAACGTGGTTTGAAAAACGTGGTTTGAAAAAACGTGGTTTGAAAAAACGTGGTTTGAAAAACGTGGTTTGAAAAACGTGGTTTGAAAAACGTGGTTTGAAAAACGTGATTTGAAAAAAGTGATTTGGAAAACGTGATTTGAAAAACGTGATTGGAAAAACTTGATTTGGAAAACGTGATTTGAAAAACGTGATTTGAAAAACGTGATTTGGAAAACGTGGTTTGAAAAACGTGATTTGAAAAACGTGATTTGAAAAACGTGATTTGAAAAACGTGATTTGAAAAACGTGATTTGAAAAACGTGATTGGGAAAACGTGATTTGGAAAACGTGATTGGAAAAACTTGATTTGGAAAACGTGATTTGAAAAACGTGATTTGAAAAACGTGATTTGGGAAACGTGATTTGAAAAACGTGATTTGAAAAACGTGATTTGAAAAACGTGATTTGGAAAACGTGATTTGAAAAACGTGATTGGAAAAACTTGATTTGGAAAACGTGATTTGAAAAACGTGATTTGGAAAACGTGATTTGAAAAACGTGATTTGAAAAACGTGATTTGAAAAACGTGATTTGAAAAACGTGATTTGAAAAACGTGATTTGGAAAACGTGATTTGAAAAACGTGATTTGAAAAACGTGATTTGAAAAACGTGGTTTGAAAAACCGTGGTTTGAAAAATTTGGTTTGAAAAACGTGGTTTGAAAAACCGGGGTTTGAAAAACGTGATTTGAAAAACGTGGTTTGAAAAACCGTGGTTTGAAAAACGTGGTTTGAAAAACGTGGTTTGAAAAACGTGGTTTGAAAAACGTGATTTGAAAAACGTGATTTGAAAAACGTGATTTGAAAAACGTGATTTGGAAAACGTGATTTGAAAAACGTGATTTGAAAAACGTGATTTGAAAAACGTGATTTGAAAAACGAGGTTTGAAAAACGTGGTTTGAAAAAACGTGGTTTGAAAAAACGTGGTTTGAAAAACGTGATTTGAAAAACGTGATTTGAAAAACGTGATTTGAAAAACGTGATTTGTAAACGTGATTTGGAAAACGTGATTTGGAAAACGTGATTTGAAAAACGTGATTTGAATAACGTGGTTTGAAAAACGTGGTTTGAAAAACGTGGTTTGAAAAACGTGGTTTGAAAAAACGTGGTTTGAAAAACGTGGTTTGAAAAACGTGATTTGAAAAACGTGATTTGAAAAACGTGATTTGAAAAACGTGATTTGAATAACGTGGTTTGAAAAACGTGGTTTGAAAAACGTGGTTTGAAAAAACGTGGTTTGAAAAACGTGGTTTGAAAAACGTGGTTTGAAAAACTTGATTTGGAAAACGTGATTTGAAAAACGTGATTTGAAAAACGTGATTTGGAAAACGTGATTTGAAAAACGTGATTTGAAAAACGCGATTTGAAAAACGTGATTTGAAAAACGTGGTTTGAAAAACGTGTTTTGAAAAAACGTGGTTTGAAAAAACGTGGTTTGAAAAACGTGGTTTGAAAAACGTGGTTTGAAAAACGTGGTTTGAAAAACGTGATTTGAAAAAAGTGATTTGGAAAACGTGATTTGAAAAACGTGATTGGAAAAACTTGATTTGGAAAACGTGATTTGAAAAACGTGATTTGAAAAACGTGATTTGGGAAACGTGATTTGAAAAACGTGATTTGAAAAACGTGATTTGAAAAACGTGATTTGGAAAACGTGATTTGAAAAACGTGATTGGAAAAACTTGATTTGGAAAACGTGATTTGAAAAACGTGATTTGGAAAACGTGATTTGAAAAACGTGATTTGAAAAACGTGATTTGAAAAACGTGATTTGAAAAACGTGATTTGAAAAACGTGATTTGGAAAACGTGATTTGAAAAACGTGATTTGAAAAACGTGATTTGAAAAACGTGGTTTGAAAAACCGTGGTTTGAAAAATTTGGTTTGAAAAACGTGGTTTGAAAAACCGGGGTTTGAAAAACGTGATTTGAAAAACGTGGTTTGAAAAACCGTGGTTTGAAAAACGTGGTTTGAAAAACGTGGTTTGAAAAACGTGGTTTGAAAAACGTGATTTGAAAAACGTGATTTGAAAAACGTGATTTGAAAAACGTGATTTGGAAAACGTGATTTGAAAAACGTGATTTGAAAAACGTGATTTGAAAAACGTGATTTGAAAAACGAGGTTTGAAAAACGTGGTTTGAAAAAACGTGGTTTGAAAAAACGTGGTTTGAAAAACGTGATTTGAAAAACGTGATTTGAAAAACGTGATTTGAAAAACGTGATTTGTAAACGTGATTTGGAAAACGTGATTTGGAAAAAGGTGATTTGAAAAACGTGATTTGAATAACGTGGTTTGAAAAACGTGGTTTGAAAAACGTGGTTTGAAAAAACGTGGTTTGAAAAACGTGGTTTGAAAAACGTGATTTGAAAAACGTGATTTGAAAAACGTGATTTGAAAAACGTGATTTGTAAACGTGATTTGGAAAACGTGATTTGGAAAACGTGATTTGAAAAACGTGATTTGAATAACGTGGTTTGAAAAACGTGGTTTGAAAAACGTGGTTTGAAAAAACGTGGTTTGAAAAACGTGGTTTGAAAAACGTGGTTTGAAAAACTTGATTTGGAAAACGTGATTTGAAAAACGTGATTTGAAAAACGTGATTTGGAAAACGTGATTTGAAAAACGTGATTTGAAAAACGCGATTTGAAAAACGTGATTTGAAAAACGTGGTTTGAAAAACGTGGTTTGAAAAAACGTGGTTTGAAAAAACGTGGTTTGAAAAACGTGGTTTGAAAAACGTGGTTTGAAAAACGTGGTTTGAAAAACGTGATTTGAAAAAAGTGATTTGGAAAACGTGATTTGAAAAACGTGATTGGAAAAACTTGATTTGGAAAACGTGATTTGAAAAACGTGATTTGAAAAACGTGATTTGGGAAACGTGATTTGAAAAACGTGATTTGAAAAACGTGATTTGAAAAACGTGATTTGGAAAACGTGATTTGAAAAACGTGATTGGAAAAACTTGATTTGGAAAACGTGATTTGAAAAACGTGATTTGGAAAACGTGATTTGAAAAACGTGATTTGAAAAACGTGATTTGAAAAACGTGATTTGAAAAACGTGATTTGAAAAACGTGATTTGGAAAACGTGATTTGAAAAACGTGATTTGAAAAACGTGATTTGAAAAACGTGGTTTGAAAAACCGTGGTTTGAAAAATTTGGTTTGAAAAACGTGGTTTGAAAAACCGGGGTTTGAAAAACGTGATTTGAAAAACGTGGTTTGAAAAACCGTGGTTTGAAAAACGTGGTTTGAAAAACGTGGTTTGAAAAACGTGGTTTGAAAAACGTGATTTGAAAAACGTGATTTGAAAAACGTGATTTGGAAAACGTGATTTGAAAAACGTGATTGGAAAAACTTGATTTGGAAAACGTGATTTGAAAAACGTGATTTTAAAAACGTGATTTGGGAAACGTGATTTGAAAAACGTGATTTGAAAAACGTGATTTGAAAAACGTGATTTGGAAAACGTGATTTGAAAAACGTGATTGGAAAAACTTGATTTGGAAAACGTGATTTGAAAAACGTGATTTGGAAAACGTGATTTGAAAAACGTGATTTGAAAAACGTGATTTGAAAAACGTGATTTGAAAAACGTGATTTGAAAAACGTGATTTGGAAAACGTGATTTGAAAAACGTGATTTGAAAAACGTGATTTGAAAAACGTGGTTTGAAAAACCGTGGTTTGAAAAATTTGGTTTGAAAAACGTGGTTTGAAAAACCGGGGTTTGAAAAACGTGATTTGAAAAACGTGGTTTGAAAAACCGTGGTTTGAAAAACGTGGTTTGAAAAACGTGGTTTGAAAAACGTGGTTTGAAAAACGTGATTTGAAAAACGTGATTTGAAAAACGTGATTTGGAAAACGTGATTTGAAAAACGTGATTGGAAAAACTTGATTTGGAAAACGTGATTTGAAAAACGTGATTTTAAAAACGTGATTTGGGAAACGTGATTTGAAAAACGTGATTTGAAAAACGTGATTTGAAAAACGTGATTTGGAAAACGTGATTTGAAAAACGTGATTGGAAAAACTTGATTTGGAAAACGTGATTTGAAAAACGTGATTTGGAAAACGTGATTTGAAAAACGTGATTTGAAAAACGTGATTTGAAAAACGTGATTTGAAAAACGTGATTTGAAAAACGTGATTTGGAAAACGTGATTTGAAAAACGTGATTTGAAAAACGTGATTTGAAAAACGTGGTTTGAAAAACCGTGGTTTGAAAAATTTGGTTTGAAAAACGTGGTTTGAAAAACCGGGGTTTGAAAAACGTGATTTGAAAAACGTGGTTTGAAAAACCGTGGTTTGAAAAACGTGGTTTGAAAAACGTGGTTTGAAAAACGTGATTTGAAAAACGTGATTTGAAAAACGTGATTTGGAAAACGTGATTTGAAAAACGTGATTGGAAAAACTTGATTTGGAAAACGTGATTTGAAAAACGTGATTTTAAAAACGTGATTTGGGAAACGTGATTTGAAAAACGTGATTTGAAAAACGTGATTTGAAAAACGTGATTTGGAAAACGTGATTTGAAAAACGTGATTGGAAAAACTTGATTTGGAAAACGTGATTTGAAAAACGTGATTTGGAAAACGTGATTTGAAAAACGTGATTTGAAAAACGTGATTTGAAAAACGTGATTTGAAAAACGTGATTTGAAAAACGTGATTTGAAAAACGTGGTTTGAAAAACGTGGTTTGAAAAAACGTGGTTTGAAAAAACGTGGTTTGAAAAACGTGGTTTGAAAAACGTGGTTTGAAAAACGTGGTTTGAAAAACGTGGTTTGAAAAACTTGATTTGAAAAACGTGATTTGAAAAACGTGATTTGAAAAACGTGGTTTGAAAAACGTGGTTTGAAAAACGTGGTTTGAAAAACGTGGTTTGAAAAACCGTGGTTTGAAAAACGTGGTTTGAAAAACGTGGTTTGAAAAACCGTGGTTTGAAAAACGTGGTTTGAAAAACGTGGTTTGAAAAACGTGGTTTGAAAAACCGTGGTTTGAAAAACGTGGTTTGAAAAACGTGATTTGAAAAACGTGATTGGGAAAACGTGATTTGGAAAACGTGATTGGAAAAACTTGATTTGGAAAACGTGATTTGAAAAACGTGATTTGAAAAACGTGATTTGGAAAACGTGGTTTGAAAAACGTGATTTGAAAAACGTGATTTGAAAAACGTGATTTGAAAAACGTGATTTGAAAAACGTGATTTGAAAAACGTGATTGGGAAAACGTGATTTGGAAAACGTGATTGGAAAAACTTGATTTGGAAAACGTGATTTGAAAAACGTGATTTGAAAAACGTGATTTGGAAAACGTGATTTGAAAAACGTGATTTGAAAAACGTGATTGAAAAACGTGATTTGAAAAACGAGGTTTGAAAAACGTGGTTTGAAAAAACGTGGTTTGAAAAAACGTGGTTTGAAAAACGTGATTTGAAAAACGTGATTTGAAAAACGTGATTTGAAAAACGTGATTTGAAAAACGTGATTTGTAAACGTGATTTGGAAAACGTGATTTGGAAAACGTGATTTGAAAAACGTGATTTGAAAAACGTGCTTTGAAAAACGTGATTTGAAAAACGTGATTTGAAAAACGTGATTTGGAAAACGTGATTTGAAAAACGTGATTTGGAAAACGTTATTTGAAAAACGTGATTTGAAAAACGTGATTTGGAAAACGTGATTTGAAAAACGTGATTTGAAAAACGTGATTTGAAAAACGTGATTTGAAAAACGTGATTTGAAAAACGTGATTTGAAAAACGTGATTTGAAAAACGTGATTTGAAAAAACGTGGTTTGAAAAAACGTGGTTTGAAAAAACGTGGTTTGAAAAACGTGGTTTGAAAAACGTGGTTTGAAAAACGTGGTTTGAAAAACGTGGTTTGAAAAACCGTGATTTGAAAAACGTGATTTGAAAAACGTGATTTGAAAAACGTGATTTGGAAAAGGTGATTTGAAAAACGTGATTGGAAAAACTTGATTTGGAAAACGTGATTTGAAAAACGTGATTTGAAAAACGAGATTTGGGAAACGTGATTTGAAAAACGTGATTTGAAAAACGTGATTTGAAAAACGTGATTTGAATAACGTGGTTTGAAAAACGTGGTTTGAAAAACGTGGTTTGAAAAAACGTGGTTTGAAAAACGTGGTTTGAAAAACGTGGTTTGAAAAACTTGATTTGGAAAACGTGATTTGAAAAACGTGATTTGAAAAACGTGATTTGGAAAACGTGATTTGAAAAACGTGATTTGAAAAACGCGATTTGAAAAACGTGATTTGAAAAACGTGGTTTGAAAAACGTGGTTTGAAAAAACGTGGTTTGAAAAAACGTGGTTTGAAAAACGTGGTTTGAAAAACGTGGTTTGAAAAACGTGGTTTGAAAAACGTGATTTGAAAAACGTGATTTGGAAAACGTGATTTGAAAAACGTGATTGAAAAAACTTGATTTGGAAAACGTGATTTGAAAAACGTGATTTGAAAAACGTGATTTGGGAAACGTGATTTGAAAAACGTGATTTGAAAAACGTGATTTGAAAAACGTGATTTGGAAAACGTGATTTGAAAAACGTGATTGGAAAAACTTGATTTGGAAAACGTGATTTGAAAAACGTGATTTGGAAAACGTGATTTGAAAAACGTGATTTGAAAAACGTGATTTGAAAAACGTGATTTGAAAAACGTGATTTGAAAAACGTGATTTGCAAAACGTGATTTGAAAAACGTGATTTGAAAAACGTGATTTGAAAAACGTGGTTTGAAAAACCGTGGTTTGAAAAATGTGGTTTGAAAAACGTGGTTTGAAAAACCGGGGTTTGAAAAACGTGATTTGAAAAACGTGGTTTGAAAAACCGTGAATTGAAAAACGTGGTTTGAAAAACGTGGTTTGAAAAACGTGGTTTGAAAAACGTGATTTGAAAAACGTGATTTGAAAAACGTGATTTGGAAAACGTGATTTGAAAAACGTGATTGGAAAAACTTGATTTGGAAAACGTGATTTGAAAAACGTGATTTTAAAAACGTGATTTGGGAAACGTGATTTGAAAAACGTGATTTGAAAAACGTGATTTGAAAAACGTGATTTGGAAAACGTGATTTGAAAAACGTGATTGGAAAAACATGATTTGGAAAACGTGATTTGAAAAACGTGATTTGGAAAACGTGATTTGAAAAACGTGATTTGAAAAACGTGATTTGGAAAACGTGATTTGAAAAACGTGATTTGAAAAACGTGATTTGAAAAACGTGATTTGAAAAACGTGGTTTGAAAAACGTGGTTTGAAAAAACGTGGTTTGAAAAAACGTGGTTTGAAAAACGTGGTTTGAAAAACGTGGTTTGAAAAACGTGGTTTGAAAAACTTGATTTGAAAAACGTGATTTGAAAAACGTGATTTGAAAAACGTGGTTTGAAAAACGTGGTTTGAAAAACGTGGTTTGAAAAACGTGGTTTGAAAAACCGTGGTTTGAAAAACGTGGTTTGAAAAACGTGGTTTGAAAAACCGTGGTTTGAAAAACGTGGTTTGAAAAACGTGGTTTGAAAAACGTGGTTTGAAAAACCGTGGTTTGAAAAACGTGGTTTGAAAAACGTGATTTGAAAAACGTGATTGGGAAAACGTGATTTGGAAAACGTGATTGGAAAAACTTGATTTGGAAAACGTGATTTGAAAAACGTGATTTGAAAAACGTGATTTGGAAAACGTGGTTTGAAAAACGTGATTTGAAAAACGTGATTTGAAAAACGTGATTTGAAAAACGTGATTTGAAAAACGTGATTTGAAAAACGTGATTGGGAAAACGTGATTTGGAAAACGTGATTGGAAAAACTTGATTTGGAAAACGTGATTTGAAAAACGTGATTTGAAAAACGTGATTTGGAAAACGTGATTTGAAAAACGTGATTTGAAAAACGTGATTTGAAAAACGTGATTTGAAAAACGAGGTTTGAAAAACGTGGTTTGAAAAAACGTGGTTTGAAAAAACGTGGTTTGAAAAACGTGATTTGAAAAACGTGATTTGAAAAACGTGATTTGAAAAACGTGATTTGAAAAACGTGATTTGTAAACGTGATTTGGAAAACGTGATTTGGAAAACGTGATTTGAAAAACGTGATTTGAAAAACGTGATTTGAAAAACGTGATTTGAAAAACGTGATTTGGAAAACGTGATTTGAAAAACGTGATTTGGAAAACGTTATTTGAAAAACGTGATTTGAAAAACGTGATTTGAAAAACGTGATTTGAAAAACGTGATTTGAAAAACGTGATTTGGAAAACGTGATTTGGAAAACGTGATTTGAAAAACGTGATTTGAAAAACGTGATTTGAAAAACGTGATTTGGAAAAGGTGATTTGAAAAACGTGATTGGAAAAACTTTATTTGGAAAACGTGATTTGAAAAACGTGATTTGAAAAACGTGATTTGGGAAACGTGATTTGAAAAACGTGATTTGAAAAACGTGATTTGAAAAACGTGATTTGAAAAACGTGGTTTGAAAAACGTGGTTTGAAAAACGTGGTTTGAAAAACGTGGTTTGAAAAACCGTGGTTTGAAAAACGTGTTTTGAAAAACGTGATTTGAAAAACGTGATTGGGAAAACGTGATTTGGAAAACGTGATTGGAAAAACTTGATTTGGAAAACGTGATTTGAAAAACGTGATTTGAAAAACGTGATTTGGAAAACGTGGTTTGAAAAACGTGATTTGAAAAACGTGATTTGAAAAACGTGATTTGAAAAACGTGATTTGAAAAACGTGATTTGAAAAACGTGATTGGGAAAACGTGATTTGGAAAACGTGATTGGAAAAACTTGATTTGGAAAACGTGATTTGAAAAACGTGATTTGAAAAACGTGATTTGGAAAACGTGATTTGAAAAACGTGATTTGAAAAACGTGATTTGAAAAACGTGATTTGAAAAACGAGGTTTGAAAAACGTGGTTTGAAAAAACGTGGTTTGAAAAAACGTGGTTTGAAAAACGTGATTTGAAAACGTGATTTGAAAAACGTGATTTGAAAAACGTGATTTGAAAAACGTGATTTGTAAACGTGATTTGGAAAACGTGATTTGGAAAACGTGATTTGAAAAACGTGATTTGAAAAACGTGATTTGAAAAACGTGATTTGAAAAACGTGATTTGAAAAACGTGATTTGGAAAACGTGATTTGAAAAACGTGATTTGGAAAACGTTATTTGAAAAACGTGATTTGAAAAACGTGATTTGGAAAACGTGATTTGAAAAACGTGATTTGAAAAACGTGATTTGAAAAACGTGATTTGAAAAACGTGATTTGAAAAACGTGATTTGAAAAACGTGATTTGAAAAACGTGATTTGGAAAACGTGATTTGGAAAACGTGATTTGAAAAACGTGATTTGAAAAACGTGATTTGAAAAACGTGATTTGGAAAAGGTGATTTGAAAAACGTGATTGGAAAAACTTTATTTGGAAAACGTGATTTGAAAAACGTGATTTGAAAAACGTGATTTGGGAAACGTGATTTGAAAAACGTGATTTGAAAAACGTGATTTGAAAAACGTGATTTGAATAACGTGGTTTGAAAAACGTGTTTTGAAAAACGTGGTTTGAAAAAACGTGGTTTGAAAAACGTGGTTTGAAAAACGTGGTTTGAAAAACTT
Source organism: Odiellus spinosus (assembly GCA_963920705.1). Taxonomy (NCBI): domain Eukaryota; kingdom Metazoa; phylum Arthropoda; class Arachnida; order Opiliones; family Phalangiidae; genus Odiellus; species Odiellus spinosus. The sequence continues at coordinate 3,844,239 of OY987229.1, forward strand.
GATTTGGAAAACGTGATTTGAAAAACGTGATTTGAAAAACGTGATTTGGAAAACGTGATTTGAAAAACGTGATTTGAAAAACGTGATTTGAAAAACGTGATTTGAAAAACGTGGTTTGAAAAACGTGGTTTGAAAAAACGTGGTTTGAAAAAACGTGGTTTAAAAAACGTGGTTTGAAAAACGTGGTTTGAAAAACCGTGGTTTGAAAAACGTGGTTTGAAAAACGTGGTTTGAAAAACCGTGGTTTGAAAAACGTGGTTTGAAAAACGTGGTTTGAAAAACCGGTATTTGAAAAACGTGATTAGAAAAACGTGGTTTGAAAAACCGTGGTTTGAAAAACGTGGTTTGAAAAACGTGATTTGAAAAACGTGGTTTGAAAAACCGTGATTTGAAAAACGTGATTTGAAAAACGTGATTTGAAAAACGTGATTTGGAAAACGTGATTGGAAAAACGTGATTGGAAAAACTTGATTTGGAAAACGTGATTTGAAAAACGTGATTTGAAAAACGTGGTTTGAAAAACGTGGTTTGAAAAACGTGATTTGAAAAACGTGATTTGAAAACCGTGATTTGAAAAACGTGATTTGAAAAACGTGATTTGAAAAACGTGATTTAAAAACGTGATTTGAAAAACGTGATTTGAAAAACGTGATTTGAAAAACGTGATTTGGAAAACGTGATTTGGAAAACGTGATTTGAAAAACGTGATTTGAAAAACGTGATTTGGAAAACGTGATTTGAAAAACGTGATTTGAAAAACGTGATTTGAAAAACGTGATTTGAAAAACGTGATTTGAAAAACGTGATTTGAAAAACGTGATTTGGAAAACGTGATTTGGAAATCGTGATTTGAAAAACGTGATTTGAAAAACGTGATTTGAAAAACGTGATTTGAAAAACGTGATTTGAAAAACGTAATTTGAAAAACATGATTTGAAAAACGTGATTTGAAAACGTGATTTGAAAAACGTGATTTGAAAAACGTTATTTGTAAAACGTGTTTTGAAAAACGTGATTTGGAAAACGTGATTTGAAAAACGTGATTTGAAAAACGTGATTTGAAAAATGTCGTTTGAAAAACGTGATTTGAACAACGTGATTTGAAAAACGTGATTTGAAAAACGTGACTTGAAAAACGTGATTTGAAAAACATGATTTGAAAAACGTGATTTGAAAAACGTGATTTGGAAAAGGTGATTTGAAGAACGTGATTTGAAAAACGTGATTTGAAAAACGTGATTTGAAAAACGTGATTTGAAAAACGTGATTTGGAAAACGTGATTTGAAAAACGTGATTTGGAAAACGTGATTTGGAAAACGTGATTTGAAAAACGTGATTTGAAAAACGTGATTTGAAAAACGTGATTTGAAAAACGTGGTTTGAAAAACGTGGTTTGAAAAAACGTGGTTTGAAAAACGTGGTTTGAAAAACGTGGTTTGAAAAACGTGGTTTGAAAAACGTGGTTTGAAAAACCATGGTTTGAAAACCGTGGCTTGAAAAACGTGGTTTGAAAAACGTGGTTTGAAAAACGTGGTTTGAAAAACCGTGGTTTGAAAAACGTGGTTTGAAAAACGTGGTTAGAAAAACCTGGTTTGAAAAACGTGGTTTGAAAAACCGTGGTTTGAAAAACGTGATTTGAAAAACGTGGTTTGAAAAACGTGGTTGAAAAACGTGGTTTGAAAAACCGTGGTTTGAAAAACGTATTTTGAAAAACGTGGTTTGAAAAAGTGGTTTGAAAAACCGTGGTTTGAAAAACCGTGGTTTGAAAAACGTGGTTTGAAAAACCGTGGTTTGAAAAACGTGGTTTGAAAAACCGTGGTTTGAAAAACGTGGTTTGAAAAACCGTGGTTTGAAAAACGTGGTTTGAAAAACCGTGGTTTGAAAAATGAGGTTTGAAAAACGTGGTTTGAAAAACGTGGTTTGAAAAACGTGGTTTGAAAAACCGTGGTTTGAAAAACGTGATTTGGAAAACGTGATTAGAAAAACGTGATTAGAAAAACGTGATTTGAAAAACGTGATTTGAAAAACGTGATTTGAAAAACGTGGTTTGAAAAACGTGGTTTGAAAAACGTGATTTGAAAAACGTGATTTGAAAAACGTGACTTGAAAAACGTGATTTGAAAAACATGATTTGAAAAACGGGATATGAAAAACGTGATTTGAAAAACGTGATTTGAAAAACGTGATTTGAAAAACGTGATTTGAAAAACGTGGTTTGAAAAACGTGGTTTGAAAAACGTGATTTGAAAAACGTGATTTGAAAAACGTGATTTGAGAAACGTGATTTGAAAAACGTGATTTGAAAAACGTGGTTTGAAAAACGTGGTTGAAAAACGTGGTTTGAAAAACGTGATTTGAAAAACGTGATTTGAAAAACCGTGGTTTGAAAAACGTGGTTTGAAAAACGTGGTTTGAAAAAGTGGTTTGAAAAACCGTGGTTTGAAAAACCGTGGTTTGAAAAACGTGGTTTGAAAAACCGTGGTTTGAAAAACGTGGTTTGAAAAACCGTGGTTTGAAAAACCGTGGTTTGAAAAATGAGGTTTGAAAAACGTGGTTTGAAAAACGTGGTTTGAAAAACGTGGTTTGAAAAACGTGGTTTGAAAAACCGTGGTTTGAAAAACGTGATTTGGAAAACATGATTAGAAAAACGTGATTAGAAAAACGTGTTTTGAAAAACGTGATTTGAAAAACGTGATTTGAAAAACGTGATTTGAAAAACGTGATTTGAAAAACGTGATTTGGAAAACGTGATTTGAAAAACGTGATTTGGAAAACGTGATTTGGAAAACGTGATTTGAAAAACGTGATTTGAAAAACGTGATTTGAAAAACGTGATTTGAAAAACGTGGTTTGAAAAACGTGGTTTGAAAAAACGTGGTTTGAAAAACGTGGTTTGAAAACCGTGGTTTGAAAAACGTGGTTTGAAAAACGTGGTTTGAAAAACCGTGGTTTGAAAACCGTAGCTTGAAAAACGTGGTTTGAAAAACGTGGTTTGAAAAACGTGGTTTGAAAAACCGTGGTTTGAAAAATGTGATTTGAAAAATGAGGTTTGAAAAACGTGGTTTGAAAAACGTGGTTTGAAAAACGTGGTTTGAAAAACGTGGTTTGAAAAACCGTGGTTTGAAAAACGTGATTTGGAAAACGTGATTAGAAAAACGTGATTTGAAAAACGTGATTTGAAAAACGTGATTTGAAAAACGTGATTTGAAAAACGTGGTTTGAAAAACGTGGTTTGAAAAACGTGATTTGAAAAACGTGATTTGAAAAACGTGATTTGAAAAACGTGACTTGAAAAACGTGATTTGAAAAACGTGATTTGAAAAACGTGATATGAAAAACGTGATTTGAAAAACGTGATTTGATAAACGTGATTTGAAAAACGTGATTTGAAAAACGTGATTTGGAAAACGTGATTAGAAATACGTGATTAGAAAAACGTGATTTGAAAAACGTGATTTGAAAAACGTGGTTTGAAAAACGTGGTTTGAAAAACGTGGTTTGAAAAACGTGATTTGAAAAACGTGATTTGAAAAACGTGACTTGAAAAACGTGATTTGAAAAACGTGATTTGAAAAACGTGATATGAAAAACGTGATTTGAAAAACGTGATTTGAAAAACGTGATTTGAAAAACGTGATTTGAAAATCGTGATTTGAAAAACGTGATTTGAAAAACGTGATTTGAAAAACGTGATTTGAAAAACGTGATTTGAAAAATGTGATTTGGAAAACGTGATTTGAAAAACGTGATATGAAAAACGTGATTTGAAAAACGTGATTTGAAAAACGTGATTTGAAAAACGTGATTTGAAAATCGTGATTTGAAAAACGTGATTTGAAAAACGTGATTTGAAAAACGTGTTTTGAAAAACGTGATTTGGAAAACGTGATTTGGAAAACGTGATTTGAAAAACGTGATTTGAAAAACGTGATTTGAAAAACGTGATTTGAAAAACGTGATTTGAAAAACGTGATTTGGAAAACGTGATTTGGAAAACGTGATTTGGAAAACGTGATTTGAAAAACGTGATTTGAAAAACGTGATTTGAAAAACGTGATTTGAAAAACGTGATTTGAAAAACGTGATTTGAAAAACGTGATTTGAAAAACGTGATTTGGAAAACGTGATTTGGAAAACGTGATTTGGAAAACGTGATTTGAAAAACGTGATTTGAAAAACGTGATTTGAAAAACGTGATTTGAAAAACGTGATTTGAAAAACGTGATTTGAAAAACGTGATTTGAAAAACGTGATTTGAAAAACGTGATTTGAAAAACGTGATTTGAAAAACGTGATTTGAAAAACGTGGTTTGAAAAACGTGATTTGAAAAACGTGATTTGAAAAACGTGATTTGAAAAACGTGATTTGAAAAACGTGATTTGAAAAACGTGATTGGAAAAACGTGATTGGGAAAACGTGATTTGAAAAACGTGATTTGAAAAACGTGATTTGGAAAACGTGGTTTGAAAAACGTGGTTTGAAAAACGTGGTTTGAAAAACGTGGTTTAAAAAACCGTGGTTTGAAAAACGTGGTTTGAAAAACGTGGTTTGAAAAACCGTGGTTTGAAAAACGTGGTTTGAAAAACGTGGTTTGAAAAACGTGGTTTGAAAAACCGTGGTTTGAAAAACGTGATTTGAAAAACCGTGGTTTGAAAAACGTGATTTGAAAAACGTGATTTGAAAAACGTGATTTGAAAAACCGTGGTTTGAAAAACGTGCTTTGAAAAACGTGATTTGAAAAACGTGATTTGAAAAACGTGATTTGAAAAACGTGATTTGAAAAACGTGATTTGAAAAACGTGATTTGAAAAACGTGATTTGAAAAACGTGATTTGAAAAACTTGATTTGAAAAACGTGATTTGAAAAACGTGATTTGAAAAACGTGATTTGAAAAACGTGATTTGAAAAACGTGATTTGAAAAACGTGATTTGAAAAACGTGATTTGAAAAACGTGATTTGAAAAACGTGATTTGGAAAACGTGGTTTGAAAAACCGTGGTTTGAAAAACGTGGTTTGAAAAACGTGGTTTGAAAAACCGTGGTTTGAAAAACCGTGGTTTGAAAAACGTGGTTAGAAAAACGTGGTTTTAAAAAACGTGGTTTGAAAAAACGTGGTTTGAAAAACGTGGTTTGAAAAACGTGGTTTGAAAAACCGTGGTTTGAAAAACCGTGTTTTGAAAAACGTGGTTTGAAAAACCGTGGTTTGAAAAACGTGATTTGGAAAACGTGATTAGAAAAACGTGATTTGAAAAACGTGATTTGAAAAACGTGATTTGAAAAAAGTGGTTTGAAAAACCGTGGTTTGAAAAACCGTGGTTTGATAAACGTGGTTTGAAAAACGTGGTTTGAAAAACCGTGGTTTGAAAAACGTGGTTAGAAAAACCGTGGTTTGAAAAACGTGGTTAGAAAAACGTGGTTTGAAAAACGTGGTTTGAAAAACGTGGTTTGAAAAACCGTGGTTTGAAAAACGTGGTTTGAAAAACGTGGTTTGAAAAACCGTGTTTTGAAAAACGTGGTTTGAAAAACCGTGGTTTGAAAAACGTGATTTGGAAAACGTGATTAGAAAAACGTGATTAGAAAAACGTGATTTGAAAAACGTGATTTGAAAAACGTGATTTGAAAAACGTGGTTTGAAAAAGGTGGTTTGAAAAACGTGATTTGAAAAACGTGATTTGAAAAACGTGGTTTGAAAACGTCGTTTGAAAAACGTCGTTTGAAAAACGTCGTTTGATAAACGTCGTTTGATAAACGTGATTCGAAAAACGTGATTCGAAAAACGTGATTCGAAAAATGTGATTCGAAAAACGTGATTCGAAAAACGTGATTCGAAAAACGTGATTCGAAAAACGTGAATCGAAAAACGTGATTCGAAAAACGTGGTTCGAAAAACGTGGTTCGAAAAACGTGGTTCGAAAAACGTGGTTCGAAAAACGTGGTTCGAAAAACGTGGTACGAAAAACGTCGTTCGAAAAACGTCGTTCGAAAAACGGCCTTCGAAAAACGGCCTTCGAAAAACGTCCTTCGAAAAACGTCCTTCGAAAAACGTCCTTCGAAAAACGTCCTTCGAAAAACGTCCTTCGAAAAACGTCCTTCGAAAAACGTCCTTCGAAAAACGTCCTTCGAAAAACGTCCTTCGAAAAACGTCCTTCGAAAAACGTCCTTCGAAAAACGTCCTTCGAAAAACGTCCTTCGAAAAACGTCCTTCGAAAAACGTCCTTCGAGAAACGTCCTTCGAGAGACGTCCTTCGAGAAACGTCCTTCGAGAAACGTCCTTCGAGAAACGTCCTTCGAGAAACGTCCTTCGAGAAACGTCCTTCGAGAAACGTCCTTCGGGAAACGTCCTTCGAGAAACGTCCTTCGAGAAACGTCCTTCGAGAAACGTCCTTCGAGAAACGTCCTTCGAGAAACGTCCGTCGAGAAACGTCCTTCGAGAAACGTCCTTCGAGAAACGTCCTTCGAGAAACGTCCTTCGAGAAACGTCCTTCGAGAAACGTCCTTCGAGAAACGTCCTTCGAGAAACGTCCTTCGAGAAACGTCCTTCGAGAAACGTCCTTCGAAAAACGTCCTTCGAAAAACGTCCTTCGAAAAACGTCCTTCGAAAAACGTCCTTCGAGAAACGTCCTTCGAGAAACGTCCTTCGAGAAACGTCCTTCGAGAAACGTCCTTCGAGAAACGTCCTTCGAGAAACGTCCTTCGAGAAACGTCCTTCGAAAAACGTCCTTCGAAAAACGTCCTTCGAAAAACGTCCTTCGAAAAACGTCCTTCGAAAAACGTCCTTCGAAAAACGTCCTTCGAAATACGTCGTTTGAAAAAACCGTCGTTTGAAAAAACCGTCGTTTGAAAAACGTCGTTTGAAAAACGTCGTTTGAAAAACGTCGTTTGAAAAACGTGGTTTGAAAAACCGTGTTTTGAAAAACGTGGTTTGAAAAACCGTGGTTTGAAAAACGTGATTTGGAAAACGTGATTAGAAAAACGTGATTTGAAAAACGTGATTTGAAAAACATGATTTGAAAAAAGTGGTTTGAAAAACCGTGGTTTGAAAAACCGTGGTTTGAAAAACCGTGGTTTGATAAACGTGGTTTGAAAAACGTGGTTTGAAAAACCGTGGTTTGAAAAACGTGGTTAGAAAAACGTGGTTTGAAAAACGTGGTTTGAAAAACCGTGGTTTGAAAAACGTGGTTTGAAAAACCGTGTTTTGAAAAACGTGGTTTGAAAAACCGTGGTTTGAAAAACGTGATTTGGAAAACGTGATTAGAAAAACGTGATTAGAAAAACGTGATTTGAAAAACGTGATTTGAAAAACGTGATTTGAAAAACGTGGTTTGAAAAAGGTGGTTTGAAAAACGTGATTTGAAAAACGTGATTTGAAAAACGTGGTTTGAAAACGTCGTTTGAAAAACGTCGTTTGAAAAACGTCGTTTGAAAAACGTCGTTTGATAAACGTCGTTTGATAAACGTGATACGAAAAACGTGATTCGAAAAACGTGATTCGAAAAATGTGATTCGAAAAACGTGATTCGAAAAACGTGATTCGAAAAACGTGATTCGAAAAACGTGAATCGAAAAACGTGATTCGAAAAACGTGGTTCGAAAAACGTGGTTCGAAAAACGTGGTTCGAAAAACGTGGTTCGAAAAACGTGGTTCGAAAAACGTGGTTCGAAAAACGTGGTACGAAAAACGTCGTTCGAAAAACGTCGTTCGAAAAACGGCCTTCGAAAAACGGCCTTCGAAAAACGTCCTTCGAAAAACGTCCTTCGAAAAACGTCCTTCGAAAAACGTCCTTCGAAAAACGTCCTTCGAAAAACGTCCTTCGAAAAACGTCCTTCGAAAAACGTCCTTCGAAAAACGTCCTTCGAAAAACGTCCTTCGAAAAACGTCCTTCGAAAAACGTCCTTCGAAAAACGTCCTTCGAAAAACGTCCTTCGAAAAACGTCCTTCGAAAAACGTCCTTCGAGAAACGTCCTTCGAGAAACGTCCTTCGAGAAACGTCCTTCGAGAAACGTCCTTCGAGAAACGTCCTTCGAGAAACGTCCTTCGAGAAACGTCCTTCGAGAAACGTCCTTCGGGAAACGTCCTTCGAGAAACGTCCTTCGAGAAACGTCCTTCGAGAAACGTCCTTCGAGAAACGTCCTTCGAGAAACGTCCTTCGAGAAACGTCCTTCGAGAAACGTCCTTCGAGAAACGTCCTTCGAGAAACGTCCTTCGAGAAACGTCCTTCGAGAAACGTCCTTCGAGAAACGTCCTTCGAGAAACGTCCTTCGAGAAACGTCCTTCGACAAACGTCCTTCGAAAAACGTCCTTCGAAAAACGTCCTTCGAAAAACGTCCTTCGAAAAACGTCCTTCGAAAAACGTCTTTCGAAAAACGTCCTTCGAAAAACGTCCTTCGAAATACGTCGTTTGAAAAAACCGTCGTTTGAAAAAACCGTCGTTTGAAAAACGTCGTTTGAAAAACGTCGTTTGAAAAACGTGGTTTGAAAAACCGTGGTTTGAAAAACCTGGTTTGAAAAACGTGGTTTGAAAAACCGTTGTTTGAAAACCGTTGTTTGAAAAACGTGGTTTGAAAAACGTGGTTTGAAAAAACGTGGTTTGAAAAACGTGGTTTGAAAAACGTGGTTTGAAAAACCGTGGTTTGAAAAACGTGGTTTGAAAAACTTAGTTTGAAAAACCGTGGTTTGAAAAACGTGGTTTGAAAAACGTGGTTTGAAAAACGTGGTTTGAAAAACGTGGTTTGAAAAACCGTGGTTTGGAAAACGTGATTTGGAAAATGTGATTAGAAAAACGTGATTAGAAAAACGTGATTTGAAAAACGTGATTTGAAAAACGTGATTTGAAAAACGTGATTTGAAAAACGTGATTTGAAAAACGTGATTTGAGAAACGTGATTTGAAAAACGTGATTTGAAAAACGTGATTTGGAAAACGTGATTTGAAAAACGTGATTTGAAAAACGTGATTTGAAAAACGTGATTTGAAAAACGTGATTTGGAAATCGTGATTTGAAAAACGTGATTTGAAAAACGTGATTTGAAAAACGTGATTTGAAAAACGTGATTTGAAAAACGTGATTTGAAAAACATGATTTGAAAAACGTGATTTGAAAAACGTGATTTGAAAAACGTGATTTGAAAAACGTTATTTGAAAAACGTGTTTTGAAAAACGTGATTTGGAAAACGTGATTTGAAAAACGTGATTTGAAAAACGTGATTTGAAAAATGTCGTTTGAAAAACGTGATTTGAACAACGTGATTTGAAAAACGTGATTTGAAAAACGTGATTTGAAAAACGTGATTTGGAAAACGTGATTTGGTAAACGTGATTTGAAAAACGTGATTTAAAAAAAGTGATTTGAAAAACGTGATTTGAAAAACGTGATTTGAAAAACGTGATTTGGAAAACGTGATTTGGAAAACGTGATTTGAAAAACGTGATTTGAAAAACGTGATTTGGAAAACGTGATTTGAAAAACGTGATTTGAAAAACGTGATTTGAAAAACGTGATTTGAAAAACGGGATTTGGAAAACGTGATTTGGAAAACGTGATTTGAAAAACGTGATTTGAAAAACGTGATTTGAAAAACGTGGTTTGAAAAAACGTGGTTTGAAAAACGTGGTTTGAAATACGTGGTTTGAAAAACGTGGTTTGAAAAACCGTGGTTTGAAAACCGTGGCTTGAAAAACGTGGTTTGAAAAACGTGGTTTGAAAAACGTGGTTTGAAAAACCGTGGTTTGAAAAACGTGGTTTGAAAAACGTGGTTAGAAAAACCTGGTTTGAAAAACGTGGTTTGAAAAACGTGGTTTGAAAAACGTGGTTTGAAAAACGTGGTTTGAAAAACCGTGGTTTGAAAAACCGTGGTTTGAAAAACCGTGGTTTGAAAAACCGTGGTTTGAAAAACCGTGGTTTGAAAAACGTGGTTTGAAAAACCGTGGTTTGAAAAACGTGGTTTGAAAAACCGTGGTTTGAAAAACCGTGGTTTGAAAAACGTGATTTGGAAAACGTGATTAGAAAAACGTGATTAGAAAAACGTGATTTGAAATACGTGATTTGAAAAACGTGGTTTGAAAAACGTGATTTGAAAAACGTGATTTGAAAAACATGATTTGAAAAACGTGGTTTGAAAAATGTGATTTGAAAAACGTGATTTGAAAAACGTGATTTGAAAAACGTGGTTTGAAAAACGTGGTTTGAAAAACGTGGTTTGAAAAACGTGATTTGAAAAACGTGATTTGAAAAACGTGACTTGAAAAACGTGATTTGAAAAACGTGATTTGAAAAACGTGATATGAAAAACGTGATTTGAAAAACGTGATTTGAAAAACTTGATTTGAAAAACGTGATTTGAAAAACGTGATTTGGAAAACGTGATTAGAAAAACGTGATTAGAAAAACGTGATTTGAAAAACGTGATTTGAAAAACGTGGTTTGAAAAACGTGGTTTGAACAACGTGGTTTGAAAAACGTGATTTGAAAAACGTGATTTGAAAAACGTGACTTGAAAAACGTGATTTGAAAAACGTGATTTGAAAAAAGTGATATGAAAAACGTCATTTGAAAAACGTGATTTGAAAAACGTGATTTGAATAACGTGATTTGAAAAACGTGATTTGAAAAACGTGATTTGAAAAACGTGATTTGGAAAACGTGATTTGGAAAACGTGATTTGAAAAACGTGATTTGAAAAACGTGATTTGGAAAACGTGATTTGAAAAACGTGATTTGAAAAACGTGATTTGAAAAACGGGATTTGGAAAACGTGATTTGGAAAACGTGATTTGAAAAACGTGATTTGAAAAACGTGATTTGAAAAACGTGGTTTGAAAAAACGTGGTTTGAAAAACGTGGTTTGAAATACGTGGTTTGAAAAACGTGGTTTGAAAAACCGTGGTTTGAAAACCGTGGCTTGAAAAACGTGGTTTGAAAAACGTGGTTTGAAAAACGTGGTTTGAAAAACCGTGGTTTGAAAAACGTGGTTTGAAAAACGTGGTTAGAAAAACCTGGTTTGAAAAACGTGGTTTGAAAAACGTGGTTTGAAAAACGTGGTTTGAAAAACGTGGTTTGAAAAACCGTGGTTTGAAAAACCGTGGTTTGAAAAACCGTGGTTTGAAAAACCGTGGTTTGAAAAACCGTGGTTTGAAAAACGTGGTTTGAAAAACCGTGGTTTGAAAAACGTGGTTTGAAAAACCGTGGTTTGAAAAACCGTGGTTTGAAAAACCGTGGTTTGAAAAACGTGATTTGGAAAACGTGATTAGAAAAACGTGATTAGAAAAACGTGATTTGAAAAACGTGATTTGAAAAACGTGATTTGGAAAACGTGATTTGAAAAACGTGATTTGAAAAACGTGATTTGAAAAACGTGATTTGAAAAACGTGATTTGAAAAACGTGGTTTGAAAAACGTGGTTTGAAAAACGTGGTTTGAAAAACGTGATTTGAAAAACGTGATTTGAAAAACGTGACTTGAAAAACGTGATTTGAAAAACGTGATTTGAAAAACGTGATATGAAAAACGTGATTTGAAAAGCGTGATTTGAAAAACGTGATTTGAAAAACGTGATTTGAAAAACGTGATTTGGAAAACGTGATTAGAAAAACGTGATTAGAAAAACGTGATTTGAAAAACGTGATTTGAAAAACGTGGTTTGAAAAACGTGGTTTGAAAAACGTGGTTTGAAAAACGTGATTTGAAAAACGTGATTTGAAAAACGTGACTTGAAAAACGTGATTTGAAAAACGTGATTTGAAAAACGTGATATGAAAAACGTCATTTGAAAAACGTGATTTGAAAAACGTGATTTGAAAAACGTGATTTAAAAAACGTGATTTGAAAAACGTGATTTGAAAAACGTGATTTGAAAAACGTGATTTGAAAAACGTGATTTGAAAAACGTGATTTGGAAAACGTGATTTGAAAAACGTGATTTGAAAAACGTGATTTGAAAAACGTGATTTGAAAAACGTGATTTGAAAAACGTGATTTGAAAAACGTGTTTTGAAAAACGTGATTTGGAAAACGTGATTTGGAAAACGTGATTTGAAAAACGTGATTTGAAAAACGTGATTTGAAAAACGTGATTTGAAAAACGTGATTTGAAAAACGTGATTTGGAAAACGTGATTTGGAAAACGTGATTTGAAAAACGTGATTTGAAAAACGTGATTTGAAAAACGTGATTTGAAAAACGTGATTTGAAAAACCGTGGTTTGAAAAACGTGATTTGAAAAAGGTGATTTGAAAAACGTGATTTGAAAAACGTGATTTGAAAAACATGATTTGAAAAACGTGATTTGAAAAACGTGATTTGAAAAACGTGATTTGAAAAACGTGATTTGAAAAACGTGGTTTGAAAAACCGTGGTTCGAAAAACGTGGTTTGAAAAACGTGGTTTGAAAAACGTGGTTTGAAAAACCGTGGTTTGAAAAACGTGGTTAGAAAAACGTGGTTATAAAAAACGTGGTTTGAAAAAACGTGGTTTGAAAAACCGTGTTTTGAAAAACGTGGTTTGAAAAACCGTGGTTTGAAAAACGTGATTTGGAAAACGTGATTAGAAAAACGTGATTAGAAAAACGTGATTTGAAAAACGTGATTTGAATTACGTGATTGGAAAAACGTGGTTTGAAAAAGGTGGTTTGAAAAACGTGATTTGAAAAACGTGATTTGAAAAACGTGGTTTGAAAACGTCGTTTGAAAAACGTCGTTTGAAAAACGTCGTTTGATAAACGTCGTTTGATAAACGTGATTCGAAAAACCTGATTCGAAAAACGTGATTCGAAAAATGTGATTCGAAAAACGTGATTCGAAAAACGTGATTCGAAAAACGTGATTCGAAAAATGTGAATCGAAAAACGTGATTCGAAAAACGTGGTTCGAAAAACTTGGTTCGAAAAACGTGGTTCGAAAAACGTGGTTCGAAAAACGTGGTTCGAAAAACGTGGTTCGAAAAACGTGGTTCGAAAAACGTGGTTCGAAAAACGTGGTACGAAAAACGTCGTTCGAAAAACGTCGTTCGAAAAACGGCGTTCGAAAAACGGCGTTCGAAAAACTTCCTTCGAAAAACGTCCTTCGAAAAACGTCCTTCGAAAAACGTCCTTCGAAAAACGTCCTTCGAAAAACGTCCTTCGAAAAACGTCCTTCGAAAAACGTCCTTCGAAAAACGTCCTTCGAAAAACGTCCTTCGAAAAACGTCCTTCGAAAAACGTCCTTCGAGAAACGTCCTTCGATAAACGTCCTTCGAGAAACGTCCTTCGAGAAACGTCCTTCGAGAAACTTCCTTCGAGAAACGTCCTTCGGGAAACGTCCTTCGAGAAACGTCCTTCGAGAAACGTCCTTCGAGAAACGTCCTTCGAGAAACGTCCTTCTAGAAACGTCCTTCTAGAAACGTCCTTCGAGAAACGTCCTTCGAGAAACGTCCTTCGAGAAACGTCCTTCGAGAAACGTCCTTCGAGAAACGTCCTTCGAGAAACGTCCTTCGAGAAACGTCCTTCGAGAAACGTCCTTCGAAAAACGTCCTTCGACAAACGTCCTTCGAAAAACGTCCTTCGAAAAACGTCCTTCGAAAAACGTCCTTCGAAAAACGTCCTTCGAAAAACGTCCTTCGAAAAACGTCCTTCGAAAAACGTCCTTCGAAATACGTCGTTTGAAAAAACCGTCGTTTGAAAAAACCGTCGTTTGAAAAACGTCGTTTGAAAAACGTCGTTTGAAAAACGTGGTTTGAAAAACCTGGTTTGAAAAACGTGGTTTGAAAAACCGTTGTTTGAAAACCGTTGTTTGAAAAACGTGGTTTGAAAAACGTGGTTTGAAAAAACGTGGTTTGAAAAACGTGGTTTGAAAAACGTGGTTTGAAAAACCGTGGTTTGAAAAACGTGGTTTGAAAAACGTAGTTTGAAAAACCGTGGTTTGAAAAACGTGGTTTGAAAAACGTGGTTTGAAAAACGTGGTTTGAAAACCGTGGTTTGAAAAACCGTGGTTTGGAAAACGTGATTTGGAAAATGTGATTAGAAAAACGTGATTAGAAAAACGTGATTTGAAAAACGTGATTTGAAAAACGTGGTTTGAAAAACGTGGTTTGAAAAACGTGGTTTGAAAAACGTGGTTTGAAAAACGTGATTTGGTAAACGTGATTTGAAAAACGTGATTTAAAAAAAGTGATTTGAAAAACGTGATTTGAAAAACGTGATTTGAAAAACGTGATTTGGAAAACGTGATTTGGAAAACGTGATTTGAAAAACGTGATTTGAAAAACGTGATTTGGAAAACGTGATTTGAAAAACGTGATTTGAAAAACGTGATTTGAAAAACGTGATTTGAAAAACGGGATTTGGAAAACGTGATTTGGAAAACGTGATTTGAAAAACGTGATTTGAAAAACGTGATTTGAAAAACGTGGTTTGAAAAAACGTGGTTTGAAAAACGTGGTTTGAAATACGTGGTTTGAAAAACGTGGTTTGAAAAACCGTGGTTTGAAAACCGTGGCTTGAAAAACGTGGTTTGAAAAACGTGGTTTGAAAAACGTGGTTTGAAAAACCGTGGTTTGAAAAACGTGGTTTGAAAAACGTGGTTAGAAAAACCTGGTTTGAAAAACGTGGTTTGAAAAACGTGGTTTGAAAAACGTGGTTTGAAAAACCGTGGTTTGAAAAACCGTGGTTTGAAAAACCGTGGTTTGAAAAACCGTGGTTTGAAAAACGTGGTTTGAAAAACCGTGGTTTGAAAAACGTGGTTTGAAAAACCGTGGTTTGAAAAACCGTGGTTTGAAAAACGTGATTTGGAAAACGTGATTAGAAAAACGTGATTTGAAAAACGTGGTTTGAAAAATGTGATTTGAAAAACGTGATTTGAAAAACGTGATTTGAAATACGTGATTTGAAAAACGTGGTTTGAAAAACGTGATTTGAAAAACGTGATTTGAAAAACGTGATTTGAAAAACGTGGTTTGAAAAATGTGATTTGAAAAACGTGATTTGAAAAACGTGATTTGAAAAACGTGGTTTGAAAAACGTGGTTTGAAAAACGTGGTTTGAAAAACGTGATTTGAAAAACGTGATTTGAAAAACGTGACTTGAAAAACGTGATTTGAAAAACGTGATTTGAAAAACGTGATATGAAAAACGTGATTTGAAAAACGTGATTTGAAAAACTTGATTTGAAAAACGTGATTTGAAAAACGTGATTTGGAAAACGTGATTAGAAAAACGTGATTAGAAAAACGTGATTTGAAAAACGTGATTTGAAAAACGTGGTTTGAAAAACGTGGTTTGAAAAACGTGGTTTGAAAAACGTGATTTGAAAAACGTGATTTGAAAAACGTGACTTGAAAAACGTGATTTGAAAAACGTGATTTGAAAAACGTGATATGAAAAACGTCATTTGAAAAACGTGATTTGAAAAACGTGATTTGAAAAACGTGATTTGAAAAACGTGATTTGAAAAACGTGATTTGAAAAACGTGATTTGGAAAACGTGATTTGGAAAACGTGATTTGAAAAACGTGATTTGAAAAACGTGATTTGAAAAACGTGATTTGAAAAACGTGATTTGAAAAACGTGATTTGAAAAACGTGATTTGGAAAACGTGATTTGGAAAACGTGATTTGAAAAACGTGATTTGAAAAACGTGATTTGAAAAACGTGGTTTGAAAAAACGTGGTTTGAAAAACGTGGTTTGAAATACGTGGTTTGAAAAACGTGGTTTGAAAAACCGTGGTTTGAAAACCGTGGCTTGAAAAACGTGGTTTGAAAAACGTGGTTTGAAAAACGTGGTTTGAAAAACCGTGGTTTGAAAAACGTGGTTTGAAAAACGTGGTTAGAAAAACCTGGTTTGAAAAACGTGGTGTGAAAAACGTGGTTTGAAAAACGTGGTTTGAAAAACCGTGGTTTGAAAAACCGTGGTTTGAAAAACCGTGGTTTGAAAAACCGTGGTTTGAAAAACCGTGGTTTGAAAAACCATGGTTTGAAAAACGTGGTTTGAAAAACCGTGGTTTGAAAAACGTGGTTTGAAAAACCGTGGTTTGAAAAACCGTGGTTTGAAAAACGTGATTTGGAAAACGTGATTAGAAAAACGTGATTAGAAAAACGTGATTTGAAAAACGTGATTTGAAAAACGTGGTTTGAAAAACGTGGTTTGAAAAACGTGGTTTGAAAAACGTGGTTTGAAAAACGTGGTTTGAAAAACGTGATTTGAAAAACGTGATTTGAAAAACGTGACTTGAAAAACGTGATTTGAAAAACGTGATTTGAAAAACGTGATATGAAAAACGTGATTTGAAAAACGTGATTTGAAAAACGTGATTTGAAAAACGTGATTTGAAAAACGTGATTTGGAAAACGTGATTAGAAAAACGTGATTAGAAAAACGTGATTTGAAAAACGTGATTTGAAAAACGTGGTTTGAAAAACGTGGTTTGAAAAACGTGGTTTGAAAAACGTGGTTTGAAAAACGTGATTTGAAAAACGTGATTTGAAAAACGTGACTTGAAAAACGTGATTTGAAAAACGTGATTTGAAAAACGTGATATGAAAAACGTCATTTGAAAAACGTGATTTGAAAAACGTGATCTGAAAAACGTGATTTAAAAAACGTGATTTGAAAAACGTGATTTGAAAAACGTGATTTGAAAAACGTGATTTGAAAAACGTGATTTGAAAAACGTGATTTGGAAAACGTGATTTGAAAAACGTGATTTGAAAAACGTGATTTGAAAAACGTGATTTGAAAAACGTGATTTGAAAAACGTGATTTGAAAAACGTGTTTTGAAAAACGTGATTTGGAAAACGTGATTTGGAAAACGTGATTTGAAAAACGTGATTTGAAAAACGTGATTTGAAAAACGTGATTTGAAAAACGTGATTTGAAAAACGTGATTTGAAAAATGTGATTTGGAAAACGTGATTTGGAAAACGTGATTTGAAAAACGTGATTTGAAAAACGTGATTTGAAAAACGTGATTTGAAAAACGTGATTTGAAAAACGTGATTTGAAAAACGTGATTTGAAAAACGTGATTTGAAAAACCGTGGTTTGAAAAACGTGATTTGAAAAACGTGATTTGAAAAACGTGATTTGAAAAACGTGATTTGAAAAACATGATTTGAAAAACGTGATTTGAAAAACGTGATTTGAAAAACGTGATTTGAAAAACGTGATTTGAAAAACGTGGTTTGAAAAACCGTGGTTTGAAAAACGTGGTTTGAAAAACGTGGTTTGAAAAACGTGGTTTGAAAAACCGTGGTTTGAAAAACGTGGTTAGAAAAACGTGGTTATAAAAAACGTGGTTTGAAAAAACGTGGTTTGAAAAACGTGGTTTGAAAAACGTGGTTTGAAAAACCGTGTTTTGAAAAACGTGGTTTGAAAAACCGTGGTTTGAAAAACGTGATTTGGAAAACGTGATTAGAAAAACGTGATTTGAAAAACGTGATTTGAAAAACGTGATTTGAAAAACGTGATTTGAAAAATGTGGTTTGAAAAGCCGTGGTTTGAAAACCCGTGGTTTGATAAACGTGGTTTTTTAAAAACGTGGTTTGAAAAACCGTGGTTTGAAAAACGTGGTTAGAAAAACGTGGTTTGAAAAACGTGGTTTGAAAAACCGTGGTTTGAAAAACGTGGTTTGAAAAACGTGGTTTGAAAAACCGTGTTTTGAAAAACGTGGTTTGAAAAACCGTGGTTTGAAAAACGTGATTTGGAAAACGTGATTAGAAAAACGTGATTAGAAAAACGTGATTTGAAAAACGTGATTTTAATTACGTGATTGGAAAAACGTGGTTTGAAAAAGGTGGTTTGAAAAACGTGATTTGAAAAACGTGATTTGAAAAACGTGGTTTGAAAACGTCGTTTGAAAAACGTCGTTTGATAAACGTCGTTTGATAAACGTGATTCGAAAAACGTGATTCGAAAAACGTGATTCGAAAAATGTGATTCGAAAAACGTGATTCGAAAAACGTGATTCGAAAAACGTGATTCGAAAAATGTGAATCGAAAAACGTGATTCGAAAAACGTGGTTCGAAAAACTTGGTTCGAAAAACGTGGTTCGAAAAACGTGGTTCGAAAAACGTGGTTCGAAAAACGTGGTTCGAAAAACGTGGTTCGAAAAACGTGGTTCGAAAAACGTGGTACGAAAAACGTCGTTCGAAAAACGTCGTTCGAAAAACGTCGTTCGAAAAACGGCGTTCGAAAAACTTCCTTCGAAAAACGTCCTTCGAAAAACGTCCTTCGAAAAACGTCCTTCGAAAAACGTCCTTCGAAAAACGTCCTTCGAAAAAAGTCCTTCGAAAAACGTCCTTCGAAAAACGTCCTTCGAAAAACGTCCTTCGAAAAACGTCCTTCGAAAAACGTCCTTCGAAAAACGTCCTTCGAAAAACGTCCTTCGAGAAACGTCCTTCGAGAAACGTCCTTCGAGAAACGTCCTTCGAGAAACGTCCTTCGAGAAACGTCCTTCTAGAAACGTCCTTCGAGAAACGTCCTTCGAGAAACGTCCTTCGAGAAACGTCCTTCGAGAAACGTCCTTCGAGAAACGTCCTTCGAGAAACGTCCTTCGAGAAACGTCCTTCGAGAAACGTCCTTCGAGAAACGTCCTTCGAAAAACGTCCTTCGACAAACGTCCTTCGAAAAACGTCCTTCGAAAAACGTCCTTCGAAAAACGTCCTTCGAAAAACGTCCTTCGAAAAACGTCCTTCGAAAAACGTCCTTCGAAAAACGTCCTTCGAAAAACGTCCTTCGAAATACGTCGTTTGAAAAAACCGTCGTTTGAAAAAACCGTCGTTTGAAAAACGTCGTTTGAAAAACGTCGTTTGAAAAACGTCGTTTGAAAAACGTCGTTTGAAAAACGTGGTTTGAAAAACCGTGGTTTGAAAAACCTGGTTTGAAAAACGTGGTTTGAAAAACCGTTGTTTGAAAAACGTGGTTTGAAAAACGTGGTTTGAAAAAACGTGGTTTGAAAAACGTGGTTTGAAAAACGTGGTTTGAAAAACCGTGGTTTGAAAAACGTGGTTTGAAAAACGTAGTTTGAAAAACCGTGGTTTGAAAAACGTGGTTTGAAAAACGTGGTTTGAAAAACGTGGTTTGAAAAACGTGGTTTGAAAACCGTGGTTTGAAAAACCGTGGTTTGGAAAACGTGATTTGGAAAATGTGATTAGAAAAACGTGATTAGAAAAACGTGATTTGAAAAACGTGATTTGAAAAACGTGGTTTGAAAAACGTGGTTTGAAAAACGTGGTTTGAAAAACGTGGTTTGAAAAACGTGGTTTGAAAAACGTGATTTAAAAAACGTGATTTGAAAAACGTGATTTGAAAAACGTGATTTGAAAAACGTGATTTGAAAAACGTGATTTGAAAAACGTGATTTGGAAAACGTGATTTGAAAAACGTGATTTGAAAAACGTGATTTGAAAAACGTGATTTGCACAACGTGATTTGAAAAACGTGATTTGAAAAACGTGATTTGAAAAACGTTATTTGAAAAACGTGATTTGAAAAACGTGATTTGAAAAACGTGATTTGAAAAAAGTGATTTGAAAAACGTGATTTGAAAAACGTGATTTGAAAAACGTGATTTGGAAAACGTGATTTGGAAAACGTGATTTGAAAAACGTGATTTGAAAAACGTGATTTAAAAACGTGATTTGAAAAACGTGATTTGAAAAACGTGATTTGAAAAACGTGATTGGGAAAACGTGATTGGAAAAATGTGATTTGGAAAACGTGATTTGGAAAACGTGATTTGAAAATCGTGATTTGAAAAACGTGATTTGAAAAACGTGATTTGAAAAACCGTGGTTTGAAAAACGTGGTTTGAAAAACGTGGTTTGAAAAACGTGGTTTGAAAAACGTGGTTTGAAAAACCGTGGTTTGAAAAACCGTGGTTTGAAAAACGTGGTTTGAAAAACGTGGTTTGAAAAACGTGGTTTGAAAAACCGTGGTTTGAAAAACGTGATTTGGAAAACGTGATTAGAAAAACGTGATTAGAAAAACGTGATTTGAAAAACGTGACTTGAAAAACGTGATTTGAAAAACGTGGTTTGAAAAACGTGGTTTGAAAAACGTGATTTGAAAAACGTGATTTGAAAAACGTGATTTGAAAAACGTGGTTTGAAAAACGTGGTTTGAAAAACGTGATTAGAAAAACGTGATTTGGAAAACGTGATTAGAAAAACGTGATTAGAAAAACGTGATTTGAAAAACGTGATTTGAAAAACGTGGTTTGAAAAACGTGGTTTGAAAAACGTGATTTGAAAACGTGATTTGAAAAACGTGATTTGAAAAACGTGGTTTGAAAAACGTGGTTTGAAAAACGTGATTTGAAAAACGTGATTTGAAAAACGTGATTTGAAAAACGTGATTTGAAAAACGTGATTCGAAAATCGTGGTTCGAAAAACGTGGTTCGAAAAACGTGGTTCAAAAAACGTGGTTCGAAAAACGTGGTTCGAAAAACGTCGTTCGAAAAACGTCGTTCGAAAAACGTCGTTCGAAAAACGGCGTTCGAAAAACGTCCTTCGAAAAACGTCCTTCGAAAAACGTCCTTCGAAAAACGTCCTTCGAAAAACGTCCTTCGAAAAACGTCCTTCGAAAAACGTCCTTCGAAAAACGTCCTTCGAGAAACGTCCTTCGAGAAACGTCCTTCGAGAAACGTCCTTCGAGAAACGTCCTTCGAGAAACGTCCTTCGAGAAACGTCCTTCGAGAAACGTCCTTCGAGAAACGTCCTTCGGGAAACGTCCTTCGAGAAACGTCCTTCGAGAAACGTCCTTCGAGAAACGTCCTTCGAGAAACGTCCTTCGAGAAACGTCCTTCGAGAAACGTCCTTCGAGAAACGTCCTTCGAGAAACGTCCTTCGAGAAACGTCCTTCGAGAAACGTCCTTCGAGAAACGTCCTTCGAGAAACGTCCTTCGAGAAACGTCCTTCGAGAAACGTCCTTCGAGAAACGTCCTTCGAAAAACGTCCTTCGAAAAACGTCCTTCGAAAAACGTCTTTCGAAAAACGTCCTTCGAAAAACGTCCTTCGAAATACGTCGTTTGAAAAAACCGTCGTTTGAAAAAACCGTCGTTTGAAAAACGTCGTTTGAAAAACGTGGTTTGAAAAACCGTGGTTTGAAAAACCTGGTTTGAAAAACGTGGTTTGAAAAACCGTTGTTTGAAAACCGTTGTTTGAAAAACGTGGTTTGAAAAACGTGGTTTGAAAAAACGTGGTTTGAAAAACGTGGTTTGAAAAACGTGGTTTGAAAAACCTTGGTTTGAAAAACGTGGTTTGAAAAACGTATTTTGAAAAACCGTGGTTTGAAAAACGTGGTTTGAAAAACGTGGTTTGAAAAACCTGGTTTGAAAAACCGTGGTTTGGAAAACGTGATTTGGAAAATGTGATTAGAAAAACGTGATTAGAAAAACGTGATTTGAAAAACGTGATTTGAAAAACGTGATTTGAAAAACGTGGTTTGAAAAACGTGGTTTGAAAAACGTGGTTTGAAAAACGTGGTTTGAAAAACGTGGTTTGAAAAACGTGGTTTGAAAAACGTGATTTAAAAAACGTGATTTGAAAAACGTGATTTGAAAAACGTGATTTGAAAAACGTGATTTGAAAAACGTGATTTGAAAAACGTGATTTGGAAAACGTGATTTGAAAAACGTGATTTGAAAAACGTGATTTGAAAAACGTGATTTGAAAAACGTGATTTGAAAAACGTGATTTGAAAAACGTGATTTGAAAAAAGTGATTTGAAAAACGTGATTTGAAAAACGTGATTTGAAAAACGTGATTTGAAAAACGTGATTTGGAAAACGTGATTTGGAAAAGGTGAATTGAAAAACGTGATTTGAAAAACGTGATTTAAAAAACGTGATTTGAAAAACGTGATTTGAAAAACGTGATTTGAAAAACGTGATTGGGAAAACGTGATTGGAAAAACGTGATTTGGAAAACGTGATTTGGAAAACGTGATTTGAAAATCGTGATTTGAAAAACGTGATTTGAAAAACGTGATTTGAAAAACCGTGGTTTGAAAAACGTTGTTTGAAAAACGTGGTTTGAAAAACGTGGTTTGAAAAACGTGGTTTGAAAAACCGTGGTTTGAAAAACGTGGTTTGAAAAACGTGGTTTGAAAAACGTGGTTTGAAAAACGTGGTTTGAAAAACCGTGGTTTGAAAAACGTGATTTGGAAAACGTGATTAGAAAAACGTGATTAGAAAAACCTGATTTGAAAAACGTGATTTGAAAAACGTGGTTTGAAAAACGTGGTTTGAAAAACGTGATTTGAAAAACGTGATTTGAAAAACGTGGTTTGAAAAACGTGGTTTGAAAAACGTGATTTGAAAAACGTGATTTGAAAAACGTGATTTGAAAAACGTGATTTGAAAAACGTGATTTGAAAAACGTGGTTTGAAAAACGTGATTTGAAAAACGTGGTTTGAAAAACGTGATTTGAAAAACGTGATTTGAAAAACGTGATTTGAAAAACGTGGTTTGAAAAACGTGGTTTGAAAAACGTGATTTGAAAAACGTGATTTGAAAAACGTGATTTGAAAAACGTGATTTGAAAAACGTGATTTGAAAAACGTGGTTTGAAAAACGTGGTTTGAAAAACGTGGTTTGAAAAACGTGGTTTGAAAAACGTGGTTTGAAAAACGTGGTTTGAAAAACGTGGTTTGAAAAACCGTGGTTTGAAAAATGTGATTTGGAAAACGTGATTAGAAAAACGTGATAAGAAAAACGTGATTTGAAAAACGTGATTATAAAAACGTGATTTGAAAAACGTGGTTTGAACAACGTGGTTTGAAAAACGTGATTTGAAAAACGTGGTTTGAAAAACGTGGTTTGAAAAACGTGATTTGAAAAACGTGATTTGAAAAACGTGGTTTGAAAAACGTGATTTGAAAAACGTGATTTGAAAAACGTGATTTGAAAAACGTGATTTGAAAAACGTGATTTGAAAAACGTGATTTGAAAAACGTGATTTGAAAAAAGTGATTTGAAAAACGTGATTTGAAAAACGTGATTTGAAAAACGTGATTTGGAAAACGTGATTTGGAAAACGTGAATTGAAAAACGTGATTTGAAAAACGTGATTTAAAAAACGTGATTTGAAAAACGTGATTTGAAAAACGTGATTTGAAAAACGTGATTGGGAAAACGTGATTGGAAAAACGTGATTTGGAAAACGTGATTTGGAAAACGTGATTTGAAAATCGTGATTTGAAAAACGTGATTTGAAAAACGTGATTTGGAAAACGTGATTTGGAAAACGTGAATCGAAAAACGTGATTTGAAAAACGTGATTTAAAAAACGTGATTTGAAAAACGTGATTTGAAAAACGTGATTTGAAAAACGTGATTGGGAAAACGTGATTGGAAAAACGTGATTTGGAAAACGTGATTTGGAAAACGTGATTTGAAAATCGTGATTTGAAAAACGTGATTTGAAAAACGTGATTTGAAAAACCGTGGTTTGAAAAAGTGGTTTGAAAAACGTGATTTGAAAAACGTGATTTGAAAAACGTGATTTGAAAAACGTGGTTTGAAAAACCTGGTTTGAAAAACGTGATTTGAAAAACGTGATTTGAAAAACGTGATTTGAAAAACGTGGTTTGAAAAACGTGGTTTGAAAAACGTGATTTGAAAAACGTGATTTGAAAAACGTGATTTGAAAAACGTGATTTGAAAAACGTGATTTGAAAAACGTGGTTTGAAAAACGTGGTTTGAAAAACGTGGTTTGAAAAACGTGGTTTGAAAAACGTGGTTTGAAAAACCGTAGTTTGAAAAATGTGATTTGGAAAACGTGATTAGAAAAACGTGATAAAAAAACGTGATTTGAAAAACGTGATTATAAAAACGTGATTTGAAAAACGTGGTTTGAAAAACGTGGTTTGAACAACGTGGTTTGAAAAACGTGATTTGAAAAACGTGGTTTGAAAAACGTGGTTTGAAAAACGTGATTTGAAAAACGTGATTTGAAAAACGTGGTTTGAAAAACGTGATTTGAAAAACGTGATTTGAAAAACGTGATTTGAAAAACGTGATTTGAAAAACGTGATTTGAAAAACGTGATTTGAAAAACGTGATTTGAAAAACGTGATTTGAAAAACGTGATTTGAAAAACGTGATTTGAAAAACGTGATTTGAAAAACGTGATTTGAAAAACGTGATTTGGAAAACGTTATTTGAAAAACGTGATTTGAAAAACGTGATTTGAAAAACGTGATTTGAAAAACGTGATTTGAAAAACGTGATTTGGAAAACGTGATTTGAAAAACGTGATTTGAAAAACGTGATTTGAAAAACGTGATTTGAAAAACGTGGTTTGAAAAACCGTGGTTTGAAAAACGTGGTTTGAAAAACGTGGTTTGAAAAACCGTGGTTTGAAAAACGTGGTTAGAAAAACGTGATTTGAAAAACGTGGTTTGAAAAAACGTGGTTTGAAAAACGTGGTTTGAAAAACGTGGTTTGAAAAAACGTGGTTTGAAAAACCGTGGTTTCAAAAACGTGATTTGAAAAACCGTGGTTTGAAAAACGTGGTTTGAAAAACGTGGTTTGAAAAACGTGGTTTGAAAAACCGTGGTTTGAAAAACGTGATTTGGAAAACGTGATTAGAAAAACGTGATTAGAAAAACGTGATTTGAAAAACGTGATTTGAAAAACGTGATTTGAAAAACGTGGTTTGAAAAACGTGGTTTGAAAAACGTGATTTGAAAAACGTGATTTGAAAAACGTTATTTGAAAAACGTGATTTGAAAAACGTGGTTTGAAAAACGTGGTTGAAAAACGTGGTTTGAAAAACGTGGTTTGAAAAACGTGGTTTGAAAAACGTGGTTTGAAAAACGTGGTTTGAAAAACGTGGTTTGAAAAACCGTGGTTTGAAAAATGTGATTTGGAAAACGTGATTAGAAAAACGTGATAAGAAAAACGTGATTTGAAAAACGTGATTATAAAAACGTGATTTGAAAAACGTGGTTTGAACAACGTGGTTTGAAAAACGTGATTTGAAAAACGTGGTTTGAAAAACGTGGTTTGAAAAACGTGATTTGAAAAACGTGATTTGAAAAACGTGGTTTGAAAAACGTGATTTGAAAAACGTGATTTGAAAAACGTGATTTGAAAAACGTGATTTGAAAAACGTGATTTGAAAAACGTGATTTGAAAAACGTGATTTGAAAAAAGTGATTTGAAAAACGTGATTTGAAAAACGTGATTTGAAAAACGTGATTTGGAAAACGTGATTTGGAAAACGTGAATTGAAAAACGTGATTTGAAAAACGTGATTTAAAAAACGTGATTTGAAAAACGTGATTTGAAAAACGTGATTTGAAAAACGTGATTGGGAAAACGTGATTGGAAAAACGTGATTTGAAAAACGTGATTTGAAAAACGTGATTTGAAAATCGTGATTTGAAAAACGTGATTTGAAAAACGTGATTTGGAAAACGTGATTTGGAAAACGTGAATTGAAAAACGTGATTTGAAAAACGTGATTTAAAAAACGTGATTTGAAAAACGTGATTTGAAAAACCGTGGTTTGAAAAACGTGATTGGGAAAACGTGATTGGAAAAACGTGATTTGGAAAACGTGATTTGGAAAACGTGATTTGAAAATCGTGATTTGAAAAACGTGATTTGAAAAACGTGATTTGAAAAACCGTGGTTTGAAAAAGTGGTTTGAAAAACGTGATTTGAAAAACGTGATTTGAAAAACGTGATTTGAAAAACGTGGTTTGAAAAACCTGGTTTGAAAAACGTGATTTGAAAAACGTGATTTGAAAAACGTGATTTGAAAAACGTGGTTTGAAAAACGTGGTTTGAAAAACGTGATTTGAAAAACGTGATTTGAAAAACGTGATTTGAAAAACGTGATTTGAAAAACGTGATTTGAAAAACGTGGTTTGAAAAACGTGGTTTGAAAAACGTGGTTTGAAAAACGTGGTTTGAAAAACCGTAGTTTGAAAAATGTGATTTGGAAAACGTGATTAGAAAAACGTGATAAAAAAACGTGATTTGAAAAACGTGATTATAAAAACGTGATTTGAAAAACGTGGTTTGAAAAACGTGGTTTGAACAACGTGGTTTGAAAAACGTGATTTGAAAAACGTGGTTTGAAAAACGTGGTTTGAAAAACGTGATTTGAAAAACGTGATTTGAAAAACGTGGTTTGAAAAACGTGATTTGAAAAACGTGATTTGAAAAACGTGATTTGAAAAACGTGATTTGAAAAACGTGATTTGAAAAACGTGATTTGAAAAACGTGATTTGAAAAACGTGATTTGAAAAACGTGATTTGAAAAACGTGATTTGAAAAACGTGATTTGAAAAACGTGATTTGAAAAACGTGATTTGAAAAACGTGATTTGGAAAACGTTATTTGAAAAACGTGATTTGAAAAACGTGATTTGAAAAACGTGATTTGAAAAACGTGATTTGAAAAACGTGATTTGGAAAACGTGATTTGAAAAACGTGATTTGAAAAACGTGATTTGAAAAACGTGATTTGAAAAAAGTGATTTAAAAAACGTGATTTGAAAAACGTGATTTGGAAAACGTGATTTGGTAAACGTGATTTGAAAAACGTGATTTAAAAAACGTGATTTGAAAAACGTGATTTGAAAAACATGATTTGAAAAACGTGATTTGTAAAACCTGATTTGGAAAACGTGATTTGAAAAACGTGATTTGAAAAACGTGATTTGGAAAACGTGATTTGAAAAACGTGATTTGAAAAACGTGATTTGAAAAAGTGATTTGAAAAACCGTGGTTTGAAAAACGTGGTTTGAAAAACGTGGTTTGAAAAACCGTGGTTTGAAAAACGTGGTCTGAAAAACGTGGTTTGAAAAACCGTGGTTTGAAAAACGTGGTTAGAAAAACGTGATTTGAAAAACGTGGTTTGAAAAAACGTGGTTTGAAAAACGTGGTTTGAAAAACGTGGTTTGAAAAAACGTGGTTTGAAAAACCGTGGTTTCAAAAACGTGATTTGAAAAACCGTGGTTTGAAAAACGTGGTTTGAAAAACGTGGTTTGAAAAACGTGGTTTGAAAAACCGTGGTTTGAAAAACGTGATTTGGAAAACGTGATTAGAAAAACGTGATTAGAAAAACGTGATTTGAAAAACGTGATTTGAAAAACGTGATTTGAAAAACGTGGTTTGAAAAACGTGGTTTGAAAAACGTGATTTGAAAAACGTGATTTGAAAAACGTTATTTGAAAAACGTGATTTGAAAAACGTGGTTTGAAAATCGTGGTTGAAAAACGTGGTTTGAAAAACGTGGTTTGAAAAACGTGGTTTGAAAAACGTGGTTTGAAAAACGTGGTTTGAAAAACCGTGGTTTGAAAAATGTGATTTGGAAACGTGATTAGAAAAACGTGATTAGAAAAACGTGATTTGAAAAACGTGATTATAAAAACGTGATTTGAAAAACGAGGTTTGAACAACGTGGTTTGAAAAACGTGATTTGAAAAACGTGATTTGAAAAACGTGATTTGAAAACCGTGATTTGAAAAACGTGATTTGAAAAACGTGATTTGAAAAACGTGATTTGAAAAACGTGATTTGAAAAACGTGATTTGAAAAACGTGATTTGAAAAAAGTGATTTGGAAAACGTGATTTGAAAAACGTGATTTGAAAAACGTGATTTGAAAAACGTGATTTGAAAAACGTGATTTGAAAAACGTGATTTGGAAAACGTGATTTGAAAAACGTGATTTGAAAAACGTGATTTGAAAAAAGTGATTTAAAAAACGTGATTTGAAAAACGTGATTTGAAAAACGTGATTTGGAAAACGTGATTTGGTAAACGTGATTTGAAAAACGTGATTTAAAAAACGTGATTTGAAAAACGTGATTTGAAAAACGTGATTTAAAAAACGTGATTTGGAAAACGTGATTTGGAAAACGTGATTTGAAAAACGTGATTTGAAAAACGTGATTTGAAAAACGTGATTTGAAAAACGTGATTTGAAAAACGTGATTTGAAAAACGTGATTTGAAAAACGTGATTTGGAAAACGTGATTTGGAAAACGTGATTTGGAAAACGTGATTTGAAAAACGTGATTTGAAAAACGTGATTTGAAAAACGTGATTTGAAAAACGTGTTTTGAAAAACGTGATTTGGAAAACGTGATTTGAAAAACGTGATTTGAAAAACGTGATTTGAAAAATGTCGTTTGAAAAACGTGATTTGAAAAACGTGATTTGAAAAACGTGATTTGAAAAAAGTGATTTGAAAAACGTGATTTGAAAAACGTGATTTGAAAAACGTGATTTGGAAAACGTGATTTGGAAAACGTGAATTGAAAAACGTGATTTGAAAAACGTGATTTAAAAAACGTGATTTGAAAAACGTGATTTGAAAAACGTGATTTGAAAAACGTGATTGGGAAAACGTGATTGGAAAAACGTGATTTGGAAAACGTGATTTGGAAAACGTGATTTGAAAATCGTGATTTGAAAAACGTGATTTGAAAAACGTGATTTGGAAAACGTGATTTAAAAAACGTGATTTGAAAAACGTGATTTGAAAAACGTGATTTGAAAAACGTGATTTGGAAAACCTGATTTGGAAAACGTGATTTGAAAAACGTGATTTGAAAAACGTGATTTGGAAAACGTGATTTGAAAAACGTGATTTGAAAAACGTGATTTGAAAAAGTGATTTGAAAAACCGTGGTTTGAAAAACGTGGTTTGAAAAACGTGGTTTGAAAAACCGTGGTTTGAAAAACGTGGTTTGAAAAACGTGGTTTGAAAAACCGTGGTTTGAAAAACGTGGTTAGAAAAACGTGGTTTGAAAAACGTGGTTTGAAAAAACGTGGTTTGAAAAACGTGGTTTGAAAAACGTGGTTTGAAAAAACGTGGTTTGAAAAACCGTGGTTTCAAAAACGTGATTTGAAAAACCGTGGTTTGAAAAACGTGGTTTGAAAAACCTGGTTTGAAAAACGTGGTTTGAAAAACCGTGGTTTGAAAAACGTGATTTGGAAAACGTGATTAGAAAAACGTGATTAGAAAAACGTGATTTGAAAAACGTGATTTGAAAAACGTGATTTGAAAAACGTGGTTTGAAAAACGTGGTTTGAAAAACGTGATTTGAAAAACGTGATTTGAAAAACGTTATTTGAAAAACGTGATTTGAAAAACGTGGTTTGAAAAACGTGGTTGAAAAACGTGGTTTGAAAAACGTGGTTTGAAAAACGTGGTTTGAAAAACGTGGTTTGAAAAACGTGGTTTGAAAAACCGTGGTTTTAAAAATGTGATTTGGAAAACGTGATTAGAAAAACGTGATTAGAAAAACGTGATTTGAAAAACGTGATTATAAAAACGTGATTTGAAAAACGAGGTTTGAACAACGTGGTTTGAAAAACGTGATTTGAAAAACGTGATTTGAAAAACGTGATTTGAAAAACGTGATTTGAAAACCGTGATTTGAAAAACGTGATTTGAAAAACGTGATTTGAAAAACGTGATTTGAAAAACGTGATTTGAAAAACGTGATTTGAAAAACGTGATTTGAAAAACGTGATTTGGAAAACGTGATTTGAAAAACGTGATTTGAAAAACGTGATTTGAAAAACGTGATTTGAAAAACGTGATTTGAAAAACGTGATTTGGAAAACGTGATTTGAAAAACGTGATTTGAAAAACGTGATTTGAAAAAAGTGATTTAAAAAACGTGATTTGAAAAACGTGATTTGAAAAACGTGATTTGGAAAACGTGATTTGGTAAACGTGATTTGAAAAACGTGATTTAAAAAACGTGATTTGAAAAACGTGATTTGAAAAACGTGATTTGAAAAACGTGATTTGGAAAACGTGATTTGGAAAACGTGATTTGAAAAACGTGATTTGAAAAACGTGATTTGAAAAACGTGATTTGAAAAACGTGATTTGAAAAACGTGATTTGAAAAACGTGATTTGAAAAACGTGATTTGGAAAACGTGATTTGGAAAACGTGATTTGGAAAACGTGATTTGAAAAACGTGATTTGAAAAACGTGATTTGAAAAACGTGATTTGAAAAACGTGTTTTGAAAAACGTGATTTGGAAAACGTGATTTGAAAAACGTGATTTGAAAAACGTGATTTGAAAAATGTCGTTTGAAAAACGTGATTTGAACAACGTGATTTGAAAAACGTGATTTGAAAAACGTGATTTGAAAAACGTGATTTGGAAAACGTGATTTGGTAAACGTGATTTGAAAAACGTGATTCAAAAAACGTGATTTGAAAAACGTGATTTGAAAAACGTGATTTGGAAAACGTGATTTGGTAAACGTGATTTGAAAAACGTGATTTGAAAAACGTGATTTGGAAAACGTGGTTTGGAAAACGTGATTTGAAAAACGTGATTTGAAAAACGTGATTTGGAAAACGTGATTTGAAAAACGTGATTTGAAAAACGTGATTTGAAAAACGTGATTTGAAAAACGTGATTTGAAAAACATGATTTGAAAAACGTGATTTGAAAAACGTGATTTGAAAAACGTGATTTGGAAAACGTGATTTGGAAAACGTGATTTGAAAAACGTGATTTGAAAAACGTGATTTGAAAAACGTGATTTGAAAAACGTGATTTGAAAAACATGATTTGAAAAACGTGATTTGAAAAACTTGATTTGAAAAACGTGATTTGAAAAACTTGATTTGAAAAACGTGATTTTAAAAACGTGATTTGAAAAACGTGATTTGAAAAACGTGATTTGAAAAACGTAATTTGAAAAACGTGATTTGAAAAACGTGATTTGAAAAACGTGATTTGAAAAACGTGATTTGAAAAACGTGATTAGAAAAACGTGATTTGAAAAATGTGATTTGAAAAACGTGATTTGAAAAACGTGATTTGAAAAACGTGATTTGAAAAACGTGATTTGAAAAACGTGGTTTGAAAAACCGTGGTTTGAAAACCGTGGCTTGAAAAACGTGGTTTTAAAAACGTAGTTTGAAAAACGTGGTTTGAAAAACCGTGGTTTGAAAAACGTGGTTTGAAAAACCGTGGTTTGAAAAACGTGGTTTGAAAAACGTGGTTTGAAAAACCGTGGTTTGAAAAACGTGGTTTGAAAAACGTGGTTTGAAAAACCGTGGTTTGAAAAACCGTGGTTTGAAAAACGTGGTTTGAAAAACCGTGGTTTGAAAAACGTGGTTTGAAAAACCGTGGTTTGAAAAACGTGGTTTGAAAAACCGTGGTTTGAAAAACGAGGTTTGAAAAACGTGGTTTGAAAAACGTGGTTTGAAAAACGTGGTTTGAAAAGCCGTGGTTTGAAAAACCGTGGTTTAAAAAACCGTGGTTTGAAAAACCGTTGTTTGAAAAACCGTGGTTTGAAAAACGTGATTTGGAAAACGTGATTAGAAAAACGTGATTAGAAAAACGTGATTTGAAAAACGTGATTTGAAAAACGTGATTTGAAAAACGTGATTTGAAAAACGTGATTTGGAAAACGTTATTTGAAAAACGTGATTTGAAAAACGTGATTTGAAAAACGTGATTTGAAAAACGTGATTTGAAAAACGTGATTTGGAAAACGTGATTTGAAAAACGTGATTTGAAAAACGTGATTTGAAAAAAGTGATTTAAAAAACGTGATTTGAAAAACGTGATTTGAAAAACGTGATTTGGAAAACGTGATTTGGTAAACGTGATTTGAAAAACGTGATTTAAAAAACGTGATTTGAAAAACGTTTTTTTGAAAAACGTGATTTGAAAAACGTGATTTGGAAAACGTGATTTGGAAAACGTGATTTGAAAAACGTGATTTGAAAAACGTGATTTGAAAAACGTGATTTAAAAAACGTGATTTGAAAAACGTGATTTGAAAAACGTGATTTGGAAAACGTGATTTGGAAAACGTGATTTGGAAAACGTGATTTGAAAAACGTGATTTGAAAAACGTGATTTGAAAAACGTGATTTGAAAAATGTCGTTTGAAAAACGTGATTTGAACAACGTGATTTGAACAACGTGATTTGAAAAACGTGATTTGAAAAACGTGATTTGGAAAACGTGATTTGGTAAACGTGATTTGAAAAACGTGATTCAAAAAACGTGATTTGAAAAACGTGATTTGAAAAACGTGATTTGAAAAACGTGATTTGGAAAACGTGGTTTGGAAAACGTGATTTGAAAAACGTGATTTGAAAAACGTGATTTGGAAAACGTGATTTGAAAAACGTGATTTGAAAAACGTGATTTGAAAAACGTGATTTGAAAAACGTGATTTGAAAAACGTGATTTGAAAAACGTGATTTGAAAAACGTGATTTGAAAAACGTGATTTGAAAAACGTGATTTGGAAAACGTGATTTGGAAAACGTGATTTGAAAAACGTGATTTGAAAAACGTGATTTGAAAAACGTGATTTGAAAAACGTGATTTGAAAAACGTGATTTGAAAAACGTGATTTGAAAAACGTGATTTGAAAAACGTGATTTGAAAAACGTGATTTGAAAAACTTGATTTGAAAAACGTGATTTGAAAAACGTGATTTGAAAAACGTGATTTGAAAAACGTGATTTGAAAAACGTGATTTGAAAAACGTAATTTGAAAAACGTGATTTAAAAAACGTGATTTGAAAAACGTGATTTGAAAAACGTGATTTGAAAAACGTGATTTGAAAAACGTGATTTGAAAAACGTGATTTGAAAAACGTGATTTGAAAAACGTGATTTGAAAAACGTGATTTGAAAAACGTGGTTTGAAAAACCGTGGTTTGAAAACCGTGGCTTGAAAAACGTGGTTTTAAAAACGTGGTTTGAAAAACGTGGTTTGAAAAACCGTGGTTTGAAAAACGTGGTTTGAAAAACCGTGGTTTGAAAAACGTGGTTTGAAAAACGTGGTTTGAAAAACCGTGGTTTGAAAAACGTGGTTTGAAAAACCGTGGTTTGAAAAACCGTGGTTTGAAAAACGTGGTTTGAAAAACCGTGGTTTGAAAAACGTGGTTTGAAAAACCGTGGTTTGAAAAACGTGGTTTGAAAAACCGTGGTTTGAAAAACGAGGTTTGAAAAACGTGGTTTGAAAAACGTGGTTTGAAAAACGTGGTTTTAAAAACGTGGTTTGAAAAACGTGGTTTGAAAAACCGTGGTTTGAAAAACGTGGTTTGAAAAACCGTGGTTTGAAAAACGTGGTTTGAAAAACGTGGTTTGAAAAACCGTGGTTTGAAAAACCGTGGTTTGAAAAACGTGGTTTGAAAAACCGTGGTTTGAAAAACGTGGTTTGAAAAACCGTGGTTTGAAAAACGTGGTTTGAAAAACCGTGGTTTGAAAAACGAGGTTTGAAAAACGTGGTTTGAAAAACGTGGTTTGAAAAACGTGGTTTGAAAAACGTGGTTTGAAAAACGTGGTTTGAAAAACCGTGGTTTGAAAAACCGTGGTTTGAAAAACCGTGGTTTGAAAAACGTGATTTGGAAAACGTGATTAGAAAAACGTGATTAGAAAAACGTGATTTGAAAAACGTGATTTGAAAAACGTGATTTGAAAAACGTGGTTTGAAAAACGTGGTTTGAAAAACGTGATTTGAAAAACGTGATTTGAAAAACGTGATTTGAAAAACGTGATTTGAAAAACGTGATTTGGAAAACGTGATTTGGAAAACGTGATTTGAAAAACCGTGGTTTGAAAAACGTGATTTGAAAAACGTGATTTGGAAAACGTGATTTGAAAAACGTGATTTGAAAAACGTGATTTGAAAAACGTGATTTGAAAAACGTGATTTGGAAAACGTGATTTGGAAAACGTGATTTGAAAAACGTGATTTGAAAAACGTGATTTGAAAAACGTGATTTGAAAAACGTGATTTGAAAAACGTGATTTGAAAAACGTGATTTGAAAAACGTGATTTGAAAAACGTGATTTGAAAAACGTGGTTTGAAAAACGTGATTTGAAAAACGTGATTTGAAAAACGTGATTTGAAAAACGTGATTGGAAAAACTTGATTTGGAAAACGTGATTTGAAAAACGTGATTTGAAATACGTGATTTGGAAAACGTGATTTGAAAAACGTGGTTTGAAAAACGTGGTTTGAAAAACGTGGTTTGAAAAACGTGGTTTGAAAAACGTGGTTTGAAAAACCGTGGTTTGAAAAACGTGGTTTGAAAAACGTGGTTTGAAAAACGTGGTTTGAAAAACGTGGTTTGAAAAACCGTGGTTTGAAAAACGTGATTTGAAAAACCGTGGTTTGAAAAACGTGATTTGAAAAACGTGATTTGAAAAACGTGATTTGAAAAACGTGATTTGAAAAACCGTGGTTTGAAAAACGTGATTTGAAAAACGTGATTTGAAAAACGTGATTTGAAAAACGTGATTTGAAAAACGTGATTTGAAAAACGTGGTTTGAAAAACCGTGGTTTGAAAAACGTGGTTTGAAAAACGTGGTTTGAAAAACGTGGCTAGAAAAACGTGGTTTTAAAAAACGTGGTTTGAAAAAACGTGGTTTGAAAAACGTGGTTTGAAAAACGTGGTTTGAAAAACCGTGGTTTGAAAAACCGTGTTTTGAAAAACGTGGTTTGAAAAACCGTGGTTTGAAAAACGTGATTTGGAAAACGTGATTAGAAAAACGTGATTAGAAAAACGTGATTTGAAAAACGTGATTTGAAAAACGTGATTTGAAAAACGTGGTTTGAAAAATCGTGGTTTGAAAAACGTGGTTTGAAAAACGTGGTTTGAAAAACGTGGTTTGAAAAACCGTGGTTTGAAAAACGTGATTTGAAAAACGTGATTTGGAAAACGTGATTTGAAAAACGTGATTTGAAAAACGTGATTTGAAAAACGTGATTTGAAAAACGTGATTTGGAAAACGTGATTTGGAAAACGTGATTTGAAAAACGTGATTTGAAAAACGTGATTTGAAAAACGTGATTTGAAAAACGTGATTTGAAAAACGTGATTTGAAAAACGTGATTTGAAAAACGTGATTTGAAAAACGTGATTTGAAAAACGTGATTTGAAAAACGTGGTTTGAAAAACGTGATTTGAAAAACGTGATTTGAAAAACGTGATTTGAAAAACGTGATTGGAAAAACTTGATTTGGAAAACGTGATTTGAAAAACGTGATTTGAAATACGTGATTTGGAAAACGTGATTTGAAAAACGTGGTTTGAAAAACGTGGTTTGAAAAACGTGGTTTGAAAAACGTGGTTTGAAAAACGTGGTTTGAAAAACGTGGTTTGAAAAACCGTGGTTTGAAAAACGTGGTTTGAAAAACGTGGTTTGAAAAACGTGGTTTGAAAAACGTGGTTTGAAAAACCGTGGTTTGAAAAACCGTGGTTTGAAAAACGTGGTTTGAAAAACCGTGGTTTGAAAAACGTGGTTTGAAAAACGTGGTTTAAAAAACCGTGGTTTGAAAAACGTGGTTTGAAAAACGTGGTTTGAAAAACCGTGGTTTGAAAAACGTGGTTTTAAAAACCGTGGTTTGAAAAACGTGATTTGAAAAACCGTGGTTTGAAAAACGTGATTTGAAAAACGTGGTTTGAAAAACGTGGCTAGAAAAACGTGGTTTTAAAAAACGTGGTTTGAAAAAACGTGGTTTGAAAAACGTGGTTTGAAAAACGTGGTTTGAAAAACCGTGGTTTGAAAAACCGTGTTTTGAAAAACGTGGTTTGAAAAACCGTAGTTTGAAAAACGTGATTTGGAAAACGTGATTAGAAAAACGTGATTAGAAAAACGTGATTTGAAAAACGTGATTTGAAAAACGTGATTTGAAAAACGTGGTTTGAAAAATCGTGGTTTGAAAAACGTGGTTTGAAAAACGTGGTTTGAAAAACGTGGTTTGAAAAACCGTGGTTTGAAAAACGTGATTTGAAAAACGTGATTTGGAAAACGTGATTTGAAAAACGTGATTTGAAAAACGTGATTTGAAAAACGTGATTTGAAAAACGTGATTTGGAAAACGTGATTTGGAAAACGTGATTTGAAAAACGTGATTTGAAAAACGTGATTTGAAAAACGTGATTTGAAAAACGTGATTTGAAAAACGTGATTTGAAAAACGTGATTTGAAAAACGTGATTTGAAAAACGTGATTTGAAAAACGTGATTTGAAAAACGTGGTTTGAAAAACGTGATTTGAAAAACGTGATTTGAAAAACGTGATTTGAAAAACGTGATTGGAAAAACTTGATTTGGAAAACGTGATTTGAAAAACGTGATTTGAAATACGTGATTTGGAAAACGTGATTTGAAAAACGTGGTTTGAAAAACGTGGTTTGAAAAACGTGGTTTGAAAAACGTGGTTTGAAAAACGTGGTTTGAAAAACCGTGGTTTGAAAAACGTGGTTTGAAAAACGTGGTTTGAAAAACGTGGTTTGAAAAACGTGGTTTGAAAAACCGTGGTTTGAAAAACCGTGGTTTGAAAAACGTGGTTTGAAAAACCGTGGTTTGAAAAACGTGGTTTGAAAAACGTGGTTTAAAAAACCGTGGTTTGAAAAACGTGGTTTGAAAAACGTGGTTTGAAAAACCGTGGTTTGAAAAACGTGGTTTGAAAAACCGTGGTTTGAAAAACGTGATTTGAAAAACGTGATTTGGAAAACGTGATTTGAAAAACGTGATTTGAAAAACGTGATTTGAAAAACGTGATTTGAAAAACGTGATTTGAAAAACGTGATTTGAAAAACGTGATTTGAAAAACGTGATTTGAAAAACGTGATTTGAAAAACGTGATTTGAAAAACGTGATTTGAAAAACGTGATTTGAAAAACGTGGTTTGAAAAACCTTGGTTTGAAAACCGTGGCTTGAAAAACGTGGTTTTAAAAACGTGGTTTGAAAAACGTGGTTTGAAAAACCGTGGTTTGAAAAACGTGGTTTGAAAAACCGTGGTTTGAAAAACGTGGTTTGAAAAACGTGGTTTGAAAAACCGTGGTTTGAAAAACGTGGTTTGAAAAACCGTGGTTTGAAAAACCGTGGTTTGAAAAACGTGGTTTGAAAAACCGTGGTTTGAAAAACGTGGTTTGAAAAACCGTGGTTTGAAAAACGTGGTTTGAAAAACCGTGGTTTGAAAAACGAGGTTTGAAAAACGTGGTTTGAAAAACGTGGTTTGAAAAACGTGGTTTTAAAAACGTGGTTTGAAAAACGTGGTTTGAAAAACCGTGGTTTGAAAAACGTGGTTTGAAAAACCGTGGTTTGAAAAACGTGGTTTGAAAAACGTGGTTTGAAAAACCGTGGTTTGAAAAACGTGGTTTGAAAAACCGTGGTTTGAAAAACCGTGGTTTGAAAAACGTGGTTTGAAAAACCGTGGTTTGAAAAACGTGGTTTGAAAAACCGTGGTTTGAAAAACGTGGTTTGAAAAACCGTGGTTTGAAAAACGAGGTTTGAAAAACGTGGTTTGAAAAACGTGGTTTGAAAAACGTGGTTTGAAAAACGTGGTTTGAAAAACGTGGTTTGAAAAACCGTGGTTTGAAAAACCGTGGTTTGAAAAACCGTGGTTTGAAAAACCGTGGTTTGAAAAACGTGATTTGGAAAACGTGATTAGAAAAACGTGATTAGAAAAACGTGATTTGAAAAACGTGATTTGAAAAACGTGATTTGAAAAACGTGGTTTGAAAAACGTGGTTTGAAAAACGTGATTTGAAAAACGTGATTTGAAAAACGTGATTTGAAAAACGTGATTTGAAAAACGTGATTTGGAAAACGTGATTTGGAAAACGTGATTTGAAAAACCGTGGTTTGAAAAACGTGATTTGAAAAACGTGATTTGGAAAACGTGATTTGAAAAACGTGATTTGAAAAACGTGATTTGAAAAACGTGATTTGAAAAACGTGATTTGGAAAACGTGATTTGGAAAACGTGATTTGAAAAACGTGATTTGAAAAACGTGATTTGAAAAACGTGATTTGAAAAACGTGATTTGAAAAACGTGGTTTGAAAAACGTGATTTGAAAAACGTGATTTGAAAAACGTGATTTGAAAAACGTGATTGGAAAAACTTGATTTGGAAAACGTGATTTGAAAAACGTGATTTGAAATACGTGATTTGGAAAACGTGATTTGAAAAACGTGGTTTGAAAAACGTGGTTTGAAAAACGTGGTTTGAAAAACGTGGTTTGAAAAACGTGGTTTGAAAAACCGTGGTTTGAAAAACGTGGTTTGAAAAACGTGGTTTGAAAAACGTGGTTTGAAAAACGTGGTTTGAAAAACCGTGGTTTGAAAAACCGTGGTTTGAAAAACGTGGTTTGAAAAACCGTGGTTTGAAAAACGTGGTTTGAAAAACGTGGTTTAAAAAACCGTGGTTTGAAAAACGTGGTTTGAAAAACGTGGTTTGAAAAACCGTGGTTTGAAAAACGTGGTTTTAAAAACCGTGGTTTGAAAAACGTGATTTGAAAAACCGTGGTTTGAAAAACGTGATTTGAAAAACGTGATTTGAAAAACGTGATTTGAAAAACGTGATTTGAAAAACCGTGGTTTGAAAAACGTGATTTGAAAAACGTGATTTGAAAAACGTGATTTGAAAAACGTGATTTGAAAAACGTGATTTGAAAAACGTGGTTTGAAAAACCGTGGTTTGAAAAACGTGGTTTGAAAAACGTGGTTTGAAAAACGTGGCTAGAAAAACGTGGTTTTAAAAAACGTGGTTTGAAAAAACGTGGTTTGAAAAACGTGGTTTGAAAAACGTGGTTTGAAAAACCGTGGTTTGAAAAACCGTGTTTTGAAAAACGTGGTTTGAAAAACCGTGGTTTGAAAAACGTGATTTGGAAAACGTGATTAGAAAAACGTGATTAGAAAAACGTGATTTGAAAAACGTGATTTGAAAAACGTGATTTGAAAAACGTGGTTTGAAAAATCGTGGTTTGAAAAACGTGGTTTGAAAAACGTGGTTTGAAAAACGTGGTTTGAAAAACCGTGGTTTGAAAAACGTGATTTGAAAAACGTGATTTGGAAAACGTGATTTGAAAAACGTGATTTGAAAAACGTGATTTGAAAAACGTGATTTGAAAAACGTGATTTGGAAAACGTGATTTGGAAAACGTGATTTGAAAAACGTGATTTGAAAAACGTGATTTGAAAAACGTGATTTGAAAAACGTGATTTGAAAAACGTGATTTGAAAAACGTGATTTGAAAAACGTGATTTGAAAAACGTGATTTGAAAAACGTGATTTGAAAAACGTGGTTTGAAAAACGTGATTTGAAAAACGTGATTTGAAAAACGTGATTTGAAAAACGTGATTGGAAAAACTTGATTTGGAAAACGTGATTTGAAAAACGTGATTTGAAATACGTGATTTGGAAAACGTGATTTGAAAAACGTGGTTTGAAAAACGTGGTTTGAAAAACGTGATTTGAAAAACGTGGTTTGAAAAACGTGGTTTGAAAAACCGTGGTTTGAAAAACGTGGTTTGAAAAACGTGGTTTGAAAAACGTGGTTTGAAAAACGTGGTTTGAAAAACCGTGGTTTGAAAAACCGTGGTTTGAAAAACGTGGTTTGAAAAACCGTGGTTTGAAAAACGTGGTTTGAAAAACGTGGTTTAAAAAACCGTGGTTTGAAAAACGTGGTTTGAAAAACGTGGTTTGAAAAACCGTGGTTTGAAAAACGTGGTTTTAAAAACCGTGGTTTGAAAAACGTGATTTGAAAAACCGTGGTTTGAAAAACGTGATTTGAAAAACGTGATTTGAAAAACGTGATTTGAAAAACGTGATTTGAAAAACCGTGGTTTGAAAAACGTGATTTGAAAAACGTGATTTGAAAAACGTGATTTGAAAAACGTGATTTGAAAAACGTGATTTGAAAAACGTGGTTTGAAAAACCGTGGTTTGAAAAACGTGGTTTGAAAAACGTGGTTTGAAAAACGTGGCTAGAAAAACGTGGTTTTAAAAAACGTGGTTTGAAAAAACGTGGTTTGAAAAACGTGGTTTGAAAAACGTGGTTTGAAAAACCGTGGTTTGAAAAACCGTGTTTTGAAAAACGTGGTTTGAAAAACCGTGGTTTGAAAAACGTGATTTGGAAAACGTGATTAGAAAAACGTGATTAGAAAAACGTGATTTGAAAAACGTGATTTGAAAAACGTGATTTGAAAAACGTGGTTTGAAAAATCGTGGTTTGAAAAACGTGGTTTGAAAAACGTGGTTTGAAAAACGTGGTTTGAAAAACCGTGGTTTGAAAAACGTGGTTAGAAAAACGTGGTTTGAAAAACGTGGTTTGAAAAACCGTGGTTTGAAAAACCGTGTTTTGAAAAACGTGGTTTGAAAAACCGTGGTTTGAAAAACCGTGGTTTGAAAAACCGTGTTTTGAAAAACGTGGTTTGAAAAACCGTGGTTTGAAAAACGTGATTTGGAAAACGTGATTAGAAAAACGTGATTAGAAAAACGTGGTTTGAAAAAGGTGGTTTGAAAAACGTGATTTGAAAAACGTGATTTGAAAAACGTGGTTTGAAAACGTCTTTTTAAAAACGTCGTTTGAAAAACGTCGTTTGAAAAACGTCGTTTGATAAACGTCGTTTGATAAACGTGATTCGAAAAACCTGATTCGAAAAACGTGATTCGAAAAACGTGATTCGAAAAACGTGATTCGAAAAACGTGATTCGAAAAACGTGATTCGAAAAACGTGAATCGAAAAACGTGGTTCGAAAAACGTGGTTCGAAAAACTTGGTTCGAAAAACGTGGTTCGAAAAACGTGGTTCGAAAAACG
Organism: Odiellus spinosus; assembly: GCA_963920705.1. Classification (NCBI taxonomy): domain Eukaryota; kingdom Metazoa; phylum Arthropoda; class Arachnida; order Opiliones; family Phalangiidae; genus Odiellus; species Odiellus spinosus. The sequence goes on from OY987229.1 coordinate 3,884,804, forward strand.
TGGTTCGAAAAACGTGGTTCGAAAAACGTGGTTCGAAAAACGTGGTACGAAAAACGTCGTACGGAAAACGTCTTTCGAAAAACGTCGTTCGAAAATAGGCCTTCGAAAAACGTCCTTCGAAAAACGTCCTTCGAAAAACGTCCTTCGAAAAACGTCCTTCGAAAAACGTCCTTCGAAAAACGTCCTTCGAAAAACGTCCTTCGAAAAACGTCCTTCGAAAAACGTCCTTCGAAAAACGTCCTTCGAAAAACGTCCTTCGAAAAACGTCCTTCGAGAAACGTCCTTCGAGAAACGTCCTTCGAAAAACGTCCTTCGAAAAACGTCCTTCGAAAAACGTCCTTCGAAAAACGTCTTTCGAAAAACGTCCTTCGAAAAACGTCCTTCGAAATACGTCGTTTGAAAAAACCGTCGTTTGAAAAACGTCGTTTGAAAAACGTGGTTTGAAAAACCGTGGTTTGAAAAACCTGGTTTGAAAAACGTGGTTTGAAAAACCGTTGTTTGAAAACCGTTGTTTGAAAAACGTTGTTTGAAAAACGTGGTTCGAAAAACGTGGTTCGAAAAACGTGGTTCGAAAAACGTGGATCGAAAAACGTGGTTCGAAAAACGTGGTACGAAAAACGTGGTTCGAAAAACGTCGTTCGAAAAACGTCGTTCGAAAAACGGCCTTCGAAAAACGTCCTTCGAAAAACGTCCTTCGAAAAACGTCCTTCGAAAAACGTCCTTCGAAAAACGTCCTTCGAAAAACGTCCTTCGAAAAATGTCCTTCGAAAAACGTCCTTCGAAAAACGTCCTTCGAAAAACGTCCTTCGAAAAACGTCCTTCGAAAAACGTCCTTCGAAAAACGTCCTTCGAAAAACGTCCTTCGAGAAACGTCCTTCGAGAAACGTCCTTCGAGAAACGTCCTTCGAGAAACGTCCTTCGAGAAACGTCCTTCGAGAAACGTCCTTCGAGAAACGTCCTTCGAGAAACGTCCTTCGGGAAACGTCCTTCGAGAAACGTCCTTCGAGAAACGTAATTCGAGAAACGTCCTTCGAGAAACGTCCTTCGAGAAACGTCCTTCGAGAAACGTCCTTCGAGAAACGTCCTTCGAGAAACGTCCTTCGAGAAACGTCCTTCGAGAAACGTCCTTCGAGAAACGTCCTTCGAGAAACGTCCTTCGAGAAACGTCCTTCGAGAAACGTCCTTCGAAAAACGTCCTTCGAAAAACGTCCTTCGAAAAACGTCCTTCGAAAAACGTCCTTCGAAAAACGTCCTTCGAAAAACGTCCTTCGAAAAACGTCCTTCGAAAAACGTCCTTCGAAAAACGTCCTTCGAAAAACGTCCTTCGAAAAACGTCCTTCGAAATACGTCGTTTGAAAAAACCGTCGTTTGAAAAAACCGTCGTTTGAAAAACGTCGTTTGAAAAACGTCGTTTGAAAAACGTGGTTTGAAAAACCGTGGTTTGAAAAACCTGGTTTGAAAAACGTGGTTTGAAAAACCGTTGTTTGAAAACCGTTGTTTGAAAAACGTGGTTTGAAAAACGTGGTTTGAAAAACGTGGTTTGAAAAACCGTGGTTTGAAAAACGTGGTTTGAAAAACGTGGTTTAAAAAACCGTGGTTTGAAAAACGTGGTTTGAAAAACGTGGTTTGAAAAACCGTGGTTTGAAAAACGTGGTTTTAAAAACCGTGGTTTGAAAAACGTGATTTGAAAACCGTGGTTTGAAAAACGTGATTTGAAAAACGTGATTTGAAAAACGTGATTTGAAAAACGTGATTTGAAAAACCGTGGTTTGAAAAACGTGATTTGAAAAACGTGATTTGAAAAACGTGATTTGAAAAATGTGATTTGAAAAACGTGATTTGAAAAACGTGGTTTGAAAAACCGTGGTTTGAAAAACGTGGTTTGAAAAACGTGGTTTGAAAAACGTGGTTTGAAAAACGTGGCTAGAAAAACGTGGTTTTAAAAAACGTGGTTTGAAAAAACGTGGTTTGAAAAACGTGGTTTGAAAAACGTGGTTTGAAAAACGTGGTTTGAAAAACCGTGGTTTGAAAAACCGTGTTTTGAAAAACGTGGTTTGAAAAACCGTGGTTTGAAAAACGTGATTTGGAAAACGTGATTAGAAAAACGTGATTAGAAAAACGTGATTTGAAAAATGTGATTTGAAAAACGTGATTTGAAAAACGTGGTTTGAAAAACCGTGGTTTGAAAAACGTGGTTTGAAAAACGTGGTTTGAAAAACGTGGTTTGAAAAACCGTGGTTTGAAAAACGTGGTTAGAAAAACGTGGTTTGAAAAACGTGGTTTGAAAAACCGTGGTTTGAAAAACGTGGTTTGAAAAACGTGGTTTGAAAAACCGTGGTTTGAAAAACGTGGTTTGAAAAACCGTGGTTTGAAAAACGAGGTTTGAAAAACGTGGTTTGAAAAACGTGGTTTGAAAAACGTGGTTTGAAAAACGTGGTTTGAAAAACCGTGGTTTGAAAAACCGTGGTTTAAAAAACCGTGGTTTGAAAAACCGTGGTTTGAAAAACCGTGGTTTGAAAAACGTGATTTGGAAAACGTGATTAGAAAAACGTGATTAGAAAAACGTGATTTGAAAAACGTGATTTGAAAAACGTGATTTGAAAAACGTGATTTGAAAAACGTGATTTGGAAAACGTTATTTGAAAAACGTGATTTGAAAAACGTGATTTGAAAAACGTGATTTGAAAAACGTGATTTGAAAAACGTGATTTTGAAAACGTGATTTGAAAAACGTGATTTGAAAAACGTGATTTGAAAAAAGTGATTTAAAAAACGTGATTTGAAAAACGTGATTTGAAAAACGTGATTTGGAAAACGTGATTTGGTAAACGTGATTTGAAAAACGTGATTTAAAAAACGTGATTTGAAAAACGTTTTTTGAAAAACGTGATTTGAAAAACGTGATTTGGAAAACGTGATTTGGAAAACGTGATTTGAAAAACGTGATTTGAAAAACGTGATTTGAAAAACGTGATTTGAAAAACGTGATTTGGAAAACGTGATTTGGAAAACGTGTTTTGGAAAACGTGATTTGAAAAACGTGATTTGAAAAACGTGATTTGAAAAACGTGATTTGAAAAATGTCGTTTGAAAAACGTGATTTGAACAACGTGATTTGAAAAACGTGATTTGAAAAACGTGATTTGAAAAACGTGATTTGGAAAACGTGATTTGGTAAACGTGATTTGAAAAACGTGATTCAAAAAACGTGATTTGAAAAACGTGATTTGAAAAACGTGATTTGAAAAACGTGATTTGAAAAACGTGATTTGAAAAACGTGATTTGAAAAACGTGGTTTGAAAAACCGTGGTTTGAAAACCGTGGCTTGAAAAACGTGGCTTGAAAAACGTGGTTTGAAAAACGTGGTTTGAAAAACGTGGTTTGAAAAACCGTGGTTTGAAAAACCGTGGTTTGAAAAACGTGGTTTGAAAAACGTGGTTTGAAAAACCGTGGTTTAAAAAACCTGGTTTGAAAAACGTGGTTTGAAAAACCGTGGTTTGAAAAACCGTGGTTTGAAAAACGTGGTTTGAAAAACCGTGGTTTGAAAAACGTGGTTTGAAAAACCGTGGTTTGAAAAACGTGGTTTGAAAAACCGTGGTTTGAAAAACGAGGTTTGAAAAACGTGGTTTGAAAAACGTGGTTTGAAAAACGTGGTTTGAAAAACGTGGTTTGAAAAACGTGGTTTGAAAAACCGTGGTTTGAAAAACCGTGGTTTGAAAAACCGTGGTTTGAAAAACGTGATTTGGAAAACGTGATTTGAAAAACGTGATTTGAAAAACGTGATTTGAAAAACGTGGTTTGAAAAACGTGGTTTGAAAAACGTGATTTGAAAAACGTGATTTGAAAAACGTGATTTGAAAAACGTGATTTGAAAAACGTGATTTGGAAAACGTGATTTGAAAAACCGTGGTTTGAAAAACGAGGTTTGAAAAACGTGGTTTGAAAAACGTGGTTTGAAAAACGTGGTTTGAAAAACGTGGTTTGAAAAACGTGGTTTGAAAAACCGTGGTTTGAAAAACCGTGGTTTGAAAAACGTGATTTGGAAAACGTGATTAGAAAAACGTGATTCGAAAAACGTGATTCGAAAAACGTGAATCGAAAAACGTGATTCGAAAAACGTGAATCGAAAAACGTGATTCGAAAAACGTGGTTCGAAAAACGTGATTCGAAAAACGTGATTCGAAAAACGTGAATCGAAAAACGTGATTCGAGCAACGTGGTTCGAAAAACTTGGTTCGAAAAACGTGGTTCGAAAAACTTGGTTCGAAAAACGTGGTTCGAAAAACGTGGTTCGAAAAACGTGGTTCGAAAAACGTGGTTCGAAAAACGTGGTACGAAAAACGTTCGAAAAACGTCTTTCGAAAAACGTCGTTCGAAAAACGGCCTTCGAAAAACGTCCTTCGAAAAACGTCCTTCGAAAAACGTCCTTCGAAAAACGTCCTTCGAAAAACGTCCTTCGAAAAACGTCCTTCGAAAAACGTCCTTCGAAAAACGTCCTTCGAAAAACGTCCTTCGAAAAACGTCCTTCGAAAAACGTCCTTCGAAAAACGTCCTTCGAAAAACGTCCTTCGAAAAACGTCCTTCGAAAAACGTCCTTCGAAAAACGTCCTTCGGGAAACGTCCTTCGAGAAACGTCCTTCGAGAAACGTCCTTCGAGAAACGTCCTTCGAGAAACGTCCTTCGAGAAACGTCCTTCGAGAAACGTCCTTCGAGAAACGTCCTTCGAGAAACGTCCTTCGAGAAACGTCCTTCGAGAAACGTCCTTCGAGAAACGTCCTTCGAAAAACGTCCTTCGAGAAACGTCCTTCGAGAAACGTCCTTCGAAAAACGTCCTTCGAAAAACGTCCTTCGAGAAACGTCCTTCGAGAAACGTCCTTCGAAAAACGTCCTTCGAAAAACGTCCTTCGAAAAACGTCCTTCGAAAAACGTCCTTCGAAAAACGTCCTTCGAAAAACGTCCTTCGAAAAACGTCCTTCGAAAAACGTCCTTCGAAAAACGTCCTTCGAAAAACGTCCTTCGAAAAACGTCCTTCGAAAAACGTCCTTCGAAAAACGTCCTTCGAAATACGTCGTTTGAAAAAACCGTCGTTTGAAAAAACCGTCGTTTGAAAAACGTCGTTTGAAAAACGTCGTTTGAAAAACGTGGTTTGAAAAACCGTGGTTTGAAAAACCTGGTTTGAAAAACGTGGTTTGAAAAACCGTTGTTTGAAAACCGTTGTTTGAAAAACGTGGTTTGAAAAACGTGGTTTGAAAAACGTGGTTTGAAAAACCGTGGTTTGAAAAACGTGGTTTGAAAAACGTGGTTTAAAAAACCGTGGTTTGAAAAACGTGGTTTGAAAAACGTGGTTTGAAAAACCGTGGTTTGAAAAACGTGGTTTTAAAAACCGTGGTTTGAAAAACGTGATTTGAAAACCGTGGTTTGAAAAACGTGATTTGAAAAACGTGATTTGAAAAACGTGATTTGAAAAACGTGATTTGAAAAACCGTGGTTTGAAAAACGTGATTTGAAAAACGTGATTTGAAAAACGTGATTTGAAAAATGTGATTTGAAAAACGTGATTTGAAAAACGTGGTTTGAAAAACCGTGGTTTGAAAAACGTGGTTTGAAAAACGTGGTTTGAAAAACGTGGTTTGAAAAACGTGGCTAGAAAAACGTGGTTTTAAAAAACGTGGTTTGAAAAAACGTGGTTTGAAAAACGTGGTTTGAAAAACGTGGTTTGAAAAACGTGGTTTGAAAAACCGTGGTTTGAAAAACCGTGTTTTGAAAAACGTGGTTTGAAAAACCGTGGTTTGAAAAACGTGATTTGGAGAACGTGATTAGAAAAACGTGATTAGAAAAACGTGATTTGAAAAATGTGATTTGAAAAACGTGATTTGAAAAACGTGGTTTGAAAAACCGTGGTTTGAAAAACGTGGTTTGAAAAACGTGGTTTGAAAAACGTGGTTTGAAAAACCGTGGTTTGAAAAACGTGGTTAGAAAAACGTGGTTTGAAAAACGTGGTTTGAAAAACCGTGGTTTGAAAAACGTGGTTTGAAAAACGTGGTTTGAAAAACCGTGGTTTGAAAAACGTGGTTTGAAAAACCGTGGTTTGAAAAACGAGGTTTGAAAAACGTGGTTTGAAAAACGTGGTTTGAAAAACGTGGTTTGAAAAACGTGGTTTGAAAAACCGTGGTTTGAAAAACCGTGGTTTAAAAAACCGTGGTTTGAAAAACCGTGGTTTGAAAAACCGTGGTTTGAAAAACGTGATTTGGAAAACGTGATTAGAAAAACGTGATTAGAAAAACGTGATTTGAAAAACGTGATTTGAAAAACGTGATTTGAAAAACGTGATTTGAAAAACGTGATTTGGAAAACGTTATTTGAAAAACGTGATTTGAAAAACGTGATTTGAAAAACGTGATTTGAAAAACGTGATTTGAAAAACGTGATTTTGAAAACGTGATTTGAAAAACGTGATTTGAAAAACGTGATTTGAAAAAAGTGATTTAAAAAACGTGATTTGAAAAACGTGATTTGAAAAACGTGATTTGGAAAACGTGATTTGGTAAACGTGATTTGAAAAACGTGATTTAAAAAACGTGATTTGAAAAACGTTTTTTGAAAAACGTGATTTGAAAAACGTGATTTGGAAAACGTGATTTGGAAAACGTGATTTGAAAAACGTGATTTGAAAAACGTGATTTGAAAAACGTGATTTGAAAAACGTGATTTGAAAAACGTGATTTGGAAAACGTGATTTGGAAAACGTGATTTGGAAAACGTGATTTGAAAAACGTGATTTGAAAAACGTGATTTGAAAAACGTGATTTGAAAAATGTCGTTTGAAAAACGTGATTTGAACAACGTGATTTGAAAAACGTGATTTGAAAAACGTGATTTGAAAAACGTGATTTGGAAAACGTGATTTGGTAAACGTGATTTGAAAAACGTGATTCAAAAAACGTGATTTGAAAAACGTGATTTGAAAAACGTGATTTGAAAAACGTGATTTGAAAAACGTGATTTGAAAAACGTGATTTGAAAAACGTGGTTTGAAAAACCGTGGTTTGAAAACCGTGGCTTGAAAAACGTGGCTTGAAAAACGTGGTTTGAAAAACGTGGTTTGAAAAACGTGGTTTGAAAAACCGTGGTTTGAAAAACCGTGGTTTGAAAAACGTGGTTTGAAAAACGTGGTTTGAAAAACCGTGGTTTAAAAAACCTGGTTTGAAAAACGTGGTTTGAAAAACCGTGGTTTGAAAAACCGTGGTTTGAAAAACCGTGGTTTGAAAAACGTGGTTTGAAAAACCGTGGTTTGAAAAACGTGGTTTGAAAAACCGTGGTTTGAAAAACGTGGTTTGAAAAACCGTGGTTTGAAAAACGAGGTTTGAAAAACGTGGTTTGAAAAACGTGGTTTGAAAAACGTGGTTTGAAAAACGTGGTTTGAAAAACCGTGGTTTGAAAAACCGTGGTTTGAAAAACGTGATTTGGAAAACGTGATTTGAAAAACGTGATTTGAAAAACGTGATTTGAAAAACGTGGTTTGAAAAACGTGGTTTGAAAAACGTGATTTGAAAAACGTGATTTGAAAAACGTGATTTGAAAAACGTGATTTGAAAAACGTGATTTGGAAAACGTGATTTGAAAAACCGTGGTTTGAAAAACGAGGTTTGAAAAACGTGGTTTGAAAAACGTGGTTTGAAAAACGTGGTTTGAAAAACGTGGTTTGAAAAACGTGGTTTGAAAAAACGTGGTTTGAAAAACGTGGTTTGAAAAACGTGGTTTGAAAAACGTGGTTTGAAAAACCGTGGTTTGAAAAACCGTGGTTTGAAAAACGTGATTTGGAAAACGTGATTAGAAAAACGTGATTCGAAAAACGTGATTCGAAAAACGTGAATCGAAAAACGTGATTCGAAAAACGTGAATCGAAAAACGTGATTCGAAAAACGTGGTTCGAAAAACGTGATTCGAAAAACGTGATTCGAAAAACGTGAATCGAAAAACGTGATTCGAACAACGTGGTTCGAAAAACTTGGTTCGAAAAACGTGGTTCGAAAAACTTGGTTCGAAAAACGTGGTTCGAAAAACGTGGTTCGAAAAACGTGGTTCGAAAAACGTGGTTCGAAAAACGTGGTACGAAAAACGTTCGAAAAACGTCTTTCGAAAAACGTCGTTCGAAAAACGGCCTTCGAAAAACGTCCTTCGAAAAACGTCCTTCGAAAAACGTCCTTCGAAAAACGTCCTTCGAAAAACGTCCTTCGAAAAACGTCCTTCGAAAAACGTCCTTCGAAAAACGTCCTTCGAAAAACGTCCTTCGAAAAACGTCCTTCGAAAAACGTCCTTCGAAAAACGTCCTTCGAAAAACGTCCTTCGAAAAACGTCCTTCGAAAAACGTCCTTCGAAAAACGTCCTTCGAAAAACGTCCTTCGAAAAACGTCCTTCGGGAAACGTCCTTCGAGAAACGTCCTTCGAGAAACGTCCTTCGAGAAACGTCCTTCGAGAAACGTCCTTCGAGAAACGTCCTTCGAGAAACGTCCTTCGAGAAACGTCCTTCGAGAAACGTCCTTCGAGAAACGTCCTTCGAGAAACGTCCTTCGAGAAACGTCCTTCGAAAAACGTCCTTCGAGAAACGTCCTTCGAGAAACGTCCTTCGAAAAACGTCCTTCGAAAAACGTCCTTCGAGAAACGTCCTTCGAGAAACGTCCTTCGAAAAACGTTCTTCGAAAAACGTCCTTCGAAAAACGTCCTTCGAAAAACGTCCTTCGAAAAACGTATTTCGAAATACGTCGTTTGAAAAAACCGTCGTTTGAAAAACGTCGTTTGAAAAACGTGGTTTGAAAAACCGTGGTTTGAAAAACCTGGTTTGAAAAACGTGGTTTGAAAAACGTGGTTCGAAAAACGTGGTTCGAAAAACGTGGTTCGAAAAACGTGGTTCGAAAAACGTGGTTCGAAAAACGTGGTACGAAAAACGTGGTTCGAAAAACGTCGTTCGAAAAACGTCGTTCGAAAAACGGCCTTCGAAAAACGTCCTTCGAAAAAAGTCCTTCGAAAAACGTCCTTCGAAAAACGTCCTTCGAAAAACGTCCTTCGAAAAACGTCCTTCGAAAAACGTCCTTCGAAAAACGTCCTTCGAAAAACGTCCTTCGAAAAACGTCCTTCGAGAAACGTCCTTCGAGAAACGTCCTTCGAGAAACGTCCTTCGAGAAACGTCCTTCGAGAAACGTCCTTCGAGAAACGTCCTTCGAGAAACGTCCTTCGGGAAACGTCCTTCGAGAAACGTCCTTCGAGAAACGTAATTCGAGAAACGTCCTTCGAGAAACGTCCTTCGAGAAACGTCCTTCGAGAAACGTCCTTCGAGAAACGTCCTTCGAGAAACGTCCTTCGAGAAACGTCCTTCGAGAAACGTCCTTCGAGAAACGTCCTTCGAGAAACGTCCTTCGAGAAACGTCCTTCGAGAAACGTCCTTCGAGAAACGTCCTTCGAGAAACGTCCTTCGAAAAACGTCCTTCGAAAAACGTCCTTCGAAAAACGTCCTTCGAAAAACGTCCTTCGAAAACGTCCTTCGAAAAACGTCTTTCGAAAAACGTCCTTCGAAAAACGTCCTTCGAAAAACGTCCTTCGAAAAACGTCCTTCGAAAAACGTCCTTCGAAAAACGTCCTTCGAAAAACGTCCTTCGAAAAACGTCCTTCGAAAAAGTCCTTCGAAAAACGTCCTTCGAAAAACGTCCTTCGAAAAACGTCCTTCGAAAAACGTCCTTCGAAAAACGTCCTTCGAAAAACGTCCTTCGAAAAACGTCCTTCGAAAAACGTCCTTCGAAAAACGTCCTTCGAAAAACGTCCTTCGAGAAACGTCCTTCGAGAAACGTCCTTCGAGAAACGTCCTTCGAAAACGTCCTTCGAGAAACGTCCTTCGAGAAACGTCCTTCGAGAAACGTCCTTCGAGAAACGTCCTTCGAGAAACGTCCTTCGGGAAACGTCCTTCGAGAAACGTCCTTCGAGAAACGTAATTCGAGAAACGTCCTTCGAGAAACGTCCTTCGAGAAACGTCCTTCGAGAAACGTCCTTCGAGAAACGTCCTTCGAGAAACGTCCTTCGAGAAACGTCCTTCGAGAAACGTCCTTCGAGAAACGTCCTTCGAGAAACGTCCTTCGAGAAACGTCCTTCGAGAAACGTCCTTCGAGAAACGTCCTTCGAAAAACGTCCTTCGAAAAACGTCCTTCGAAAAACGTCCTTCGAAAAACGTCCTTCGAAAACGTCCTTCGAAAAACGTCTTTCGAAAAACGTCCTTCGAAAAACGTCCTTCGAAAAACGTCCTTCGAAAAACGTCCTTCGAAAAACGTCCTTCGAAAAACGTCCTTCGAAAAACGTCCTTCGAAAAACGTCCTTCGAAAAACGTCTTTCGAAAAACGTCCTTCGAAAAACGTCCTTCGAAAAACGTCCTTCGAAAAACGTCCTTCGAAAAACGTCCTTCGAAAAACGTCCTTCGAAAAACGTCCTTCGAAAAACGTCCTTCGAAAAACGTCCTTCGAAAAACGTCCTTCGAGAAACGTCCTTCGAGAAACGTCCTTCGAGAAACGTCCTTCGAGAAACGTCCTTCGAGAAACGTCCTTCGAGAAACGTCCTTCGAGAAACGTCCTTCGGGAAACGTCCTTCGAGAAACGTCCTTCGAGAAACGTAATTCGAGAAACGTCCTTCGAGAAACGTCCTTCGAGAAACGTCCTTCGAGAAACGTCCTTCGAGAAACGTCCTTCGAGAAACGTCCTTCGAGAAACGTCCTTCGAGAAACGTCCTTCGAGAAACGTCCTTCGAGAAACGTCCTTCGAAAAACGTCCTTCGAAAAACGTCCTTCGAAAAACGTCCTTCGAAAAACGTCCTTCGAAAAACGTCCTTCGAAAAACGTCCTTCGAAAAACGTCCTTCGAAAAACGTCCTTCGAAAAACGTCCTTCGAAAAACGTCCTTCGAAATACGTCGTTTGAAAAAACCGTCGTTTGAAAAAACCGTCGTTTGAAAAACGTCGTTTGAAAAACCGTGGTTTGAAAAACCTGGTTTGAAAAACGTGGTTTGAAAAACCGCTGTTTGAAAACCGTTGTTTGAAAAACGTGGTTTGAAAAACGTGGTTTGAAAAACGTGGTTTGAAAAACGTGGTTTGAAAAACCGTGGTTTGAAAAACGTGGTTTGAAAAACGTGGTTTAAAAAACCGTGGTTTGAAAAACGTGGTTTGAAAAACGTGGTTTGAAAAACCGTGGTTTGAAAAACGTGGTTTTAAAAACCGTGGTTTGAAAAACGTGATTTGAAAAACCGTGGTTTGAAAAACGTGATTTGAAAAACGTGATTTGAAAAACGTGATTTGAAAAACGTGATTTGAAAAACCGTGGTTTGAAAAACGTGATTTGAAAAACGTGATTTGAAAAACGTGATTTGAAAAACGTGGTTTGAAAAACCGTGGTTTGAAAAACGTGTTTTGAAAAACGTGGTTTGAAAAACGTGGTTTGAAAAACGTGGCTAGAAAAACGTGGTTTTAAAAAACGTGGTTTGAAAAAACGAGGTTTGAAAAACGTGGTTTGAAAAACCGTGTTTTGAAAAACGTGGTTTGAAAAACCGTGGTTAGAAAAACGTGATTTGGAAAACGTGATTAGAAAAACGTGATTAGAAAAACGTGATTTGAAAAACGTGATTTGAAAAACGTGATTTGAAAAACGTGGTTTGAAAAACCGTGGTTTGAAAAACGTGGTTTGAAAAACGTGGTTTGAAAAACCGTGGTTTGAAAAACGTGGTTAGAAAAACGTGGTTTGAAAAACGTGGTTTGAAAAACCGTGGTTTGAAAAACGTGGTTTGAAAAACGTGGTTTGAAAAACCGTGGTTTGAAAAACCGTGTTTTGAAAAACGTGGTTTGAAAAACCGTGGTTTGAAAAACCGTGTTTTGAAAAACGTGGTTTGAAAAACCGTGGTTTGAAAAACGTGATTTGGAAAACGTGATTAGAAAAACGTGATTAGAAAAACGTGATTTGAAAAACGTGATTTGAAAAACGTGATTTGAAAAACGTGGTTTGAAAAAGGTGGTTTGAAAAACGTGATTTGAAAAACGTGATTTGAAAAACGTGGTTTGAAAACGTCGTTTGAAAAACGTCGTTTGAAAAACGTCGTTTGATAAACGTGATTCGAAAAACGTGATTCGAAAAACGTGATTCGAAAAACGTGATTCGAAAAACGTGATTCGAAAAACGTGATTCGAAAAACGTGATTCGAAAAACGTGATTCGAAAAACGTGAATCGAAAAACGTGATTCGAAAAACGTGGTTCGAAAAACTTGGTTCGAAAAACGTGGTTCGAAAAACGTGGTTCGAAAAACGTGGTTCGAAAAACGTGGTTCGAAAAACGTGGTTCGAAAAACGTGGTTCGAAAAACGTGGTTCGAAAAACGTGGTACGAAAAACGTCGCTCGAAAAACGTCGTTCGAAAAACGTCGTTCGAAAAACGGCCTTCGAAAAACGTCCTTCGAAAAACGTCCTTCGAAAAACGTCCTTCGAAAAACGTCCTTCGAAAAACGTCCTTCGAAAAACGTCCTTCGAAAAACTTCCTTCGAAAAACGTCCTTCGAAAAACGTCCTTCGAAAAACGTCCTTCGAAAAACGTCCTTCGAGAAACGTCCTTCGAGAAACGTCCTTCGAGAAACGTCCTTCGAGAAACGTCCTTCGAGAAACGTCCTTCGAGAAACGTCCTTCGGGAAACGTCCTTCGAGAAACGTCCTTCGAGAAACGTCCTTCGAGAAACGTCCTTCGAGAAACGTCCTTCGAGAAACGTCCTTCGAGAAACGTCCTTCGAGAAACGTCCTTCGAGAAACGTCCTTCGAGAAACGTCCTTCGAGAAACGTCCTTCGAGAAACGTCCTTCGAGAAACGTCCTTCGAGAAACGTCCTTCGAGAAACGTCCTTCGAGAAACGTCCTTCGAGAAACGTCCTTCGAAATACGTCCTTCGAAAAACGTCCTTCGAAAAACGTCCTTCGAAAAACGTCCTTCGAAATACGTCGTTTGAAAAAACCGTCGTTTGAAAAAACCGTCGTTTGAAAAAACCGTCGTTTGAAAAACGTCGTTTGAAAAACGTGGTTTGAAAAACCGTGGTTTGAAAAACCTGGTTTGAAAAACGTGGTTTGAAAAACCGTTGTTTGAAAACCGTTGTTTGAAAAACGTGGTTTGAAAAACGTGGTTTGAAAAAACGTGGTTTGAAAAACGTGGTTTGAAAAACGTGGTTTGAAAAACCGTGGTTTGAAAAACGTGGTTTGAAAAACGTGGTTTGAAAAACCGTGGTTTGAAAAACGTGGTTTGAAAAACGTGGTTTGAAAAACGTGGTTTGAAAAACGTGGTTTGAAAAACTTGGTTTGAAAAACTTGGTTTGAAAAACTTGGTTTGAAAAACCGTGGTTTGGAAAACGTGATTTGGAAAACGTGATTAGAAAAACGTGATTAGAAAAACGTGATTTGAAAAACGTGTTTTGAAAAACGTGTTTTGAAAAACGTGATTTGAAAAACGTGGTTTGAAAAACGTGGTTTGAAAAACGTGGTTTGAAAAACGTGATTTGAAAAACGTGATTTGAAAAACGTGATTTGAAAAACGTGATATGAAAAACGTGATTTGAAAAACGTGATTTGAAAAACGTCATTTAAAAAACGAGATTTGAAAAACGTGATTTGAAAAACGTGATTTGAAAAACGTGATTTGAAAAACGTGATTTGAAAAACGTGATTTGGAAAAAGTGATTTGGAAAACGTGATTTGAAAAACGTGATTTGAAAAACGTGAATTGAAAAACGTGATTTGAAAAACGTGATTTGAAAAACGTGATTTGAAAAACGTGATTTTAAAAACGTGATTTGAAAAACGTGATTTGAAAAACGTGATTGGGAAAACGTGATTGGAAAAACGTGATTGGAAAAACGTGATTTGAAAAACCTGGTTTGAAAAACCGTGGTTTGAAAAACGTGATTCGAAAAACGTGGTTCGAAAAACTTGGTTCGAAAAACGTGGTTCGAAAAACGTGGTTCGAAAAACGTGGTTCGAAAAACGTGGTTCGAAAAACGTGGTACGAAAAACGTCGTTCGAAAAACGTCGTTCGAAAAACGTCGTTCGAAAAACGTCGTTCGAAAAACGTCGTTCGAAAAACGTCCTTCGAAAAACGTCCTTCGAAAAACGTCCTTCGAAAAACGTCCTTCGAAAAACGTCCTTCGAAAAACGTCCTTCGAAAAACGTCCTTCGAAAAACGTCCTTCGAAAAACGTCCTTCGAAAAACGTCCTTCGAAAAACGTCCTTCGAAAAACGTCCTTCGAAAAACGTCCTTCGAAAAACGTCCTTCGAAAAACGTCCTTCGAAAAACGTCCTTCGAAAAACGTCCTTCGAAAAACGTCCTTCGAAAAACGTCCTTCGAAAAACGTCCTTCGAAAAACGTCCTTCGAGAAACGTCCTTCGAGAAACGTCCTTCGAGAAACGTCCTTCGAGAAACGTCCTTCGAGAAACGTCCTTCGAGAAACGTCCTTCGGGAAACGTCCTTCGAGAAACGTCCTTCGAGAAACGTCCTTCGAGAAACGTCCTTCGAGAAACGTCTTTCGAGAAACGTCCTTCGAGAAACGTCCTTCGAGAAACGTCCTTCGAGAAACGTCCTTCGAGAAACGTCCTTCGAGAAACGTCCTTCGAGAAACGTCCTTCGAGAAACGTCCTTCGAGAAACGTCCTTCGAAAAACGTCCTTCGAAAAACGTCCTTCGAAAAACGTCCTTCGAAAAACGTCCTTCGAAAAACGTCCTTCGAAAAACGTCCTTCGAAAAACGTCCTTCGAAATACGTCGTTTGAAAAAACCGTCGTTTGAAAAACGTCGTTTGAAAAACGTGGTTTGAAAAACCGTGGTTTGAAAAACCTGGTTTGAAAAACGTGGTTTGAAAAACCGTTGTTTGAAAACCGTTGTTTGAAAAACGTGGTTTGAAAAACGTGGTTTGAAAAAACGTGGTTTGAAAAAACGTGGTTTGAAAAACGTGGTTTGAAAAACCGTGGTTTGAAAAACGTGGTTTGAAAAACGTAGTTTGAAAAACGTAGTTTGAAAAACGTAGTTTGAAAAACCGTGGTTTGAAAAACGTGGTTTGAAAAACGTGGTTTGAAAAACGTGGTTTGAAAAACTTGGTTTGAAAAACTTGGTTTGAAAAACCGTGGTTTGGAAAACGTGATTTGGAAAACGTGATTAGAAAAACGTGATTAGAAAAACGTGATTTAAAAAACGTGATTTGAAAAACGTGATTTGAAAAACGTGGTTTGAAAAACGTGGTTTGAAAAACGTGGTTTGAAAAACGTGATTTGAAAAACGTGATTTGAAAAACGTGATTTGAAAAACGTGATATGAAAAACGTGATTTGAAAAACGTGATTTGAAAAACCGTGGTTTGAAAAACGTGGTTTGAAAAACGTGGTTTGAAAAACCGTGGTTTGAAAAACGTGGTTAGAAAAACGTGGTTTGAAAAACGTGGTTTGAAAAACCGTGGTTTGAAAAACGTGGTTTGAAAAACGTGGTTTGAAAAACCTTGGTTTGAAAAACCGTGTTTTGAAAAACGTGGTTTGAAAAACCGTGGTTTGAAAAACCGTGTTTTGAAAAACGTGGTTTGAAAAACCGTGGTTTGAAAAACGTGATTTGGAAAACGTGATTAGAAAAACGTGATTAGAAAAACGTGATTTGAAAAACGTGATTTGAAAAACGTGATTTGAAAAACGTGGTTTGAAAAAGGTGGTTTGAAAAACGTGATTTGAAAAACGTGATTTGAAAAACGTGGTTTGAAAACGTCGTTTGAAAAACGTCGTTTGAAAAACGTCGTTTGATAAACGTCGTTTGATAAACGTGATTCGAAAAACGTGATTCGAAAAACGTGATTCGAAAAACGTGATTCGAAAAACGTGATTCGAAAAACGTGATTCGAAAAACGTGATTCGAAAAACGTGAATCGAAAAACGTGATTCGAAAAACGTGGTTCGAAAAACTTGGTTCGAAAAACGTGGTTCGAAAAACGTGGTTCGAAAAACGTGGTTCGAAAAACGTGGTTCGAAAAACGTGGTTCGAAAAACGTGGTTCGAAAAACGTGGTACGAAAAACGTCGCTCGAAAAACGTCGTTCGAAAAACGTCGTTCGAAAAACGGCCTTCGAAAAACGTCCTTCGAAAAACGTCCTTCGAAAAACGTCCTTCGAAAAACGTCCTTCGAAAAACGTCCTTCGAAAAACGTCCTTCGAAAAACTTCCTTCGAAAAACGTCCTTCGAAAAACGTCCTTCGAAAAACGTCCTTCGAAAAACGTCCTTCGAGAAACGTCCTTCGAGAAACGTCCTTCGAGAAACGTCCTTCGAGAAACGTCCTTCGAGAAACGTCCTTCGAGAAACGTCCTTCGGGAAACGTCCTTCGAGAAACGTCCTTCGAGAAACGTCCTTCGAGAAACGTCCTTCGAGAAACGTCCTTCGAGAAACGTCCTTCGAGAAACGTCCTTCGAGAAACGTCCTTCGAGAAACGTCCTTCGAGAAACGTCCTTCGAGAAACGTCCTTCGAGAAACGTCCTTCGAGAAACGTCCTTCGAGAAACGTCCTTCGAGAAACGTCCTTCGAGAAACGTCCTTCGAGAAACGTCCTTCGAGAAACGTCCTTCGAAATACGTCCTTCGAAAAACGTCCTTCGAAAAACGTCCTTCGAAAAACGTCCTTCGAAAAACGTCCTTCGAAAAACGTCCTTCGAAATACGTCGTTTGAAAAAACCGTCGTTTGAAAAAACCGTCGTTTGAAAAAACCGTCGTTTGAAAAACGTCGTTTGAAAAACGTCGTTTGAAAAACGTGGTTTGAAAAACCGTGGTTTGAAAAACCTGGTTTGAAAAACGTGGTTTGAAAAACCGTTGTTTGAAAACCGTTGTTTGAAAAACGTGGTTTGAAAAACGTGGTTTGAAAAAACGTGGTTTGAAAAACGTGGTTTGAAAAACGTGGTTTGAAAAACCGTGGTTTGAAAAGCGTGGTTTGAAAAACGTGGTTTGAAAAACCGTGGTTTGAAAAACGTGGTTTGAAAAACGTGGTTTGAAAAACGTGGTTTGAAAAACGTGGTTTGAAAAACTTGGTTTGAAAAACTTGGTTTGAAAAACCGTGGTTTGGAAAACGTGATTTGGAAAACGTGATTAGAAAAACGTGATTAGAAAAACGTGATTTGAAAAACGTGTTTTGAAAAACGTGTTTTGAAAAACGTGATTTGAAAAACGTGGTTTGAAAAACGTGGTTTGAAAAACGTGGTTTGAAAAACGTGATTTGAAAAACGTGATTTGAAAAACGTGATTTGAAAAACGTGATATGAAAAACGTGATTTGAAAAACGTGATTTGAAAAACGTGATTTGAAAAACGTGATTTGAAAAACGTGATTTGAAAAACGTGATTTGGAAAACGTGATTTGGAAAACGTGATTTGAAAAACGTGAATTGAAAAACGTGATTTGAAAAACGTGATTTGAAAAACGTGATTTGAAAAACGTGATTTGAAAAACGTGATTTGAAAAACGTGATTTGAAAAACGTGATTGGGAAAACGTGATTGGAAAAACGTGATTGGAAAAACGTGATTTGAAAAACCTGGTTTGAAAAACCGTGGTTTGAAAAACGTGATTCGAAAAACGTGGTTCGAAAAACTTGGTTCGAAAAACGTGGTTCGAAAAACGTGGTTCGAAAAACGTGGTTCGAAAAACGTGGTTCGAAAAACGTGGTTCGAAAAACGTGGTTCGAAAAACGTGGTACGAAAAACGTCGTTCGAAAAACGTCGTTCGAAAAACGTCGTTCGAAAAACGTCGTTCGAAAAACGTCGTTCGAAAAACGTCGTTCGAAAAACGTCCTTCGAAAAACGTCCTTCGAAAAACGTCCTTCGAAAAACGTCCTTCGAAAAACGTCCTTCGAAAAACGTCCTTCGAAAAACGTCCTTCGAAAAACGTCCTTCGAAAAACGTCCTTCGAAAAACGTCCTTCGAAAAACGTCCTTCGAAAAACGTCCTTCGAAAAACGTCCTTCGAAAAACGTCCTTCGAAAAACGTCCTTCGAAAAACGTCCTTCGAAAAACGTCCTTCGAGAAACGTCCTTCGAGAAACGTCCTTCGAGAAACGTCCTTCGAGAAACGTCCTTCGAGAAACGTCCTTCGAGAAACGTCCTTCGGGAAACGTCCTTCGGGAAACGTCCTTCGAGAAACGTCCTTCGAGAAACGTCCTTCGAGAAACGTCTTTCGAGAAACGTCCTTCGAGAAACGTCCTTCGAGAAACGTCCTTCGAGAAACGTCCTTCGAGAAACGTCCTTCGAGAAACGTCCTTCGAGAAACGTCCTTCGAGAAACGTCCTTCGAGAAACGTCCTTCGAAAAACGTCCTTCGAAAAACGTCCTTCGAAAAACGTCCTTCGAAAAACGTCCTTCGAAAAACGTCCTTCGAAAAACGTCCTTCGAAAAACGTCCTTCGAAAAACGTCCTTCGAAAAACGTCCTTCGAAATACGTCGTTTGAAAAAACCGTCGTTTGAAAAACGTCGTTTGAAAAACGTGGTTTGAAAAACCGTGGTTTGAAAAACCTGGTTTGAAAAACGTGGTTTGAAAAACCGTTGTTTGAAAACCGTTGTATGAAAAACGTGGTTTGAAAAACGTGGTTTGAAAAAACGTGGTTTGAAAAAACGTGGTTTGAAAAACGTGGTTTGAAAAACCGTGGTTTGAAAAACGTGGTTTGATAAACGTAGTTTGAAAAACGTAGTTTGAAAAACGTAGTTTGAAAAACCGTGGTTTGAAAAACGTGGTTTGAAAAACGTGGTTTGAAAAACGTGGTTTGAAAAACGTGGTTTGAAAAACTTGGTTTGAAAAACCGTGGTTTGGAAAACGTGATTTGGAAAACGTGATTAGAAAAACGTGATTAGAAAAACGTGATTTAAAAAACGTGATTTGAAAAACGTGATTTGAAAAACGTGGTTTGAAAAACGTGGTTTGAAAAACGTGGTTTGAAAAACGTGATTTGAAAAACGTGATTTGAAAAACGTGATTTGAAAAACGTGATATGAAAAACGTGATTTGAAAAACGTGATTTGAAAAACGTGATTTAAAAAACGTGATTTGAAAAACGTGATTTGAAAAACGTGATTTGAAAAACGTGATTTGAAAAACGTGATTTGGAAAACGTGATTTGAAAAACGTGATTTGAAAAACGTGATTTGAAAAACGTGATTTGAAAAACGTGATTTGAAAAACGTGATTTGAAAAACGTGATTTGAAAAACGTGATTTGAAAAACGTGATTTGAAAAACGTGATTTGAAAAACGTGATTTGAAAAACGTTATTTGAAAAACGTGATTGGGAAAACGTGATTGGAAAAACGTGATTGGAAAAACGTGATTGGAAAAACGTGATTTGGAAAACGTGATTTGAAAAACGTGATTTGAAAAACGTGATTTGAAAAACGTGATTTGAAAAACGTGGTTTGAAAAATTGGTTTGAAAAACGTGGTTTGAAAAACGTGGTTTGAAAAACGTGGTTTGAAAAACGTGATTTGAAAAACGTGATTTGAAAAACGTGATTTGAAAATCGTGATTTGAAAAACGTGGTTTGAAAAACTTGGTTTGAAAAACTTGGTTTGAAAAACCGTGGTTTGGAAAACGTGATTTGGAAAACGTGATTAGAAAAACGTGATTAGAAAAACGTGATTTGAAAAACGTGATTTGAAAAACGTGATTTGAAAAACGTGGTTTGAAAAACGTGGTTTGAAAAACGTGGTTTGAAAAACGTGGTTTGAAAAACGTGATTTGAAAAACGTGATTTGAAAAACGTGATATGAAAAACGTGATTTGAAAAACGTGATTTGAAAAACGTGATTTAAAAAACGTGATTTGAAAAACGTGATTTGAAAAACGTGATTTGAAAAACGTGATTTGAAAAACGTGATTTGGAAAACGTGATTTGAAAAACGTGATTTGAAAAACGTGATTTGAAAAACGTGATTTGAAAAACGTGATTTGAAAAACGTGATTTGAAAAACGTGATTTGAAAAACGTGATTTGAAAAACGTGATTTGAAAAACGTGATTTGAAAAACGTGATTTGAAAAACGTGATTGGGAAAACGTGATTGGAAAAACGTGATTGGAAAAACGTGATTGGAAAAACGTGATTTGGAAAACGTGATTTGAAAAACGTGATTTGAAAAACGTGATTTGAAAAACGTGATTTGAAAAACGTGGTTTGAAAAATTGGTTTGAAAAACGTGGTTTGAAAAACGTGGTTTGAAAAACGTGGTTTGAAAAACGTGATTTGAAAAACGTGATTTGAAAAACGTGATTTGAAAATCGTGATTTGAAAAACGTGATTTGAAAAACGTGATTTGAAAAACGTGATTTGAAAAACGTGATTTGAAAAACGTGATTTGAAAAAAATGATTTGAAAAAAACGATTTGAAAAAAGTGATTTGAAAAACGTTTCTCCAACCAGGGGGTTTCTCCAACCAGGGGGTTTTTCCAACCAGGGGGTTTCTCCAACCAGGGGGTTTCTCCAACCAGGGGGTTTCTCCAACCAGGGGGTTTCTCCAACCAGGGGGTTTCTCCAACCAGGGGGTTTCTCCAACCAGGGGGTTTCTCCAACCAGGGGGTTTCTCCAACCAGGGGGTTTCTCCAACCAGGGGGTTTCTTCAACCAGGGGGTTTCTCCAACCAGGGGGTTTCTTCAACCAGGCGGTTTCTCCAACCAGGCGGTTTCTCCAACCAGGCGGTTTCTCCAACCGAGTCGTTTCTCCAACCGAGTCGTTTCTCCCACCGCGTCGTTTCTCCCACCGCGTCGTTTCTCCCACCGCGTCGTTTCTCCCACCGCGTCGTTTCTCCCACCGCGTCGTTTCTCCCACCGCGTCGTTTCTCCCACCGCGTCGTTTCTCCCACCGCGTCGTTTCTCCCACCGCGTCGTTTCTCCCACCGCGTCGTTTCTCCCACCGCGTCGTTTCTCCCACCGCGTCGTTTCTCCCACCGCGTCGTTTCTCCCACCGCGTCGTTTCTCCCACCGCGTCGTTTCTCCCACCGCGTCGTTTCTCCCACCGCGTCGTTTCTCCCACCGCGTCGTTTCTCCCACCGCGTCGTTACTCCCACCGCGTCGTTTCTCCCACCGCGTCGTTTCTCCCACCGCGTCGTTTCTCCCACCGCGTCGTTTCTCCCACCGCGTCGTTTCTCCCACCGCGTCGTTTCTCCCACCGCGTCGTTTCTCCCACCGCGTCGTTTCTCCCACCGCGTCGTTTCTCCCACCGCGTCGTTTCTCCCACCGCGTCGTTTCTCCCACCGCGTCGTTTCTCCCACCGCGTCGTTTCTCCCACCGCGTCGATTCTCCCACCGCGTCGTTCCTCCCACCGCGTCGTTCCTCCCACCGCGTCGTTCCTCCCACCGCGTCGTTCCTCCCACCGCGTCGTTCCTCCCACCGCGTCGTTCCTCCCACCGCGTCGTTTCTCCCACCGCGTCGTTTCTCCCACCGCGTCGTTTCTCCCAACGCGTCGTTTCTCCCACCGCGTCGTTTCTCCCACCGCGTCGT
Organism: Odiellus spinosus; assembly: GCA_963920705.1. Classification (NCBI taxonomy): domain Eukaryota; kingdom Metazoa; phylum Arthropoda; class Arachnida; order Opiliones; family Phalangiidae; genus Odiellus; species Odiellus spinosus. The sequence goes on from OY987229.1 coordinate 3,906,335, forward strand.
TTCTCCCACCGCGTCGTTTCTCCCACCGCGTCGGTTCTCCCACCGCGTCGGTTCTCCCACCGCGTCGGTTCTCCCACCGCGTCGGTTCTCCCACCGCGTCGTTTCTCCCACCGCGTCGTTTCTCCCACCGCGTCGTTTCTCCCACCGCGTCGTTTCTCCCACCGCGTCGTTTCTCCCACCGCGTCGTTTCTCCCACCGCGTCGACTCTCCCACCGCGTCGACTCTCCCACCGCGTCGATTCTCCCACCGCGTCGATTCTCCCACCGCGTCGGTTCTCCCACCGCGTCGGTTCTCCCACCGCGTCGGTTCTCCCACCGCGTCGGTTCTCCCACCGCGTCGGTTCTCCCACCGCGTCGGTTCTCCCACCGCGTCGGTTCTCGCACCGCGTCGTGTCTCCCACCGCGTCGTGTCTCCCACCGCGTCGTGTCTCCCACCGCGTCGTGTCTCCCACCGCGTCGTGTCTCCCACCGCCTCGTGTCTCCCACCGCGTCGTGTCTCCCACCGCGTCGTGTCTCCCACCGCGTCGTGTCTCCCACCGCGTCGTGTCTCCCACCGCGTCGTTCCTCCCACCGCGTCGTTCCTCCCACCGCGTCGTTCCTCCCACCGCGTCGTTTCTCCCACCGCGTCGTTCCTCCCACCGCGTCGTTCCTCCCACCGCGTCGTTCCTCCCACCGCGTCGTTTCTCCCACCGCGTCGTTTCTCCCACCGCGTCGTTTCTCCCACCGCGTCGTTTCTCCCACCGCGTCGTTTCTCCCACCGCGTCGTTTCTCCCACCGCGTCGATTCTCCCACCGCGTCGTTCCTCCCACCGCGTCGTTCCTCCCACCGCGTCGTTCCTCCCACCGCGTCGTTCCTCCCACCGCGTCGTTCCTCCCACCGCGTCGTTCCTCCCACCGCGTCGTTCCTCCCACCGCGTCGTTTCTCCCACCGCGTCGTTTCTCCCACCGCGTCGGTTCTCCCACCGCGTCGGTTCTCCCACCGCGTCGTTTCTCCCACCGCGTCGTTTCTCCCACCGCGTCGTTTCTCCCACCGCGTCGTTTCTCCCACCGCGTCGTTTCTCCCACCGCGTCGACTCTCCCACCGCGTCGATTCTCCCACCGCGTCGATTCTCCCACCGCGTCGGTTCTCCCACCGCGTCGGTTCTCCCACCGCGTCGGTTCTCCCACCGCGTCGGTTCTCCCACCGCGTCGGTTCTCCCACCGCGTCGGTTCTCCCACCGCGTCGGTTCTCGCACCGCGTCGTGTCTCCCACCGCGTCGTGTCTCCCACCGCGTCGTGTCTCCCACCGCGTCGTGTCTCCCACCGCGTCGTGTCTCCCACCGCGTCGTGTCTCCCACCGCGTCGTGTCTCCCACCGCGTCGTGTCTCCCACCGCGTCGTGTCTCCCACCGCGTCGTGTCTCCCACCGCGTCGTGTCTCCACCGCGTCGTGTCTCCCACCGCGTCGTTCCTCCCACCGCGTCGTTCCTCCCACCGCGTCGTTCCTCCCACCGCGTCGTTCCTCCCACCGCGTCGTTTCTCCCACCGCGTCGTTCCTCCCACCGCGTCGTTCCTCCCACCGCGTCGTTTCTCCCACCGCGTCGTTTCTCCCACCGCGTCGTTTCTCCCACCGCGTCGTTTCTCCCACCGCGTCGATTCTCCCACCGCGTCGATTCTCCCACCGCGTCGATTCTCCCACCGCGTCGTTTCTCCCACCGCGTCGTTACTCCCACCGCGTCGTTACTCCCACCGCGTCGTTTCTCCCACCGCGACGGTTCTCCCACCGCGTCGGTTCTCCCACCGCGTCGGTTCTCCCACCGCGTCGGTTCTCCCACCGCGTCGGTTCACCCACCGCGTCGGTTCTCCCACCGCGTCTGTTCTCCCACCGCGTCGGTTCTCCCACCACGTCGGTTCTCCCACCGCGTCGTGTCTCCCACCGCGTCGTTTCTCCCACCGCGTCGTGTCTCCCACCGCGTCGTGTCTCCCACCGCGTCGTGTCTCCCACCGCGTCGTGTCTCCCACCGCGTCGTGTCTCCCACCGCGTCGTGTCTCCCACCGCGTCGTGTCTCCCACCGCGTCGTGTCTCCCACCGCGTCGTGTCTCCCACCGCGTCGTGTCTCCCACCGCGTCGTGTCTCCCACCGCGTCGTTTCTCCCACCGCGTCGTTTCTCCCACCGCGTCGTTTCTCCCACCGCGTCGTTTCTCCCACCGCGTCGTTTCTCCCACCGCGTCGTTTTTCCCACCGCGTCGTTTCTCCCACCGCGTCGTTTTTCCCACCGCGTCGTTTCTCCCACCGCGTCGTTTCTCCCACCGCGTCGTTTCTCCCACCGCGTCGATTCTCCCACCGCGTCGTTTCTCCCACCGCGTCGTTTCTCCCACCGCGTCGATTCTCCCACCGCGTCGTTTCTCCCACCGCGTCGTTTCTCCCACCGCGTCGTTACTCCCACCGCGTCGGTACTCCCACCGCGTCGGTACTCCCACCGCGTCGGTACTCCCACCGCGTCGGTACTCCCACCGCGTCGTTTCTCCCACCGCGTCGTTTCTCCCACCGCGTCGTTTCTCCCACCGCGTCGTTTCTCCCACCGCGTCGTGTCTCCCACCGCGTCGTTTCTCCCACCGCGTCGTTTCTCCCACCGCGTCGTTTCTCCCACCGCGTCGTTTCTCCCACCGCGTCGTTTCTCCCACCGCGTCGTTTCTCCCACCGCGTCGTTTCTCCCACCGCGTCGTTTCTCCCACCGCGTCGTTTCTCCCACCGCGTCGTTTCTCCCACCGCGTCGTTTCTCCCACCGCGTCGTTTCTCCCACCGCGTCGTTTCTCCCACCGCGTCGGTTCTCCCACCGCGTCGGCTCTCCCACCGCGTCGGTTCTCCCACCGCGTCGGTTCTCCCACCGCGTCGGTTCTCCCACCGCGTCGGTTCTCCCACCGCGTCGGTTCTCCCACCGCGTCGTTTTTCCCACCGCGTCGTTTCTCCCACCGCGTCGTTTCTCCCACCGCGTCGTTTCTCCCACCGCGTCGGTTCTCCCACCGCGTCGGTTCTCCCACCGCGTCGGTTCTCCCACCGCGTCGGTTCTCCCACCGCGTCGGTTCTCCCACCGCGTCGGTTCTCCCACCGCGTCGGTTCTCCCACCGCGTCGTTTCTCCCACCGCGTCGTTTCTCCCACCGCGTCGTTTCTCCCACCGCGTCGTTTCTCCCACCGCGTCGGTTCTCCCACCGCGTCGTTTCTCCCACCGCGTCGTTTCTCCCACCGCGTCGTTTCTCCCACCGCGTCGGTTCTCCCACCGCGTCGTTTCTCCCACCGCGTCGTTTCTCCCACCGCGTCGTTTCTCCCACCGCGTCGTTCTCCCACCGCGTCGTTTCTCCCACCGCGTCGTTTCTCCCACCGCGTCGTTTCTCCCAACCTATGTGATTTTAACACGGAGATATGAACGTTTCATTTAAGTTTTGCTCCTATTTCTGATGGTCGTAGATTCTTTTACGTATTTTTCTAACTCCGCAGGTACTAGTAAGAGTCTACCCCATTTGATCCAATTTCATCTCCTCCAATCTCATTTCACCTAATTCCCATTTCGCCCAATCTCATATCGCCCAATTCCCATTTGGCTTAAGTCCCATTTGAACCAATCCCATTTCGCCTACTATCCATTTCCCCTAATTTCCATCTCGCCAAATAAAATTTCGATTATTTTGCCCAATTCTTATTTCGCCCAATCCACTCCCAAGGTAAATGCCTTCGCGAACAATATCCTCTTGATCGGTTCCCTAGACTCGTTTAAACATTTCTGCACGCACTTCTTCATGTATCTAAAGAACAACTTAATTGATTAGTTTTGGTAACCTAACCCAACCTAACGCAGCCTAACCCAATCTAAAGAACAATTTACTTTTTTAGTATTGATAACCTAACCAAACGCAACCCAACCTACCTTAACCCAACTCAACCTAACTAATCCCAACCCAACCCAACATAACTTAACCCAACCTACCCTACCCAAAAAATTTACTTTATTAGTTTTGATAGCCTAATCCAACCTACCCTAAAACAACCCAACTCAACGCACGTCTTGATGTATCTAAAGAACAATTTAAATGATTAGTTTTGGTAACGTAACCCAACCCAACCTACCTGAACTCAGCGCAACCCAACCTAACACAGCCTACCCCAACACAACCCAACCTAACCAGGCCTACCCCAACCCAATTTAAAGAAAAATTTACTTTATTAGAATTGATAACTTAACCCAACCTAGCTTAACCCAACCCAACCTAACCAGGCCTACCCCAACCCAATTTAAAGAACAATTTACTTTATTAGTATTGATAACCTAACCTAACTTAACCCAACCCAACCTACCCTACCCAACGAATTAATTAGTTTTGATAACTTAACCCAACCAACCCTAAACCAACCCAACCCAACAAATTTCCTTTATTAGTTTTGATAATCTAACCCAACCCAATTTACCATAACCCAACTCATCCTAACCCAACCTAAACCAACCTATCCTAATAAAATTAAGCAAAACGGGAAGAGGAGTTTTTAGGTTGGGAATAGATAATTCTGAGCTAACTGATAAAACGATTGGGCGAAGTGGGACTGGGCGAATTGAGACAAGGAATTTTTAGTTTGGGCGAATTTGGAATCGATAATTTTGGGCCAGATTATAATACGTTTGGGTGAAGTAGGATTGCGCGAAATGCAAATAAATTATTTTGGGCCAAACATTCTTTGGGCGAAATATTTGTGAGAAAAGGGTACATACCCTAATGGTCCCATAGCCAGTAATATTTAGGGGGTCGGAATATCGTAATTTCCCCCTAACTGCTGTTAATAAGATGAAATAAACAAATTTAAATTTTACATTGTATTCTTTATCTCCCTTTGTATAATCATCGATAAAAAATTGTCGGATGAATAGAATTCTTTCCAATGGGACTGGAAAATTATAGTTCAATCAATTGGGAAAATATATTTTTTAATTCGAACCATTGGGAAATCGGCCCAATTGGATTCTATCCAATGGGCATATACCATTAAGCTTACCTAACCGTATCCTAAATATATTAATATTTCCCTCCCCGAACTAAACCCCTGACTCTACCCCAGATTTGTGCCCCTCTGAAAAAACGCGCTTTTTTCTTATGTCCTGACCTAAAAAAAGAAACCACCTGATAGAATCCCCCCAGAAGTTTCTAGAAAACTTCGGAGGGATAAAGAAGGGAGAAGGATGAATGTCCTCGGACGGAAAACTTAATTAAGAGGACTCCAATCTCGGGTTTTTTTTTTTTTTTTGTTTCAAAACGAAGTAAATTTCTAAACTCTTTTGTTAAATAAACGGTAAAAGAAATAATCGTTATAAAAGTTTTCAGTCGGACTTTATAATAGTTCCAAAAAAATGTACGGGTAATATTCAAAAAACCAGGAATTTGTTCGAGAAAATTCTACTCTTTAATAAAAGATTTTTCAATCGCAACGATGCCTAGAAAATTGTCTTGGGTAGAATCTTCTTACGGAAGTTCAACGGATTCGGAAATGGAAGAAAAGGTAAATGTAATTGATAATTAAAATAGGCCAAATAGAAATCGGGGAAAGGGATAGAACTTATTAAAGAGAAAAATCGCTGTAGCCGTTCTTAAATCCCCATAAAAAGAGATCCCAGACGGGAAACGGTTACAAAAGGAATCAACATATATTCTAATAGTGACGTTTCCAACATGTTTAAAATACTTTGAAAAGGTTTAATTTAAAAAAGCAAGAGTAGTATAAATTAGAACTACATTAGTTTTGCGTTTGGTTAATTGGAAATATCGCTCCGATTAGGAAAACATTAAACCCGCCCTTGGATTAGTTTCGTCAAACATTTTGGCGGAACTCAGTCGAATGGGAATTCGATCGAATAATAATTTGGTGGTTAGTAGTATTCGGTACAATGATTGCCTCGCTGTAAACTATCGGATTTCAATGCAATAAGCACAAACCGTCGAAAAATCAATGAAATGTTTTGGTGAGTGGACTTTTTCCCCCATCAAACTACCCAAAATCGTATAGAAACCGTACCCTGCTTTTCAAATACGTTTTACTAAATTTCTGCTGGTTAAAATTTAACCCTGTTAAACTCGCATAGGTTGGGAACTCTTGGATTTTAATATGGAAATTTAAGATTTTCAAATACATTTTATTTTTCTGCTAGTCGTATATTTTATTAAATATTTTTTCCTAATTATTTCGTAATCATCGATATTTTATAACAAGTTATTTTTGAATGATTTGGAGTGTTATAAAACGTGTAAAGCGAATCTAAACTTACCAAAGGTCTCGCGGTAATGTTTAGTTAATTGCTAAAGTTGCGAATTAGTCTCTCTAAGCCTAAATCCGTTTTAAAAGAACTTAGCCTAATTTCGTAAATTTAATAATTAACCACCAATATCTTATAAGACTTTATCCAGTTTGATATTTCTCGTCATGTCTAACAGTCTATATTGTTTAAAAATAACTTGTTTCCAGAAGATATCTCTTTGTAAATTGTATCTAGAAAATACCGTGAAACAGCGGCAAAAATATTGTAATCTAATGAATATGACTTAAAAATATTAAAAACATCTTCTCGCTTTATAAAGTTGAATTTAGTTGATTTATAAACATTTTTTTTCTTCTAAACAGTAATATTTCATTAATATTTTACAGAATGTTTGGCTCTAGTGCTCAAGTTACTTGACCATCAAATTATTATAAGTCCATCCGATCGTTTGCTTGCAAAGATTTAATGTTTGCGCTCCCGGAAATTTAATTTTGTAAATCCCATCGGGTATACTTAAGCAAAGATTCTTGTCCCATTGGACCGAATCATAAACCCGGAGAAGTGCGGGTTTTGCGGTCGAATGGGATAGGCGGTTAAATGGGACAGTAGGTCCAATGGGATCCGGTTGAAAGAGAATCTATCCAATGGGACTGAAGCCTATTAACCTTGGAAGAAAGACCCTCAATGTTTTATATGGGGACGACGTCGAGTAGCAATGTTGATTTTGATAGCCTTATTCCCCACAGATCCTTATGAAACTCGGAACAAAGGTTCTTCAGGTTGGCATACAAAAATGAAGGAAACTTGGTTGTGTAGCAACAAGTACTATTTCAGTTATACGACTTAAAAGTATTATCTAAAATTATGCTAAAATAGACATTATCGCCTGATTGTGTGCTTCACTAAAAGTGGGCCTGTAAGGCAGGGAATATCTATCCATGGGGCTGGGCAGAATTATTAATACTACGTGGAACAACCGTGTAGTATGACGTTTTAACAACTACTATAATTTCTCCAAGGAAAACAACGTTTGTGGCGACGGTGAAACTACACATCTGCTTTTTTCAAAGCGTAGCTAGGCCGATCTCGTCTTCTTAAAAACTGAACGATCCGGCTGTTGTTAAAGCGTAATTCTGGCAGTTTCCCATTAGCGCCATTCTCATTAGCGCGGTTCCCATTTGCGCAGTTTCCCATTAGCGCGGTTCCCATTTGCGCAATTTACCATTAGCGCAATTCCAATAAGCACCGTTTCCCATTTGCGCCGTTTCCGTTATGGAGATAAACGTTTTATTACTTAACTTGCCGTGATTCTGTAGCGGAGTTGTTTAGCATAGACGGCTTCTAACCAGAAGATAGTCAGTTCGAGCCTACATTCGGAAAATGATATGTTATAATTTTCAATTTATTTGGTTCATGTAAATTTAAATAATAATTGTTCATTTCAGTTTTAATTGTTGTAAGTAGTTTCAGATATTGTAGGAAAAATTGGAAAAAAACTAAATAGGTTTGGGGTCATTTTTGCGTACGTGTTTCTGTTCAGTTTTGCATCATTTTGCTGTTTTCCATGTTGTGGGTCAGTTTTGTAAATTTTACGTCGGGTTTAATTACAGATTTAATTTTAATAGGTGTCAAGTTATTTTTTATGCTAAAATAATGGACAAAGTAGTACTACTAAATTTTAAATTTTCCATTTAGGTAATGCTCATTTGTTAATTCTCTTTTAGAAACGTTTTTGAATGTGATTCAGTGGTTTAGGATAAGTTAGGTTAGTTCTTCTGAGACAATAAATGCTCTAACAGGAAACCCTTGTGAAGGTATGGTTAAATAAAATTTAGGAAAGAGTGGTCTAGGACATAGTGGTTATTGGGAAACTGCGCTAATGGGAAATTGCGCAAATGGGGACGGCTCTAATGGGAACCGCGCTAATGGGAACGGCGCTAACTGGAATGGCGCTAATGGGAAATTGCGCAAATGAGAACTGCGCGAATGGGTACTGAGCTAATAGGAACTGCGCTAATGGGCATAATTCATACCATCAATCCAAACCGAACAATCCTGCTTTTAAAAAGCATAAGTAAGTTGTAGACTACAGCGTTTAATACCATAAGAGAAAACGGCGAAGCTATGGGTTCCTGCTTTACCAAAGTCCGCCGATCGCGACTTTGCGTGGACCATGACGGTGGGCATTTTTAACAATTTCTTTAACAATTATGAAAATTCTTAAAGGAATTGTAGAAAATTATCACTTTCATCCAAAAAGTTTAGCACAAGAAAAATGTAGAATTTAATAGTAATTTACTACTTTGCTCCATTTTCCTCGAATTTATTATAAATTTTCGAATTGACTAAAATTTTCCATTTAGTCCATTTAATGGTATTTAAATGAAATTCCCCGATTTTTTATGGAATTTAGAAGTAATTTTTCCATTTGGCTCCCTTTTCATTGACTCGGTGCAGGCAACCTTTTCAAAGTGCAATAAATTGATTTTGATGGAAAGGGAACATTTAATAAAGCGCGTGCTTTTAAAAAACCAGCTATACTCAATGATAAAATAACCTTAAATAAAATAAAGCTTATTTTTCATTGAGTAAACGTTTATTAATGTACGTTAAGGGTTCATCCGTAAATGAATCATTTCGTAACTCTTAAACGGCGCCCCGTACGACAAAACTTGATAGAACATTTTCGTCTTAAAATGATTCGCTGGAGCTCGGCCCTACCACCATTTTCGAAACACCCTGTATATTCAAAATTTAATTTCTTTAAGCCAATCACACTCGTTAACTAAATGGTTAAACAATTAACCTTGATTCAGTTTTTAGGGTGAATTTAATGGGTTACTCCTGATATTACAATAGTCAAAGGGCTATAAATGCAAGTTTCAGTTACCAAGAAAAAATTATATGTGTACTGTTTAATAAATTAAATTTTAAATTTATCATTTTAGGAACAATTAATAAAGCTCGGCTAAGCTTATAGTTTAACCATTTAGTAACACATTCAGGCACCTTTCTCTCTATGACTTCATAATCCGTATCAATCTTTCATTATTTAAATCTTTGTTTAACCATGAGAAGCACTGATAACCGATAAACTCGTATTTTTATTCAAACTTCCTTTCTCTCTATTAGCTAGAGTTCAAAAGATATTCGTTATCTATCTTCTGTTTAACAAATTATAGCGAACGATAGCTAGCACAGCAGGGTCCGGGGAAAACTTGTCCACGAGCCGAAGCTGTATTACTTCGACACAGCTTGTGGCCGTTGTCACCCCCTCGTAGCTCCGAAACCATAAATATTATCAACACAAATGATTCATCACTGTAAAGGGCCCGGCGAGTGGAACAACATATCCCAAATCCATGACCATACGAGAATTAGGAGTATTGTTTTGACATGTTTGAAGATAGCGAAAACTTTCTTCTCCTTCTCCTCATCCTCCTTCTTCTTCTCCTCCTCCTTCTCCTAGAAATTTTATGCAGACCGCTCTAGAGCTAAATCTATTGGTTATATTATGATGAAATTTCGAACGCATATTGGTATGGTCTTCTAGTTCTGTCATTCATAAACCGCAATGTGCTAAGAAAAATAGACTTTGAGTAATTGACCAAAGAGTTGGCCCCCACCCTGGAATTTTAGGTTTTGTCGTTCATGCTAAGTTCAATGTGATATAATGTAATAAAAAATATATATTTTATTAGTTTGTCTTGCAATAACTTTCGACCATCTAACCAAGAGCCTATATAGTCGAATTATTAGCTTATAAATATATATGATGTTCAGAGTGACCCCTTAAAGTGCGGACAAAAATTTAAATTTTGTTAAATTCAAGTTTTTCCAAGTTAGGCTTAATAAATGACTCCTAGGCATAATAGCGTAATACCGAGGGGCTAATCACTCTAAGAATCCCTGTACAGCGATTACGGATTACGCGTAATCATTTTAGCACTATCAAAGGCAGTGATTTTAAAGAATACTCGTAAGCCAAAGGTACAGCCTTTACACCGATTACGCTGAGTGACTATCCCCTCGCGCAATAAGTTTTTAGGTTATTACAATAATACGACCCGTCATGCTTCAAAAAGCTCATATGGTTTTCCAAAAGCCTTGCTAAACAAATTAAAGTTCTTACCAACTAACAGATTAAACAAATTAAAGCTCTTACCAACTAACAGATTAAACAAATTAAAGTTCTTACCAACTAACAGATTAATCAAATTAAAGTTCTTACTCAACTAACAAATTTAACAAATAAATTTTTCATTCTAGGCTTAAATAACTGCGATTCCACGACAATGTCTCTTATAATCAACTTAAACAAACAGTGCGGTCCAATTTGATTGGTTCTCAATTATCACGCGACTCGACTGATACACGAGTATTTCTCTCGCTTCAAAGGCGAAAAACCAGCGATAAGACTTTGTATAGGCTCGCAAAATCGGAAACCCGCGTTTTTGTGATCAAATACCATGGTAAAAATAAGATTCGGCAAAGAAAGTAGGCTTTCAGCTTCAGCTTTTCAACATTTCATGCACATGTGGAAGCCACCTTAATGATATAAACGGTCGTTAAATGAATTTTAAAAATTTGCGTTGATTCCCAATATTGCAAATTATAAATAGTTCGTTTCGTAAGTCGATTGTGCATTACATTTCAATAAATCGGTTGTGCATTACATTTCAATAGGCTCCCATAGAATAACAAAAGAAATCGCCTTGCTCAACGAGTACAAATCCTCTAATTTAGTTAAATATGGTCTTTATTGCTAAATTCAAACAAGCAATTTAAATTTTGGTACACTTCAGGTTAAATTCTGGTTATAACATTTGTTCTATTTGGTCGATCTCTTTTGACATTTTAATCATTTTTGACCGAATTAGTCGAATCTTTTCCTGATCGGGAAAGGTGATTTATTTGGTAGCTCGTTAATATGAAAAGTAAAACTGTCGTCACGGGTATGTAATTTCTCGTGATTAAATTGGTGAGTTTGGTGACAGATAAATTTGACAAGCTCCCCGAATCGAGTCAGCGAATGGCTGTCTACTTTATTGCATCGACTAAAAATTGAGTTTCAGAAGTTGAAGCTAATTTGGCTTGGAAAAACCTGTTTACTAAAGGCTTTCTTTCTACCGAAATCTCCATAATTTAAGGGATCAGGTTAAATTTTTTCATGATCCCATAATTCTAGGAATTTCTCAGGCTATAACGACGTTCCTGGTGGAAATTGTGGTGAACCTCAAAAAAGGGGAATGTAAATATACCCTTTAACTATTAAAGATAGTGTTGAACTTTAAGTACACAAATGATATTGATAGGAAAAACATTTCCTATAAGTTTTTAAATTCACGTAGTGTTTGAAAAAATACACCAATTACATTGTAATTCGTATTTTGGGACTTCGAAAGAAGTATTTTAGTGAAATGTTTTGGGCTTATAGTGACAATATCAAATTCACCATAAGATGGATTGAAAACGTAAATTTAGGATGACACTTTTTTTTAAGAAAAGTATCGTTCTTTCTAGCCCTTGAACGTAAGTTCTCCTTAAACGTCAAGATATTATATTGCTACCAAATCACATTGAATGAAGTCAAAAGTAAGTGGTTTAACTGCCTCGCTTATTGCTCAAGGAGAAAATTGAATTGAAGGCTCTTTCAATAAGCGCTAGTATATAATAATGGGGCGAAGCCAGTTCACCTAGAAAAATCAGTGAACTCCCATTTCCTCGTGTTAAACCCACGTTAATTTACTAAACGATTTTAAATTAAAAAACATAGTTACCTAAACTATTCTAGAAATGAGAATGTTTCTCGTATTATCAAAAGCGACATTTAAATGAGACCCGTCAGCATCTTAGCCATACTGTGCCTGCACCGCGGCCGGGTACTGCAAATATCAACGCGAGTTAATTTGTCAACTGACAGTCGTGTTTATTATAAAATATATTTTGAAATGTTTTCAAAATATTGACTTTAATCAGTTGAAGTTTGTCAAAACTAATCAGCTAAAAGTTTTCCACACAACATTGTTTCGCAAAGAAACGTCTAATAACAGAGATGACTGATCCAATCGAACTCAATTTTTTTGGTACTAATTAAAATAGACACGCTACCTGATTCGATTCGGGCCTTGCTAAATTGATCTTAACCCAAGCTCGCTAATTAATAATATTCAGAAATTTTAATATATTCGCGAGTTAGTTTTTCATACGGTGAAGTCGGTTTTTCTTTCGATATCAATGTTCTCACGTAGAATAAAGAAACAAATCGGCTTTCACAATGAGGAAAAATCAATTTTGGTGAAAAATGGTCGAATTGGAAATAATCCTTCCAAATAGACCAATGGGAAAAACTGAATTCTATCAAAATGGACCAAAGACATTCGTTTCGGTTCACTTTTGTTGAATTCAAATAGATTGAGATCGAAATGGAATGGTAGGTCGAAACTGTGACTTCAATGATAAAAAGGCCCAACGCAAGTAAATCCATATATCCTCATCTCTTAAAAGAGGCAAAACAAGCAATTCCGTTATCACAGCGATTGAGCGACAAGTTTTCTGTCAACTTGAAGTAAACAAAAATGGGACTAAAAGTTATTCTAGTGTACTGATCATTGAAACTGCAAATGATATGATACCAGTGCCACAAGTAAGAAGTAATATTCATTAAATGTTCATTATTGCTATTAATCAATATGCGCTTCAAAGCTATGCGATGGTTTCTTTTAAAACTTAATTTCAGAATAATACTAAGATTGAAATCGCACCACCTTCTAGTACAGAATCCCATCGGAATGTATTATATTCAACCAATGTTACTAAAATCTCGGAAGAATCTCACTTAATGGATAAAGCGGAAATTCTGGACCCAAGTGAAAATATATCCAGTTTCATGGATCTAGTATCTCATGGTTCTGATTTGACCCGCGAAGAAAGCAAAAGAAATGCAAGAGGCTATTGAAACAAACCCTTTTGAAAATCCTGGAAAATATGAATGATTATTTTTGCTAGTACAACAACTAGTCCAAGAAATTTAGCATTTTTTTGGAAATTAATTTGGGACAAATGTTTCTCAACAGAAATGTGTTCAGGGACATGCCCTTAGGTACCACAAGAAAGTTTGCCAAAATTTGTGAAGCGGAACATGTCAAAAAATGGCCGCCATTTTGTCAAATTTTAGTTTTTGAGAATATAGGCGAAATGAAACGAGATAGAGCATGAGGGCCCGGTTTCCTATCGAATGATTTACTTCTGTCAATGGTTTTGTTGGCGCCACGTACCGGGTATAGATGCAACACTCATGACAGTTCTGAATTTAACTTTTCTAAATATTGGCAAATACAATATTTTGTTTCATCGGTTGCAGGCCACAACCCCTTTAACAAAGATTTTTTCCATAATTTTGAAACCCTCCCCTTGGTACTATATATAACTTGAAATAAAATTTTGAGTATTTTATATTTTTTAATAGTCGTACTATCACTACAATGTTCATAGTTTTTTAATTACTATATATTTCGAATGAATCTATCTCATTTAACTCGTCTTCTTTAAATACATTTTGACAAGAAATTCCGTTGCAATAACCGCACATAGCCGAGCAGTTCATTAGACTCTGCCATTCGGCAGACTCTTATTCCTAGCTCTAGTTTTCCGTAGACGGCTAGCAGCTCCTCTGTTTGGGCTGTATTAACTCTAATGGGGCTTGGCCACCTCGTTCGCCAGATTTAACGCCGGTGGATTTTTTCTTTTGGGGGTATGTACAAAGCCTTGTGTACGCCACTGAGCCACCAACACTTGATAGCCTTCGAGACCGAATTCAGCAAGCGGCTGTTCTCGTTTCTCCCGAGATGTTAACTCGCGAAAGAGAAAACTGGCAATTCCGTTGTCGGCAATGTGTCAATGTCGACGGAAGACATTTTGAACATTTAATGTAATGCTTTGTTATTAAATTTGAAGAGTTTAATGTTTAAATTTAGAAATGTTTGATTAACTTCAATTTGGGCTATTTGGTTTCCGCAAGTGACATCTTTTTTTTCCTAATTAAATTAAATTAAATCCGTCATTGATTTCACTTATGCATTTCATTTCTCTACATTAAAACTGAAACCTTTGATTATTAAGTGGAACTGAAGTGAACTGATCCCAATAGCGCCTGTAAATCCCTTAACATTTCACTGAATAACAACAATGCGTAAGGGGAAGTATCTCGACTGGACGCCGGCGAAGGTTTCCACCCTGTATAGTTGATGGTCTTCCTTTAGAGTCTGTCAATAGCGAAAATTTCGCAGTTTCTCTTGGTTGAGTCAAGCGCCACAACTCGAATTCTGAACCTTTTTTTGGGAAACGGGTTATCACATGTTAACTAAGTTAAATCAAATCTGGGAAATTAACGAAAGTGGTCAAATTGCAAATCTTACTGAACTAATTGAATTTAGGGAAAATGATGATAATTTTGAAAAGCCACCAAAAAACCTAAAGTTGGGGATTTATTGGAACTGCAGTCCCCTTTGCAACGTAAGGGATGATTCTCTTCAACGATTGGTGGAAAATTTAAAAATAATTGCCTCGTGCAAAGAGTCAAACATTGTCGATGTATTCTCAAATATTGATCATTGCTATTTTAGGCCAGTGTATCACAGAAACGAAGAACAAAGTGCGCAGAAATTTGGTCATCCAATTTTTTGTTTAGAAAACAGTCAATGTCGAAGCACGATAAGATTGATCAGAGAACTGTTACCTCATTACAGGGGTTTGGACAAGCTTTTAAAGTACATGTATGCTGTTAGAAAAGCTGTGCTTGATTATATTAGATAACCGAGGCTATCCAAAGTGCTGATGCTACTGAGTTAAGGTCCACTCTTCATGAATTCCCAGAGTTTGCAAATACCTCTCAAAAGGCCAATTCAGAAACTACAAACGTTGAAAAAGACAACGAGGAAGTAGTATTACATGATAAACCCTCTTTGATCGACGAAGAGTATCTAAAAAACCACTATGAAAAGTCTCTAACTGTTTTAAAGATATTGGACAATTTCACGACACATGGTGTGCGTCGTGTGAAAGACTCAACCAAAAGAAAAACCTCAAATTAATTCAAAATATTCTTAAAAAGAGAAAATGGGAAGAAAATGAAGCCTTTCAAACACTAACCGCGGCTTGGCTCATGCGATACCCAGAGAAATAAGACTTTCAGTTATTTGAGGAACTGTATTTGTGTCCATTTTGTTTGAATAACTTGTCAAAGAAAAAGGTTCCGTCTATATGCTTCCTCAATGGTCTACAAACTGATCCCGTACCTGAAGAATTTAAAAAACTTAATTTCTTTGAAAAAATCCTAATTCAAAAAGCCAAAGCTTTCCAAACTGTCATCAGATTGGGAACCAAAATGAAAACTTTAAACCATTCTGGCTTGGCTAAAGCGATTAGGGGGAAGATTTTATACCTCCCAATGCCACTACAAAGTAATGTTGACCTCATTCCGCCATGTCTACCTTCCGATCACGAATTGGTCATACTAGTAAATGGACAGCCAACCAAGTCTGGCAAAGTCTCGTGACATTGGATCATGTTCGAAAAGCTTTGATTAAGCTAAAAGAAATTAATCCTTTATATAGAGATATTAATACTGAGGAGTGTACTACGGATTATATTTGTGGAACTAATCAAAATGATCCACATAATTTCGCAATTCGACCACAGCCTGAATCTATTCTTAGAAAGCTATCAGAGGCTGAACTGAAAAATTTATTCGACCATTTTACTGTACACCCAGTAAATTCCAAAAATCCTACAGATTTATTAGAGGCGTTCCAAATGAAAGGAGTTGAAGGGGAGCCACTCAGTTATTTTTAAAAAAAAATTGGATGTTTTATGTTTCCCGGATTTATTTCCAACTGGTGATTATGGAAAACATTCAGACAGGCCTTTTGGACCTTTGACTGATGCGGACTACGCAGCTTCAAGAATTATGAACAAAGACAGACGATTTTCATTAAATGAACAGTATCTCTTTCACTGCTTCTACGAGAGTGAAATTAAAACTTTGGCTGGTTCAATTAATTATATGCTTCGAATGACTAAAAATGCCCCAGTTTCGGTCTATAATTGGTTTATAGCCAGTAGCGCAGTTTCCCGAAAGCGCAGTTCCCAAAAGCGCAGTTCCTAAAAGCGCAGTTTCCCAAAAGCGCAGTTCCCAATAGCGCAGTTCCCAATAGCGCAGTTCCCAAAAGCGCAGTTCTCCAAATCATTTCTCAACCAGAGACGTCCACGAAATACTCCTATACTTGACCCTAATACCTTGAACATAAGACAAAATCTTTCATAGTTAATTTTTAAGTTAATTTTAAATCTCTTTTTAAAAGAGTTCGGTATATAATGTCGAAAATCATAATCTCGAATGACAGATTAAATAGCCTAACCTACACTACCGTAATCTAACCTAACCTTACCTAAAATATTTTTGTAAATTTTCAGCATTAGACGTCCAAAAACTGAGCCCGCAATTATAAGAAAATGAGTTTATACGAATGACAGATTAAATAGCCTAACCTACACTACGGTAATCTAACCTAACCTTACCTAAAATATTTTTGTAAATTTTTAGTATTAGACGTCCAAAAACTGAGCCCGCAATTATAAGAAAATGAGTTTATATGAATGACAGATTAAATAGCCTAACCTACATTACCGTAATCTAACCTAACCTTACCTATGCTATTTAACCTTACCTATGCTATTTAACCTTACCTAAAATATTTTTGTAAATTTTTAGCATTAGACGTCCAAAAACTGAGCCCGCAATTATAAGAAAATGAGTTGATACGAAAAAACCCTTTTGGAAATGCGCAAATGAGAATTGCTCTTTTGGCAACCGCGCTTTTGGGAAACTGCTCTTTTGGCAAAACTGCGCTTTTGAGAAACCGCTCTTATGGGAGTGCGCAAATGGGAACTGCTCTTTTGGCAACTGCACTTATGGCTACATACCCTATAATTTGATGCAAGGCTTCGAAGCTAAAGATAAAGATCTTCAATCTAATTTGGCTGGTTTCATGTCAAATATGAAAGGAACCCAAGAGTATTTTTTAAAGCGAAGAGGTGAACTAAAAACCATGATGAACGAGTTTGGTGCTCCAACTTGGTTCATAACCCTTAGTTGCGCAGAATATGATTGGTTAGATTTACACGACCACATTAGAAAATTCGATAATAACCCTGCCGGAATGAACTCTAATGAACTATGCGCATCCGACCCGGTCTCTGTTGTGCTTCACTACCACAACCGCTTCCATTCAGTGTTTAGAAATCTAATTATGGATAAAGAAAATCCATGTCTTGGGAAAGTGGAGAATTATTTCTGGAGATTCGAATACCAAGGCAGAGGAGCGCCGCATTATCATTTTGTTCTCTGGATTAAAGACGCTCCCAAAATTGCCCAATCCTCGCCAAAGGAAATAATTAATTTTATTTTGAATCACGTTACGTGCGCAATTCCAAACCCCATTAAAAGCCCAACTTTGTATCAATACGTAACCCGATACCAGACACATAAGCACAATTCCACTTGTCTCAGAAAGATAAAGACTAAAAATGGATTCACCACGAGGTGCCGTTTTAAATTTCCAAGGCCAATTGCCAGTGAACCGAAACTAAATGAAGTTCATTCAACTATCCGTGGCTATAAATCTTCAAAATCGGCACGACGCCTTTATGTCCTTCCAAGGACCCAGTCCGAAGTTTACGTTAATGATTATAACCCAGTTTTGCTTTTGGCTATGGGATGTAACATGGATATCAAGTACGTCTCAGATAACGAGATGTCTATTGTCACTTACGTCACTTCTTACTTGACCAAAAAAGAAAAATCTGACCAAATAGATTTATGGAAAGAACTTGCTGACAAGAATGCTTGTAGTCGACTCTGGACGATAGGTTTGAAAAAGCTTATGCACCGAGAATTTGGAGCTTATGAAGTGGCTGATCGGCTTTTAGGTCACCATTTGTACGAAAAGAGTGCCGGCATACTTTTTGTTAATACTGGAAGAAAAGAAAACCGACTGCGCTTGCTGAAAAAAAATGTGAACTTGAAAAACTGAAGGAAACTGACCCACACAGTTCAAATATTCACATGAGAAGCATGGTTGATGACATTTACCCCTCACGACCCGATCAGTTGGAGGTCTGGAGCCTTTATGACTTTGCAAGGTTCTGGTATCGGACTCCTGATCAAAATAAAACTGAGAATACAGTTGAACTAAAAAATGGTCTTGGACATTTGAAGAAGAGAGTTAAACCGTATCTCATACAGCACACAAGACATGACCCAGACAAGTCTGACAGTGAAAAAGAAAATTACTATCGGGTACTTCTAATGCTTTTCCTACCATTTCGCGATGAAAATGAACTGTTGGGGTCCCTTGCCAGTTACGAACAATCTTTTCAATACCATCTCCCTCAATTGAATTCAATGATGGAGTATCATGAAAAACTAACTATGCTTAGAGAAGGGCAAAAAAACTGGAAAAGAAACTAACACAAAATACTGATCCACAAACTGAAAGCCAGAATTTCCATGATATTGAAAACAATTTTCAAGGTCAAGACTGTAACCAACTCGAATATGCCATGCGAGGAATTCAAGCAGCCATGGTTGGTAACTTTAAATTTTCCTCATAAAACTTGACTAGTCACATTTCTCAATTGCAAAAGGATCAGTTGGAAATTTTTAATAAAGTGCAAACTCATTTCTCTGATGGCTCATCAGATGTAAACCTCATTATGTTTATTAGTGGTTGCGGAGGTTTCGGTAAAAGCTTTTTGATTAAAGCTATTCAAATGTTTGTTTGCCATCAATACAATGAACCACAGTGTTGCATTAGCAGCCCCAACTGGACTGGCCGCGGTAAATATTGGGGGTATGACTTTTCATCGACTACTAATGCTTCCAGTTGAACATGGAAAAACAGCCTCGTATAAGAAACTTGACCCTGGTAAACACCAAATTATGAGAAACACTTTGGGTAAAATGAAGGTACTCATTATCGATGAAGTTTCGATGGTCTCGTCTTTGCTTTTAGTATACATTCATTTGCGCCTTTGTGAAATCACTGGGTTTGACGACAAACCATTTGGCGGTATCTCGCTTCTCGCTTTTGGAGATCTTCTTCAGTTGCAACCCGTCAAAGGAGATCCTCCTTTCAGAGAACTAAGCCACATAGAAGTTCGTCAACGAATTGGTTCAATCGGTGCCTTTAATCTTTGGCGTGACAAATTCCAATACGATGAACTAACTATAAATAAGAGACAAAAGAATGACTTAGCGTATGGTGAGCTTCTTGGTAGAGTGAGGACTGAGGATACCACCGAAGACGACATTGCGCTTTTAAAGACAAGGATAATTCCCAACTCTGCTGATATCAAAGGCAGTAGCGGAATACTACAGTAACCTCATGAAAGAAGGCAAAACTCCTGTGTGTTTGCTACCAACAAATAAAATGTGCAAACAAATAAATGACATTATGGTTGATAAATGTGAGACTCGAAAATTTGAGCTTTTGGCCATTGATTCTGGGCCAGGAATGAAAGAACAGATTAAAAAATTGGAAGCGAAAGCGTCAGAGACGGCGGGCTTGGAATCTCGGCTTCTGCTCTGCGAAAATGCTCGAGTAATGTTAAGGAGAAACCTTTCAATGGAAAAAGGTATGGTTAATGGTAGTCTTGGTACCGTCAAAGCCCTTAAAACCGATTTCGAAGAAAACGTCAAGGCTATAAAGATAATCTTTGACAATGGAATTGAAGAATATATTGAGAGAGCCGATGTAAAATTTGAAATGATGAAAGACCTTTATGTGCGACGCTCTCAGTTTCCAATAGTTTTAGCATACGGCATTACTATTCATAAGAGTCAAGGCATGACTCTAATTTGCGCAATCATAAATATTGGATCGTCAATCTTTCAAAATGGCCAAGCATATGTCGCTCTATCCCGAGTAAGCTCTTTAGAAGGAGTCCATCTTCTGGATTTTGATGTCACTAGCATTTGGGCTTGTTGAAAAAAAAACAAACAATTAAATGGCCTACTTTGACATACTGACCTACCGTCCACTTATGATTAGATAACAGATAGGGGGAGCCTACATTATATAAACCAATGTTATCTTATCATTTCTTGCTCTTTTAGTTCTACCTCTTCTTCGAAAAGTAATTTAAATATTTCTCCCGGAAAACGATGTTATAATAGTTAATTAATAATTTATACTTTAAATTAATAACCTCTTTACAATGTTTCTAATACAAGTTAAAGATATATACCAATAAAGGTTAATATACAGTTGTGAATAACTATCGTCTAGTTGTTTGAACATTATTAGTCAACATACCTTTCAACATGGTAGCAGAGCGTGGTTACGTTTCACGCATCAATCAGCCCTGTAAGAAGCGCGCCAGTGAATGTTGAACTTCAATCAACCAGAACGATAAGAGTGCCACTACCGCAATTTTCGGAAGTCGGCCATCAACGCAAACCGATAAGTATAAAGTACTTGTTTTGGAATTGTAGCAGAAGTTTAAATTAGTTGAGTCAGGATGGCCGAAGTAAATATGTTTTCAATGGGTTCAATCAAGAAATTAGATTCATATAATTTCAAAACTTGGTCATATGAAATAGAGATGGTATTGAGGGCCAACAATGTCTGGAACATCGTAATTGGAAAGGAGTCTTGTCCTGAGAGTGACGTTGGAAATAAGTTTCAAATCAGGGAACAGAAAGCTTATTCAATAATAGCATTAAGCCTGAGTGAAGAGGTTCGGGGCATTACTACAAATGAAGATACTGCAGTAGGTGTATGGGCCGCCTTAAATAAAACATTTACACCTAAGTCAAGAGCCAGGATAGGGGCCCTGATGAAGGATTTCGCAACCATAGAGTAAATGGAAGGCGAAACAATGGCCATTTACATAGGAAGACTTACTCAGATTCAAAAAGATTTAGCTGAAGCTGGTGAACCAGTATCGGATAATTCTATGGCTTATAGACTAATACTATCATTACCCGAATCTTACCAAATGTTGGCAGAGTATTTATATTTATTACCAGATTCGGAATTCACTCCTATCCACATCAAAAATACATTATTGGCGGAGTATGGAAGAAGATCCTTGACCACCAACCGTACAGCTAATGCCCTCGCTGCAAGTTCAGTACCAAAAGCAAAGGTTCCTGATAGCAAACAAGAGTCAAATACGAATCATCAATATAGATTCAATGGAGTTTGTTTTAATTGCGGCAAGAGAGGTCATAAAGGGAGAGAATGTCGTGGACCACTAAAAGAGGAAATCAACAGTCTTACAGAATAGCGAACGATGAGAACGAGAAGGAATCGAAACGCAACCATAATGCACATTTAGTCACCGCTTGCGTTTCCGAATTTCAGTCAAATCAATGGATAGTAGACTCAGGAGCTACTCACCACTTCTGTAAGAATAAAGATTGGTTCCTCAACATGAAACCCATCACCCAGGAAGTTGGCATCGGTGAAGGTCAAACGAAAGCTACAGGGACTGGGGATATTTTGCTCCAAATTGATAAATTAGAATTACGCTTAACGAATGTTATCTATACTCCAAAGTTGCGGCATAACTTGATTTCTGCAAGATTATTGGATATCGCAGGTTTCAAGGGAGTACTGTTCGATTCCAAGTTCACCGTTTACGATGCCAAAGAACGTTTCCAGTTCCAAGCGAAGTTACAAAATAACTTCTACATCGTAAACGCCGACATCATCAAGAAAGGTCCAGAAGCGCTAAATTTCGAAGGAGGGACAAGTACACGACTAAAAGGGATAGATTTATGGCATAGCAGACTTGGTCACGTCAAAGAAAGTGATCTGAAGTACCTGGTAAAACATGAGATGGTACGAGGAATCGACTCATTATCCGGAAATATGGACATATGTATACCATGCAAAGTCAGTAAGAGCAACAAACAGCCGCATAAATCCAGAGACGGAATAAGAAGTCGGCAGGTCCTTGAGTTGATTCATACAGATGTTTGGGGTCCAGCTCCAGTTGGTTCACTCGGAGGAAACAAATACTACGTCACATTCATCGATGATTACAGTCGGTATATCACTGTGTACACGATAGCAAGGAAGAGTGATGTCTTCCTCTGTTTCAAGAAGTACCAGGCTAAAGCGGAGCGGCTGACAGGAAAGAAACTAAAAGCGATTCGTTCGGACAACGGGATGGAGTATTGCGCAAATCAATTCAAAGAATATTGCGTCGAACAAGGTATTAACACGAGAGGACCAATGTCTACTCGCCATCTATGAACGGAGTCGCAGAAAGGGTAAACAGAACCCTTTTGGATATGGTCCGAACCTTCATTGAAGACTTTAAGTTACCGAATCACCTATGGGCCGAGCTAATTTGTACCGCCACGTACTTGAAGAACAGAGTCAAGCACTCACAATTTAAAGACAAGGTCCCACTAGAAATCTGGATGGGTAGGCAACCCGGAGTAATGCACTTGAAACGAGTTGGGTGTCTAGCCTTCGTGAATATCCCAAAACAACGTCAAGAATCGAAATTACATAACCGCGCAAAGATGGGCATCTTCGTTGGATATGCACATTATACTAGAGGATATCGAATTTATATACCAGAAGTTAGAGATGTCATAGAATCCAAACACGTTACTTTTGAAGAAAACCAGTCAGGAAGTCAATGTCTGAAAAAAGGAAGCATGAAAGACGAAATCAATTTTGACTGGTCAGTATTTGAACCTGAAGAGAAACTGAATAAATCCACCGAGGTACCACTGCCAGACGAAAACGTCACGCAATATACCAGCAACAATGGTCTAGTTGATGGTTGGAACAGAGAGATATCAACACGAAGAAAAGGTTTTTCCAGAGGACGAAAAACCGTTTATTATCGTCACCAACCTAATGGATCCAGGGTCAAATCAGAAGCAGAGTTACAGGCGTACCTCCAGAAAAGTGGAGTAAAAGCCGATGTTAAGTCATTTGACTTCTCGATCTTGAATAAAAACGTCACTGCACTACCTCGTCAAGACGAAGAAACAATCCAGGAAGAATTAGTTGCAGATAGTCCCCATGACAAAACACAAGAACCACTTCAGCTGGAAGAATCTGATTCCGAAGACTCGGAATATGAAGATGTTAATGACGAAATACCGGAAGCGAACTGTACCGAAGTAATAGTTCCAAAGACTTATGAGGAAGCACTTAACTCGCCACAGCGTAAAGATTGGACCGAGGCAATGCAAGACGAAATGGCAGTTCTGGATGAGAGAAAAGTCATGGAGAGCGTTCAGATTCCAGCGAATAAGAAAATCATTGGGTGTAGATGGGTCTACGCTTTAAAAAAGGACCACGAAGGACACATTATTCGTTATAGAGCTCGCCTCGTAGCCCAAGGCTATAATCAAGTTGAGGGAATCGATTATAATGAAACGTTTGCACCGGTCGTCAATTTTTCTCTCATTAGACTGTTCATCGCTCTGTTCGTTGTAACTCTTGGATGGGTCCATTAAGAACGCTTATCTATACGGGAAATTGGAACACGACGTTTTCATGAAAGAAGTACCAGGGTTCAGATCAAAGAATAGTCCGAATCAATGCCTGAAGATTACAAAAGCACTTTATGGATTACCTCAAAGCGGTCGGAAATGGTATGAAGAAATGGATAAAGCATTCAAGGAATTAGGATTCCGGAAACTAATTGGAACTAATTGCGTATATTTCATACCTTTTCGAGCAATCATATTGGTTTATGTGGATGATTTCGCCATTTTAGCTACAGACCAAGATAGTCTTGGAGATGTACAACGTCGTATCTCAAAGAAATACCAGATTACAAACCTTGGCCCAATTAAGAAACTACTCGGAGTCGAATTTGAGGCTCGAATGGATGGGTCAATGAAACTACATCAATCCAGTTATTGCAAAGAACTAGCGACCCGATTTAAAGTAATCTGTGACGGTAAAGAAAACCTCCCATCAAAACCTAGCGACATATTATCAAGAAAGGACTGTCCAAATACTGAGGAAGAGAAAGTGAAAATGAAACAATATCCATATCGCTCTATAATAGGATGTTTATTGTTTTTGGCGCAACGTACGCGTCCAGATATATTGTTTACGGTAATCTCTTTATCCCAATTCAATAGTAATCCAGGCATTATCCATTGGAATTACCTCCAGAGATTACTACGATATGTAATTACCACGTCGGACACTGGAATTATTTATTCTCCGAATCAGGAGCAGTCTATATTAGCATATACCGATAGCGACTGGGGATCTAACCGCGATACAAGAAGATCATGCTGCGGTTTCGTTTATTTTCTTGGATCATCACCGTTTTCATGGAGGGCTTTCTACCAGAAATCCGTATCAAGATCAACAATGGAAGCAGAATTCGTTGCCGTAGCCGAAGCCGTCTCGGAACTTATATGGCTTAAACAAATATTCCACAGTCTTCAAGGATTCAACACTACAATATACAAGACATTGCCCACAATCTACTGTGATAACCAGTCAGCGATTCAATACTCACGCAACGCCATCGAAAACAACAGATCAAAACATATTGACATTAAGTTTCATTTTGTACGAGAACAATTAGAAGCAAACAAATTTATTATGAAACATGTATTTAGTAAGAAAAATGTTGCGGACGTATTTACAAAATCTTTACCTAGAGAAAGCTTTAATAACTGTGTAAAATTGTTACATTTAGATATCTAGGTCATTGTGCCAAAGAGGGGGAGTGTTGAAAAAAAAAAAAAAACAATTAAATGGCCTACTTTGACATACTGACCTACCGTCCACTTATGATTAGATAACAGATAGGGGGAGCCTACATTATATAAACCAATGTTATCTTATCATTTCTTGCTCTTTTAGTTCTACCTCTTCTTCGAAAAGTAATTTAAATATTTCTCCCGGAAAACGATGTTATAATAGTTAATTAATAGTTTATACTTTAAATTAATAACCTGTTTACAATGTTTCTAATACAAGTTAAAGATATATACCAATAAAGGTTAATATACAGTTGTGAATAACTATCGTCTAGTTGTTTGAACATTATTAGTCAACATACCTTTCAACAGGGCTGATAGAAAAGCTATTGATGAATATAACCGCCTGACAGCTTTATACAGAAATGATCTACCTCAAATAAAAAAAACCACCGCGAAAACCAAATAGACCTACAGGTCCTCTGTCTAAGCCCTCGCTTTCATCCTTTGAAATTGATTCTCTTCAAATTGCTACCAAAAACATTGCAAGGAAGACAAATATTTCAATCCCTCGAAAGATACCGCGTGTTACTAATGAAACAAAAGGTTTTGTTAATCAAGATAACTCCTGCTACGCAGCCTCGTTATTGCAAATCCTATTTAAGATCCCAGAATTTGTTCTTTCTCTCAAACAGCGGGTGTTTAATCCAGGTCCAACAACCAGGGCATTACAAAAATTATTACTTGAGATTGAAAACCCCGAGTCAGATTTTTAAAGACTAACGAAGTTAGACAAACCCTGGATGAAAGATTTAGAAATACGACTCAAGAAGATCCCACAGAATTTCTAGATAATTTGCTTCGAAATTTGGACGAAGAAAATGTTCCAATCACAAACATTTTCGCTCATAAAGCACATTACCATGAAATATGCACTCAATGTGGTCAAAGCCGAGATCTTTACACAAACCCTACCCCAGGTAAAGTCTTCTTTGTAAATTTACCTTATTCCTATGAAAATAGGTATAGCCCTGTTGAATTTAAAGATCTCATTGAATCTTTTCAGCCGATGGATCAGCAATGTTTACAATGTAAAACAACGCCGAAACAAAGACGAATGCTTTTACATTCTTGTGATAAATATTTAATCCTATGGTTTGCTAGATTTTCCATTTACCAAACCAATGATTTTTTGACCTATTTTAAAATTCACTCGCCAATTAAGAATTACAATTCAAACAAAGTCACTATAAATGGAATAACTTTCAAGACCAAAGCAGCCATCCTTCACGTAGGTGAAGAGGTTAATCATGGTCATTATTTCTCTGCAATTAAAAAACACGACAAAGGATGGCTTGTTTGTAATGACAAAAGAATTGATAATAGAGAGAATTTTTTCCCAAACCTTAAAAATGTGTATTTTTTACTCTTAGAAAAAATATCCCCATAAAATCGCAAATTACACAGATAAATTCAACTAAAAATCACTGAACACGCTCTCTCTTTACACCAAAAGATGGGAATATTTCAAATACACTACTTACACAAGCACTCTTTAAACAACCCAGATAAAACAGACCCTTGAAAAATCACGAAACATCTCTACCCAATTATGGCTTTTCCAAATGCAATTTTCTAAAATTATTGCCTTATATCGTTGCATATGGACTTTACTTCCATTCGTAATCATTTATTTTCAGTTAACGAGACCCAGCTTCATAAAAAGAGTCACTGATTTATCTTCTTGATTGTTTAGCCATGGCTGCTTTTACGCTAAGCCTAATTCGGAACAAATACCATTTCACAGTATAACTGACTTTAAAACAAACCCATTCAGATCAACCAAAAAAATCATAGAAGCCAGGAAATTTATTGTTATCAAGACACACCTTGTTAAATTGCAATTTCACTAAATGTGTATCAAAAATCATTCCATACGAGCTTTACTTTGTAATTTTTTTAATATTAGTTAATTGAGAGACCCATCATCATAACAAAAAGTCCTTGACCATCCTTCACATTCAGGAAGTTAATGATAACCTAGACTTAGTATAAACAATAACAATATAAAGTAAAATGTCTGAAATTGACTGTCTTACGCTAAGCCTAATTTGGGACTACTACAGTTTGAAAGTGTAAACAAAGTTTAAGCGCGCCATATAAGAAGAACCCATGCAGATTACAAAATCCTCGAAAAGGCCGCTAAATTTGTCTTTTTAAATACAATTTACAAAAACCAGTATCCAAAACCATTGCATATGGATTTTACAGGCATCTGAAATCATTTTAGTTTGAGTTAATGAAAGACCCATCTTGATTACAAAGAATCCCTGACCATCCTTCAGATTCAGGAAGTTAATGAAAAACAAGGCTTACCATAAACAATAACTATATAATGTCAAATGCCTGACATTGAGCTCTCTTACGCTAAGCCTAATTTTGGACTAATAAAAGCTATGGGTTTTAAAATGATATTTCTCAAAATCAATTGCATATGGGCAATACTAAAAACTTTAGGTATGGTGTATTTTATTATATTCCCTTTTATTTATTTTTTTTCTTCCAAAATAGTGAACGTTCATTTTGTCTTTCATTTATACAAACTGTGTCGTGCAAATATTTAACTGAAAAAAATGAAACTTTTATCAAACCTGCAGAAAAGAAATTGGCTCACTTCGGAGATTGCCCAAAACTATGTATGGGCGTCATTTAAAAGTAAGTTTAGTAACCTTTTCCCCTCACTCCGGTGGGAGCCCCTAGTCAGTCCCATACATTGATATTTTTCAGGGACACCCTCCCGGGACACTAGAGGCCCCAAAAAAATCGGACCCCTTAGACAGCTACTTACTTTGCCTTATTAATTATCTGGTTAATTGCCCTTATGTTCATAACCATAATTCATTTATTTAAACCCTTTCAAACAGGTCCCCTTTAATGAGCCCCGCTCTTATCTCAAGAATTACACAACCTACAGAAATCACCTTGTTTAAATCATTTCGGATCCAAGCGTACACCTTAAATTCATTCATTATTATTATTATAGTGGAAGAGTTACGGATGAACTCATGTAAGTTAAATTACCTGGCCACTTCAATTTCAAATATTTAATAAACTGCTGGTTCATTACAGAATGATGAAACAATTATTTGAAATTTCTTCAATAACACACGAAAGGGGCATTTCAACTTGCATTTTGAATGGCCCAATCGTCTCCTAGAACAGCCTCGGCGCAAATATTTTTCGATACGGTTACTGACCTTGCACTTCAACAGACACTTACCTCTCCTGGATCCCTTTATTTATAAATGATCACCGTTCTATCCCAGACAACCCTCCTGGCGTGGATTATCTCGCTGTTACTGTCACCCTCAACTTGCCTAGGCCATTCGTTCAGCGGATTCGACGTACTGCACTCTGCAATACCTATCTCGCTTTGTATAATCTTCTCTATACAGAACGCTATGCTCCTTGAGACAAAGCCTTTTCTTCGGCTGATATAAACGAGACTTGGGAACTATGTCTGGACATATTCGGGCTTGCGTAAACGATAATATTTCGTCTATTTCCATTCATCTCCCGTTCTTATTGACCCTTTGGTGAAACTTTTTAACTTATCGCTCTCGCCGTATTCCCTTCCTTCAGGATGGAAACTAGCTAACGCGGTTCTAGTTTTTAAAGAGTCCGATAACCGAAATAATCTCTATCGAACTACCGCCCTATATCTCTGTCATCCGTTCTTGGCAAGTTACTGGAATCCATAATTTACGAGAAGCTCAACAACTTTCTACAACACAACTCGGCTCTTCCAGCCTCGCAGTTCCCGATTCATCTTGCAAGATAACGTTTCTTAAGGTTTTCAATGGGGCGTCAGAAAATCTAGTTTCATGGTCATTACAGGAAGCCGACTTGACGAGGAAGTACATAACCGATTAAATAACGTCCGCATCTCGCTAAGAACGTTTCGTCGGTGGAGCGAATACATCGTAATTTCACTCTATTTTACCAAAAATCTCCTCGAGAAAATGTACTCCGCCACATCCCATACACCAAACGTCACTAAATGGCCTTCGACTTTGGCCAATTTCCGTTCGTCGAGTTCTTTGCGATATGTTCACCCTCGTGAGATTGGTCAACTCAACTGTTTTCATCTTCAACATTACATGGCCCTGTATTCCCGGCGGCCTTGCCCTACGTACAACATTAAATTCGTCAGATTCTTGCCCTACGGGAATTCATTTTTCATTCGCGCGAACATGGAACAAAAGTTGCCTGCGGAAATAAGGGACACTGCTGCCGAATACTCAATAAATCAATTTCTTATGCTTCAAAATTTTTCTTTCATGTTTCACTTCTTCTAAATTCGTAAAATTTATAGAATAGAATCGTTTTTATGATTATCACTAATTGATTTGTGTCAATTTTCTTTCAAATTTAATTTTAATTAATTTTCCACTCTTGTATAATTATTTCAGTTGAGTCTGTATAATTGAATTTCTCTATATAATTGTATTTCCCAATATAATTGTATTTCTGTCAACCAGCCAGAATAGGCACGAAGAGGTAATTGTTTGCTTTCTCAACTTGTTAATACAACTTTCAATGATACGTTCACACTTGCCACTTTGCATGAAAACGTTTTCAAATATTTTTTCAACATTAAAATAAATTTTCCAATGCAACTGTTTTCTTTATTGACAAACTAACTCTACAGTTCACCCAGGCTACTTTTTACAAAGGGACAAATAATAGTTAAAAAACCTTGTTGCCATGCAACAAGAAGGAACAGGTTATTCCTAACGTAAGTAGGACTCAAGGAGTACTACTTTCACAGTTGTAATTACAACTTTGAATTGACAGATATGATTATCATTCCGAGAACACCCATCACAACTTTCAATGGACATATATTATCATTTTAAATGGGAGTGCCATTGATCCAAACCTTTCACGAATAACTCTGCGAAAATTCATGTTATAGAATGTAACAAGCATCACCATTTCCAAAACTAAGCGATTGGGAAGTCTTGGGTACAGCATAATAGACCAAGTAGAAATTTTCGCAGAGTTATTCGTTACATTTTTACCATTCTTCAAACCTTTAACTTCCTACATTTGCATGCGTCGATTGTAGGAGCCATTTTGACGTTTAACGAAGAAATAGAAGGCTGACATCATTAGGCCTATTATTTCCATACTCAGCACAATTTGTTTTACCTAAATTTAATTCGAATGCTTAGCAATGCTAAGAGTAGAATATTATTTGGGAGCTAAAAACTGAGTGAACTGATTTTTAAAGCAAAATTACGGTTAAATGCAGTCATGAGTGTTGCATCTATACCCGATAGGTGGCGCCAACAAAACCATTGACAGAAGTACATCATTCGATTGGAAACCGGGCCCTCTACACACATGGTCCAATGACCTAATGCTCTATCTTGTTTCATTTCGCCTATATTCTCAAGAAACTAAAATTTGACAAAATGGTGGCCATTTTTTGACATGTTCCGCTTCACAAATTTTGGCAAACTTTCTTGTGGTACCTAAGGACATGTCCCTGAACACATTTCCGTTGAGAAACCTTTGTCCCAAATTAGTTTCCAGAACAACCCATTTTTAAATTAATTTTCCTGGACTAAACTGAGTTTTTCCAATTCCAAGAGCAAGAGACCTAAAAAATGGCACTCCTGTATATCAAGAGCAAATATGCCAGCCACATCACATGATTAAAAGGCTTATTCATTATTCCAAATGCTTTACTGGCAATTTCAACCTTTTTGACTATAGCTTCATTGAACAATCTTCGAGTAAAGCACTGGTAAAACTGGTATTTCTCATTTTCATCTAATACTATTCATTATAAAATTAATTACTGAAATATTGAAAGTTTCTTATATTAACTTATTGTTAAACCAAAAAAATGACGTTTCTAACGACTGATTTTGTTATTGCAGATCCAAATGTCCCTAGGTCATAAACCTTCTAGTTTTAATACTTAAAAAAAATAAACAGTTCTTCCGAAAAACATACTTTTACAGGATTTCCAATAATTTCGTGATACTAGCCTAAAAAGTACATGAGCTTAAACAAAATATTGGTATTTTTGAACAATGAAAAACTTACTCTCATATTTTCAATAAGGTATGTAGTATCAATACTCTCCATTTGTTCCGCATCATTTTTAATGTTTTTAAAAAATACATCATTTTGACTAGATTTACTAGAACCAAGATTAGAGGAAGTTTCTTTGTATTTTGTGATTCTTTTGATAATTACAATTTAGTTACGGTGATAACGTGTTTGTAGCTGCAAAAGCTTAATGAACGCTACCAATATTTCGTAAGAAAAATCAAATTACAGTATTCTACTAGTGGCTTAAATTTATTGAACAATAAATAATATCACTTACACCTTTACAAATATTTTGTGGGTCTCAGAAAGTAGGCATTAATTGATTGCTTAAAAATATATTTTTTAACCTGTTTTGAGCCGATATCGTTCCCTCCTCTTAGAGAAGATTTAATAGAAACGGGGAAGTTTGCAACTATCAGAAATATTATTTAATATATTATAAAATTACTTTTCCCGTTTCGGCTGAGTATTGCGAATGAGAAAAATATAATTAGATAATCTTAAAAATATTAAATGGTGCATCCATCACGTCATCAGATATAAATATTATCATAATACAGATTGAGAAATCGGAGCTTAACTTACCAGTAGAACTTTGAGAAAATCATTAAAGAAGGTTCTAATTGTTTGTAAAATTTCTCCAAATGTCTGAAATAGGTTTGTGTGTGTCAAAGACTGCTAAGCTTTATTTTGCCAAGCCTGAGAAGCGAACTTGCGAACAGTAACATGTGAATCGGTTTTAAAATATAGGTTGTAGCACGCGCTTTCATGGTTCATTCTTTCGATTTCTCGCGCGTTTGCGAGAGTCCCTAGTGCTGTATGCATATATGCTTCGCAAACGTATTTCGTGAGAAAGTATTGCGAGTGCGCATGCTCAGATAAAGCCAGGATAGTCACGTATACATTTCTACGAATTCACGCGCCAATTCGCATGCACTTGAAACTCGCGCGGGGACTCAGATTTTGCGCGTTTCAAGAGAAACGCTAGATTTATAGTAGGCCTATAGCTCGTTTATAAAAGTTTCGCATGATATCGCCTATATCTAGATATCTCTGTCCCGAAATTCAGATTCAACGTCTGATTGCATAGCCTTATATGTCATAAATTCGTGCGCGAGGTTTATAAGCAAGTACGGTCAGGGGCGTCGGAGGTTATTTTTAAGTGGGTGGGCTGAGTAAGTTAGACGAATGCAAAAATAAGGGCGTCTGGACATTCATTGAGTTGTGAATTATTGAATATATATACAAATATATACACACATATACATACACACATTCATTCTCACTTAAGATCTGCTCATCGCAAAGTACTTTATCAATAGTCGGTGGTAGTAACTTAGAGAAGTTCCTCCACTAAATATAGATGGCAGCACCAAAGGTTTCAGGTGCAATGTTTGGGGGGAAATTTGAAACCAATTTTTGAAAGGCATTAAGCTTAGAAACAAAGTAGCATTTTTAATTTCAAAAATTTCATGATCATGAAATATGTTTTATTACTAATTCGAAATAGTGTTCGTTCGGGGACCCCGAAAGTCGGGGATCCCCTACTTTGAAAACTTAGTCGGGGATCCCCGACTTTGAAAACTTAGTCGGGGTTTTCAATTTTTCGGTGTTATATTTTCGTAATACAATTTTAAATTTTCGCGCCGACGCACCTCGTGAAAATCCTAAAAATAATTCCTTCTCTCCCTTTTTCGTGGGCGACAACAGAATGAACCGAGCCCAAATAGCGAATATCTCTCTCTAGCAACCTTGGCAGGGTGACCAGGGAAAAAACTTGAAATTTTATAGAAAAAATAGGAAATTTAAGGGCGAATTATAGGAGAAAATATTAAATTTAAGGGCGAATTATAGGAGAAATAATATTGAAAATATAGGAAAATAGCAGCGAATTTATAGGAAAAAAAATGATATCTATTAATACACATTTGATTTAGCATTTTTACCACATATTTATCGCTTTTTGATTTTCTTTAATATCTTAATCTCTTCTGTTTTTGACTTTGGTGGAATTTTCTATTTTTGAGAAATTTTAAACAATACTTTTATTTGAAAATGAAGAACCTGACAACCGAAAAAAGTAAAAATAGAAAAATATGGGATAAAACCTTCAATTATAGGAATTTATAGGAAGGCATTGAAAAAATAAGAAATCTTGTCACCCTGCCTTGGTGCAGGCTCATGCAGCTTACAGCCTGACGCGTTTCTCGTTCTCGCTTTTTTTTAGTTTTTGTTATAGAATTGGACTTCGGGCGCTCAGCTAACGAGACAACGAGTGTGGGTTTTGGTCTGTGTCAGGCGGTTACGTACGTTCCTAACTATTGTAAATTTGTAACTAATAGTCCCTAAGCTCACAGGCTGGCTTACATTATTACATAACACTATATCTAAAAGACTAAATAGTAAAAAAAGGATATTTTTCTATTCATAATAAATACAAAGAATTTTCCATCCCCGACCCTGACTTGTTTTTTCGCGGGGTTTGACCCACCCCGACCCCGAATTTATTTTGACCCCGGACGAACACTAATTCGAAACGTATATGAAACTATAAATGAACACTTTATCTAAATATCTTTTCAACATAGTCGCGGTAAACAATTTCAGACGTAAGTAATACCTTGTTGATATCTTTATTAGCACGAATACAATTAAATCTATTCTTGCTGTTAGGGAGACAAGTCAAAATTATAAATTGTATATACAATACATAGGATTATATTTTGAAAATAAAGGATTATACAGGACTCAAAATTTGGTTTTATAGGATAATATAGGACCAAAACTATCACAAATATAGGATTTTACTAAGCAAATTTCAACAAAAATACAGAAAATAAAAAGGCGTGGTTTTAAAAGGAATAGCAGATGGTAAAGTTCCAAATGCGCAGTTTCCCTTTGGGCAGATCGCTGAAGCGCATTTCCTTTTGCGAAGGTTAATTTAGGTTAGGTTACGTTAGTTAATCATTCGAACTAGCATGCCCCTCTTGTTATATTATAAGTAAGGTTAGGTGGCAGTTTGAAATTAACCCGATTTTAATATTTCTCAAAATAGAAATGTAAATCGGCAATTCGCTTTATAAAGTTATTTTTCGGTAATGAAAGAATATTTTTATCTTCTAAACAATAAATTTTAAATTATATTTTATAATATGTTAGGGTGTGGTGCTCATTTACTAAATACTAACTTATTATAAGTCTCATAATATCTTTTGCTAACAAAATTAACATCTGAGTCACTGGACTTTTTTCTTTAATTCCATCAGGGATATATAAGCCCAGTTTCGAGTCCCATTGGACCGAACCGAATCCAGAATCATCTGAAGTGTGGGATTTTCACTTGAATGGTATTCGGCTATTTGAAGACGACCTTATGATGCAGGAGGAGTTTTACTGTACCAATTAATCAAAACCCGCTTGTGCTTCGGTCTACGGCAGGGGTGGCCAACCTTTTCGGCTCAGGGGCCAAATTAGAAAATTCGAACTAGATCTTGGGCCACAAGCTTCAATTAAATTTGCACTAGGAAAAACTATCTTTTTATTTTTCTTCCTTCAATGAACAATAATTCGTGAAGAGAAGAAGACAATGCAAGGCAATGACAAAGGCAGGAAAAAAACATGAAAAAAGCTTTCCAAATTATTGAGTCCCACAAGCAGGGACGGAAATAAGAAAATTTTCTTATAGGAAGAATTTTTTGTAACAAATGCGAAGGTTATCGGACATTTATAAAATTCCCAGACATTGCTAGATTTCCTGTATTAATGAGTATTTTTCTATCGGACAAATGTCCAGTGACTCCCTGTCAAAAATAAAAATAAAGGACATTTGGAAAATTTATCGGACTTGAAGTCTGAGTGGGCTCAGCCCCCCAGGTTCGACGGTCGAGGGGGCTTGAGCCCACCCTCCCCCCCCGCTTCCGACACCCCTGAATACGGTTGCTCTCTGGCCCTTCCCTTGTAAAGGTACTTACTTCGGGTTTCTGACCTTGATTCGCCGAAGCAGTCAATTAATTTTGGTCCCCTACTTTTTTAACCCATCATGTAATTAAGTCTATGATTTGAATCAGAGACCAACTGCTTTAAGTCCTGACGTGGACAAACGATCAAATATTGATTAAGGACCCCTATTTATAAAACCAGCCAAGTACGCGACGTCCTTGACTTTAGCTACCTCTCTCATAATTGTTCGAATTTTGCATATTATTTATTAGCACGTGCTTGAATGTTACAACTAATCATGATTTAGTCTAGGTGTTAGGAAGAAGAAATTAATTATACTTGGGGATATAAACCATCTTATCCGATGATCAACACTTTAGCAGACTACAAAAGCGCCGCAATCGTTATTCACACTGACGTACAATGTAGAAATGTTTTATCACTACCTTAAGACTCATTTTCATGGTCGCTTGTAAGTTAAATTTTTACACGCTACACGCGAATGTCTAAACGAAACAGATATTTCACGCGCACGCCATAGCTCAAGCTCTGCTAAATTACGAGCGAAAAGAATACGCTAGCAGTTTCTCCATGCTAGTTTTAGCGTACAAGCGTCCATGAAAACGGGGCTTTACACTGTACAATTTCCAAGCACCACAGAAGGACACAGGGGCATAGGAACGTTTTTCAGATTGGGGGGGAGGGCGAATTCCGCAAATGTGACAATTTATTTGGATTTTTTCATACATTGAAATTTATTTTCAAATGCATACCTTTTTTAGATGGGAGGGGGGGGGGGCAAATATAAAATTTATATTTTTTACACTAAAAGGTATTTTAATTTTTCAAATACTGACGTCCTAGTCCTACCCACAAGTACTGTACAACAATAGTATTGTATACAATAGTATTGTATAATACTATGCAAATAATTCACTAGAGTCGAGACAGCTGCTGCATGGTTGAAAAGAAACAGTGTATTAAATAAGCGTTTTCAGGTTAGCTTTCGGACGTACTTTTGTTATTTTTGGAAATTTTGTTATTTAAGAGTATACAATGATTGAAAAGGGAGTCTTTTTTAATTAATTTTTTTTAATTGAGAATGGGTGGTCGGATTACTCTGACCGTGCACCTCGACTAGAAGTCCATTGTGCATCCCCAGGCAGTTTAAGTCTTAAAAAGACCTGTTTCTGTGATGAAGCGAACAATTTGCTTCACCGGGATATCCGAAAACTCACGAGTTTCCATTGTATGCATACCAAGATGCTCCATTCTCAGGGCTGAATATGTTGAGAACATGGGATGAGGTTTCCTCCTCAGTGAGACACGCTCTACAGAGCGGATCGTCCCCAATACCAATCAAGTGGAGGTGCCTGTTAAGATGACAGTGACCCGTTAGTAGACCACAAACCATTCTAATACCAGGCCTAGAGAGGGTGAGGAGGTCCTTTGCCCTCTTCTTAGAAGGACCAAGGATAAATTCCTTGGTCTGTCTTTGACCCTCCATCTCAAGCCAAAGCTTTAGTTGGAGGTCGGTCATGGCCTTGCGGAGTTGATGCCGCACCATGCCAGTTGATATAGGGGTAGCGGGTTCGGGTCCGAGGAATCTACCCTCTGCCCCCTTCCTGGCAAGGATATCGGCCTCCTTATTGCCATGATGGCCTTGATGTCCGGGTACCCAGCAAAGGTAAACCTTATTGCGTGTACCCAGCATCGAGAGTAGTTCAATACAGCTGCAAACTAGTTTTGACGAAACTGCAGAACCATTTATAGCCTTAAGTGCAGCCTGGCTATCAGAGAAAATGCGAATAGCCTTGCCACAGTAATTCTTCTTAAGACAAAAGTCAGCACAAAAGCAGATGGCAGAAATTTCTGCTTGAAAAACACTAGAGTAAACCCCTAGACTTTCGTAGAAGCCAAACCTTCCGGTCTGGCAGTAAACCCCAGCGCCTGCACCGGAGTCAGTCTTGGAGCTATCAGTGAACCAGAGTATACCCCCCTGCGTTCTACAGATGGCTTCAAGGGACCAATTGGTGCGACTAGGAAAGCTCACATCGAATGGCTTGTTAAAGTAATACTTTGTAAGCATATTATCAGAGCCCATTAGCAAAATGGGTAACTGATTTGAATAATGGTCGAATAACTTGGTGTGGCTACACTCCCAGTGTGTGGGCCTCCACCATCCATTATGGTACAGTCTATAAGCACCCATAATGGCAATTTCCTCTATATATAGGTGTAGAGGAAGGAAGTTCAGGAGAATTTCAAGAGAAGCACTGGGGGTAGTTCTCATGGCTCCTGTGATGCCTACACAGGCAAGTCTTTGCAACCTTCGCAGTTCAGACTGTACCGTTGTAAGCTTAGTCCTTGACCACCAGACCACAGCCGCATAAGAGAGCACGGGTTTGATGATCAGGGTATAAATCCAATTGACAACTTTGGGGCTAAGCCCCCAAGTTTTCCCAACTGTACTCCTAACCCTCCAGAATAACATTTTAGCCTTGGTGATCATACGATCAAGGTGAGGCTTCCATGTCAATTTGGAGTCCAGGGTCACACCAAGGTATCTAACCTCATTAGACTTCGATAAGATAGACCCAAAGAAGGATATATCATTAAACGAGTCCTGTACTCTTTTCCTAGTAAAAGGGACAAGGGCCGTCTCGCCCGGATTGACTGTGAGATTAACATCCCTGCACCAGTCTTCCACGGAAGCAAGAGCGCTCTTCATCAGTGATGTAATTGTGTTTGGGAATTTCCCAGTGACAATTATGGTAATGTCATCAGCATAACCAAAACAGCGGCAGCCATGTCTATTTAGTACCCTCAAGAGTTCATCAACAACCAGGCACCACAGTAGGGGGGAAAGAACCCCACCTTGCGGGCAGCCACGGCTATTTGAGACCCTGAGTGTTTCCCCAAGCAGAGAGGCTACCACCGTCCGATCAGTTAGCATTGACTTGATCCAGAGACACACCGTGTCATTGATTCCGAACCTTTTTGCTGCCTTAAGAATGACAGCTCCGGAGACTTTATCAAAGGCTCCTTCAATGTCAAGAAAGACAGCTAGGGCTATCTCCTTAAACTCCACGGCCCTTTCAAGGCAGCTTACGATACCATGAAGTGCCGTTTCAGTCGATTTGCCTTTTTGATAGGCAAACTGAACATCTGAGAGAGGTTTCTCAGAAAGAGTCTCCTCCCGCACATGTCTATCCACCAACTTTTCAAAGACCTTCAGAAGGAAGGAAGTTAGACTAATTGGCCTAAATGCCTTAGCCTCGAGATAATTAGATTTCCCTGGCTTAGGAATGAAGATTACCTTAGAATGTTTCCAGGATCTTGGAATATGCCCAAGAGCTATACAAGCCCTGTAGATTCTACATAACACAGGACCAAGGAGATCAATTCCTTCCTGCAGAAGTTTGGGAAGAATTCCATCCGGACCAGGCGCCTTGTAGGGCTTAAATGAGTTAATAGCCCAAGTGAGCCTGGAGTAAGTGACTATTCTATTAGCCACATTCCAATCTTCCCTCTTTGTTCTTTTAAACCTAGTGGGAAGAGAGCCCGGGTTGTCAGAGTCGATCACCTGGGATTCTGGAAAGTGAACACTTAACATACGTGTAAGTGTATCCTTACCACTACTGGAATAACTACCATCTTGCAACTTAACAGTGTCCAGATGTTTAACGTTATCATGCGCCATAATTTTCATCAACTTGGCAGTGTGAGGTACATCAGCAATTCCCTCACAGAAATCCCTCCATGAGGCTTTCTTTGCCTCACGGATGGCTTTGTGGTAGGCGGTGAGGGTTTCCCTATAGGTCCCCCAATCGCCTGTTCTCTTAGCCCTATTAAAGAGACTACGGGTGAGCTTGCGAAGTCTACCAATTTCCTGATTCCACCAGGGAACTAACTTAGGTTGGTTGATATACTTCACCGGACAATTCTGATGATAAGACTCGACAATGGCTAGTTGTAAATGTTCAACAGCCAGCTCAAAGTCTATCACCGAGGAGAGTTTAGAACTACATCCTCCAAGTCGAAGAGCTAAGTCTT
Organism: Odiellus spinosus; assembly: GCA_963920705.1. NCBI lineage: Eukaryota > Metazoa > Arthropoda > Arachnida > Opiliones > Phalangiidae > Odiellus > Odiellus spinosus. Next base: position 3,945,494 of record OY987229.1, read on the forward strand.
CTTTATAACCGGCCCAATTGGCAGTCCTGGGGTTACGAATTTCAGTTAAAACTGTAGCAGGTTTGACTGAAACGGTGAAGCAAATATGCCGGTGATCCGCTAGAGACGGTTCACTGGAAACATGCCAATTCGTGACAGAGGTCAACACGTTTCCTGTACCCAGGGTGATATCAATGACCTCACTTCTGTTCCTAGTGACAAAAGTTGATATATTGTTCCTATTTAGAATATGGAGATTAGTACTCACCAAGTATTCCATTAAATCATCACCACGTTGGTTGCAGTCACTACTGCCCCACACAACATGATGTGCATTAGCATCACTACCTATAATGAGTTTCTTCCCCAGACCTTCACAGTGGTTTACCAAACTGGCAACCTGCTGCGTTGGAGTCGAATCAGCCTCATCATACGGCAAGTAGGCAGACGCCATTGTAAGCTCATTTTCTCCGTCCGCCGTAGAGGAGAATATCCTTACAACAGCAGTATCCCGAGACTGATACTGAGTCAAGGGAAGGGCGTGAATGCCCTTTCTAACCAAGATACAAGATCTTGGCTTATCGGAGGCAAAATCATAGTAGATGTTGCCTGCGCCCCTGAGACCCAGGATCTGGCCCTTATTGATCCAGGGTTCCTGGATAAGAGCCACATCAAGGGTCTGTATGGCAAACCTACGGCATAAAACTGCCGTGGCTGCCCGGCAATGTTGTAAGTTAATCTGTACAACCTTAAGTCCCATTTTTCAAGGACAGGTAGGGGCAAGCCCGGCTATTCCATGGCACTAGAGGTGGTTGGAGGTACCAGCCCATCCACCCTATCCTCAGCGCCAGTAGGACCACCGGCAACCCCCCTGTCCCAGAAAAATGGGCAGTAGAGGGTTGATCTTCCGGCACCACAGTGTCATCTGTGTTGTCGGAAGTATCCCCCAGAGAAACGTCGTCCAGCAAAGCCCGTAACGATCCTTCATCATCACTGGGCTCTGCTGGAGTCGCACCAGTGCTCCCAGCCTCCAATTGAGGCTGAGGCTTATTCGGATCAGAAAGGATCTTGAAGATCCCCTGATCCAAACCAGTGTAGGCTAAAAAGTTAGCCTCTTTAATGGCATCCACCGAGTCACCATCCATCTGGAAAATCCAGCGGACGGTTTCTTTGGTGGATACCGAGTTTACAGCCCTCCAACAACCAGTATTCAACCGGTTGTTGTAGGACTGCATCCTCCTAAACAGTACTGCAGGGTTGGTAGTCAATGTGTCCCTGGTTTTGAAGGCGACCTTGAACGGCTTTGGCAGCGCACCGGCTTCTGTTACCAGTAACCTGGTGTCCGCCAGAACCTGTTCGTTTTGGTCAAAAGCCTTCTTCAACCAGGTACTGTAGGTCGCCACATTGGTAGATTAGAGCGCCATTCACCAACTGGAAATTCTTTAGGAGAGGTAGAGGTTCACCCGAAGGCATCCCATCTATCCTCTCCAGAATTCCAGCCTGGATGGCCCTCACATCGACCTCCGTAAGCTTGTTGACTGGATAGCCATCTTTAATGATGGCCATCTTCGTCAGGCCAACCGCATCCTTATAGGACTTAGGGGCCGAAGCCTCTTTAGCCCTCTTGGGATGCGGTTGAGAAGACCCAGGAGAGGGATTAGAGTCCACTGTCCTGGGCCTTTTGGCTGTGGGTACCACTTCACTGCTAGGCAGTGGAGTGGTCTCCTTTGTCTTCGCTGCGCGAGCCCGCTTGCGACGGGCATTGCGGTTAAAAGATTTTTTGGTAAGCTGGGTTCTGTCTTGCGATGACCCAGACTTACCAGCAGTACTACCAGAGGCAGAAAAGGAAGCAGTTGCCTGCATATTGGAGGGCTGGGTTTCACCCGAGGATGACCCAGACCCATGTTTGGTTTTTGGATTTTTATTTTTTGAATTCATAAAATTCCCACGAGAAATTGCGGCAAATAAAAGGTCACCACCCGGTAGTCCGCATCCCGGGTGGAAGGCTAAGCCCCCACCGACAACGCTCAACACTTCACAGACGCACGCAAGCCTCACCACCCCGTCAAGGTGTCAACTATGGTGAAGGAAAAGGGAGTCACTGATCCAGTTCATTCGAAAGCTCTCATAAAACATTTAATAAGCAGTTTCTTTTAACCATGCAGTATCTGACTAGCTGACTCTTAGCTTATTTTATTAATATTATTATACGTTATTCACCGTGGTCAAGTTGGTCAACAAATTTTGTGTAAATTTTGTGTAATTTACCTTCATACTTGGAGTTTATGTCCGCAAAATAGTCCGACAGTTTTCTTATTTTAAACATTTCTAAACTTAGAGAATTCTTACTACACCCCAACGGCGAGTCTAATCTAGTCAGGGCTGAGATTCGGGGGTTTGTTTTTCACTTTAAGTTTTAGTTTTGGGCTTTATGTTTTTGAAGTATTCTTTTAGTTTAGCTTAAGCGATTAAAGTGAAGAGTGAGAATGTCAATGTATTATGCTTTAACAGCCTTGAAGGCTTGGCTTAGTAATTTTTTTTCGGTCTTAGCCGATGAGTAACCACCTCATTAAAATACGATGGTTTTTTATAGCAGTAAAATTTTTCTATATGAACATAATGAACTTGGTCTAGTAGTTACCAAGGAAATACATTTTTAGGGCTAAAAGATTTTCATATAAAATATTTCTCCCAATATAGAATAATTCGAAGTATTTTTTTTTGAAAATTATTGTGTGTTTAGCAGGGAAAATGTTTTACTTCCACAACAGAGGCGACAATCTTAATGTTTTGGAGGGTGCAAGTTCGATATGGCAGGGGCAATCGAATTTATTGCAGGGGGCAAGATCAACATTGGAGGGGGCAATGCCCCCTGTGCCCCCCTAGTTTTAACGCCCCTGGAAGGACATGTCAGGCTGTGGCGGTTTTTTTTACAGTGAGTTGTACTTAATCCGGAAATTCGAGCCTTTCATTTGATACTTATCGTTAAATACGTATCAGAATAAAATGACGTCATGAAGATGAAAAAATATCGATAATTTAATGTGTCAGCCTAGCCGATTAAAATAGTTATTATATTATGGAAAAGTAAAATATTACACATAGTCATTCGAAAAAATCGTAGCAGCTTCCATTTAGGTGTACTTAAAAAGATATAAAACCTGTTCATATATGTACATGTAGATTAACCTTTGTTTGGGCATCAAATTTTAAAATTAGATCGACGTTTTTTTTTAATAATCAGAGAATCATATCGAGATTAAATGTTTTTAATCTTATTTTAATTTGTTTATCAAGCAGTAATTTTTTTTTAAGATTAAGAAATTCATTACTTGGGGAAATATTTGTTGAATCTAGTTCGAAAGATTCCCGTCTTGAAATTGATGTTATCTTGATTCAACTTAACCTTTGGTAGTGGTAAGAGGAATATATTTAACTTAATTTGTGTTTATTTCATATTTTAGAATTTAATTATATGTCTTATTTTGTGTTTATTTCAAGTTTTTGAAGTTAATTATATGACTTATTTTGTGTTAATTTCGTAAATTTATTTGATTTGAATTATTCGACTAATTTGGTGTTTATTTGATAAATTTATATTTGATAATTGTTCTGTACTAGACATGTTGGGATTATAAAGATAGGCTTTAAAGAAATGGATTACTAATATCTTTCGACTTTGATTTTTACCTCTCCTAGTGAACTTTAGTTCACGGAGAGGTTCTGTCCTGATCGTGTGTGCGTGTCTGTCTGTCGTTCGCCGTGTTCGCAATTACGTCATCGCAAGAAAATTCTAATATTTTAGTTCACTACTCTTCTCATAGGTGGCGGTACAATTTCCAAATTTCCTATTTAAATAAAACATTTCGCAGGTGGTCTCAATTCCAGTTACTGTCCGCGCTCGACGCTGCTTGGCGAATGAGATGGCCATGCGAACGCTCTAACAGCTTTGCTATAAGCACTGGAAGGAATCTTAGATAAAAACCTTTTAAATCTGGAAGGGGTGCACTACGGAAGCCAGGCCGTGTTATAGTAGCGCCGCGTATAATGCTTTATATGTGTCCAATTAAATAAAAAAATTAAAAGCTTATTACTCGTAATTTAAATTATAAAATAAAATCATAATACAATATTTAAATTTGATTATATTTATTAAATGAATTTGCCATTAACTTTTTGTCAATAGGTCACGCTAGATTAGTAGGAAGTAGGACTGCAGCAACATAACGAAATAGAGGCGTACGATTTTTTTAAAAATTAGTTCTAGTCCTCTCTCAAAAAATCATACTTAAATTTAATTATATTTTGTAAATCAACTTTCTATCTGTAGGCATGGAATAATTAGTAGCTTATGCTGTAGGTGACACTAGTTTCCCTCCAACTCGGCTTAAAGCTTACCTTAATAGTCCTTTCAGTCAAGGAAGGTCAAACTCATTTAGTCATTTTCTATAATTTGTTTAATCACATCATTCTCTTTAATTCAGTCTTAGGTTTAAATTAATTAATAATAAATAATCTAGAAATTCAGTTGTGTTTATTCTTGTAAAATCCATTTCAACTACAATTTGTTTAATCATAGTTAATTTGATTCTATCATCATTACCTTTAATTTAGTCCTATAGCTTGAAAATAAATTAATTATGGTTTTATTGTTTTAATTTTGGCTAGAATAATTTTAATTTAAGATAAACTTCAACTATTATGTATCTGTAAAATAATAGAGGCTCGAAAATTAAGGTAGTGGTATGGTGCGTCCGTGCGTGCACACGGGGTCTCTTCGTAGAATATTCGAGTCTTTGGAGAGAGTGAAAATAAAACTAAACGTGTAGCTGAATACGTCGCTCTCGGGACGCTCTATTTTTAATTGTCATTAGAATTTGACTAGTTATTTTAATACGATTTTTACGTATCATTTATGCTTAATAAAATAGTATTAGTCTTCTTCTATCATAATATATTTAAATTTAATTTTATTTTGTAAATAAATATGATGTAAACGTACTACCAGCAGGTGACACTAGTTTCATCGTGTAAATAGTGTAGCGGCAAAAGTACCCTTATAGCAAGAAGTGTGCCACTCCTCTTTCTTATTTTAGCCCAAAAATTATAAAATAAATTTTTAACATCGTCTACCTGGTTTCATTAGTTTTCTTGTTTAGCATTGTTATTTTAATACGATTTTATCGTATCAATTATGCTTAATAAAATTGTATTAGTCTCTGCTATCATAATATCATATTTAAATTTCATTTTATTTTTTAAATAAATATGTAAACGTTCTACAAGCAGGTGACACTGTTAAAACGTATAAACCGTGTAGCGGCAAAAGTAACCCTATAGCAAGAAGTGTGCCACTCCTCTTTCTTATTTTAACCTAATTATAAAATAAATTTTTAACATCGTCTACCTGGTTTCATTAGTTTTCTTGTTTACAATTAGACTTGGGACGAGGAGAGGTAATATTTTAGTTTCCCAACTTGTTTTATGGATGTTACTATCGTCTAGTTAAATTATATGTATATAAATCGGAGGTTTAGGGGTACTAAAAGAGCAGTTAGAATTCGAGAAGATTGTGTCTATATAGATCAATCTGAGCAGAATTCCATCTCCATTTTAGAATTCAAAATGCTCCTTCTACTCTTCCTCTTCATTTACCCTATACATTCTATTCTTTTTATCAGAAGCCGATGAAACCCTCCTTTGAAGTCTATTACTCCCTGGTCTTGTCTACCCCTCTCTGTATGGGTTAGTTTCAAAAAGCGCGGTTTTTACGCCTCCTAACGGTAGATATTTTCGGAGCGGGAGTTCGTCGAGCGAATATCTCTAGCAGCCTCGGAGTTCGTCAAAAAAAACGTCGTCGTTTGTGTAGAGAGAGAATTTCCAATTTTCCGTAGACAGGGGGTATGAAGTAGGACCCCTCCGATCTCGTAAAATTGTGAATTTTACCCATACAGAGAGGAGCGCTATATGGAACATTAGAGTAGTAGACTTCAAAGGAGGGTTTCATCAACTTCTGTTTTTATTTAAGATAGGGTTAGGTTCACCGAAAGCCACGCGAAACGTTTACTATCTCGCGGTCTTTATGGTTAATTACTTTACATAATCCAACTCTATCATCAAACGGAGCAAATTAAATATATATATTTTTGCCATTTTAATTTTGAAGATTCTTGAAAACTATCGGTAATTCTAAATTTCCTTTACATTGTGAGTGTGCGGTAGCTGCTTTACATAAAGATGTATGATAGTAAATTTTAAGAGAAATGATTTAGAAGCGTGTGTTTACTAGTTCAGCGAAAGAAGAAAGCCAGTTCCCTTTCGACACAATTTCAAAGATCGCGAGGGTTTCGGGCTTTCGCTGTTAAGATTGGCCTATCGTCGCGTCACTCATTCGCTTTTAGAGAAACGTGGAAAAGAAGCGAGCTAGGGAGTAATTTACATTTCCAAACACGTTTAAATTGAAATTTCGAGACAGTTAAAGCGTAGTTCTACAACTTTCTACCTTTGGAATTTTTTTACGGCTTTGATAAAATATAGGAGGCGTTGATATATTTATGTAAGGTTAGGTTAGGTTATTTTAGATCACGTGGTTGTCGGGGAGAAACTGTTTTGGTTTTCCAACTTTTAATGAACTTTTCTACAATTTCGTCTCTTTGTTAACCAAATTAACCAAGTATAGTCTTAATTTGATATTGGAAGCTTGATAAATACGTGACGCATTATTGGAGCTCCTGTCCCATTGGGTCGAATCCAATTCGACCGAACCAATTCCATTCGAACAAAAATGTTTAAAGGGAATCTCACCACTTACTAACTTATGCTAACGACAGAAACGTATTAGGTGGTTTACTCTTCCATGAAATTTCTAGAGTTCGGATTATTACGATATATTAAAGCAACGCCCAACGGCGTTGTTTATTTATACCCAATCACGATTTCATCAGATAATTAACATTATTTTGCCTATATGACGCGGCTTTTTTGTCGATGATAACTGAAATCGTCCTTCTTCGTCTGACCACTGTTCGTCGCATGGAAAAGAGTTAAGGCGGGTAAGAAATAAAGACCATCGCAAATATATTTTCATGTTGAATAGTTTTCTCCCGTGGAAAAGAGTTAATGGAGAAAAAGGCTGGCAAAGAAACAATACTTTAGAAATAATGACCCTGGAAAATACAGAGTGGTAAAGATCAGACCAACACCTATCTTTGTGGACGTCCCCCAATAATGCCGTCGGATGACGTAACTATACTTCAGTGTAGACCTCGTATACAGGGTGCAAGTAAATACGTGACATTGTAATCAAATGAGATTTTTCTATGGGTTTAATAGGGTAAATGCCTGTTGGCTAGAAATATTGCAGTGGCACAGATCACAGTCTCGTAATTCACTAGACTTAACTCCGAGACAATTTATTTAACAACTATCATAATTAATTAATGATTGAATTGAATCGACGCGAGACCTGAAACACCAAAACTGAATCCGTACGGTAGGCACATCAGCGTGAATGTTCGATGTGTCTACCATCGTGGTGTAGGTACTCTTTGAGGCGACTTTCCAAGTCTTGCAATGCATTTGCCAGCATTTGAGGAGTGATTCCGTTGATAGCGCCTCCAATTCGGTCCTTAAAGTCTTCTGCGTCCATCGGATCTGTTTTGTAAACGACGGCCTTATCATTTCCCAATAAGAAGAAATGAAGCGGGGTAAGGTCAGGGAATCGTGCTGGCCAAGGAATTGGTCCACGTCTACCTATCCAACGGTTGGGGAAAGTGGTCCTTCAGCCATTGACGAACATTGACTACCCATTGTCGTGGAGCTCCATCCTGTTGGAACCACATGTTGCGAATCACTGCTAATGGCAATGCGTCTATCGCGTCACTAAACTCGTGACGCAGAAAGTCCAAGTACAATTCTCCAGTAATGTTCGCATCGAAGAAAAAGGGACCGATAATTCGGTTCCCAAGAATGCCAACCCAGACATTTACCTTCCATCGAAATTGATGGTAATGGTGTCGTAGCCAATAGGGATTGTGATTGGTCAGTAATGCATGTTATAATGGTTTACCGTACCATCCCTGTGAATTGTAGCGTCGTCCGAAAAGAGAACCTTTTGCAAAAATAGTGGATCGGCTGCAATTAGGTCACGCATGGTAAGACAAAGGTCTTGCCATCTTAGGTAATACTCGTCTCTTAAGACTTGATGGAGGTGGATATAATAAAATGTTGCGGTATTTTTAGTCGAGATAGCTTTGGGAGAGCTCTTAAAGAGTTGCATTAACTTTAACGGACTGAAACATCAACGTTAATAGAAGAATTTGTTTGGGCTCCGTGGACGCGTGAAATAAATCAGACACTATTTATATTCTTCCAATAATTGGGCACTTGTATATTTATTTTACTATTTTTACTCGCTTCAAACCATTTTGCACTAATTAAATCTTTTCATCGTTTTAAAATGACCAGAGTCTGACGCGCTCCTCCTATTTTCTAGCTCAATCTTTATCTCTCTGACCCAGCGGTCATGCTCGCTCTTTACTATTTATTTTCTGACCAAGATGTCAGGCTCGCCTCAGTATAGTTTCTCTGACCCAGCGGTCAGGCTAACTCATTACTATTTAATTTTCAGACCCATTGGTCAGATTCACTAATTCTCATATTGCTCCGGTCAGACTCCTTCATTTCTTTTACTCAGACCCAGCGGTCTTACTCGCACGAGATTTTGTCTAATTCTAGTTTTTAGGGAGAATACAAAATATTCCCTAGCACGTCTATATTCTTCTCCTCGAATGAGAAGATTGGTTGCAGCTTCGGTTGTCCTCTTTCTGTTACTAACCAGTTCATTTCACAAATATAATCAATGAAGTATACACTTGAATTACTCTTATTTATTTTTAAGGGTTGTAAGCCTACAGAACTCTTCGTCTGAACCAGAAAGAGGTTAGCCAACCTAGCCCAAGCCAATGTTATAATGTGTTACAGCTGCATCGTATTAGCGATGCAAGGGGACATTTTTTAACCTTTGTTCACTTCAATATATTTTTTACGACTTTGTTTTTCTCGCGATTTTCTGGCGAGCTTTTAAAGTCGATTCGCTATATGTTACACTTTCAAGCCAGAGTTCTAATTTTTCTTGCATATCCTCTGTTAAAGGGCTAGCATCGTATACACAAATTTAAAGTGCTAGTACCACAGAACAAACTAATTATGCTGATAATTCGAACTACAAAAACCCACATCTTTGTTTGGGAAAGTAGTTCAGGAAAAACCTGTTACTTAAAAACAGGAAAACCTTATTTTCTTTAACACAGATATTGTTTATATACATTTTTATAATCCAAATTAACAATTTGAGATTTTGTGAGCGCAATATTTAACAGGGCCGGTAGTTCTGGCGATGTAAAATTGCAACAGCTTAGTCCAAACCTCGTGTGTGACCGATCTACTGGTATGAGGATTGGCTTCAAAACGTGCTACAATATCCACTTCTCGGTCTTCATTACCGAGTACACGGTCTCGCCTACGTTCCCGGTCCTGCATGACTAACCCACCGAACTGGATAGGGTTGTCTCTAATGTCGGTGAAGGTGCTTCGAATCCGATGGCGTCGGTGGGGGCAATGTTCTGCAAAAAACACTGCCGCTCGACGTAAGTTACCCAAATTAAACATCATGTCAAATCTTTCCTGGTTGGAATAGGCTGGCTACAACTTAGATGGTACCTTAGGGCGCACACGTTTAATTAAACAAAAAATTTTTTTTCTCCGTGTCAATGGAAACTTTGGCCTTCTACTTCAATAATCTTTCTAACGAAACCTCGTATGGATTCCTTAACTGCACCAAACGTGTTTTATTATTGGTCACCGTATGGTAAACCGTTATAACATGCATTACTGACCCATCACAATCCCTATTGGTTACGACACCATTACCATCAAATTCGATGGAAAATAAATGTCTGGGATTGCATTCTTGGGAACCGAATTATCGGTCCCATTTTTCTTCGATGCGAACATCACTAGAAAACTGTACTTGGACTTCCTGCTTTTCGCGATAGACACATTGGCATTAGCAGTGATTCGCAACATGTAAAACAGGATGGAGCCCCACCACATTTGGGCGGTCAATGTTCGTCAATGGCTGAACCACCACTTTCCCACACATCGAGCATTTACGCTGATGTGCTTACCGTACGGATTCAACTTTGGCGTTTCAGGCCTCGCGTCGATTCAATTCAATCATGAACTTATTATTAAAGTTGTTAAATAAATTGTCTCGGACAATTGTCTAGTGAATTACGAGGCTGAGATCTGTGCCACTGCAATGTTTCTAGCCATCAGGCATTTACCCTATTTAACCCATAGAAAAATCCCATTTGGTTACAATGACACGTACTTACTTACAACCTGTATACGATGTCTACACTTTTGTATAGTGACGTCATCTGACGGCATTATTGGGGGACGTCCATAAAGAGAGGTGTTGGTCTGATCTTTACCACCCTGTATATTTTCATGTTGAATATTCGTCTTCGCCCAAACAATAAAGTTTTGGGCCCAAAATTCATTGGGAGACTAGATTGGATTCCCACTATATCTAAAATATTAATAAGAATGGCAATGAAAAAGACGGATGGATTTGTGGCTTCGTACGTGCTGCAAAAGAAGGTTGAACATTCGTAATAAAACGTTGATAAGGCCAAAGTGCAGCTAAGGAGGCATTGGGCAACCAGATTGGATGCCCTCTTCGTACAATATACAGAGTGTTTTTGAAAAGTCTGTAAAATATTAACGTGCTTGTTCTGTGGGTTACTATGAATGAAAAAGCCTATTGAACCATGTGCCCAAATCCCACCGTTTCAAAGTTTTGGCCCCTTTTACTTTCTAAGTTTCTATCCAATGAGCTCCGGAATGTACAAGAATTGTTCAAAATGACCACCATCGACGTTTACGCATTCTTGCGCCCGTCATTTAAAGGATTCGCGAACACGGTGAAAGATACTCAGAGTGTTGCGGATAGTATCACAACCGTCAATTACGCGTTGTCGAAGGTCCTGGATATCACGAACGTCAGTGCGGTAAATCAAGTCTTTGAGATGTCCCCAAAGAAAAAAAAAATTGCACGGATTTAAATCGGGCGATCTGGTAGGCCACGCCAAAGTTCCGCCTCTGCCTATCCACCTACCAGGCATCAAGATGGGCTCTACCTTGAAGACTAAAATGGGTGGAGCTCCGTGGTGCATGAGCCTCAACATTTTTCGCAATCTTAAGGGTATGTCGTAAAGTAGTTCTGGTAAATCGTTTTCCAGAAAGTTCACCAGACGTTTAAACTAAATTGTACTGGATGTGACCTTTAGCCAGCAGCGTAGGGTTTTGTTGCCTCCACTCATGATGGTTGTGTAAATTGAGTATTCCGTCACGGAAAAGATTTGTCTAGTCATAAACTAGCAGAATTCGAGGAATATCGAAGTTGTTCACCCGGGCCAAAAAAAAATGACAAAACTCAAGCCGTCTCGGATAGTGCGCTTCGTTTAGTGATTGAACCTTTTGCAAATGATATGGGTGGAACTGGTGTCCCTGGGTGGAACTGGTGTCCCTTAAACATTTCCCACACAATAACATGGTCTTCCAACCCTTGTGGTGCTTGTTGAAGGATCGTCCTCAAAAATGGTTAATACTTGTTCTTCAATATGCTCGGGAACGCCTCGTGCTTGAGGTTCAGCGGGTTCAGTGCCATCAGTGCTCTTGAAATAGGCACCGAGCTTCCAATACATTTCCCTGAGCCCGTCCATACATGAGATGCATGTCCGAGTACTCTGAATTTGTGAAGTACACCATGCTTTAAAATATTCTAAGTGCGATTTATTAGTACAGCTCGTTTATTTAAATACTAATCCGAGACTCTGTAACGTCAAATATAGAGCCTCAGCTCAAATCCATTTATCTTTAGTATTTACTCCATTTAAACATGTTATCTTCCTTTTACTTATAAGTTTCTTTAATCATCCAATTTTATGACTTCTTGCGAGGGAGTTGATGCTACTGGCCAGGGCAAGAAGCCCCTCATCCTATCTACAAAAACGACCCCTCTTGCTCCTCGGGTGGTAAACGACGTTGCGAGAATGACCCCTAGCTGTAAATACTTATACCCTCCTACGCTTTGTTAGTAAGATATAAAACGAGATTTGCCTTTGCCAATATTCTGTTTCTGTTGTAATGTATAACTTCGTTTTCAAATGTTCGAAGATTCTTCCCTTTTTGTATTGTTACCAATCACCAAAACTTTTAAGCCGACACAGCGGCATCATTACTGTCGTAGGGGACATTTACCCCTTGTGCTTTTCTTCGTTTTATGACTTTTTATGACTTTGTTTTCGCGGGTCTTGCGCGGCGGCCCTGTCAAAGACAACGCGCTATTCCTACAAGCCTGGCACACCAGTGCAGGTGGCTTTACAGGAGCTGATTGGATTCTACATTATACGATCTGTGATTGGTAGGGATTTGAATTTGATCCAACGGACAAATTTGAATTCCCGAAAACCATCGTTTGAAATCCTTGACGACCAAGTTTTTGGCGCAAAGAAAAGAGGGACGACTCTTGAGTAGTCTTGTACCTCCTAAATAATAAGAAATTCGACCCCCTTGCCCGCCCCAGCCCTCTAGAGCCGGTTCCTGGGCTCGAGAGAACTTGTTTTTGACAGCATCAACTTGTCGAGATTTCCGTTCGCGCCGGAGGGCTTCGCGCGCGATCTCGTTTCTGTACGCGGGAGCCTAGTCATCATCTACACTTTCTCTCTCATTATCAAAAAACCAACTAGGTTACTTTTTAAAGCGGTTGTGCAACGGGGGTATAAAATTGTTACTTTTACCTGACAACGTCATTTGAGTAAAATCGTTACTTTTACCTAATAACCTCATTTGAATTACTTTAAAAAGGCTTCTCAACAATATTAAATTTATAGTCACCATGGTTTGTTTGACTAAAACATCCAATACGGGTGCCAAAGCCCATCGATTGAAAGAAGTTTTATCTCTTCAATGTTTAGCTTTTGCAGCGGTTGAAGCTTGTCATGTATTACAAACAAGTAAACATACGGACGATTTCAACCCCGAAAAATTCGAAACGAAAACGAGACTATTAATCAAGTTATCACAACCCGTCTTCCATGAGTGTTACCAGCTCTTAATGTCTCTTTCTTACTCATATTTCATAACGCCTGAATTTGGCAAATTAAATGTGGAAAAGTTTGACAATTATTTGTTTCATCCTCAAGCCATATTATGGGGTTGCAATGTTAAAACGTTTGGCGATAAAGCTTTAACAGTTTGTCCTTATCCTTACCATTACACGAACCACCATTGTCCGTATAAAGCTTTAAACTTTATGGGATGGGAGTTCCATGAACAAGAAATGTTATCTCGTACAAAATTGTCATTTTTGCTCTAAAGCATGTCGATGTTTTTTTTTCTTCAATAAATTAGCAATTGAACTAAAAAAATTACCACATATTAGATACCGCGAATTCTTTGACAGTCCCTTTGTTTCAAATGCGGATTATGACTTCAGAGTGTTAAGATTGGAAGAAATGGTATGTAGTTGAAAATACTGTTTAAAAATAAAATTTTATTGTTTAGATTTTTTTGTAGATCCGTAAATATTATTGTCAATCTAAACATCTAAAAAAATAATCTTTCAACTATAAAAACTACGAATCAGTGATGTAGAAATATTTTGAATTAAAAATACATTTTATTTGAATTAAAAATTTTTGTGTTATTATCTCTTTATTAAGAAAAAATACAAAATGTTAGCCCGCCAATGAAAAAAAGGTCTGTGAGGCTCACATTTTCTTTCGCGTTAGCAAGAGAGTAAAAAGTCTAAGAAGACTACATTTCTTAAAAAAGAGACGAGGGGTAGGACGCCATTTTATATTTTATGTTGGCTTTTTTTCAGGTATGTAAATGTATTTTGGTTCGTTATTTTATATTTAATTATTATATTTTATTAAAATAGTGCTGGCTCTGACGGAAAAATTCAGTTTCTCGTTTATATAAAGAAAAAAGATATTACTAAAAGTATTTCAATTATATTTGTTAAAAAAGGTTATATAGATATTAATCATTTTTTTCTGTTTTTCAAGCTCATTACATCATGGAATGCGGAAAAAGATTGGGATATAGAAATGCAATAGTTTATAATGTGTCAAAGTGGCTAAAAAGTAATAAAAACAATTCTGATACCTCTTCTTTCCCTAATCTCAAACGTTTCTATCACATTGAACGACGATTAAATAAGCGCTCACATAAAAGGAAGACAAAAGAAATAGATGTTCGAATTCAATTTCATGACTTAACTAAAATTCCTGTTAAAGATTTCAATAAAATCTTTAAAAGAATTTTAAGCAAAAATCATTCGCGAAATATTATCGGATCGTGAAAACTTTACTCATTTACGTTTTAGTTTAAATTCCGAAAGTTTAAATATGCCAGTTAATATAAACTTAATTAAAATTGATAAACTCACTCCTAGCCGTATTATTCGAACGTTAAGTCGGGTTATACAATCAAATTCTAAAGATTTAATGATAGAAAGCGATAATTGGAAATTTGATTTGATTTTCATAGATTTGCCCCAAAATATTGGAGGTTACCAACGTTCTGTTAAAAACAGAACTCTACCTAATTTAAATGACTGGCTCCAAAAAAATTCAAATTTTATTTTCATTGACAATGACACAGACAATTTTTGTTTCGGACGGGGTATTGTATTAGGCAAATTACTCGCGGATCGATATTATTTTAATGAAATTAAACAACCTCAATTATTTGACAAACATGAATTTAAAAAAATTAAATACGGAAAAAAAATACAATTAAAAATGGCCAAGGAGCTACACGAATAAGTGGGCCTAGATGAAGGAGCAGTAAATATGATTAGTATTAACAAAATGCAAATTTTTTACTTCCCCTTTATCGAATTGTTATAATAGACGCTTTAGATCACTATAATATTTTTTACGAAGGTCACGACGCCCCTCGTTATATTTATTTATTAAAGGTAGGGTCTCACATTCATGTTGCAAAAACTCTTCATTCAATAAAGGGGGTAAAAGTTCGTGTAATCATTGTTTAAAAACGTTTCATACGGATTTTCAAAAAAAGAAACATAGATGCCAGAACACGACTGAATATATTTGCTTTCGTTTTCAGGCACCCGCTTATCATACCGTGAACAATTTAGAACGGTGTGCAAAATGTTTTTGTTATTTTGCTCGGGGGCTTGTTTTGAAGCGCATGTTTCTAACGAAACATGCGGGTCAAAAAAGAGGTGTTTAAAATGTGGACATTTGCTAGGTGAAAATCACGACTGTTTACCCCGTTGTCAGCGTTGTCTGATTAAACATCCCGAACAATTGCATTACGTCATGCCCCTTTTCACCCCCCCGTGAAAAAAGTCGGTTAATTTTTTTCGATACTGAAACCATTTTAGAAAGCAATATTTTTGTCCCCGTTTTATTAATTAGTGAAGCTGAATTAGAGAATGGTAGTTACGAGAAAATGATTTTTTATGGAAAAGACTGTATTGATAAGTTTTTGGATTATATTTTATCAACGGAAGTGATTGTTGGTTCTCAAAAAATTAGAAAACGCAAGACTGGAAAGGCGCGTTTCCATGGCTACACAGTGTTTAGCCATTTTGGAAAAATCTTCGACCTTTATTCCATTATAAGGAAGTTAATTGAACGGAATTTATTGCCTTTTCTTATTTATGACGGTTCCAAAATTTTACTCATATTATTGAAAAATTTACAATTACGATTTGTTGACAGTTATTCCTACGTCGCTGCCCCTTTAAGAAATTTTACGTAGTAAAAGGGTATTTTCCTTACCCTTTTTACAATAACTCAACTTTAGATTATAAAGGGCACTGCCACCGAAACATTATTTTAGCCGGGAAAAAATGAAAGATCAGGATTTTTTATTTTTTGAAAAATGGTATGAGAGTCCCGAGAAAGAGGAATATAACATTCACGAAGAAGTTTTAAAATACTGTAGGCAGGATGTAAATTTGTTACGGAAAGGAATGGTAGTTTTTCGAGACATTTATTTAAAAATCACTGGTTTTGATATTTTTAGTTTGCCAAACGTAACTATTGCGGGTTGTTTGACTACCATTTTTCTAAACAATTATCTTAAACCGTATACAATGGGGATTGTCCCTCCTAACGGATATCACAACCAATTTGCTTATTCTCAAATTAGTTTAAAATATTTGGCTTGGTTTGAAAAACAAGAAGGCGTAAAACTTCAAACGGAGGGGAAAAACAAGTGGGCCCATACCGTTTAGATGGTTATTCTAACAATCCACCGTTAGCTATTAATTTTGACGGTTGTTTTTATCACGGATGCGAGCTTTGTTTGGCTTTAAATTCTTATAATTCGATATTAAAAACAAGCAATAGACATCTTCACGAACGCACTTTAGATAGAAATATTTTTATTAGAAAAACTCTCCCAAATCATAAATATATTACGGTAAAAGAATGTCAATTTTATCGCTTTTTGAAGGAAAACGCTAAAGCCAAAGCTTTTTGCAAAAGTTTAACGTTACGCCTCCGTATTAATGGACGGAACTCTTTATACGGTTTTCGTTGTAGCGTATTTAAATTGAAAAGCGTACCTCAAACTCATCAAACCATAAAATGTTTAGATGTAATTTCGCTTAACCCCCATATTTGTCGCGATAAGGTTTTTCCGGGATTAAACCCAAGCATTATTACCTCTAACTTTAATTACGAAGCAGATGCGTATTTTGGGATTGTCCACGCGCGTGTACTGGCCCCCCAAAATCTTTATATCCCCGTTTTACCCGTTCCAGTGCATGGAAAATTATATTACCCGCTGTGTAAAATGTGTGCTAAATTTCAGTTAAACGTTTGTAATCACGGAGAGAATGACAGTGATGGGCAAAACAGCATACTATATTTTGATCTAAATTCGCTTCAAATAAAGCAAATTTCGAAAACTGCATTTGACCCCATCCTTCGTGTTAGGTAGTGTTTACTTCTTTTAGTGTTCTGAGTTACTCACTAGTTTTAAAGTTGTTTTTGATTATTATATCTGTATTATTCATGACATGAATTGAAAGTCGTTCCGTCTAACTATACACTTCTCTGAAATTAATTGAAAAAAGGCATATGATAACGAAGCATATTGCCGTGAAATGAAAGTTCATATTCTTGATCAGGTTAAAGAAGCGATTTATCATGAATCTTAAGAAGCAGTTCTATGCGCTGGGTTTTTCATACTTCTCGTCATTCTATTGCTTCATTATTTAAAACACGATTTGCGAAGACCAAAAAGTCGATCGGGCGTGTGAAGCATTTTCCGGGAGTCGTAAAAATGCTTCGGAGCTACGCCGCTTCGCTTCTCTCGTGAACAGATCCACGCTCTTGCCCCAAAAAATGTTCCGTTTCTCCCTAGTTCAAAGGCGCTCGAAGCATTTTCCGGGAGTCGTAAAAATGCTTCGGGGTTACCCGCTTCGCTTCTCTCGTGAATAGATCCACGCTCTTGCCGCAAAAAATGTCTCGTCTATCCCTTACTCAAAGGCACTCGAAGAATTATCTCAGGGAAGCGAAAGTGCTTCTAGTTTTGGTGTTTTCAACATATTAACAAAGCGCATGTTCCGTCCGTTACTTCAAAGCATGTATTGTATCGTGAAGGAGATAAAGTATTCGCAGTAATCTGTAACGCAATCAGAATTTCTGAACAAACACGTTGTGATGGCTCCACCAGTATCATAGCGTTGTTTTTCTGGTTGAAGGTGCAAATAGGCCAAATATTATAGCTTGGAATAGTGGTATGATGGAACAGTGGCCCAAATGGCATATCAAATTTGATAAAGTGTCGTCACATGTTCGAATTTAGCGTGTTGTTTATGGAATTTGATAGAATTGATTTTTCCTTAGTAATAAGCGGTTCACAGCCAATAATGATTAAATACCATAAAAACCAGAGTTAATTGGTGTTTATTGTAGGTTAGGCTTGTCTGGCTTTGAGTATTTATCAATCTTATTTCGTTTAGAGGGGTTAGCAGATAGAAAGGCTGATTATACACATTGTTAATCCGGGTCTACCACTAAACATCGACCAATGTATGGAGAAATGGCATTTAGTGAAATCACTATTCAGTCTAGTGTTGTATTAAAAAATTAAAATAATTACGGAACTACTTTAAAAAGAAACAGTTGAATAAATGATCGTTTATTCAATAAACTGTTTCTTTTTAACCATGAAGAAGCTGTTCCGTAAATTGTTTTAGTATTATCATACGTTATTCACCATGGTCAACAATTTTTGTGTAAAAGAGTGACCAAGTGTTGTTAATTTTTCCGAAAAATAAAACGCCGGAAATTTCCCGGAAAATGTTCCGCTATACAGAAAACTTTCCGTAAATCGGAAAAATTAAAAACCATGGAATTACCTTTGAATCATTGAATTTTCAAATGTTATTAATTGCTAGTACAGGGTGACCTTTGGTTAGATAGATAATATTAAAAGAGGCACAAGCGTAGCGCCAAATCATCCAAATGACGTCGTTTCCTTTCCTAGGATTTAACTGTAGACCAAATTAAAAGTAAAACTATGATTTTAAATGGGCCTGACCATAAAAGAAATAAACTAGCATGTTGAAGTCCACAAAATATTATAAAATAATTTCGAAAAAAACAGGACTAAACTGAAATTTCGGCAGAGGTAATATACGGAAAATCTTCCGGAAAATACGCCTAGTTCATTTCCCGGATAACATTTTCCGACTTACGACCCTACTAAGTGGGGTTGAAGATAGTAGTAATGACGATATATCGTAAATTCCGCTGTTTCAGGATTCTACTGTATCGAGACTCGCGGTTTTGAGACTCGCGGTTTTGAGAAAACACTATTTCATGACCAATGCTTATTTCGTTTCCAGTTAACTCATTACAGGCGAAAAGAGTCGATTCTCATTGCATTCAAAAATTACTCAGGAATCAAATGGAGTCTAATCGCTCACTCGTATAAATCTATGGAAAATGTGATGAAAATAATCAACTTACGCGTTACAAATAAACATTCGATCTTGAACTTGAAACACACGTTTCGGATCAATAATCGAAGCTAATACAACTGTTTTATATATGCCTGCAGTTCAAATATGTCACACAGGTTCGAGGGACAAACCACTCTTAGAATCAGGTGTACAAACTAAATGGAATCAATTCAGAATCACGCAAATCAATGTGAATCACGCAAATGATTCGGATTCACGAGAATCGTGAGAATTCATTCGTAATCACCAGAATTTATTCTGAATCATGAGAATTGATTCGGAATCACGCGAATCAATGAATCGCGAATCGATTCGGAATCACGAGAATCGATTCAGAATCATGAAAATTGATTCGGATTCTTGCGAATCAATTGTGAATCGCGAATTGATTCGGAATCAAGCGAATTGGTTCGAAATCACGAGAATTGATTCGGAATCACGCAAATCAATGTGAATCACGAATCAATTCGGAATCACGCGAATTAATTCGGAATCACTGAGAATCAAATGAATCTGGAATCAGGTGTATAAATATTTCTAGAGTGGTTTGCCCCTCACACAGGCTGTGAAATTCGATCTAATTATAGTTCGATTATATATCACACGTTTCAATGAAATGAATGTCCATTAAACGTCTCTAAAATCACTTACCAAATTTAAATATATTTTCAAAGATTTTATTTAGTTTATCATCGAAGGAAAATTAAAATTGAAACTGTAACGGGCGAACGTCCTAAAGTTTGTACTGCTTGCCTGAATGCGCGATGTTGTTCGTTGAAGCTGTTTATGACTGATTCCATATTCTCGTAATAGAAAAATGTAGAGTGATTATAGCCCCATTCTAAGGATGGTTTCAGTGTATTTTGACATCATGATGGTGAACACAATTTTTTCTTAGAACTGCCGTTAAAACATATTTTCCTGGTAAGAATTAGGGATGGAATCAAGAATGTTCATTTCACAATGTTAAAGATTGGCGGAACCGTTTCCTTTTTTCCCGGAACAGACTGTCTTACCCCACCTATGATTACCAAATATATTACAAAGAATATATAAACTATATATTAAGGAAAATGATGCGTTGTCTAATCAATAACGCCTAGAGACGTTTTGGATTTGAATCACGCCACACATAGGTCAACCCCTTTAAAATAGTTTCTGTCGTCTACTAAATTTACAGTAAAGAAACCCACTTAATTATAGGGTTTAGCAAAGTGCAATTCTAAGGAGAATAGCATAGTTCCTGGTAATAAACTGTAAGGGATTTTCGCTAGGACACATGTCACATACTCACTATGTGGTTAAAATGTTTTTATTAGGATTGAGCTATTGGTGGTGCTTTTTAGAACTAAAACCAAGCTGAGCTGTGGATAGTAATGTCATTGAACTTCAAAAATGATGTATTCCCAGAACTTTCTTATAACCATTGTTTTTAATGTAACCTAAAATTTTGTGATTTAAGTTTGGGGAAAAGAGTCTACTCGGGGAATGAAGTCGGCCATCCTGACTATCTTTAACGTTATAGAATTAATATTCCAATTATCCCATCGAAGTTATAGTTGATAAGTCCAATTTCAAAAATATTGTAAAATAACGTTTGGTCTAGGGCTGTAAGTCGGAAAATGGTCCCCTGAAAATGACCGGAGCGTATATTTCCGGAAAATGTTCCGTACTTTTCCACTACCGAATGTTCAGTTTAGTCTTGTTTTTTTTTTTTTTTTTCAAATTATTTTATAAAATTTTGTGGACTCAAGCATGCTAGTTTATTTCTTTTAGGGTCAGGCCCATTTAAGATGAGAGTAAAGAAGGGTCGTAGTTAATTTTTGCATTAGGCTACAGATAGATCGCGGGAAAGTTAACGACGTCATTTGCGTGTGCTTCTTTTAGTCGTACTCTACTATATTTTTTAAAACAATTTAAAATTCAATGATTCAAAGCTACCCCCGTGGTGTTTTATTTTTCCGATTTGCGGAAAATTTCCGCGTTTTACTTTTCCGGAAAATCAACTTTTCCAATTAGCTTGCCCGAAACTCTCTCAAACATTGATGTTCTTCGAAGTAACACCACCGAATGTTTAGGGTAAGAGAAATTTGTTTGTAGGTAAGTCTTCGGTTTGTAAAAATGCGATTCCCAGTTCAGCGTCTGTCAAAACAGCGGTGTCTCAGAACAGGGATAGTCAAAAACAATTTCATAATAGCGAATGTCAAAAAAGCAGAAATTGTCGAAACAGCGCTTTCTCATAAACATGGTTTCTCGTTGCGGTTTTCTTTCTATCGTTTTATTAGATGACCAGCTCTATCACTCCTTGTTGACAATTGTCAACAACCCTCTTAGAGGTGGAGTGACAGTCCTTTCGCAGGTTGAATCACCTATTGGACTCTAATATGAGTCCCGGGGTAAGCACAGGAATAGAGATTATTTTGAGACAAGATATATACTTTATAAGGATAACGTAATTAGGTATTAAATCGCCAAATTATTTATAACATTAAGGGTGCGTTATATAAAATTTGTAAAAAGGTTGTTTTAAGGGATGTATCATAAATTAATGTTGATGTTTGCCTAAAAACATTTTAATTTTATTATATATTCATAATCAAAATCCTCAATAAACTAATGACAAAATACCAAAACTATATACTGTATGTAAACAATCTAGGGATAATTATACTATAAGTATCACAACAGCCGTATGCCATAAAGTGCATAATAACAATAAGTAAGCTATTTGGTTAAAAAGAAAACGGATTTCTTATCTTAAAAAGTAACCGAACCTAATCTAACGTTCCATAGCTACGCCGTATTTAAAATTATACAAAAAAGAGGTTGCTTCGCACCCTTAAAAAAACTCTTTATCTAACTCGAATCAAACCCGTGAAGGGACAGAAATTATTTGTTAGAGAAAGAGCAATTTCATATCTTTAAAATTATAGTAGATTTAGTCTACTACTTCAAAGATTTTATTACTATTATATATTTTCCAAAAAACGGATAAAGACGACCTAGGACTAATGATAAATATATATATATATATTAAAAGAACTCCATCTTTAGCTAATTTTATTAGTGATACTGATAGAATTTAAAATTAACATCAATGGGAGAGGAAGGTTAACTAGGTCGTCTTTATCCGTTTTTTGGAAAATATATAATAGTAATAAAATCTTTGAAGTAGTAGACTAAATCTACTATAATTTTAAAGATATGAAATTGCTCTTTCTCTAACAAATAATTTCTGTCCCTTCACGGGTTTGATTCGAGTTACATAAAGAGTTTTTTTAAGGGTGCGAAGCAACCTCTTTTTTGTATTATTTCTGTCCTTTTTTCACCAAAAATATACACCTTTTCCACATTTCACAATTTTGCTTTATAGGTTTATTAAACCTTAATTCTTACTAATGCTGAATAAAAATTAAAGCGTTTAATTGAGGCTTCAATCTATTCATAATTGAGACCCTGGTACAAATCTCGAAAGGCAGAGATTAACTAACCTAACCTTACCTAAGTTGTAAAACAGGAATGGGCTAGTTCAATTGATTAACTAACCTAAACTAATCTTACCTAAAATACTATAAGAGGAACGCGTTAGCCCGAGTTATAGGGATTACATAGTTGGAGGGATGGGCTAAACTAATCTTACCTAAAATACTATAAGAGGAACGCGTTAGCCCGAGTTATAGGGATTACATAGTTGGAGGGATGGGCTATTTCCAGGGTTTAATTAACCTAATTTAACCTTAAAGATTACTTGATGGAATGGGTAACCCGATAGATAAACTAGTTGGAACGATGGGCTAATTCGAGGAATTAACTAACCTAACCTAGCCTTACCTAAAATATTACAAATAGCCCGAGCTAAGGATCAACTAGTTGGAGGGATTGGCTAATTAGAGGGATTAACTAACCTAACCTCACCTTAAAGATTACCAGATGGACGGGGGAGGTCGAGGGATTAACTAACCTAGCCTTACCTAAAATATTACAAGAGGGCCGGGCTAGACCGAGCTACAGATTAAATATATAATATTGAATCGCATCGACAAAAAATGAGCATGGAAAGTGAAACAATTCTTTAAAGCAAGAGAACATAATTCAGGAGACCAGACGTATGTGGCCGTTTATTTAACTCGCCGACATCAATTTCCGTTTCGTATATCCTATTTAACATTCTAAATCTTTATTTTTTATTATACTTAAGTAAGACGTGCTTTAGATACAGACTTCATTGGCCAACTACTTAATAGCTACGTTATTACGTAGTATTAATGACGAAGCTATTGGATCTAAAGCACATCCTAGTCGCAAAACTCAAGTATTTTAAAAAATAGAGTAGAGATTGAGAACGTTAAACTATAAATTTCATGTGTAATCAAGCACTTGGCAGGATATGAAGTCCAACTCAAGTGATATTTAATCCCTAGAACTCTCATTGTGAAATGTTTTTACAGTGACTTAATATATTAAATTGGCCACATTTGTAGGTAATGCGATTTACATTCAATCGCCTCGCTTTATTCGAGTACTCTACCCAAAAGATCGTGAGAAATAGGTCTCTTATCACCGAAATATAGGTGAGAAACGATTGCCTAAACAATCAAAGACGTCACCCTTGCACAAACGAGAGGGTTCGCCACAATTTTAAACGCAAACGTAAACCACCCATTGGTACGGTGGATCTGTTAGTACTGAATCTGCAAATCTCGTTTATATAGGCCGAGAAGAGATGTATTATTAAAGTTAAAAAATCAAATGATAAGAAAATCATGCCAACTTTTTAATTAAGGTGAATTAGGGTGAATATAATGGGATACTCATGATATGACATAATAGTCAAAATTTGACGGCTGAAGAGGGCTACCCTAGTAAAAGAACCCAATAAATGCAATTTTCCGTTAACGATAAAAAATGCCATTAAAAAAAGCTTATCAACTGTTTAATAAAATCAATTTTTGTTTATCAATTTAAAGCCAATTAATAAAGCTCGGCTAGTTATATGTTTTACCTTTTCGTCACCCATACAGGCATCTGTCTCTCTATTAACTCGAATTCGATGGATATTCATTATCATTCTACTGTTTAAGAAATAAAATTTTGTTTACCATTTTGAAGCAATTAATAAAGCTCGGCTAAGCTTATGATTTCACCCTTTTGTAACCCATTCAGGCACCTTTCTTTCTATTAACTCGAATTCGATGGATATTCCTTATCATTCTACTGTTTAAGAAATAAAATTTTTGTTTATCATTTTGAAGCAATTAGTAAAGCTCGGCTAAGCTTAAGATCTCACCCTTTTGTAACCCATTCAGGCACCTTACTTCCTATTACTTCGTATACTTAATCATTATTTCATTATTGAAATCTGTGTTTAACTAGAGATACTCTTGTACCCGAACGAAGTCATCAATTTTTTTCAAAAGTACCTTTGTCTGTATTAATTCGAATTCAGTGGACGGTGGGAAGAGGGAAACGACGACGATTTCAGTTATCAAGCGCCGCGGGTCCATTGGAAAAGACATTACGGTTTCTGATGAAATTCGAGTTTAGATAAAGGGATAAACACGAACGTGTTTATCCTAATAAAGCTCGGATACAAATCTTTGTAGCACAAACCCACAATACTTTTGATCTAAAATTTTAGAAAGTAAGATCCTTGCGATTTTTATTCTAAAAAATAAAAACACGAAACTTTTATTCCTGTTGCGGATAAATTTAATTTAAATACTGTTAATTCCACGAGGAAACAAAACCGTCGTTTTATTTATGGGGATCCGCTGAAATGATAAAGTAATCGCTAATTAGAAAATCCGCTCTCATGATAAAGCTGTTTCGCATAAAGGTTTTTTGGTAACGCTGTTTTGAGAATCGCTAATATAGGAAAGCGCTTTAATACATACATAGCAGTGAGGTTGAATCGAAGTAAATTAAACTTCAAAAATCCTGCTTCACATTCATACACTTCTTCGAATCGGTGTATCAGGCGCTTAGTTCGTCTATATTGACGGCAAAAAAACAAAGAAGCACCTTCACTGCACTAAGAAAATGCTTCGAAGCATGGGCCTGATCATTTACTTATAGATTTGGCTGGACCCCGAAGCATTTTTTTTTTTTTTTTTTTTTTTTTTTTCGGCGTGTAACGTAACGTCTTTACGCCCGGACAGCGGTCGCGATTGCGAACCAGGTGTGGCGCCAAGGCGTAAGGCCTTGAGCAACTCAGTTATGGTAAGTAACTACGCAGGGATTAGGACTGGGAATTGCCCACGCGACGGAAGGAGATGGGAATGGGGAAGAGGAAGGACCATTCCGTCGCGGACCATTCGCAACACTCCCTATGGGCAAGGGACCTGCGATTCGAGCAGGACAACACCCAGACCTTGCCACTGAGACGTCAGTTTACAGGAGTGCGCCACCACTCCCGGCGACCCCGAAGCATTTTCAATAACTCCGAGAGAAGGCTTCGACGCTACTAACTACGCTTTGCTTCGTCTATAGAGTGAAGCAATTTGTTATTCCCGAAAATTACTTCACACCCTCCCTAAGATCACATTGCTAGAAGGAGACTGTAGTGGTTTTATTATACAATTTGTCGAAGCAAATATTTTTACTGATAATTAAAGTATTATTTCTTTAGACGTGAGTGATAGTTCGTTGTAAGCATTTGAAGCTTTGCCCCGAAACGAATTAGTTCTTATAACGCTTTCAGCATAAAAAGCAAAGCCAAATTAAAAAATGATCTATTTCCTCGTCCTTGAGTTCGTTGGTTTTCAAAGGTAACGAATCGTTTGCTAAGAATACCGAAGCTAAAAGAATGATACTTTTTGTTCTAGCATTTTAGATTCATTTTCATGAAATGAAGCATAAAAACCAACAAAAAAATACTTCGAAGTGAAGCGTTCCCAATTATGCCCGTCACTGTTGTATAACCTAACCTAACCTGGCCAAACCTATCCTAGCCGAACCTATCCTAGCCGAACCTATCCTAGCCGAACCTATCCTAGCCGAACCTATCCTAGCCAAACCTATCACAACCTAACCGAATCTAACAGTAACATTTTTTTAAAAATAATTTATATAAAATTGTTATTGTTAGGAAAGGGTAGGGTAGGATACGTTATGTTAACAAATTGGCCAGAAGAAACGCGGAATAGCACACTCTCCAACTCGGGATCTACTATACTTCAAAGGATATTTTGTGTGCTTAAAGAAATCGTACCTTTACCTCAACTAATTTTATGCAGCTTCTTTATTAGTGTTGTTAATTTACCAGAAGTTCAGGACACATGCTCTAGCACACGCGGCCACAGTTGCTCTTAGATTGCGGTCTTAAGGGACTATTTTCAATGGGATGTATATTCATTCAATTTTATTAAGAAAAACATTTTTCGGTCCATTGGGATTCGGTCGAATGGGATTCGGGCGAATGGGAGAATACCACTCAGGAGCCCTATAGCTATTTACTCATAGACAATAAACAAGAAACACCTGACCTTTTGAGACTAAGAAGTCGTATTTTAATTCACGAAGCTCCCATGATAATTTATTGTGATTAGAAAATAATAAATAAATATTCACGAGCATGGTTTTAAAGCGAAAACGCCGCGCGAAAGGATCTAAAAAACATCCGATAGCCTATCCGAGCAAAACATTTGACTTTTTTACCGTTTTTACAAGCATTACGTCAGAGTAAAGGGCCGCCCGTCGCGCTTTATTAAACAATAGTAGCGTGAAGCAATTAAATTATATTTCCACTTTATGCAAAAATTTGAAAGGAGGCGGTATTTTTTTGACCACGGCTCGTAAAAAGCGATTAGCTAAATATAAAGCGCACATATAAAGCTACGGAAGTTAGCTTCGTCCAAACTCTCCCGAAAAACCAAACGTAAATTATTGCTTAATCAAAAAGGCGGATTTGTGGGTACTTTATTAACTACTTTGTTACCTTCTTTAGTTGTTTTAATCGCGCGTCAATTATGAAATCAATGATTCTCGTCCCTGCTACCTCTCTTACCGAAAGTACCGAGAGTAAAGTTTTTCAAACGCTTGACGAGGAAATTGAGCGAATATTAAAATCAAACGCCCCTTCTTCAGCTAAATTATACGTTTATATGGATACGCTACGGCGTTATTTAGATCTGAAAGAAAATATTCCCTTGCCGAAGTTTGAAGTTAGTAATTTATCAGCCCTAACACTTCCGCCCCAACCCACCGCCTCTAAAAGCTTCACCGCAAACTTTTATTACGCCGAGATATCCTATGACGAAAGGATTTCGCGGTAAAACGTCGCGTTCAAAGATTTTCCATTTATATCAAGAGCATTCGACTCCATTGTCAAAAGAAGAAATGGAACAAAAACTCTCCCGCATTACGTTTCTAATTTGATAAGAGATTCCGCATCAAAAATCACCCGACAATTACATCAAGATTTATTTCAAGAGCCCTCTGAAGAGCTTTAAGACGCCGTGGGAGGCACGCCTACCCCGGAGCGGGAAAATTTTCTTCGGGCTAAACAAGAAGCGCTCGATTCCATATCCGAAGTTTTAACTATCGAGTCTAGCAAAAACGACCAAACACCTGACATTGATAAAACCCCTGAAAATGGGAAATCATCGAGAGGAAAAAGAAAAAAAAGAATAAGAGGAGTCGAAAGGCTGGAACCAGTTTCCCCCCGAGCCAGAACTCGTAGTAAACAATCTTTGCGAGAACAATAGGGAACTGGCAAACCTCAAAAATGGAGAGACTAAATAACATTTTTTATTTTTTTATTGGCAATAAAAACCGTTATGCATTTGTAAATGTAAACATAAAAATAATAAAATTAAAATGTCATTTAATTTTAAATTTGAATAATACATTTTATTTATAATATAATTATTATTAATATTATTACAGCGCGCCGTTAAAAAATAGACGCAATGCAAACCGCACGTTTCCGCCTGCGTGGGCTGTATTTGCTTTGTATTAAACTATATTTTGGGATGATATTTCTCGAGAGATAAATTATAAAAATTTTGCCCTAAACCGTAACTATCGAAAAATTCTAATTTTTCTTTATTTCGAAAAATTGCTAACCAATGTTGACCTTCTTGATCGTGATTATCAGTGTTCAGAATAAAACATTAAGTTTCGCGATGAGGTGGCCGTGGTAAACGGTCCTTAGGGAATACGCCTAAAAAGAATTTTCGAGTTTTTGGATTGCAGTGCATGAGAGCCATTAGTTGATGCGTATCCATCTTATTTTGCCTCAAGTTTCTGGTAAACGCACCCGTTGAAGCTCATTCGCTTAAAATGGACACGCAATTTCTTCGTTTTTCAAATCTTTGAGTTTGTACATCGGGGGGGGGGGGTCGCGTTTTATAACTCGACCAATGACGAAAATTTCGGGGGTAAATGTACCCGTATAAATTTTTCTAAAGGCCCTTTCACCCACCGAAAGACGGACAAGATCTCCTTTTTGTAATGGCGTCGATTTTTTAGAAACGTTTTTAACACGTCCGTATAGTTGGTTCCAAACAATATTCTCGTTTTGTAGCGGTACTTGATCCGGCGCTATATTGGTTGTACTATGGACTCGAGCGTTGTAAGCCTTTAAAATTTGTGGTAGATATTGAATATAATTATTTTGGCCCGTATGGGTCATTATTTTATAAATTTGGCCCTTCAAGGTTCGAATAAATCGTTCGGCGATAGCCTCTTCATGGGTGCCTAAAGCGAATTATAGCGAGACGCCCTGTTTTTTGAGGAATTTCTTAAAGGCATTATTATTATATTCTTTTCCCATATCGGTAATTAACTTTAAAGGTTTTCGATGTCGAAAGATATCTCGAAAAGCTTGGATAATTTCCACACTGGATTTATCTTTTAAAGGTCTAGCGAAAGCGTATCGACTTAAAATATCCACAGCGACTAAAATAAATCTAACATTTTTATTGTATTTTTTCAATTTAGGCAGATCAATTAAATCCGACTGCCATGTTTCAATAAGACTATTTGTGAATATTTGATTAGTTTTAAAAAGTTTTCTTCGAAATCGATGCCTCGTGTACGATTTTTGACTTTCTAACCATTCCAGTATCACTTTACGAGAAATATCTGGAAATTTCTTTTTTAAGATGTCTACGTTACTGTACGAGCCGGGATGTTCGATATTATAATACACAGCCTTTAAGCGTTTTTTAATAGGGGCAGATAGTTTCGATATTTTTTTAATCTTATATCTAATAGCTCTAAAAAAAGTGGAAATAAATACGAAAAACGTGACCAAAATGAAACTTTTTATTTTAAAGCATCGGTTAATATACACATTTTTTTAATAGCCAAAAATTAAGGCATTTTTTAATTCTTGTAAATTATTACTCATATAATTAAATATTAAATTTTCGTCATCTTCAAATCCGTATTCGGCGCGAAATTTATTTAAAGTAACAGATCGATCGATTAAAGGTAAAGCCTCAGAAAGAGTTATTTCTACTCTATTTTCCCAGCTCCCTCCGCCCGCGTTACATTCCGGAGTATGGGCTAGAGATTTTTTACAATCGATATTTGGACAATTATCGATCATGTCAAAAATAATATTAGTTAAATGATTAACCAATAATTCTTTCATATAGAGTCGCGCGGCTTTCTTGCTTTTGATTTCACGATCCAAAACGGGTTTTAACATGAGCAGTCTTCCCAATCCTTTAGCTTCAGACTAATATCTCTTGCTGTGGAATATAATACAAAATAATTTGCTTGATT
This sequence comes from Odiellus spinosus, assembly GCA_963920705.1. Classification (NCBI taxonomy): domain Eukaryota; kingdom Metazoa; phylum Arthropoda; class Arachnida; order Opiliones; family Phalangiidae; genus Odiellus; species Odiellus spinosus. Next base: position 3,975,294 of record OY987229.1, read on the forward strand.
GCCCCGTTCGTAGTAACGGACGTCCACGAGTCTAGCATTAGACGAATTTTTGAAACATTCCAACTTGATCCTTTCATTGCTTATTGGAAGCCATAAATGAAACCGTCTCGAGTTATTTTTCAAAAAAGCAGTAATGTCGTCGGAAAATCGAAATAAAGTTAGCCAAGCCTCTTCCTTTAGACTCATTGCCGTCAACGTATCGACTCGTCGAACGTTTATTTCGGGATCTATGGCGTTAACCACCGTAATTTCGAGCTTCTCCGACAAGTTGTGCACTGGACCCATGTTGACCGTTAAATAATCTAATTTTAAAAGACTACGATGTTTTTACTGCGGGGTATAGATGATATCTCGTTCTTGAGAAATGAGAATCGTGTTTTCAAATTCCGCGTATATTAAAACGCAAACATTTTCCGGCAGGGGTTTTTCAAATTTCATGGAGATTCGGACGCTGCCTGTTTGCGTCACGGAACTGTGGCTCGACGACGCGAGATGCTCTTTTGTAAGATCCAACGCGTATAAACAGGTTCCATGAAGGTATCTTTGACAGCTAATCCCGTTCCCAACATCGGTACCGTCCGTGTCTAAGCCATCAAACAAAGACTGGTATTCTCGGGTGTAATTAAGAGATTTATTCGTATTGAAATTTGGGGTGAAAGCATGGTCAGGGAAATTTAGCGTACCGACGTTTATTTGAATGAAATTTAACGTAAAATGCTTAAAATTAAAGGGATTCGTATCGAACGAACCATTTTTGCTTTTATTCGTTACCAAACCAATAACAACACGATTTGGCACTAAACCTAAAAATACGTTTTCCCGGACTACGTCCGTTGCGTTCGCCATGATGACGAAGCTTTTCATGGTGACGTTTGTCAAAAGGTAAATGGCGGGGGCTTTTCTCATTATAGCCGCGTGGGACAAAACAATTTGTTCCAGTACTTCTACGTGTTTGGCGTATAAACTAACTTCAAGAAGTTCAATTTTATATTGTTTATTCCCTTCTGTGCTAAGAATAGAAAAAGTGTTAGGGGCGCGAAGTAATCTAAATCGAACATCCACATCGTTAATTAAATATTTATCGAGTTTAGTAATGTCTAAAAATAAGAATTCGAAAACATTTGATTAGTGGACAAAAGTAGCGCGAGTTTTAATGCCATTGTTAATAGAATCGGCCGCTACAAACGCATCTTCGGGTTTAGCGGGATAATCGCTGTAATACCCTCACGCGGTTAATTGACTTTCTTTGGCCACCGGCCCGTAATTTAAATGAGTTGCCATGTAGGCCTGATACGGATAAAGAGCGTTTGAAGATTGCACCGGTTTAGTTCCAAGATATCCCTCAACCTAGGTAAAAAAAACTTGCAACAGGAATATTAGTTAAGGACACCTTTTTCTCGTCAGGTTCTAGGACAGTCCCGTCCGTATGAATAATAATACGACCCCTAACTTTAATACGGAGTTAGGATAAATCAAGATATAAGGGATTTCCCGCGATAAAGAAGTCAATTTGTTCGGTATTTTCATAGACGATAGGGTGATATTGAGTTGTTTTATTGGAAATAATATTTCTATTTAACAGGGGACGAGTAAATAAATCTAAATTAGACATCATTCCTTCGTAAAGAGCCATTTTTTTTTTCAATCTAAATAATCCGATCTAATTTGACGAGGTTTTTTTCGTAGATTTTTGTCAGAGCCTAGTTTCAAACCCTTGCGTCTCCTTTTACGACCACTACCACTCTGAGGTGTAATGGTATTATCCACAACTTTATTTATCAAGTTGGCTACGGCAATCCGCGAGTTTCTTTTTAAACTAGGTTTTGGGTCCATGCCACCTTGAATATCCTTCAGGGCCCAAATTTGAAGCTAACGGTTTTAAAATTGGCGTGACATATTTTAATAAAGACCTAAAAATCGAACCTAAACCTCTTCCTGATTGATAAACCCCACCGTGGAAACCCCGGATACCCATTCCTCTTTGTTGCGAGCTATAATATTCTAGATATGTATTCATAATGACGATTCTTTATAAAATGAAGCTTTACTAGCGTTCGACCTTTATTTGTTAAGGGAATTAATTCGTTAAAATCCGTTTTAATTCAATTTCTATAATTCGATTTGAGTCGAGACGTAAAGGATAATAATCAATGTTTAAAAAATTAGCTTCCTTTTGGTCGTTATTTTCTTGGCTGGAATTTTCAATTTTTAGAGCTCTGAGCAACATGGTTTCGGTGTCACCCATTAATTGCGGTTATATTATATCGCTATTAATATACATAATGTGAATGCCTCTTGGTAAATCGTAGGGATACTCGCTCGTCACTTCTTTGTAAACGGCATCTTGATCGATACGAAAACCTAACATATCACCTAGCCCCCCAAGGTGATCGTCCGGGTTAGAGTGATAATGAAAACAAATCAAAATGTTTTTATCGCACGAAACCTTGACCGTCCCATTTTTATTTACCGAAAACTGAATAATTTTTGAATTAACGTCGGGGGGTAACGCCGCAATCATGGCAGAAAAAACGTCTTCTATTGAGGTATAGGTCCCGAGGGGAATTTCGCAAGTATATACATTGGTATTTTGCTCGTACAATGGTTGATCGCTATAAAATGACAAATCCCCCACCTTTCTTTTTCTTATAAAAACTTTTTGATTTGCCTCGAGTTCTTTATCACGAATAATTTCAAACTAGAATTGAAAACTATTTGGTTTGATATCAATGTTCACTACGAGCGGGTCAAGAGTACCCCCGTGGTAATAAAGACTAACATATTCATCAAATGGAAATTTAAATAAATTGGCTAAAGATTCGCTCATTTTAAAACGAATACCCGCGGGTAATTCTATCGCGAGTCGAAAATCGTTTTCATTTACTCTTAAAATATTAAAAAAACAGCCCTTTAATTGACGTAATTTTATTTGCTCTTTTAAAGCGGCTAAAATTTTCAAATGCAAACCAAACGGAATAATTTCTTTAATTCGACGATTGTACATGGCTACGTAATTTCGGTCTTATCACCGTCCATAATGAACAAATGATTGTGAACTCGAAAATTAACCGAACTATTTTTATCCGCTTGAAATTTCTTATTATTAGCGTGTAAATTTCGCGTACTAATATATTCTTTTGATACCCGCTGAACTCTAAATTTAAAATATCGGCGAGAGAGCCGCTAATTGAACATTCTATGTACGGGGGAAGGGTAATTTGAAAGTATTTTTTTTCATTACGATTGATAATATCAAATTTTATATTATAAGAGCGTAGAGGCTCGTAATTTAAACTTTCTTTTAATTTTTCTAAAATTTCCTCGTACATGGAAAAGGGAACATAGACATTATTTTCGTCCATTTTCCCTTTAAAAATCAATTCAAGATCAAAATTAAAATTATAGTAAACGTAGTCGCTTTGGTTTGAAAGAACCGGGTTACCAAACGAATTTATTCTGTAATCGATATAATTACCATTCTCCTTAATATATATTTTTTCTTTTTTGGGTCCATAAAATTATAACCCGTAATATTCGAATGAAACGCGTACGGAATATTTAAAGGCTGACTTAATTGAGGCGATAAACGAATTTCGACACCTGGAGGGGCTGTCATTGTAAAGCTAGGATCATTCGCGTAATTAAACTGAACTTTAAAAACTACTACTCGGTTAAATATAGTTAAACTTAACACGTCGCAAATTTTTTGGGCTAAAGTCTCGTTAATGACGCGTCCTCGCTCGTATAAGTCATCGGATATGCTCCTTGGTTTAATTTAAACCCTGTAATTTGACCAGTGCTCGTACGAAGGAGGGGATGGCTGGGGTAGAGTTTTTATCGGGGGCTCAATGTAGGTAATGATTTATTTTCGGGTACCTTTTCAGTTGGTATAAGTTCAGACTCTACTACAGGAGGCTTTATACCAGATTGATCCGCTTCTTTCATAGGGGTTGAATAGGGGATATAATTGGCTTTAAGGGCGCGGTTTCTTTAAAAGAAGGTTTTGTAATTATAGACGGAGGGGAATCGATTTTTACAGCCTCGGATATTATTGGGGGGATAATCGGTTTTATTAAAATAGTTTCACCCGGGGGTTTTGAATCTGCTATATAATCAGACGGCGAACTTTTCTTGGGCACTTTTGAATCGAATCCATTGCCTTGCCGTATTCTCTTTTTGATTATCATCGATGGAATTCTTATATCAATGTTATTTTGATATATTACAAACTTATCGTTCGAGCATACTTGCTCAAGGGTATGGGACTTAGAAAATTATCTTTAACAAATTCGTTTTCTCTAAATTCAAATACAGTTGCTAATGGAGACATCGAAGGGATACGAACTTCTACGTTGTCCGCCGTGCGAATGCTCAAAAACCGAGGTAATTCTTTGTCAATTAACGGATTTCTTGAAAATTGATCTAGATGTTTATTATCTCCCGCCAAACGATTGGTAATACCAAATTCAATTTTGTCCCTCGTCAGTTCGTTCTCTTGAATTAGTTTACTAATTTCATTAATTAACATTTCTTGCAAGGAATTTTCTATAATTTTATCATTTTGGGTTGTGGCTTTATAATTCCCAGGGGGTAATTCAAGTTTATAGTAAATATAGGGTTCGTCTAATAAATTATTTTGATTATTCTCATCCGTCAAAATCCAAAATTTGTTATATTTGGGACCGCTCACGTTATACCAGGACGCGGGATAGATTATTTCGCTTAACCCAACACTCCATTCGTGATTATTAAGTTGTAGCTCTTTAACGAGTACATTTTTAAACGAACTTTGGGTATTATTTGGAAAAATATAGAGTGAGGCGTTAGAGCTTAAAATACAATGGAATTGATCCATGACGTAACGGAACCAAATGTTAAATGAGAGTTTTTTATTAGAATTATTTCTTTTAAGAGGAAACAAAAGACAAGCGTGGTTTAGGAGTTGGAAATATTATTTTTATCGAAGGGGATTCGAACTCCGGACTTTTTTTTATAATATTACCTATTTTTACCCCTAAACCACGCTAGTCTTTAATTTTACAGACATATAATTTTTTTTTGTTTCTTATTAGCGGAATGTAAACACCTCTGGCGGTATATTACCACTCTTTTATGGCCAGAGAGTAATATATTTTTTATGTTGGGCTACCAATAAGGTATAGGGTGGGTAGTGTAATATATATTTTTACTATAATTATTATTTTTTTATTGCTGCGCATGTCTTTACTCTTTCTTCTGTTCGACAAACACTTTTTATTTAAAGGAATGGTTCACCCATAAAGTTTTTTTGCCTCTAAGGGTCAATAGCACTCTTGGCAACAGAAATTTATAACTCAAAATTAATTTTTAATAATAATAATAATAATTTTATAGTTAAAAATAAATTTAGTATGAACGTGGCCCTTTTGCCCCTAATTCTAAACTTCTCTGTCGTGCTTGGAAAGGCTAGCAATCTGATAGGCCAATAGAAATAACTTATAAACCAATGAAATGAGACTCCGAGGGGAGAGAGTCTGAGACAGTAAAGTCTAGAATCCTTCGTTTTTAATCGGTGTTGTTTTAAAGAAATTTCAAAATGCCAAGTTGTATTATAAAAGAATGCAAAAATTTTAGTTCTCGGTTTGGACTAAGTTTTTATACGGTACATTGGTTCAACTTCAAACGGATCTATTCGCGGCATGACGATACTCTCCGAGAGTCCGAATCGCCGACGGAGTTAGGCCTAGGCTACGGCTTACCGGGGTTAGATGCTCCTTCTGTCGGCGTCCCGTTCGTTAGACTGGCGAGCACTGCCGTTATAACCTGTCGTCGATTTAACGTTCAAGCGCGTAGTAGTCAACTTTACCATTGAGTAAAAGCTGAGCCAAGTTACTTTGGCCAATCAGATTATTGCCGAAATAAAAACCTTGAAGTGACGTATCGAATGCGCTCTTGCTTTACAGGAAAGCTTCATACGGGCGCCTATGTGCCCTCAATGTAATTTGTTTTAATTGTTTATTTAAAAATATACTTAATTTTAAATTTTTTTAACACTTGAAAAATTGGTTTTGAGTTTAACTAAAGGGTTTGCAGCAAAAAAATTTTAACACCGCACCATTCCTTTAATTTCTTTGGTTGTTTTCATTCCAATCCATTTAGGTTTTTGTATGCTTAACGCTGATGTTTTCAAATAATTCGCATATATCCTCTGATGCGTCTAATTATTTTTTCTTTTTTTATTACTCATATCTTTGCTTTTTCTTTTGGTCGACAATCACCCTTTCATTTTCTTGAGCCTTAAGTTTCATAAATTAAAGCTTACTGGGGAATTGAACGGTTTACTTTCTTCTTCTTCAGTGTCAGTATAATTTTAGTAATTTTTGATAAGGTAAATTAACTTTCTTGCATGATTTTTTGGCATTTTTTTATAGTTAAACTTCAATTTCCATTAATCAATAATTTTTGTTGAGGGAAATGCTTGCATGATTTTTCGCATTTTTTTGAGTTAAACTTCTATTAATCAATATTTTTTGGTGTGGTAAATTGACTTTCTTGCATGGGCTTTTGCCATTTTTTTAGAGCTGGTTTCTGGTAATCTTAACAATAATTATAGTAATAAAAATATATTCACTCATACCAACCAAATACTGTTCGGGTTGAATAGAGCGAGAAGGACCACTCGTGGTCCTCATGCAAGACTCTAACTCGAAAAAAGAGTCCATTTTTAGTTGGAGAGTCTTGCATTCACTCGAAAAACAACCGCTCTAGATGGTCTAAAAGCATAGCTCAATAGTCTGTAGTGTGAACACAGCTAATGTTTTTTGATTCCACGAGCGGGGTATATTCAACGCGATATTGGTAGTATGTAATAAAAACCTAACTTCACATAAAAGCAGTTGTGCTCGATTGAGCTGGGAGCCAGAAATTGACTAAATGTCTTACTAGAGTATGAGCGTCTCTAAATTGATACAAATCTCTACTACAATAAAAGCCTTTATATCGGTGATCTGTTAATGATCCAAGAAGACGACTTAGACCACTTATCATGCAAATACAGACTGCGCAAAGATGGAAATATCGAGCTCAAGAAGTCTGCGTGCTGTTTCCAGAGCCATGGGTCCCAAATCTTTTATCAAAAATCATTGTGAGGATCAAACAATTTTTTTTTTTTTACAAAAATTGTCAATGGAAGCCGCCGTATTAAAACACCATTAATAAAACTTTGGCAAGATGATTGGAGCTTTCAATGACGTTCTAAATTCTAACTCCGAGTTTCAAATAAAACTTGAGAATGACGTCACTACCTTTGGAAAAGATTTCATTTGAAACCCAATATTGCTTAAGGCAAAAATTATCTCCGAGTGGAATTCAAGAAAAATGCCGCTTTTCTAACAACTACCATAATTTTAAAAATAATAAATACAAGCTTTTGAGAAAAAAAACATTTATATTTTTAAATTGTATAATATACATTAAAAAAAAGTTTCACATTTCATTGTAATATATTACAAAAAACATTTTTTATAAAAAAAAATAAAATTTATGATTGTTCTTTTACTCGTGATAATTTTTTGATGTTTTGAAAGTAATAGTCCAGGCTCACATTATGTAGTATTTCTCCACATGACTCAGGTATCTTTAAAACTTGGTAAATAAGTAGCGATAACCACAAGTACGGTGCAAAAATAAAAAAAACACAATACATGTCTCCTTGCAAAAGTCCAATTAGAAAAGCGATAGGCACCGTCAAAGGACTTATTAAAATTAAGAAAAGGGCCGCGAAATATTCCGCCGGTAACAACATCAGAAATATCCAAACTATAAAAATTGAAAAGAGCGGATAAGATAGAATAATTTCGAACAGAGCTACGAATATCGATTCCCACATGATGAAAAGATCAAGAGTAACTAAAATATTTATTTTAAAATTGATAGAAACGCCCAGAGTAGTGGCAGAATTTGTCCAAAAGTTCTCCCCTTTTTAATGTAGAAAAATGTAGTAAAGAAGCGGCAAAAAACTGGTCATCAAATAAATTGGATCAGCAGATAATATTGACATAACAAAACCGATAGGAACAAGAATGGGGGTTAGCAACGTCACCCCAAAACCAATAGCAAATCTCCGAGTATACGAATCATTATATTTCCATCGTTTAAAATAATTACATTGACAATAACGTTTAATAACGGTATTTTCCGGCGTTTTTCTTGACATGACGATCTTGAATAAATTGTTGTAAATTATGAACTTTGTTAATATACAGGGTGTTTCTGAAAGGTCTGGAAAAAATGAAGGGGGTTTTTCGTGGGGTCAGACTGAGTGAAAAAGGTTTATGAACCTTTAGTCTCACACGCTGCGTTGCGTAGTTATGAGCCCTTGAAAATAGTCCTCAAAAATACGAAAAACGACCGAAAGGTGTAGGTAGATTGTGCCTTTGACCATTATTGTTTTTCGATTTAATTGTGCATAAGCTTATTATCGAGAGATAAGTGAAACAAGGTGTTTATTAACTAAAAAAGCGTATCAACATGTTTAGGAGTGTGCAATCATTAACTTTGGTCAGAAGTACTTGAACTCAAAGTTTGGTTTATTACGTGTGTTTCGGGTGTTGAAAAGGGAATTTTACAAGAAACCATTATTAATTACCATAATTATCAATTGTATAATAATCGGAATCAGAACTATTTACAAAAATTGTTCGAAATGCATTCAGTCAGCGTTGATACACACTTGAGCCCGTCTAATAAATGATTGTCTAACTCGTTCGATGATCCCTGGTGTGTTGCTTATGGTTTCGCAGGCATCAGAAACCTTTTGACGTAGATCTTCCACGTCACGCACTTCACTAACATAAACTAAGTCCTTAAGGTGGCCCCAAAGAAGGAAATCACAAGGGTCTAGGTCCGGAGATCTGGCTGGCCACGCAACCGTTCCGCCACGACCAATCCACCTCAAAGGGAATGTTTCATTAAGGAATGCCCTAACTAAGAGAGAAAAATGAGGTGGTGCACCGTCGTGCATAAACCACATGTCTCGTCTCAAGGCCAATGGTACGTCTTCAAGAAGCTCGAACAGATTGTCTTGAAGAAATCGGTGATATGCCTCACCATTAAACCTTGGCTGCAAAAAGAATAGTCCAATTGAATGGTCACCAACAATTCCGCACCAGACGTTTAAGCTGAATTGAACTTGGTGAGCCGTTACACTTGTAGCATGGAGGTTTTGTTGCGCCCACTGATGCCCGTTGTGCATGTTCAATATGCCGTCACGGGAAAAATTGGCCTCATCCGTAACTAAAAGGCTTTGGGGTAAGTTGATGTCTTGATGTTGAGCGATAAACATCTGACAAAAGTCCAGTCTTCTCGGGTAATCATCATCAAGACATCAACTTACCCCAGAACCTTTTAGTTACGGATGAGGCCAATTTTTCCCGTGATGGCATATTGAACATGCACAACAGGCATCAGTGGGCGCAACAAAACCCCCATGCTACAAGCGTTAGGGCTCACCAGGTTCAATTCAGCTTAAACGTCAGGTGCGGAATTGTTGTTGACCATTCAATTGGACCATTCTTTTTGCAGCCAAGGTTTAATGGTGAGGCATATCACCGATTTCTTCAAGACAATCTGTTCGAGCTTCTTGAAGACGTACCATTGGCCTTGAGACGAGACATGTGGTTTATGCACGACGGTGCACCACCTCATTTTTCTCTCCTAGTTAAGGCCTTCCTTAATGAAACATTCCCTTTGAGGTGGATTGGTCGTGGCGGAACGGTTGGGTGGCCAGCCAGATGTCCGGACTTAAATCCTTGTGATTTCTTTCTTTGGGGCCACCTTAAGGACTTAGTTTATGTTAGTGAAGTGCGTGACGTGGAAGATCCACGTCAAAGGATTATTAATGCCTGCGAAACCTTACGCAACACACCAGGGATCTTCGAACGAGTTAGACAATCATTTATTAGACGGGCTCAAGTGTGTATCAACGCTGACGGAATGCATTTCGAACAATTTTTGTAAATAGTTCTGATTCTGATTATTAAACAATTGGTAATTAATAATGGTTTCTTGTAAAATTCCCTTTTCAACACCCGAAACACACGTAATAAATCACACTTTGAGTTCAAGTACTTCTGACCAAAGTTAATGATTGCACACTCCTAAACATGTTGATACGCTTTTTTTATTTAATAAACACCTTCTTTCACTTATCTCTCGATAATTAGCTTATGCACCATTAAATTGAAAAATAATAATGGTCAAAGGCACAATCTTACCTACACCCTTCGGTCGTTTTTCGTATTTTTGAGGACTATTTTCAAGGGCTCATAACTATGCAACGCAGCGCGTGAGACTAAAGGTTCATAAACCTTTTTCACTCAGTCTGACCCCACGAAAAACCCCCTTCATTTTTCCAGACCTTTCAGAAACACCCTGTATGTCAATATATTCTTCAATAGCCCTCAGAACAATGATATAAAACCCCCTTATTTCCTATTGGTTGTTCGGAAACAGAGACCGACAAATATTCGGATAAAAATAATATTTTTAATTCGTGACACCACCACTTTAAAAAACTCTCCTTGTCTACGAGGGAAAGTGGTTCTCGCGAAACAACCGCCTTTGTATTACGAGAAGAGAGAACCTCGCTAGGCTCCTACGTACGCCAGAAGAGAGCCAAGATGTTTTAGGCTTCCTCGTACAAAAACGAGATCGAGCGCGAAGCCCTCCGGCACGAGCGGAAATCTCGACAAGTTGATGCTGTCAAAAACAAGTTCTCTCGAACCCAGGAACCGACTCTAGAGGGCTGGGGCGGGCAAGGGGACCGAATTTCTTATTATTTAGGGTGTACAAGACTACTGAAATAACTTAAACCCAGTCCCTGCAAGAACTTAGACGAAAAGATGAATTATAATTCACCCTCACGATCCGATGATCCACGCTGACGAAAACCTACCAACGAAGGAAAGGAGATCCCCTCACTATATGGAGTCAACACTGAGAAATCCATCAAATTAGAACACGACGACGAAGAACACTGATTACTGAAGTAAAAAAAAAAAAACCCTCGAGACCCCATATTCTGGACTACTACTCATCGGAACCTGACGATATCTTAAGGTGTTAAGAGGATCTGTCCGAGAGACCGTAACATACACACACACACACACACCCCGTCCAACCCCTCAAGGAGAGTCCGCAGACTGATTGCCCCAGGGCGAGAAAGGCTCGACTGGAACACAGCACGAAACGGCACCCAACGAAATCCGTGAGAGACGACACCCCTACCCCAACTTTATCGCACGAGAAATGTTGAGTATCTTATTTCTTATCGTTTGACCCTCCAGTGAATTATTCGCATACCAAATCTAAATGTCGGTTTGTTGTTGAGATCAAGGTTTAGAAAACCGTAGTAAAACCCACTCCCGTAGTAAAACCCACTCCCGTACTTTTTAAGATAAAAAGAACTCAGAAAAACGTTATCGAGATAAAAAGAGAGAGATTAGGATAATCTTTGCTCCCATTTTAAAGCCCCCCCCTAATAGAAGGTAAAAGAAATATTAAACGTAAATAGATATAGATGTATCGTAATTTTGAAACCCCTCTAGAACCTAGAACCTAACGAAAAAACCTAGGCACCGTCCGTGCCTAACACCTCGTATAAATTTAAAACTTAACGTTGGACTCCCTCTTATAAATAATCGCTTCTAGCTCATAATAGCGAAAACGAAAATGTCGAGGGTCAAAATAGCGACACCAAAAACAGCAAAATACCATTTTAGCGAAAACCAAAAGAGCGAAATACTATTTCAGCGACACCTAAAAGAGCGAAATACTATTTTAGCGAAACACCACTTTAGCGAACACCATTTTAGCGAAACCTAGAAGAGCGAAATACATTTTAGACAATCCAAAAAGAGCACAATACTAATTTATTTAATAAATTATTTATTTACTATTTAATTTAATTACTATTTAATTTAATTACTATTTAATTTAATTACTATTTAATTTAATTACTATTTAATTTAATTACTATTTAATTTAATTACTATTTAATTTAATTACTATTTAATTTAATTACTATTTAATTTAATTACTATTTAATTTAATTACTATTTAATTTAATTACTATTTAATTTAATTACTATTTAATTTAATTACTATTTAATTTAATTACTATTTAATTTAATTACTATTTAATTTAATTACTATTTAATTTAATTACTATTTAATTTAATTACTATTTAATTTAATTACTATTTAATTTAATTACTATTTAATTTAATTACTATTTAATTTAATTACTATTTAATTACTATTTAATTTAATTACTATTTAATTACTATTTAATTTAATTACTATTTAATTTATTTACAATTTAATTTATTTACAATTTAATTTATTTACTATTTAATTTATTTACTATTTAATTCAATTTCTATTTAATTACTATTTAATTTAATTACTATTTAATTTAATTAATATTTAATTTAATTAATATTTAATTTAATTAATATTTAATTTAATTAATATTTAATTTAATTAATATTTAATTTAATTAATATTTAATTTAATTAATATTTAATTTAATTAATATTTAATTTAATTAATATTTAATTGAATTACTAATTAATTTTATGAAAAATCGAATAGTAGATGAAATGGAAAATTCAATGGTGATAATCATTTCAGCAAATCAATTTTTAAAAATTATCTTTAATTACAAGTAAAGAAAACTTGGCCCTTTCCAATGACATCAATGACTCATGGGCAACGATGTTCTAAACCTGTCCTTTCACACTTGATAGAGGCTTGTGAAACATTTATGATAAATAGTCAAGTATAGTGCATAGCCATGTGCACATGAAACATGAGACATAACATGCGCCACCACTCAAATTCCCTCCTCAAAATCCCAATATATAATAGAGACAAAATCTCCCATATATAATAACAAAATCTCCCATATATAATAACAAAATCTCCCATTTATAATGATAACAAAATCTGCCATATATTATGATAACAAAAATCTCCCATATATAATGGTAACGAAATCTCCCACATATAATAACAAAATCTCTCATTTATAATGATAACAAAATCTCCCATTTATAATGATAACAAAATCTCCCATATATAATAACAAAATCCCCAAAATTAATATTTATTACTTCGATATTTTTAAAACAATTTAACATTTTTTTTTTGTAAACCTAACTTAACCTAAGATGGAAACTAACCTAACTTACCCTACCTAACCTAACTTTGAAACTAACCTTGCCTACCCTAACCTAACCTTCCACCTAAAATGCGACCTAACCTAGCTTAACCCGCAACTTAAACCTAAAGTAAAGTACTGATTTGCGTTCTAAAGCGAAGTTTTCTAAAGGAGAAATAACTTAAATGGACAATTTATAATTTAGTAGTGTTCGTACACCCACCACTTTTTGTCCTTTATTTCAGTATATAAATAATAGCTTGACCATTATTTAAATTAAATCTGTAATTAAACATGACCTAAAATATGCAAAGCTGACTCAAAACACGGGAAACCGAGCAAAAACATGAAAAACTGAACAGGAACACCGAATACTGCCCCAAAACCTATTTTGATTTTCTTTTTTTTTGTACATTATCCGAGACTGCTTCCAACAATTTAAACTTAAATGAACAAACAAAATCATTATAATTCGTATAAATCAAATAATTATAACATACCATTCTCCGAATTTAGGCTCGAACTCACTATCTTCTGGTTATCAGCCGACTTTGCTAACCATATTGCTACCGGATCACGGCGGCTAACTCAAAAAAATCTTTATATGTTTAACCTAACCTTTTTCTTTTAATTTTAACTGGGGGCGGGGATTTTTTTCTTTTGATAGGGAATTTTTTCGTTTGATGGGGAATTTTTTCGTTTGATGGGGAATTTTTCTTTTGACGGTGGATTTCATCCTACAATTAATTTTGGGGGATTATGTCCGAGGGGATTTTGTGTAGTTAGATTTTGAGCGACTCCCCTCTATTAATGATTTCATTCTCATTGAAATTCGCTATTTTGAATTCCGCTATTATTGAAATTCGCTATTTTGAATTCCACTATTATTGAAATTCGCTATTTTGAATTCCGCTATTATTGAAATTCGCTATTTTGAATTCCAATATAATTACAATTCGCTATTTTGAATTCCAATATAATTACAATTCGCTCTTTTGAAATTCGCTTTTTTTAAATTCGCTTTTTGAAATCCACTATTATTGAAATTCGTTATTTTGAATTCCGCTTTTATTGAAATTCGCTATTTTGAATTCCGCCATTTTGAATTCCGCCATTTTGATTTCCGCTATTATTGAAATTCGCTATTTTGAATTTTGCTATTATTGAATTTCGCTGAAATGAATACGCGGTTTTAACTTTCGACATTTTAGTTACGACATTTATACCGGATACCACTTTGGCCAAAGGCAATTCTTCTCTATAGAACCTTCCGTGCGACCAATTCCGTGATATAACATGTTGTAACGTCCCTCTAGTAATTAAGTGTTATTACTAATGTGCCTTATCATGACTAAAAGAGTGTTATTTTTATTGATCAATTATGAGAAACCAAACGTGAAACGAATCTTTTTTCTTCTTCTCCCCACGTGATTAAACTCCTCACACAATTTATCCCAACCCCAAACCACTTTTTTTGTGTAAGCTTTTTCTCGTTTTCTCCCGTGTTGGTGGCTCTTCGAACGTTTTTCCGAAACCGCTATTTTTCGCATCCTCGGGAAAAAGGTTCGATCGCAGCTCGCCAGGCATAACACTCCGGCGAGAGAGAAAAAACCCTTATAAGCTTCATTTTTCGTGACAATCGAAAAATATGAATATTATGTCTTCGGAAATAAATAGCAGATCAATGTATATATTAAAAGAAAGCTTGTTTAAGCACCTATTCAAATATGCTATAATGTAAATAATCGAAGTTGTTCCTCTGGAGATTTGCCTTTTTAAGAAAATGTTTGATTAGGTTTTTTCTCAAAGCGTCATCCTTCGTAAAAATTCAAAAATGCGAATATACTGTCTTAGGAACAAAATAGCAGTGTTGATTTTTATATCAAAAGAAAGCTTATTTAAGCACCTATTTAAATATGTTCTTAAGTGAAAAATCGGAGTTGTTTCTCGGAAGGCGATGGACCCCGAATCTGATCGGCGGCCGCTGTAAGCAGGGGCGCCGATAGCTATTTTTCCCAGGGGGCAAGGTTTGTGAGTTTTTGAAAAGTTCACTTCTACCCCCTCCCCCCGATACTTCCAGGTTTTCTGACTAATATAAATCACGCCGTTGCCAACGCTTTCATGATACCACTGCCATCTTTAATAATATGCATATCCGTAGAAAATAATAAGGGTGGTGGTACCGATTTAAAAAGTATCGTTTGATGAGGATAAAATAGCGGGAAATTCAAATTGTTGCAATCTCGTGTATGTGCTACCATTATATAATCGATCAAACGTTTGGTTGAATTAAATACTCTTTAATAAACCCTTTAAAATATAACTTGTTAATATAACAAACATTTAATACTTAAACTAGACTAAAACTAGTGCTGCTACTACATAACTGGATTGAGTCGAGGCTAGGAGAGAACTGACTAGATAACCTGGAATTATACTCGTAAGTTACCTAGCTACGCTAGTAGGTGGCGCCAACGCAAAATGACCTTTGGAATTCTGATTATGCAAAAGTATAGTGATAGGTCATAAATTCACATTCTCCCTCTTTTACATAATTAAATTAATAAATCAACTATTCAATTTGTAACATCTTTACAGAGTTTATAAACTTATTTTTGTTTAACAATTTGTTTCAAATATCCGCAATACTATTTTTAGATTCAACAAACTTTAAACAAAACATATTACTTGCTAAATGGTCCCGAACAAAATGATATTGTATGTCTCGATTTTCGAGACAGTTCTTTGCGTAGAAATCGCAGACTGATTATCGCAATAGATGGTTGGTTGTTGAAACTTTACACGAAATTGTTCTAATTCACGAATGATTGGAATTAGCCAAAGAAGTTCTTTAGTAGCTTCGGATACTGCTACGTATTCTGCCTCCATTGTTGAGAGCGAGACGGACTTTTGTTTAATTGATCGCGAGGCAACAGGTGAAGACCCAATTCTGACGATATAACCGCTAGTTGATTTTCTGGTGTCGCGATCTGACCCCCAATCGCTATCACTGTAGGTTGATAACTCTGGATTCTGTTCATGTCTATAAATAATGCCTTGCGTTGCCGTAGTTAATACATATCGAGTTAGTTGGCAAAGGCGACTCCAGTGCAAAAATCCAGGGTTACTGCTATACTGTGATAGAGCTATCACCGAAAACAAAATGTCTGGGCGAGTTCTCTGTGCAACAAATAATAAACTTCCAATTAGAGAAGTTTATTATTACGCTCGAAGCCATCGGTAGACTTATTGGTTCATCTACTATAATTTCATAACGTTTTCCTATCTGTTGAATATATCTTCACGAAATTCTAACTCTATCCCTAAAAGTTTACGTATTGGTCCAAGACTTTTGACTTCGAAACGTCGTGATATAATCTTAAATATTTCTTTCTGAATATCTTCTGTTTTTGCGATTACTACCAGGTCATCTACGTAGACGAGAATTATCACTTTCTTCTGTAAGTAATAAACACAATTCGTCCCAACTAATTTCTTGAAGCCCAAATCATGGAAACTTTTATCAAGTTCGATAAACCATTGCCGTCCACTCTGCGGTAGACCGTATAACGCTTTCTAAGTCGTATGCAATATCGTGAAGTTAAATCCCGGAATTTGCTTCATGAAGACATTATGATCGAGATTCCCATACAGGTAGGCATTCTTGACGTCTAAATGGCAATGCGTCCAGCCAAAGCAAGTTACGAAGATTACGAGAAATAAACGGATTAGACTGAAGTTAATTACCGGCGAAAAAGTATCATCATAATCAATCCCTTCTGTGTGATTGAAACCCTGAGCGACTAGTCTAGCTCGAAAACGTGTTATTTTCCCTTCGGTATCTCTTCACTGTATACACCAAGCGACATCCAACGATCTTCCTACCTGCTGGTTTTTCGACTTCTTCAGTTACTTGCCGTTCTTGTAACGTGTCAACTTCGCTTTGCACGGCAAGTCTCCACTCTTTAGCTTGATTAGACGCTACAGCTTCATCATACGTCGTTGGTATTATGATATTACTGCAATATGCAGCGAAAACTTCAGGAACAGTTCCGGTATTACTTTCTTGAACTTCTTCAGGTATTTCTTCAGCTTCCTGTGTTAAAAGTATCTTCAGTGTTTTCTTAATTGTTTTTCTCGAAAATTTAAATATCGCTGGATCTTGCGGTAAATTATTTTCCTCCAAATATTTCACTAATTTAGGTTTTGAACGGAATTCTTTCCCCGTCCGCATCTCCTTTTGATTCTCCCTTCTGTCGAACTGATACCAACCATCCGGTAATTCTCTGGATTTATGATTCTTCCTCGTATCAACTAATACTTCTTCTTTCAATAGTCTATTGGGCAAATCATCTGATACCGCGTCTTCAAATTGTTCGTTTTCTTTGTCCGGGTTTTCTATTATAGTAGGTTCATGAACTTTTACTTCCATTACGGGTTCTTCAGTAGTCCATTGAAATGTAATTTTATCTTCAGTAAGAAGTTCGGGATTAATATCTCGAATTCCCATTTTTTCTTCATCAAATCGTAGATGTTTAGTTTCAACCACGGAATTATCTTCTGGATTCCAGACTCTATGTCCTACAGTATTTGAAGCGTATCCAATGACTATTGCTGGTTTAGCTCTACTTTGGAACTTGTTTCGTCTTCGTTGCGTCGGAATATGTACATAGGCTATACTTCCGATTCGTCGTAGGTGCATAGCACTAGGTTTACATCCCATTCAAAGTTCCAACGGTACTGTATCTCCGAGTTTGGCATGATGTGAGTGATTTTTGTCATAACCAACTCGCCTCAAAGATTATTCGGCAATTTCGCTTCTTCAAGAAATGCTCGTACCATATTCAATAACGTACGATTGATACGTTCTGCCACTCCATTCATCTGTGGTGAATATGTATTAGTCCTCTCATGTCGAATACCTTCTTTAGTGCAGAATTCCGAAAATTGATTAGAACAGAATTCCAACCCGTTATCGGTTCTAAGAGCCTTAATGTTCTTATTTTTCTGTTTTTCTACTAAGGTCTTGAATTTCTTGAAACACTCAAATGCTTCGCTTTTCTTCAACATCAAATAAATGGTCAGATAACGTGTTTTATCATCCAAGAACGTGATAAAGTACTTCGCACCACTAACTGATTTTACAGGAGCTGGTCCCCAGACATCACAATTAGTTCTAATACATCATTACTTCTGATATCGTCGATTCTTTTGTGAGATTGCTTCGTTGTTTTAGCTAATTGGCAAGTAGAACAGTTGTTTAATGTTCCGTTTAGCGTTTTCAATCCCTTCAGCATATTATTCGATGCCATATATTTTAAGTCTTTCTCTTTGAGATGTCCCAGCCGTTGATGCCATCGTTCAAGTTCCTTGATTTCTTCGTCTTGCGAAATATAAGCCTTCGAAATTTCTTCGGGTTCATCGTCTGGTGGGCCATTAGTTAATACAGTAGCGTCTACTTTATAGAAATTATCCGCTGAAAATAGTGCTTCAAATGCGATATCTCCTTTTGGATAATAGACGGTATACTTTAAGTTCTTTTTATGTCCACTATATCCGGCTTGATCAATGTGTCGTTCCGAGATCAAATTACGTCCCATACCTGGAGTATATATGACATCTTGAAGTTTGAATACGCGTTTCGACTTATCGTTTATTTGAATCCAAATATCGCCTCGTCCTTCTACTCTTGACTGTCCTTCGCCAACCATGGCTTGTCCTTGATACTGTTCAAACGAGTAAAACCAACTCCGTTGATTACAAAAAATGTTTGGTAGCGCCAGAATCTACGATCCATTCCTTTGTTGCAGCAGTCGTGCATAAAGCTGTTGCAAGAAAAAATCCTGTCTCTACCTTTTTTAACTTCTCGGGATTTCGTTTTGTCTTACTTGTTTGGCAGCCGACAATCATTCGCTCGATGACACATTTTGTTACAGTTGAAGCATGTTCCATTAAATCGAGCATATTTAGGATTCTCCTTGTCGTTAAATCGTTTATACTCATTCTTTTCTTTATCTTGAAATCTACGCTCTCTCCGGTCAGGACGTTGAGCCGCAAAAGCATTGGTTATGGATTGGTTTGCAGCATCTCGTTGAAACTGTCTGACATGTTCATTAAGAAGTACCTTCTTTATTGGTTCAGGTTGAAAATCTTCGTCTTTAAACTGATAAATTTGCGCAGTCAGTGAATCATAAGAAAGTGGCAACGTGCCAATCATCTTGTAAGCAATGTCTTTGCCTTCTAATTCATTACCCGCTTCTTTTAACTCGCGGTACAAAATATACGATTGAGAAAAGCTGGTATCTCTTCTCCCTCTTGATACGTTATAGCGTGAAATTGCGTCAACAAATTTCCGATGCGTGTCCGAGACGTAGGCTCGAATGTCTGTTTAAGGTTTTTCCAAAGTTCATGGGCTACCCTTGTGTTCATAAACGTATTTCGTATCTCTGAACTAATTCCCAAAGCAATTGTAGAAAATGCATCAGACTCTCTTAACTTGAATTTTAGTTGTTCTTCAGCCGTTGCTGTGGATGCTGGAGCTTTTTCTAAATCGCAGACAATTTCCCATAGTCCTTTCTGCCTTAGCAATAATTCCATTTCCAATTTCCATGCCCGATAATTATTTGATTTCAATTGAATAACTTGACTCACTATAAATTTTCCATTGTTATACATCGCCATCTTCGTTTTAGGCCTTATCCCGTCGTGTTAGGTTCTATCCAGTCGTATTCGAATGAGTTACATCCAGTCTCGATCCATGAGTTACATCCAGTCTCGATCATAAGCCTTTGCTGATCTCCAAACGTTATAAACCACGCTCTGCTACCATGTTGCAATCTCGTGTATGTGCTACCATTATATAATCGATCAAACGTTTGGTTGAATGAAATACTCTTTAATAAACTTTTTAAAATATAACTTGTTAAAATAACAAACATTTAATACTTAAACTTGACTAAAACTAGTACTATTATAACATAACTGGATTGAGTCGAGACTAGTAGAGAACTGACTAGATAACCTGTAATTATACTCGTAAGTTACCTAGCTACGCTAGTAGGTGGCGCCAACGCAAAATGACCTTTGGAATTCTGATTGTGCAAAAGTATAATGATAGGTCATAAATTCACAAGATGGCCCTCTTGAATACCCTTTAGTGTATTTATCTCTCCTTTTAAATCAAGCAAAGAAAAAGTATTCAACTACGAATAAGAGTGTCTCGCTATATTCTGGGCGGTCAATAAATATAGATGGCCGTGAATTTATAGTAATTTCAGATCAAAAATCACTCCAATGGTTATTTTCACAGAAGCAACCTACAGCTAGGGAAGCTAGATGGGTGATGTTCCTACAATCCTTCAATTTTAACCCTTACAAAAAAGTTAGTCTTAAGAGGTCTCGGGGAAGTCTTCCATTATGTCAAGAATTCTTGGGGAGTTCTTAAAGACTTCCCCAACACCTTTTTAGTGTTCTTGAGGACCTCTTCACGTCAGAGTAACTTTTTTCGGTAAGGGAAGAAAATGTTGTTGCTGATTATTTATCTAGGGACGCATCTGTACCGCTCCTGTCCCATTGGACCGAATCCCATTCGACCGAAAGAATTCCCATTCGACCGAAAAACCCGCACTTTGGCGGATTCGGTCCAATAGGAAATCCCATTCGACCGAAAAAGCACCACTAGTATTCGGTCCAATGGGACAAGAGTATTTGCTTAAATATAACCGATGGAATTCAAAAAAATTAAATTCGCAGAAACGCAAAGATTTGATTGCCTTATAATAATTTAATGGTCAAGTAAAATGAGCACTAGCCATGAATTATTTTGTGAAATATTTACGAAAACCTGTTGTTTAAAAAACAAATAATTTTCAATCACTGAAATTTAACTTTATAAAGCGAATTGCCGATTTTTAATTGTATTTTTAAGTCATATTCATTACCTTACAATGTTGTGCCTGCATTTTAACGTATTGGTTACATTTAATTTAAAAAAGGGATACTAGGCTCTGGAAACAATTTATTTTAAGCAATTTGAACTGGTAAAACAATTTCCCAAAGTCTTAACAGATATTTGAGGCTAATTATTGAAATTACGAAATTAGTCTCAAAGAAAATTAAGAATATTTTTTTAAAACGAGTCAATTTCTTGAGGTGCGTATGAACCGAAAGAGATGTTTGAAAGAAATAGATGACGATATTCAAATCCCCACTAAATAGCAATAGTGGTTGACTAATTAGTACCGTAGGAGTTCCAAAAAATACTTAAAAAAATTTACGACAAGCAGATATGTGAAATTATAAAAACACTATATTAAAATCACATAGAGTTCCAACACAACCCAACTTAGCCCAACTCAAACGTAACCTAACCAAAACAAACCCGTCCTAGCCTATTAAAAGCCTATGAGATTTGAAAGTTTCTTCTGCTGGTCGTAGATTTAAACGGTTGTACACCGATATGGCCGATTCCCATTTCGCCCAATCTCAATTGCCTCAATCCAAACTATCCCATTCCAAACTGGCCCAATTCCCACTTAGCCTTATTCTTTTAGCCCACACCCAATCGTCCCAATTTGATAATTTTTTCAATGAAAGGCATTTTCAACGCTCATTTTATATTCAGTTTCGTAAAATATATTTTTTATTTAAGTATTATTTAACTATCATAACACTAACCAAACCCAGCCCAACCTAACCGAACCCAACCTTAACTAACCGAACCCAACCTTAACTAACCGAACCCAGCCTTAACTAACCGAACCCAACCTTAACTAACCGAACCCAGCCTTAACTAACCGAACCCAGCCTTAACTAACCGAACCCAGCCTTAACTAACCGAACCCAACCTTAACTAACCGAACCCAACCTTAACTAACCGAACCCAACCTTAACTAACCGAACACAACCTTAACTAACCGAACCCAACCTTAACTAACCGAACCCAACCTTAACTAACCGAACCCAACCTTAACTAACCGAACCAACCTTCTCTAACCGAACCCAACCTTCCTTGACCGAACCTAACTTTTCCGCGAACTACCAGAACTATTTGTCCTCTAGACGATTAAATCCATTCGATTTCCATTTTCAAATGAATAAAATTCTAAAACGCTTAAATTATCGTTTAATGTAATCTATTTAGAATTAAAAAATGCAGCATGAATATTTTGGTTCAAAGGGGCATTTGCGAATACATTTTGAGTGAAATGCAGGGCTCCCAGCGCATAACCCAAAAAAAATTATAGGTATTATAGGTTTTAAAAGCCAAAAATATAGGTTATTTATAGGTCCAAAAATATAGATTTATAGGTCTTTTTATAGGTTTTTAGTTTCGAAAAATTGGGGTTTTATAGGTCGGTTTCGCTGATATGTAATGCAATAATTAGAGTACATAAAACATATTCAAGAAGTAACACGAAAAATATTTATTTTTCATCTTTCTTAGGAACATTACCCAAATTAATAAAAGTTTTATCTTTGCAAACATCTTAAGTAACACGAAAAGTTTTCATAGATTTTAGGAACAAAATTAAAAATTAAATCACATTTTCTTTTTTGAAAAAATATTAAACAACATAAAACCACGCATTATTCATTAAATTTTAGGAACTAAATTAAATCACTTTTTTGGCTTTTTGGCAAAATAACAATCAATAAGTGTGTTATGTCGTTTTTGAAGTTTTTTCTCCTCCACCTTTAGTTTATTCGAAATTTCTTTTTCCTTGGATCGTTGCGATCCACAAGCTTCCAACATGGCTTGGGCTACTTTAATCCCCGTCATATCGTTTATTTTAATGGCCTCTTTAAGTTTATCATTGGCTTGATTGAAAAGACTATCGCGAACTTCTTTTTCTACCGAATATTTAAGATTGTTGACTTTCGATAATAGATCTGAAATTTCTTCTCTCTTCATATTTAACTGCTCCTTACTTAATTTATCTTTATTAGCTTCTCTATCTGCCTCCGCGAGTTTCTTTTTCTTTTCTTCTTCTTTCTGTTTTTGAATTTCAAGCCTAGTTTGGTATGAAAAATGGGCCACTTTAGCACTGACTATAAGTTCTTTGGTAATGGGATAGAGGTGCAGTTGTTGCCGGTATGCCCTTATTCCATCTTTAATGGTGAGACACGCATTTATGGTATCCAATGACATATTTGTTCTGTCTGAAGTGAGACACCTTTGTGATTCCGAAAACCCCTTTCAACATCAGAATTTCCATGTGGAACACACAAAGAAGCTTGTACCACTTTCATTATGTTCGAGTACTTTTTATGGCCCATGCTTGATTCTATCTTCCCGACTTCTCGCCAGAAGTGGTCTATTCTTTGATTTTCATCTATCTTAATCTCCTCTAGTTGCAACATTCTCCATTCGTCAACCAGACTAGATAAGAATTTCACATCTTGTTCACTCTCCAATGGCAAACATTTAGCAACTTTTTGGCATCTTTCTAGGCTTGCAGGTTTCTTAATTTCGCTGGGTTTCAAAAATTGTAAGTTTTGTAGAATTGATCTTGAAATTGGCGAGTTTTTTATCAGATAATCGGCTATTTTTATTAAAAACCTCTGGGCTGAGATCAGAAAAAGCTTTCTTTCACCATCTTTCACTTTTTCAAGATACTGCGTTGCTTTTGGTCCAATTTCAGTTGTTGGTAAAAAAATCGTTGAATCATCCAAGTTAATTTTGCGAAGGAAGCTTTTGTTCTTCTCAATAACAGTTGTTTTGA
Organism: Odiellus spinosus; assembly: GCA_963920705.1. NCBI lineage: Eukaryota > Metazoa > Arthropoda > Arachnida > Opiliones > Phalangiidae > Odiellus > Odiellus spinosus. The sequence goes on from OY987229.1 coordinate 3,999,219, forward strand.
CGATTCGAGTCAGTATTACAATAATCAGATCCCTTAACTCCTCGTATAAGATATGAATTACAGGTTCCTTTTTTTGAAAAATTAACAAAGGGCGTGCAAACAACTGACACGCAGATATGACCAAGCAAATTTCTGCTTGCATCGTTGGTTTCTTCAAAAGAGAGCAAATGCTTAAATACTTTTTGTTCTGGGTTAATTTGAGTTCGGGTTTTGATAAAAATTTCAAGAAGTATTCTTGCAAAGCAGGAAATTGCTCATAAAGTCTCTCAGCCGCAGGCTGCAGTGTCAGCCACCTTGTCTCCACATGTCTAATAAATTTGTGTAAAGGCACGGATAGGGTTTCTTGGCAGATTCGGAAGTCTTCTTCTCTAGCAGAAGATTGGGAAAACCAGTAAAATACAGCTATGGCTAAATCTGACACACTCCTTCCGTGGACATCCAACCCTTTATTCAGCGCATTGCTTAAAGTGTGGAGGCTACAGCTTCCAATATCCAATAATCCGAGTTTAACACTCCTAGATTCCAATACTTTATCATTTACAAGCCGCCAAACAGTTTTGTTAACGTTGGGTCCGTCATTTCCTAGTGAGAGTAAATTCTTTAAGTGTAAACCATTTGAATCCACACTTTCCAAGATTTTTTCTGCCAAATCGACTCCTTTAGCGTGGCCCATAAAAAACGTTTGTAAATGCCGCAAAGAAACTTCATTTTCTTGTATTGACCAGTATCGGATATCAATCATTAATTCCTTGTTGTTTTGGGAATTCGTTGTTTCGTCATAGTGAAGTGTAAATAGCCGATTTGGGGAAGAGTTCACATCAGCAATCAAGTTTTTGTGGAAATAAGGCCCAATTGCATCACTAATTAGGTAGCTAACTTTGGAAGAACTTAGGCTGAATCCTTCTGGAACCGAATCATTAAACATAGCTCGGAATAATGGCGCAATTCCATCGCACGACGCGAATGACCAGTCTTGAGCAACTGTTTTTAAGGCCCAAAGAATCTCGGCTTTCGTAGATTCATCTTTACGATTAACAAGGTTTAATGATAATTTAGGCTGACCTTTATCATTTGAAGTTTCAATCCTTTGTAGCCCTTTTAATTCTTTAAGTTTCTGTTGATGCTTTTTCCCATTAGAATGCTGGTAGAGCTGGTTGACTCCTTGATTCACAACTGAGAAGTCAGTTTTACATATTTTGCAATAGGCATCATAAATAGAATTTTTGCTGGAGCTACACCACTCGCCAATTTTTTCATTTCCAATCTTCTTTTCTAACCAAGCTTCGGAAAACTTTGACCGGTTACTTGGCATCTTTTAGCACTTTAGCTAAATTAAAATTGTGCTAAAGTTCGCGACGCAACCTTGAATCAGAGCAATAACAGTAACACTATAGTATAATAGACTAACAGTGAACAATGAAAGGAAACGTTTTAGTTTTGGTTTTGGCTTTGGAGAAAAAATATCATAGGGCACAGGTTCTCTAGACCTGTCCCTCTGCCTTGTTTGGCACTACTGGCTATACTGACGCCCCCTCCCGACAGTCTACCTAACCTCTAATAAAATAGAGTAATAATAACCAGTGACCTAGGAGAGGAAATCTGTCTGCTACAGCTTTGGTTTTTGCGAACATTTGCACTTTTTCAAGCAAAAGTACAATTGTTATAGTTATATGGATCATTCATTTAGAATTTTATCAGAGAAATTGAACAAATTACCCAAAAAAATAGGTATTATAGGTGAAAAAGTGAAATTATAGGTTTTTATAGGTTCATTTCAGAATTATAGGTAATTATAGGTATTATAGGTGGTCTGGGAGCCCTGGTGAAATGGGAAGCGGAATTTTTGGTCTGGGCGAATTGGGAATCCATCATATTTGGCCAATGAAGCCCCCATTGGGCCAACGTTTTTGGACTAAAGGGGAACAAACCGTTTAAATTCCTCAGTTCCTAATTAGTCCATATCCATTGTTATTTAGTGATGGTTCATTATCCCGAAATAACGCTTCCACAAGAGTTAGTTCTATTCACGGGCCATTTTTATATGATATAATAATGGCGTCAGCAACTAACTTTCCTCGTGAAATGTTCCGTTCTAAAATTTCATAGAGACAGACTTAGGCTAAGCGAGACTATAGTTTGCAGCTTTGATAATTAATTGAAAATTACCGTGAAACCTTTGGTGAGATTTGATACTTTTTATGCATTTTACAACAGTTTAAATCGTTCAAAAATAACTTGATAGAAGAGTCTGGTATCCCTTAATTATTTATAGAGATAGCAGACTTTCAAAATTATTGATAAGGCTGAAATAACGTGCCTCCTGTGCAAGTTAGTAGAGCTTGCATTTTAGGCGATTTTATATCCCGCAGAGGCTTAGTCGTCAATTATGATATCCTGACTCTCAGATCTAATACCTTAAATTCATTTTAATTCTTGGCCGTTGCTATTTACGCCCAAATATGTAGGACATAAAAATTTGGGCCTAAATAACAACGGCCGCGCGGCTACGACTATTTACGCCCAATTTTTCCGTTTCATAAATTTTTGTCGTCACCGCGCGGCCGTTGCTATTTACGCCCAATTATTTATGCCTTCCATATTTTGGCCTAAATAGCTGCCGACTATTTACGCCCAAAATTTGGGCCCTTTTAGTTGCCGCCGCGCGGCCGTTGCTATTTACGCCCAATTTTTTTATGTCTTAAATTTTTGGGCTTAATTAGCTGCCTACTATTTACGCCCAAAATTTTTTAGTCGACGTTAATAGGCGCATTGGAAGACGTTTTTGGAATTTCGTTACATAATCGGTAGTTTCGGTACAAATTCGGGAATTTCGATGGAAATTTGGGAATTTCGATGGAAATTTGGGAATTTCGATGGAAATTTGGGAATTTCGATGGAAATTTGGGAATTTCGATGGAAATTTGGGAATTTCGATTTAAATTCGGGAATTTCTATGCAAATACGGGAATTTCGATGCAAACTTTGGAATTTCGATGCAAATTTTGGAATTTCGATGCAAATTTTGGAATTTGGATGCAAATTCCCGAATTTCGATGGAAACTCGGGAATTTTGATGGAAATTCGGGAATTTCGTTAGGTATTCGGGAATTTCGTTAGGAATTCGGGAATTTCGTTAGGAATTCGGGAATTTGGCTAGACATGGGGTAATTTCGTTAGGGATTCGGGAATTTGGCTAGACATGGGGGAATTTCGTTAAGGATTCGGGAATTTCGCTAGGGATTCGGCAATTTGGCTAGACATGGGGGAATTTCGTTAGGGATTCGGCAATTTGGCTAGACATGGGGGAATTTCGTTAGGGATTGGGGAATTTCGTTAGGGATTCGGGAATTTGGCTAGACAAGGGGTAATTTCGTTAGGGATTTGGGAATTTCGTTAGGGATTCGAGAATTTCGTTAGAGATTAGGGTATTTCGTTAGGGAATCGGGAATTTCATTAGGGTATCAGGAATTTCGTTAGGGATTCGGGAATTTCGTTAGAGACTAGGGTATTTCCTTAGGATTTCGGGAATTTCGTTAGGGATTCGGTAATTTCGTTAGGGATTCGGGAATTTCGTTAGTGAATCGAGTATTTCGTTAGGGATTCGGATATTTCGTTAGGAATTCGGGAATTTCGTTAGGGATTCGGGAATTTGACTATACGTGGGGTAATTTCTTTAGGTATTTGGGAATTTCGTTAGGGATTCGGCAATTTGGCTAGACATGGGGGAATTTCGTTAGGGATTGGGCAATTTGGCTAGACATGGGGGAATTTCGTTAGGGATTGGGCAATTTGGCTAGACATGGGGGAATTTGGCTAATCATGGGGTAATTTCATTAGGTATTCGGGAATTTGGCTAGACATGGGGTAATTTCGTTAGGTATCGGGAATTTCGTTAGGGATTCGGGAATTTCGTTAGGGATTCGTTAATTTGGCTAGACTTCGGGAATTTCGTTAGGGATTCGGGAATTTGGTTAGACATGGGGTAATTTCGTTAGGTATTCGGGAATTTCGTTAGGGATTTGGGAATTTCGTTAGGGATTCGGCAAGTTGGCTAGACATGGGGGAATTTCGTAAGGGATTTGGCAATTTGGCTAGACATGGGGGGATTCGTGAATTTCGTTATGGATTCGGGAATTTCGTTAGGGATTCGGGAATTTGGCTAGACATGGGGTAATTTCATTAGGTATTCGGGAATTTCGTTAGGGATTCGGGAATTTGGCTAGACATGGGGTAATTTCGTAAGGGATTCGGGAATTTGGTTAGACATGGGGTAATTTCGTTAGGTATTCGGGAATTTCGTTAGGGATTTGGGAATTTCGTTAGGGATTCGGCAATTTGGCTAGACATGGGGGAATTTCGTAATTGATTTGGCAATTTGGCTAGACATGGGGGGATTCGTGAATTTCGTTATGGATTCGGGAATTTCGTTAGGGATTCGGGAATTTGGCTAGACATGGGGTAATTTCATTAGGTATTCGGGAATTTCGTTAGGGATTCGGGAATTTGGCTAGACATGGGGTAATTTCGTAAGGGATTCGGGAATTTCGTTAGGGATTCGCTAATTTCCTTAGGGATTCGGGAATTTTGTTAGGGATTCGGGAATTTCGATAGGGATTCGGGAATTTCGATAGGGATTCGAGTATTTCGTTAGTAATTCGGGAATTTCGTTAGGGATTCGGGAATTTGACTAGACGTGGGGTAATTTTTTTAGGTATTCGGGAATTTCGTTAGGGATTCGGCAATTTGGCTAGACATGGGTGAATTTCGTTTGGGATTCGGCAATTTGGCTTGACATGGGTGAATTTCGTTAGGGACTAGGCGATTTGGCTAGACATGGGGGATTTTCGTTAGGGGTTCGATAATTTCGTTAGTGATTCGGGAATTTTCCTAGACAAGGGGGAATTTCGTTAGGGATTCGGGAATATCGTTAGGGATTCGGGAATTTCGTTAGAGATTAGGGTATTTCGTTAGAGATTGGGGTAATTTCGCTACACATGGGGGAATTTCGCTAGAAATGGGGCATTTCAATAGATAGAGAGTGGAGGATTTCGATAGAGAGCGGAGGATTTCGATAGAGAGTGGGGGTTTCAATAAAGAGTCGGGGAATTGGGATATAAATGGGGGATTTCGCTAGGAAGGTTTTTAAGCACAAACATGGGCATTCGGGGTGTGACTTCCCTTATGGACTTGGTCATCTTGTTGGTTCTGGATTATCTGTAAATAAACCAAATCGTCACGAACTTAAAAAAAAGTACTCGGAAACTCAAAAAAAAAAAAAAAAGTCGCTCTCGGAAAAAAGTCGTCGCGCTCTCGAAAAAAAGTCGTCGCGGTCGCGCTCTCAGAAAAAAAGTCGTCGCGTGCTCCGAATAAAAATTCGTCGCGCTCTGGGAATAAAAAGTAGTCGCGCTCTTCGAAAAACCAGTCGTCGCGCTCTTTGGGTAAGTACCATAATTTGCGAACGATTTACTTTGGTCAGTAGTTAAGAACACAATTGGTTGCCTTTTGGTATAGAGGCGATGTATATGAGGTACTCAGCTTTGTGCATGGGGTATACAATAATGGTATTGTGATCACAGAGTTGAAAACGAAAAGACCGATTAGTTAAAAAATAATAAAACAAATTGTGTTTTAAATGACTTTTAATAATAGCTTTGTAATTTATAATGAAAGTCCAACGTTTAGTATTCAAGCATCTCGTCATCGCTCTATAATGAAAGAATATAAATGAAATATGTTATACATCTTTAATTTTTGTAAACTTAATACCTATGTTATACATCTTTAATTTTTGTAAACTTAATACCTAAGCTAAACTTACTACCTTGGATATTTTATCAATCAAATCATTTTCGTGAGACTAGCTCTTTTTAGGCTTTTGCCCAGAGACTACGAATACTACCATAAGTCTATTATTATCAGAGAGAGATAATAATAGACTTATGCTACTACTAATACTATTCCGCCAGCTACAAATAATATAAAAGCCAACCTATGTTATTTTAAAGTCGTGTATTTCCAAACACTGTTCTGCAGGAGACATCTACAAATTTATAAAAAACGCTGGACAAAAAATATAATTCATATATTTTCCACCACGGGAAATTGGTTGTATCTGCTTAGTAGGAAAATTTAAATAACTACTTTTTTAACCCATTAAAGATCTTTTAACAATTAGAATTAAATTATTCCTATTTTGAGAAAATATATTTGCATTTTAATCTATTCGCTGGGCGTCTGAAGTTGATGAAACCAAGAGACGCTCGTCAACCCAAAGCATAAAAAAATTACGGAAACGGCCAATGATCCACGAAAAAAAATCACTTCTAATATCTAAATAGGCATGGTTAAAGTCCTTCTCATTTTAAACCCCAGAGGTAGACCGAAGGGAATTTATTCAAAACCACAATAGGATTAGAACGCAAGAAGTTCAAAAAGAAGGTCGACAAAGCCACTTATGAACGACAAACTCCCGCGAAAGATCCAAAGAACAGGAAATCTATAAGTGAACTAACTGTAAATGAGGATATAACCATCAAACATAGATATTGCGAGCCAGGAGATCCATGGATATCGAAACCATTTTAACTAAGCTCGTATTATTCGAAACAACATTTAGAGAAAGGGGCGTTCGTATCTATTGATACAATAGATGCTGTTCAAGAGTTACTCAAACAACAATTGCCTCACATAACGGCAGGACTAGTGTCTTTACATAGATTTGGAAAAATACACTACATACGAAACAAAGTGCCAGATTCCGGATTTTATGTGCAAATATTGCATTAAGTAACCTACAGTCATTTTGTATGTGCCGCTGGGTTTTACGGAAATACCAAGGCAACCATCAGCATATATGACTCTAAAAATGATATCTACCGTGTAAGCGAACACAGAAATAGAATTATTTCCAGTTTAAGCGCTCAATTCAAAAACAACAACATAAAAACTCTAAAAGTAACTTTCGTTGAAGTTACAACTCAAACAGATAACGACTGCGGTCCACACTCTGTGACAAACGCATTGAGTGCCTGTCTAAATTCTCCACCCGAATTAGTGGTATATAACGCCTTTGGCGGTGTTATGACAAAACATATGCATACATGCTTGGAAGATGGAAAGTTGTCAAAATTTCCAACAAAACCCAATTTTGAAATTACCACGCGAGCTGATGTACTACACAGTGGTATTTACAGAATTGTGTACTGCACGTGTCGGAAACCGTGGGGCAAAAACATATGGCTGCGTTCAGTAACGCTCAACGGTCTCAGCGTTGAGCTCATCGCTGAGCGTTTTTTTACTGTACGGCTTTTTCTCACTTCCGGTTTTACGTCACGTTGATCAGCGCACGCTCAACGAAGTCTGCGTCTGAAATAGATGGTTTTTTCGTTGAGCAACGGTACGATGACGTAGGAATGGCGGGAGTTCTGATATATTGATCTCAAATTCAATGAGCTCTATTTCAGCGGTATAGATTATAACCGAAATTATAACATATATTGATGAGTGAGATTTAGTTATTTAAAATTAGTGATGTGGAAAGCTTGATTTGTATTTTTGGCTAGATTCGATCGCTATTAGCAATAGTTACTTAAGCCTTTGCCACGACTCCACGAGGTAATAACCGGCTTTTTACAACGTATCAAAATATTCGTTCAACAACTTCTGACGTTGCGTACTCAACGGAAACTTATTTTCTAAAAACCGGATTTTGCCCGTTGAGGGTTACTGAACGCAGTCATACTCTACCAATGCGATAAACGTCACGAATGGTATCATTCCAAATGTTTATCGTCAAAACCCACAGCTACGAAAAAAGGCCAAAATAGTAGAGAATGGATTTGTGAATTTCTACTTGGTCTATTATGCTGTACCTAAGACTTCCCATTCGCTTAGTTTTGGAAATGGTGGTGCTTGTTACATTCTATAACACAAATTTTCGCAGAGTTATTCGTGAAAGGTTTGAATCAATGGCACTCCCATTTAAAATGATAATATATGCCCATTGAAAGTTGTGATGGGTGTTCTCGGAATGATAATCATATCTGTCCATTCAAAGTTGTAATTACAACTGTGAAAGTAGTACTTACGTTAAGAATAACCTGTTCCTTCTTGTTGCATGGCAACAAGGTTTTTCAACGCTTCTGTACCATTGGGTAGATTCTCATTCGACCGAATCCCATTGGACCGATAGTCCCAATGGACCGACTATCCCATTGGACCACCTATCCCATTCGACCGCAAAATCCGCACTTCTCCGGGTTTATGATTCGGTCCAATGGGACAAGTATCTTTGCTTAAATATACCCGATGGGATTTACATAATTAAATTCCCGGGAGCGCAAAGATTAAATCTTTGCAAGCAAACGATTTGATGGACTTATAATAATTTAATGGTCAAGTAACTTGAGCACTAGACCCAAACATTTCGTAATATATTAATGAAATGCTATTGTTTAGAAAAACAAAGTATTTTTTAATCAACGAAATTCATGTTTATAAAGGGAAATGTTGATTTTAATTAATATTTTTAAGTCATATTCATGAGATTACAATATATAAACGTACTTGAAATTCTTAAATTTCTATAGAGTTCCTAACCAAGCCCAACCTAACCCAACATTACCCAAATTGACCCAACCTAGCCGAGCCTATGGGATTTTAACACGGTTATTGACTAATTAGAATTAGGAGAGCTCAGAAAAATGCTTATAAAAATCTACGACGTACAGAAATTTGGTAAAACGTATTTGAAATTTTCAAATCTCCATATTAAAATACAAGAGTTCCTAGCCCCAATCAACCTAAACCAACCTATGTGATTTTAACACGGAGATATGAACGTTTCATTTAAGTTTTGCTCCTATTTCTGATGGTCGTAGATTCTTTTACGTATTTTTCTAACTCCGCAGGTACTAGTAAGAGTCTACCCCATTTGATCCAATTTCATCTCCTCCAATCTCATTTCACCTAATTCCCATTTCGCCCAATCTCATATCGCCCAATTCCCATTTGGCCTAATCCTATTTCGCCCCATCACATATAACTCAATTCCCATTTCGCTTAAGTCCCATTTGAACCAATCCCATTTCGCCTACTATCCATTTCCCCTAATTTCCATCTCGCCAAATAAAATTTCGATTATTTTGCCCAATTCTTATTTCGCCCAATCCACTCCCAAGGTAAATGCCTTCGCGAACAATATCCTCTTGATCGGTTCCTTAGACCCATTTAATCATTTCTGCACGCACTTCTTCATGTATCTAAAGAACAACTTAATTGATTAGTTTTGGTAACCTAACCCAACCCAACCTACCTTAACTCAACCCAACCTAACGCAGCCTAACCCAATCTAAAGAAAAATTTACTTTATTAGTATTGATAACCTAACCAAACGCAACCCAACCTAACTAATCCCAACCCAACCCAACATAACTTAACCCAACCTAACCTACCCAACAAATTTACTTCATTAGTTTTGATAGCCTAACCCAACCTCACTTAATCCAACCTACCCTAAACCAACCCAACTCAACGCACGTCTTGATGTATCGAAAGAACAATTTAAATGATTAGTTTTGGTAACCTAACCCAACCCAACCTACCTGAACTCAGCGCAACCCAACCTAACCAGACCTACCCCAACCCAATTTAAAGAACAATTTACTTTATTAGAATTGATTACTTAACCCAACCCAACCTAACCAGGCCTACCCCAACCCAATTTAAAGAACAATTTACTTTATTAGTATTGATAACCTAACCTAACTTAACCCAACCTAATTTAACCCAACCTACCCAACCCAACCCAACAAATTTATTAGTTTTGATAACTTAACCCAACCAACCCTAAACCAACCCAACCCAACAAATTTCCTTTATTAGTTTTGATAATCTAACCCAACCCGATTTACCATAACCCAACCCATCCTAACCCAACCTAAACCAACCTATCCTAATAAAATTAAGCAAAACGGGAAGAGGAATTTTTAGGTTGGGAATAGATTATTCTGAGCTAACTGATAAAACGATTGGGCGAAGTGGGACTGGGCGAATTGAGACAAGGAATTTTTAGTTTGGGCGAATTTGGAATCGATAATTTTGGGCCGGATTATAATACGTTTGGGTGAAGTAGGATTGCTCGAAATGCAAATAAATTATTTTGGGCCAAACATTCTTTGGGCGAAATATTTGGGAGAAAGGGGTACATTCCCTAATGGTCCCATAGCCAGTAATATTTAGGGGGTCGGAATATCGTAATTTCCCCCTAACTGATGTTAATAAGATGAAATAAACAAATTTAAATTTTACATTGTATTCTTTATCTCCCTTTGTATAATCATCGATAAAAAATTGTCGGATGAATGGAATTCTTTCCAATGGGACTGGAAAATTATAGTTCGATCAATTGGGAAAATATATTTTTTAATTCGAACCATTGGGACATCGGCCCAATGGGATTCTATTCAATGGGCATATACCTTTTCGACTATAATCAGTCCCTATGTAAAAAGTAGTCAGGTTGAACTTTAGAGTTAGTTTGTCTATAAACAAAATAGTTGCGTTGGAAAATTTTTTAATGTTGAAAAAATTTTCAAAACGTTTTCATGCAGAGTGACAAGTGTGAACGTATCATTGTAAGTTGTATTAATAATTTGGGAAACCAAATAATTATCTCTCCGAGAAACTTTACCTAACCTAACCCTGTAAGCAACGACAAAGGCGTAGCCTATTCTGGGTGGTTGCCAGAAGAAATTCAATTATATAGGAAAATTCAATTATACAGACACAAATTTATGCAAGAGTGTATAAAATGAATAAAAATTAAATTTTAACGACATTTGGAAAACGGCAAGAAAACTTCTCTCCAAAAATTTCGAAACTTACACGAGGTAAAGATTTGCACACGCTACAATCTTACGTTGATATTTAATTTTTAACTTTAAAACTTATCACCCTAAAATTATGAAACCTGTTTAGGGAGATAAACTAATTTGCAAAGCATAGATTTTGATAGTGGCTTTAAATCTTTATAGCCGTGAAAAGGGCGAAATCCTTAGAACTTGGTCAGTTTCCCCCATTTAAGACGTGCATCAGTTTGGTAATTCTCGAGAATTCATTTATTCGCCGATTGGCGGGGCTTCCGTTAGCGCCGCCGAAGCGCGTGATCGAGGAGGCTATGCAATAGGCTACCAATTTCATGCGCGTGTTATAGCGTAGCTGTAAGATAACGTAGGAAATCAGCTTTCACCTACTGGCAAAAAGTTGAACCACTAAATCTATTTATGAATTATAATTAAATTTTAATAATATTATGATATTAGAAGAGGAATAAAATATTATAGTATAATTTATTTGAAGAAAAATTAAAGTTTAATAAAAAAAATAATGTTAAAAAAACTTAAACTCTCAACACGATTCGAATTCGTCGATCGCTGGATTTCAAATGCAATTCTGAACCATGGGGTGGGTCGGCGAAGAAAGTACTGACATCTATCTAGTAAAACCTAAACAAAAGGTCTACGTCGAAGAGATTGTCCCACTAAGCCTTGGATTGTAATTTATAACTACTCATTTAGTTAATATTTAAGTCCAAATGGAAAATAAAACTTTTAAAAATTCAATTAAGATATTTCAAAAATAAACAAAAATAATTACCATATTCAAGTCTTTTGTTAAAGATATAGTTGTTTTACGAAACTAACCGATGAAAAATTTTATGGCGTCTCTTACTCTCTTTTCGCTGCTCTCCCGCTTATTTCACTTCCCAAATTCAGCGGGTGTAAAGGTAAAGGGGTGTGTTTTCTCTATCCCAGAATAAATATAGAGAACGGTCGCTTTGCAGCAGCGCGTAGGGAATTTATAAGCGGGATGGTTAACCGCCTGACGGCGTGTTCATTGGCTAGAGGTGGAACCATACGGAATTTCAACGCGTACGAACTTAGCATCATAGCAATGATAGAGCTTGAAGCTACAGCCTTTTTTGCCTAAGCGGGCTGTGCAAATACTCTATGGCCGTTTATGCACTAGCTAGAGGCAACCGTAATTTCAACGCGTGTAAAGCGAGCGACCATTCTGTATAACATAGATTTAAAATTATTTTTACTTTATATTAAAGTCTGATTTGGGGAAAAAAAGGTCAAAAGCACACATATCGGCATAAGATTAAACTAAATCACAAAAAAAATAGCTTCCAAATTATATGTAGGCTTTCGGGTATGACGACTCTAGGTACAGACACACTGAACTTTAACGTGTACCAAAAAAAGCGTCATGTGTAATTCCAAGATTTTTGAGCTTCCATAATGTATAAGAATCTCGGATCTTGGCAGCCCATGTTATTTCCCCATTGGAGTTAATACAGCCCAAATAGATGAGCTGCTAGCCGTCTACGGAAAACTAGAGCTAGGAATAACAGACTCTGCCGAATGGCAGAGTCTAATAATTCGCAAAAATTACGGTATGTAAGAAATATATTTTTTACAGTTTACTTCGTCATAACAAAAGCTGAAAAATTCAATTAATACCAAAATGAGGTACAGTTGTATCCAATAGAATAATCCCTTTTTCATATGAAAAGGATTTTTTTCTGGATACGACTGTACACTGTAACATACTATAATTGCTAAATTTGGAAAGCTTTAAATTAAATTTAATATTTTTTAAATTTAATTAAGAATATTTTTCTATTATTATGAGTACCTTCGATAGCCAATTCATCTAGTGCCCATGTTAATGAAACCAAACATTTTTTCATGTACTTCATTAAATAATAACATAATTTTTAAAAATAGAAAATTTTTTGATATTAGAAACTAAATCTGATTAAAATACGAGGGTTTGGAAGGAAAAGGCTTCAAATTAACTTCAAGCCAATTAAGAGGCGAAAACTAAAAAAGCTTAATATTTGTACACCAAAAATGACAATTTTTTTCTTCAGATTTTAAAGAAAGACTCTGTGGTCTGTAAAAAAAGGCTGGCTCTGTGATCTCTTTGCCAAGGGGAAGCTATTGAGTTTTAAGTTAATCCAACTATGAAAGCTGGTTTGAATGAAGCTGAATTGTGTTCTTAACTATTGCATTTTTAGACCAAACTATATCGTTCAATAACTAAAGTACTTACACAAACATATTACAAAGCAGCTGTCCTTCCAGTTTACTTGGTCATTGACCCTTCGCGACGACTCGATTATTTTTTCGGAGTTCACGACGACTCGTTTATTTTTTCGGAGTTCGCGACGACTCGTTTATTTTTTCGGAGTTCGCGACGACTCGTTTATTTTTTCGGAGTTCGCGACGACTCGTTTATTTTTTCAGAGTTCGCGACGACTCGTTTATTTTTTCGGAGTTCGCGACGACACGTTTATTTTTTCGGAGTTCGCGACGACTCGTTTATTTTTTCGGAGTTCGCGACGACTCGTTTATTTTTTCGGAGTTCGCGACGACTCGTTTATTTTTTCGGAGTTCGCGACGACTCGTTTATTTTTTCGGAGTTCGCGACGACTCGTTTATTTTTTCGGAGTTCGCGACGACTCGTTTATTTTTTCGGAGTTCGCGACGACTCGTTTATTTTTTCGGAGTTCGCGACGACTCGTTTATTTTTTCGGAGTTCGCGACGACTCGTTTATTTTTTCGGAGTTCGCGACGACACGTTTATTTTTTCGGAGTTCGCGACGACTCGTTTATTTTTTCGGAGTTCGCGACGACTCGTTTATTTTTTCGGAGTTCGCGACGACTCGTTTATTTTTTCGGAGTTCGCGACGACTCGTTTATTTTTTCGGAGTTCGCGACGACTCGTTTATTTTTTCGGAGTTCGCGACGACTCGTTTATTTTTTCGGAGTTCGCGACGACTCGTTTATTTTTTCGGAGTTCGCGACGACTCGTTTATTTTTTCGGAGTTCGCGACGACTCGTTTATTTTTTCGGAGTTCGCGACGACTCGTTTATTTTTTCGGAGTTCGCGACGACTCGTTTATTTTTTCGGAGTTCGCGACGACTCGTTTATTTTTTCGGAGTTCGCGACGACTCGTTTATTTTTTCGGAGTTCGCGACGACTCGTTTATTTTTCGGAGTTCGCGACGACTCGTTTATTTTTCGGAGTTCGCGACGATTTGTTTATTTTTTCGGAGTTTGGGACGATTCGTTTATTTTTTCGGAGTTCGCGACGATTCGTTTATTTTTTCGGAGTTCGCGACGATTCGTTTATTTTTTCGGAGTTTGCGACGATTCGTTTATTTTTTCGGAGTTCGCGACGACTCGTTTACTTTTTCGGAGTTCGCGACGACTCGTTTAATTTTTCGGAGTTCGCGAATACTCCTTTATTTTTTCGGAGTTTGAAACGACTCGTTTAATTTTTCGGAGTTCGCGAAGACTCGTTTAATTTTTCGGAGTTCGCGAAGACTCCTTTATTTTTTGGGAGTTCGCGACGACTCGTTTATTTTTTCGGAAATCGCGACGACTCGTTTTTTTTTCGGAATTCGCGACGACTCGTTTATATTTCGGAGGGCGCGACGACTTCTTTATTTTTTGGACTCCGGAGGGCGCGACGAATAGTTTATTTTTCGGAGGGCGCGACGACTAGTTTATTTTTTCGGAGTGCGCGAGTACTTTTTTGGCGAGTTTGGTTTATTTACTGACAGTCCAACAAGATGTCCATGTCCATAAAGGAAGTCACAGCCATGTTTGCGTCATCTCTAGCGAAATTCCCCAATCTCTAACGAAATCCCCCAATCTCTAGCGAAATCCCCCAATCTCTAACGAAATCCCCCAATCTCTAGCGAAATCCCCCAATCTCTAACGAAATCCCCCAATCTCTAGAGAAATTCCCCATCTCTAGCGAAATTCCTCATCTCTAGCGAAATTCCCCACTCTAGCGAAATTTTCCACTCTAGCGAAATTCGCCACCTAGCGAAATTCCCCACCTAGCGAAATTCCCCACTCTAGCGAAATTCCCCACTCTAGCGAAATTTCCCACTCTAGCGAAATTTCCCACTCTAGCGAAATACCCCACTCTAGCGAAATTCCCCACTCTAGCGAAATTCCCCATCTCTAGCGAAATTCCCCATCTCTAGCGAAATTCCCCATCTCTAGCGAAATTCCCCATCTCTAGCGAAATTCCCCATCTCTAGCGAAATTCCCCACTCTAGCGAAATTCCCCACTCTAGCGAAATTCCCCACTCTAGCGAAATTCCCCACTCTAGCGAAATTCCCCACTCTAGCGAAATTCCCCACTCTAGCGAAATTCCCCATCTCTAGCGAAATTACCCATCTGTAACGAAATTTCCCATCTCTAGCGAAATTCCCCATTTCTAGCGAAATTACCCATCTGTAACGAAATTCCCCATCTCTAGCGAAATTCCCCATCTCTAGCGAAATTCCCCACTCCAGCGAAATTCCCCACTCTTGCGAAATTCCCCACTCTAGCGAAATGCCCCATCTCTAGCGAAATTCCCCATCTCTAGCGAAATTCTCCATCTCTAGCGAAATTCCCCATCTGTAACGAAATTCCCCATCTGTAACGAAATTCCCCATCTGTAACGAAATTCCCCATTTCTAGTAAAATTACCCATCGGTAACGAAATTCCCCATCTCTAGCGAAATTCCCCACTCTAGCGAAACTCCCCACTCTAGCGAAATTCCCCACTCTAGCGAAATTCCCCACTCTAGCGAAATTCCCCACTCTAGCGAGATTCCCCACTCTAGCGAGATTCCCCACTCTAGCGAAATTCCCCACTCTAGCGAAATTCCCCACTCTAGCGAAATTCCCCATCTCTAGCGAAATTCCCCACTCTTGCGAAATTCCCCACTCTAGCGAAATGCCCCATCTCTAGCGAAATTCCCCATCTCTAGCGAAATTTTCCATCTCTAGCGAAATTCCCCATCTGTAACGAAATTCCCCATTTCTAGCAAAATTACCCATCGGTAACGAAATTCCCCATCTCTAGCGAAATTCCCCACTCTAGCGAAACTCCCCACTCTAGCGAAATTCCCCACTCTAGCAAAATTCCCCACTCTAGCGAAATTCCCCACTCTAACGAAATTCCCCACTCTAGCGAAATTCCCCACTCTAGCGAAATTCCCCACTCTAGCGAAATTCCCCACTCTAGCGAAATTCCCCACTCTAGCGAGATTCCCCACTCTAGTGAAATTCCCCACTCTAGCGAAATTCCCAATCTCTAGCGAAATTCCCCACTCTTGCGAAATTCCCCACTCTAGCGAAATGCCCCATCTCTAGCAAAATTCTCCATCTCTAGCGAAATTCCCCATCTGTAAGGAAATTCCCCATTTCTAGCAAAATTACCCATCGGTAACGAAATTCCCCATCTCTAGCGAAATTCCCCACTCTAGCGAAACTCCCCACTCTAGCGAAATTCCCCACTCTAGCGAAATTCCCCACTCTAGCGAAATTCCCCACTCTAGCGAAATTCCCCACTCTAGCGAAATTCCCCACTCTAGCGAAATTCCCCACTCTAGCGAAATTCCCCACTCTAGCGAAATTCCCCACTCTAGCGAAATTCCCCACTCTAGCGAAATTCCCACTTTAGCGAAATTCCCCACCTAGCGAAATTCCCCACTCTAGCGAAATTCCCCACTCTAGCGAAATTCCCCACTCTAGCGAAATTTCCCACTCTAGCGAAATTTCCCACTCTAGCGAAATTCCCCACTCTAGCGAAATTCCCCATCTCTAGCGAAATTCCCCATCTCTAGCGAAATTCCCCATCTCTAGCGAAATTCCCCATCTCTAGCGAAATTCCCCATCTCTAGCGAAATTCCCCATCTCTAGCGAAATTCCCCACTCTAGCGAAATTCCCCACTCTAGCGAAATTCCCCACTCTAGCGAAACTCCCCACTCTAGCGAAATTCCCCACTCTAGCGAAATTCCCCACTCTAGCGAAATTCCCCACTCTAGCGAAATTCCCCACTCTAGCGAAATTCCCCACTCTAGCGAAATTCCCCATCTCTAGCGAAATTCCCCACTCTAGCGAAATTCCCCACTCTAGCGAAATTCCCCATCTCTAGCGAAATTCCCCACTCTAGCGAAATTCCCCACTCTAGCGAAATTCCCCACTCTAGCGAAATTCCCCACTCTAGCGAAATTCCCCACTCTATCGAAATTCCCCACTCTAGCGAAACTCCCCACTCTAGCGAAATTCCCCACTCTAGCGAAATTCCCCACTCTAGCGAAATTCCCCACTCTAGCGAAATTCCCCACTCTAGCGAAATTCCCCACTCTAGCGAAATTCCCCACTCTAGCGAAATTCCCCACTCTAGCGAAATTCCCCACTCTAGCGAAATTCCCCACTCTAGCGAAATTCCCACTTTAGCGAAATTCCCCACCTAGCGAAATTCCCCACTCTAGCGAAATTCCCCACTCTAGCGAAATTCCCCACTCTAGCGAAATTTCCCACTCTAGCGAAATTTCCCACTCTAGCGAAATTCCCCACTCTAGCGAAATTCCCCATCTCTAGCGAAATTCCCCATCTCTAGCGAAATTCCCCATCTCTAGCGAAATTCCCCATCTCTAGCGAAATTCCCCATCTCTAGCGAAATTCCCCATCTCTAGCGAAATTCCCCATCTCTAGCGAAATTCCCCACTCTAGCGAAATTCCCCACTCTAGCGAAATTCCCCACTCTAGCGAAATTCCCCACTCTAGCGAAATTCCCCACTCTATCGAAATTCCCCACTCTAGCGAAACTCCCCACTCTAGCGAAATTCCCCACTCTAGCGAAATTCCCCACTCTAGCGAAATTCCCCACTCTAGCGAAATTCCCCACTCTAGCGAAATTCCCCACTCTAGCGAAATTCCCCACTCTAGCGAAATTCCCCACTCTAGCGAAATTCCCCACTCTAGCGAAATTCCCCACTCTAGCGAAATTCCCACTTTAGCGAAATTCCCCACCTAGCGAAATTCCCCACTCTAGCGAAATTCCCCACTCTAGCGAAATTCCCCACTCTAGCGAAATTTCCCACTCTAGCGAAATTTCCCACTCTAGCGAAATTCCCCACTCTAGCGAAATTCCCCATCTCTAGCGAAATTCCCCATCTCTAGCGAAATTCCCCATCTCTAGCGAAATTCCCCATCTCTAGCGAAATTCCCCATCTCTAGCGAAATTCCCCATCTCTAGCGAAATTCCCCATCTCTAGCGAAATTCCCCACTCTAGCGAAATTCCCCACTCTAGCGAAATTCCCCACTCTAGCGAAACTCCCCACTCTAGCGAAATTCCCCACTCTAGCGAAATTCCCCACTCTAGCGAAATTCCCCACTCTAGCGAAATTCCCCACTCTAGCGAAATTCCCCACTCTAGCGAAATTCCCCATCTCTAGCGAAATTCCCCACTCTAGCGAAATTCCCCACTCTAGCGAAATTCCCCATCTCTAGCGAAATTCCCCACTCTAGCGAAATTCCCCACTCTAGCGAAATTCCCCACTCTAGCGAAATTCCCCACTCTAGCGAAATTCCCCACTCTATCGAAATTCCCCATCTCTAGCGAAACTCCCCACTCTAGCGAAATTCCCCACTCTAGCGAAATTCCCCACTCTAGCGAAATTCCCACTCCAGCCAAATTCCCCACTCTAGCGAAATTCCCCACTCTAGCAAAATTCCCCACTCTAGCGAAATTCCCCACTCTAGCGAAATTCCCCACTCTAGCGAAATTCCCCACTCTAGCAAAATTCCCCACTCTAGCGTAATTCCCCACTCAAGCGAAACTCCCCACTCTAGCGAAATTCCCCACTCTAGCGAAACTCCCCACTTTAGCGAAATTCCCCACTCTAGAGAAATTTCCCACTTTAGCTAAATTCCCCACTCTAGCGAAATTCCCCACTCTAGCGAAATTCCCCATCTCTAGCGAAATTCCCCATCTCTAGCGAAATTCCCCACTCTAGCGAAATTCCCCACTCTAGCGAAATTCCCCACTCTAGCGAAATTTCCCACTCTAGCGAAATTTCCCACTCTAGCGAAATTCCCCACTCTAGCGAAATTCCCCACTCTAGAGAAATTCCCCATCTCTAGCGAAATTCCCCATCTCTAGCGAAATTCCCCATCTCTAGCGAAATTCCCCATCTCTAGCGAAATTCCCCATCTCTAGCGAAATTCCCCATTCTAGCGAAATTCCCCACTCTAGCGAAATTCCCCACTCTAGAGAAATTCCCCACTCTAGCGAAATTCCCCATCTCTAGCGAAATTACCCATCTGTAACGAAATTTCCCATCTCTAGCGAAATTCCCCATTTCTAGCGAAATTACCCATCTGTAACGAAATTCCCCATCTCTAGCGAAATTCCCCATCTCTAGCGAAATTCCCCACTCCAGCGAAATTCCCCACTCTTGCGAAATCCCCCACTCTAGCGAAATGCCCCATCTCTAGCGAAATTCCCCATCTCTAGCGAAATTCCCCATCTCTAACGAAATTCTCCATCTCTAGCGAAATTCCCCATCTGTAACGAAATTCCCCATCTGTAACGAAATTCCCCATTTCTAGCAAAATTACCATCGGTAACGAAATTCCCCATCTCTAGCGAAATTCCCCATCTCTCGCGAAATTCCCCACTCCAGCGAAATTCCCCACTCCAGCGAAATTCCCCACTCCAGCGAAATTCCCCACTCTTGCGAAATTCCCCACTCTAGCGAAATGCCCCATCTCTAGCGAAATTCCCCATCTCTAGCGAAATTCCCCATCTCTAGCGAAATTTACCCATCTCTAGCGAAATTCTCCATCTCTAGCGAAATTCTCCATCTCTAGCGAAATTCCCCATCTGTAACGAAATTCCCCATCTGTAACGAAATTCCCCATTTCTAGCAAAATTACCATCGGTAACGAAATTCCCCATCTCTAGCGAAATTCCCCATCTCTAGCGAAATTCCCCATCTCTAGCGAAATTCCCCACTCTAGCGAAACTCCCCACTCTAGCGAAATTCCCCACTCTAGCGAAATTCCCCACTCTAGCGAGATTCCCCACTCTAGCGAGATTCCCCACTCTAGCGAAATTCCCCACTCTAGCGAAATTCCCCACTCTAGCGAAATTCCCCATCTCTAGCGAAATTCCCCACTCTTGCGAAATTCCCCACTCTAGCGAAATGCCCCATCTCTAGCGAAATTCCCCATCTCTAGCGAAATTTTCCATCTCTAGCGAAATTCCCCATCTGTAACGAAATTCCCCATTTCTAGCAAAATTACCCATCGGTAACGAAACTCCCCATCTCTAGCGAAATTCCCCACTCTAGCGAAACTCCCCACTCTAGCGAAATTCCCCACTCTAGCGAAATTCCCCACTCTAGCGAAATTCCCCACTCTAGCGAAATTCCCCACTCTAGCGAAATTCCCCACTCTAGCGAAATTCCCCACTCTAGCGAAATTCCCCACTCTAGCGAAATTCCCCACTCTAGCGAAATTCCCCACTCTAGCGAAATTCCCCACTCTAGCGAAATTCCCCACTCTAGCGAAATTCCCCACTCTAGCGAAATTCCCCACTCTAGCGAAATTCCCCACTCTAGCGAAGTTCCCCACTCTAGCGAAATTCCCCATCTCTAGCGAAATTCCTCATTTCTAGCGAAATTACCCATCTGTAACAAAATTTCCCATCTCTAGCGAAATTCCCCATTTCTAGCGAAATTACCCATCTGTAACGAAATTCCCCATCTCTAGCGAAATTCCCCATCTCTAGCGAAATTCCCCATCTCTAGCGAAATTCCCCATCTCTAGCGAAATTCCCCATCTCTAGCGAAATTCCCCATCTCTAGCGAAATTCCCCATCTCTAGCGAAATTCCCCATCTCTAGCGAAATTCCCCATCTCTAGCGAAATACCCCACTCTAGCGAAATTTCCCACTCTAGCGAAATTTCCCACTCTAGCGAAATTCCCCACTCTAGCGAAATTCCCCATCTCTAGCGAAATTCCCCATCTCTAGCGAAATTCCCCATCTCTAGCGAAATTCCCCATCTCTAGCGAAATTCCCCATCTCTAGCGAAATTCCCCATCTCTAGCGAAATTCCCCACTCTAGGGAAATTCCCCACTCTAACGAAATTACCCACTCTAGCGAAATTGCCCACTCTAGCAAACTTCCCCATTCTAGCGAAATTCCCCACTCTAGCGAAACTCCCCACTCTAGCGAAATTCCCCACTTTAGCTAAATTCCCCACTCTAGCGAAATTCCCCACTCTAGCGAAATTCCCCATCTCTAGCGAAATTCCCCACTCTAGCGAAATTCCCCACTCTAGCGAAATTCCCCACTCTAGCGAAATTCCCCACTCTAGCGAAATTCCCCACTCTATCGAAATTCCCCATCTCTAGCGAAACTCCCCACTCTAGGGAAATTCCCCACTCTAGCGAAATTCCCCACTTTAGCTAAATTCCCCACTTTAGCTATATTCCCCACTCTAGCGAAATTCCCCACTCTTGCGAAATTCCCCATCTCTAGCGAAATTCCCCACTCTAGCGAAATTCCCCACTCTAGCGAAATTCCCCACTCTAGCGAAATTCCCCACTCTAGCGAAATTCCCCACTCTATCGAAATTCCCCATCTCTAGCGAAATTCCCCATTTCTAGCGAAATTACCCATCTGTAACGAAATTCCCCATCTCTAGCGAAATTACCCATCTGTAAAGAAATTCCCCCATTTTTAGCGAAATCCCCCATATCTAGCGAAATCCCCCATATCTAGCGAAACTCCCGATTTTTAGCGAAATTCCCCCATGTTCAGCGAAATTACCCAATGTTTAGCGAAATACCCCATGTTTAGCGAAATTCCCCATCTCTAGCGAAATTCCCCACTCTAGCGAAACTCCCCACTCTAGCGAAATTCCACACTCTAGCGAAATTCCCCACTTTAGCGAAATTCCCCACTCTAGCGAAATTCCCCATCTCTAGCGAAATTCCCCATCTCTAGCGAAATTCCCCATCTCTAGCGAAATTCCCCATCGCTAGCGAAATTCCTAATCTCTAGCGAAATTCCCCATCTCTAGCGAAATTCCCCATCTCTAGCGAAATTCCCCATCTCTAGCGAAATTCCCCATCTCTAGCGAAATTCCCCATCTCTAGAGAAATTCCCCATCTCTAGCGAAATTCCCCATCTCTAGCGAAATTCCCCACTCTAGCGAAATTCCCCACTCTAGCGAAATGCCCCATCTCTAGCGAAATTACCCATCTGTAACGAAATTCCCCATCTCTAGCGAAATTCCCCATCCCTAGCGAAATTCCCCATCTCTAGCGAAATTCCCCATCTCTAGCGAAATTCCCCATCTCTAGCGAAATTCCCCACTCTAGCGAAATTCCCCACTCTAGCGATATTCCACACTCTAGCGATATTCCCCACTCTAGCAAAATTCCCCACTATAGCGAAATTCCCCACTCTAGCGAAATTCCCCTTTCTAGCGAAATTCCCCACTCTATCGAAATTCCCCATCTCTAGCGAAATTCCCCATTTCTAGCGAAATTACCCATCTGTAACGAAATTCCCCATCTCTAGCGAAATTAAACATCTGTAACGAAATTCCCCCATTTTTAGCGAAATCCCCTATATCTAGCGAAACTCCCCATTTTTAGCGAAATTCCCCCATGTTCAGCGAAATTACCCAATGTTTAGCGAAATACCCCATGTTTAGCGAAATTCCCCACTCTAGCGAAACTCCCCACTCTAGCGAAACTCCCCACTCTAGCGAAATTCCCCACTCTAGCGAAATTCCCCACTTTAGCGAAATTCCCCACTCTATGGAAATTCCCCATCTCTAGCGAAATTCCTCATTTCTAGCGAAATTCCCCATCTCTAGCGAAATTCCTCATTTCTAGCGAAATTACCCATCTGTAACGAAATTACCCATCTGTAGCGAAATTACCCATCTGTAACGAAATTCCCCCATTTTTAGCGAAATCCCCCATATCTAGCGAAACTCGTGATTTTTAGCGAAATTCCCCCATGTTCAGCGAAATTACCCAATGTTTAGCGAAATACCCCATGTTTAGCGAAATTCCCCATCTCTAGCGAAATTCCCCACTCTAGCGAAACTCCCCACTCAAGCGAAATTCCCCACTCTAGCGAAATTCCCCACTTTAGCGAAATTCCCCATCTCTAGCGAAATTCGCCATCTCTAGCGAAATTCCCCATCTCTAGCGAAATTCCCCATCTCTAGCGAAATTCCCCATCTCTAGAGAAATTCCCCATCTCTAGCGAAATTCCCCATCTCTAGCGAAATTCCCCATCTCTAGCGAAATTCCCCATCTCTAGCGAAATTCCCCATCTCTAGCGAAATTCCCCATATCTAGCGAAATTCCCCATCTCTAGCGAAATTCCCAGTCTCTAGCGAAATTCCCCATCTCTAAAGAAATTCCCCATCTCTAGAGAAATTCCCCATTTCTAGCGAAATTACCCATCTGTAACGAAATTCCCCATCTCTAGCGAAATTAAACATCTGTAACGAAATTCCCCCATTTTTAGCGAAATCCCCTATATCTAGCGAAACTCCCCATTTTTAGCGAAATTCCCCCATGTTCAGCGAAATTACCCAATGTTTAGCGAAATACCCCATGTTTAGCGAAATTCCCCATCTCTAGCGAAATTCCCCACTCTAGCGAAACTCCCCACTCAAGCGAAATTCCCCACTCTAGCGAAATTCCCCACTTTAGCGAAATTCCCCATCTCTAGCGAAATTCGCCATCTCTAGCGAAATTCCCCATCTCTAGCGAAATTCCCCATCTCTAGCGAAATTCCCCATCTCTAGAGAAATTCCCCATCTCTAGCGAAATTCCCCATCTCTAGCGAAATTCCCCATCTCTAGCGAAATTCCCCATCTCTAGCGAAATTCCCCATCTCTAGCGAAATTCCCCATCTCTAGCGAAATTCCCCATCTCTAGCGAAATTCCCAGTCTCTAGCGAAATTCCCCATCTCTAAAGAAATTCCCCATCTCTAGAGAAATTCCCCATCTCTAGCGAAATTCCCCATCTCTAGCGAAATTCCCCATCTCTAGCGAAATTCTCCACTCTAGCGAAATTCTCCATCTCTAGCGAAATGCCCCATCTGTAACGAAATTACCCATCTGTAACGAAATTCCCCATCTCTAGCGAAATTCCCCATCTCTAGCGAAATTCCCCATCTCTAGCGAAATTCCCCACTCTAGCGAAATTCCCCACTCTAGCGAAATTCCCCACTCTAGCGAAATTCCCCACTCTAGCGAAATTCCCCACTCTAGCGTAATTCCCCACTCTAGCGAAATTCCCCACTCTAGCGAAATTCCCCACTCTAGCGAAATTCCCCACTCTAGCGAAATTCCCCACTCGAGCGAA
The DNA here is from genome assembly GCA_963920705.1 of Odiellus spinosus. Taxonomy (NCBI): domain Eukaryota; kingdom Metazoa; phylum Arthropoda; class Arachnida; order Opiliones; family Phalangiidae; genus Odiellus; species Odiellus spinosus. The sequence continues at coordinate 4,023,493 of OY987229.1, forward strand.
ATTCCCCACTCTAGCGATATTCCCCATCTCTAGCGAAATTCCCCATCTCTAGCGAAACTCCCCACTCTAGCGAAACTCCCCACTCTAGCGAAATTCCCCACTCTAGCGAAATTCCCCACTCTAGCGAAATTCCCCATCTCTAGCGAAATTCCTCATTTCTAGCGAAATTACCCATCTGTAACGAAATTACCCATCTCTAGCGAAATTCCCCATTTCTAGCGAAATTACCCATCTGTAACGAAATTCCCCATCTCTAGCGAAATTCCCCATCTCTGGCGAAATTCCCCATCTCTAGCGAAATTCCCCATCTCTAGCGAAATTCCCCATCTCTAGCGAAATTCCCCATCTCTAGCGAAATTCCCCATCTCTAGCGAAATTATCCATCTCTAGCGAAATTCCCCATCTCTGCGAAATTCCCCACTCTAGCGAAATTCCCCACTCTAGCGAAATTCCCCACTCTAGCGAAATTCCCCACTCTAGCGAAATTCCCCACTCTAGCGAAATTCCCCACTCTAGCGAAATTCCCCACTCTAGCGAAATACCCAACTCTAGCGAAATATCCCACTCTAGCGAAATTTCCCACTCGAGCGAAATTCCCCACTCGAGCGAAATTCCCCACTCGAGCGAAATTCCCCACTCGAGCGAAATTCCCCACTCGATCGAAATTCCCCTCTCTAGCGAAATTCCCCACTCTAGTGAAATTCCCCACTCTAGCGAAATTCCCACTCTAGCCAAATTCCCCACTCTAGCGAAATTCCCCACTCTAGCGAAATTCCCCATCTCTAGCGAAATTCCCCACTCTAGCGAAATTCCCCACTCTAGCGAAATTCCCCATCTCTAGCGAAATTACCCATCTGTAACGAAATTCCCCATCTCTAGCGAAATTCCTCATTTCTAGCGAAATTACCCATCTGTAACGAAATTACCCATCTCTAGCGAAATTCCCCATTTCTAGCGAAACATCTGTAACGAAATTCCCCATCTCTAGCGAAATTCCCCATCTCTAGCGAAATTCCCCATCTCTAATGAAATTCCCCTCTCTAGCGAAATTCCCCATCTCTAACGAAATTCCCCATCTCTAGCGAAATTCCCCACTCTAGCGAAATTCCCCATCTCTAGCGAAATTCCTCATTTCTAGCGAAATTACCCATCTGTAACGAAATTACCCATCTCTAGCGAAATTCCCCATTTCTAGCGAAATTCCCCATTTCTAGCGAAATTCCCCATTTCTAGCGAAATTCCCCACTCGAGCGAAATTCCCCATCTCGAGCGAAATTCCCCATCTCGAGCGAAATTCCCCATCTCGAGCGAAATTCCCGATCTCTAGCGAAATTCCCCTCTCTAGCGAAATTCCCCACTCTAGCGAAATTCCCCACTCTTGCGAAATTCCCCAACTCTAGCGAAATTCCCCACTCTTGCGAAATTCCCCACTCTAGCGAAATTCCCCACTCTAGCGAAATTCCCCACTCTAGCGAAATTCCCCACTCTATCGAAATTCCCCATCTCTAGCGAAATTCCCCTTTTCTAGCGAAATTACCCATCTGTAACGAAATTCCCCATCTCTAGCGAAATTACCCATCTGTAACGAAATTCCCCCATTTTTAGCGAAATCCCCCATATCTAGCGAAACTCCCGATTTTTAGCGAAATTCCCCCATGTTCAGCGAAATTACCCAATGTTTAGCGAAATACCCCATGTTTAGCGAAATTCCCCATCTCTAGCGAAATTCCCCACTCTAGCGAAATTCCCCTTTCTAGCGAAACTCCCCACTCTAGCGAAATTCCACACTCTAGCGAAATTCCCCACTTTAGCGAAATTCCCCACTCTAGCGAAATTCCCCATCTCTAGCGAAATTCCCCATCTCTAGCGAAATTCCCCATCTCTAGCGAAATTCCCCATCTCTAGCGAAATTCCCCATCTCTAGCGAAATTCCACATCTCTAGCGAAATTCCCCATCTCTAGAGAAATTCCCCATCTCTAGCGAAATTCCTAATCTCTAGCGAAATTCCCCATCTCTAGCGAAATTCTCCATCTCTAGCGAAATTCTCCATCTCTAGCGAAATTCCCCATCTCTAGCGAAATTCCCCATCTCTAGCGAAATTCCCCATCTCTAGCGAAATTCCCCACTCTAGCGAAATTCCCCACTCTAGCGAAATTCCCCACTCTAGCGAAATTCCCCACTCTAGCGAAATTCCCCACTCTAGCGAAATTCCCCATCTCTAGCGAAATTCCCCATCTCTAGCGAAATTCCCCATCTCTAGCGAAATTCCCCATCTCTAGCGAAATTCCCCATCTCTAGCGAAATTCCCCATCTCTAGCGAAATTCCCCATCTCTAGCGAAATTCCCCACTCTAGCGAAATTCCCCAGTCTAGCGAAATTCCCCACTCTAGCGAAATTCCCCACTCTAGCGAAATTCCCCACTCTAGCGAAATTCCCCATCTCTAGCGAAATTCCTCATTTCTAGCGAAATTACCCATCTGTAACGAAATTACCCATCTCTAGCGAAATTCCCCATCTCTAGCGAAATTCCTCATTTCTAGCGAAATTACCCATCTGTAACGAAATTACCCATCTCTAGCGAAATTCCCCATTTCTAGCGAAATTACCCATCTGTAACGAAATTCCCCATCTCTAGCGAAATTCCCCATCTCTGGCGAAATTCCCCATCTCTAGCGAAATTCCCCATCTCTAGCGAAATTCCCCATCTCTAGCGAAATTATCCATCTCTAGCGAAATTCCCCATCTCTAGCGAAATTCCCCACTCTAGCGAAATTCCCCACTCTAGCGAAATTCCCCACTCTAGCGAAATTCCCCACTCTAGCGAAATTCCCCACTCTAGCGAAATTCCCCACTCTAGCGAAATACCCAACTCTAGCGAAATTTCCCACTCTAGCGAAATTTCCCACTCTAGCGAAATTCCCCACTCGAGCGAAATTCCCCACTCGAGCGAAATTCCCCACTCGAGCGAAATTCCCCACTCGAGCGAAATTCCCCATCTCTAGCGAAATTCCCCTCTCTAGCGAAATTCCCCTCTCTAGCGAAATTCCCCTCTCTAGCGAAATTCCCCTCTCTAGCGAAATTCCCCACTCTAGCGAAATTCCCCACTCTAGCGAAATTCCCACTCTAGCCAAATTCCCCACTCTAGCGTAATTCCCCACTCTAGCGAAATTCTACACTCTAGCGAAATTCCCCATCTCTAGCGAAATTCCTCATTTCTAGCGAAATTACCCATCTGTAACGAAATTACCCATCTCTAGCGAAATTCCCCATTTCTAGCGAAACATCTGTAACGAAATTCCCCATCTCTAGCGAAATTACCCATCTCTAGCGAAATTCCCCATCTCTAATGAAATTCCCCTCTCTAGCGAAATTCCCCATCTCTAGCGAAATTCCGCATCTCTAGCGAAATTCCCCATCTCTAGCGAAATTCCCCTCTCTAGCGAAATTCCCCTCTCTAGCGAAATTCCCCACTCTAGCGAAATTCCCACTCTAGCCAAATTCCCAACTCTAGCGAAATTCCCCACTCTAGCGAAATTCCCCACTCTAGCGAAATTCCCCACTCTAGCGAAATTCCCCACTCTAGCGAAATTCCCCACTCTAGCGAAATTCCCCACTCTAGCGAAATTCCCCACTCTAGCGAAACTTCCCACTCTAGCGAAATTCCCCACTCTAGCGAAATTCCCCACTTTAGCTAAATTCCCCACTTTAGCTAAATTCCCCAGTTTAGCTAAATTCCCCACTCTAGCGAAATTCCCCACTCTTGCGAAATTCCCCATCTCTAGCGAAATTCCCCACTCTAGCGAAATTCCCCACTCTATCGAAATTCCCCACTCTAGCGAAATTCCCCACTTTAGCTAAATTCCCCACTCTAGCGAAATTCCCCACTCTATCGAAATTCCCCATCTCTAGCGAAATTCCCCATTTCTAGCGAAATTACCCATCTGTAACGAAATTCCCCATCTCTAGCGAAATTACCCATCTGTAACGAAATTCCCCCATTTTTAGCGAAATCCCCCATATCTAGCGAAACTCCCGATTTTTAGCGAAATTCCCCCATGTTCAGCGAAATTACCCAATGTTTAGCGAAATACCCCATGTTTAGCGAAATTCCCCATTCTAGCGAAACTCCCCACTCTAGCGAAATTCCACACTCTAGCGAAATTCCACACTCTAGCGAAATTCTACATCTATAGCGAAATTCCCCATCTCTAGCGAAATTCCCTATCTCTAGCGAAATTCCCCATCTCTAGCGAAATTCCACATCTCTAGCGAAATTCCCCATCTCTAGAGAAATTCCCCATCTCTAGCGAAATTCCTAATCTCTAGCGAAATTCCCCATCTCTAGCGAAATTCCCCATCTCTAGCGAAATTCCCCATCTCTAGCGAAATTCCCCATCTCTAGCGAAATTCCCCATCTCTAGCGAAATTCCCCATCTCTAGCGAAATTCCCCATCTCTAGAGAAATTCCCCAACTCTAGCGAAATTCCCCATCTCTAGCGAAATTCCCCATCTCTAGCGAAATTCCCCACTCTAGCGAAATTCCCCACTCTAGCGAAATTCCCCATCTCTAGCGAAATTCCCCATCTCTAGCGAAATTCCCCATCTCTAGCGAAATTCTCCATCTCTAGAGAAATTCCCCATCTCTAGCGAAATTCCCCATGTCTAGCGAAATTCCCCATCTCTAGCGAAATTCCCCATCTTTAGCGAAATTCCCCATCTTTAGCGAAATTCCCCATCTCTAGCGAAATTCCCCATCTCTAGCGAAATTCCCCATCTCTAGCGAAATTCCCCATTTCTAGCGAAATTACCCATCTGTAACGAAATTCCCCCATTTTTAGCGTAATCCCCCATATCTAGCGAAACTCCCGATTTTTAGCGAAATTCCCCCATGTTCAGCGAAATTACCCAATGTTTAGCGAAATACCCCATGTTTAGCGAAATTCCCCATCTCTAGCGAAATTCCCCACTCTAGCGAAACTCCCCACTCTAGCGAAATTCCACACTCTAGCGAAATTCCCCACTTTAGCGAAATTCCCCATCTCTAGCGAAATTCCCCATCTCTAGCGAAATTCCCCATCTCTAGCGAAATTCCACATCTCTAGCGAAATTCCCCATCTCTAGAGAAATTCCCCATCTCTAGCGAAATTCCTAATCTCTAGCGAAATTCCCCATCTCTAGCGAAATTCCCCATCTCTAGCGAAATTCCCCATCTCTAGCGAAATTCCCCACTCTAGCGAAATTCCCCACTCGAGCGAAATTCCCCACTCGAGCGAAATTCCCCACTCGAGCGAAATTCCCCACTCGAGCAAAATTCCCCATCTCGAGCGAAATTCCCCATCTCGAGCGAAATTCCCCATCTCTAGCGAAATTCCCCTCTCTAGCGAAATTCCCCTCTCTAGCGAAATTCCCCTCTCTAGCGAAATTCCCCACTCTAGCGAAATTCCCCACTCTAGCGAAATTCCCCACTCTAGCGAAATTCCCACTCTAGCCAAATTCCCCACTCTAGCGTAATTCCCCACTCTAGCGAAATTCCCCACTCTAGCGAAATTCCCCACTCTATCGAAATTCCCCATCTCTAGCGAAATTCCTCATTTCTAGCGAAATTACCCATCTGTAACGAAATTCCCCATCTCTAGCGAAATTCCTCATTTCTAGCGAAATTACCCATCTGTAACGAAATTACCCATCTCTAGCGAAATTCCCCATTTCTAGCGAAATTACCCATCTGTAACGAAATTCCCCATCTCTAGCGAAATTCCGCATCTCTAGCGAAATTCCCCATCTCTAGCGAAATTCCCCTCTCTAGCGAAATTCCCCACTCTAGCGAAATTCCCACTCTAGCCAAATTCCCAACTCTAGCGAAATTCCGCACTCTAGCGAAATTCCCCACTCTAGCGAAATTCCGCACTCTAGCGAAATTCCCCACTCTAGCGAAATTCCCCACTCTAGCGAAATTCCCCACTCTAGCGAAATTCCCCACTCTAGCGAAACTTCCCACTCTAGCGAAATTCCCCACTCTAGCGAAATTCCCCACTTTAGCAAATTCCCCACTTTAGCTAAATTCCCCACTTTAGCTAAATTCCCCACTCTAGCGAAATTCCCCACTCTTGCGAAATTCCCCATCTCTAGCGAAATTCCCCATCTCTAGCGAAATTCCCCACTCTAGCGAAATTCCCCACTCTAGCGAAATTCCCCACTCTAGCGAAATTCCCCACTCTAGCGAAATTCCCCACTCTAGCGAAATTCCCCACTCTATCGAAATTCCCCATCTCTAGCGAAATTCCCCATTTCTAGCGAAATTACCCATCTGTAACGAAATTAACCATCTCTAGCGAAATTACCCATCTGTAACGAAATTCCCCCATTTTTAGCGAAATCCCCCATATCTAGCGAAACTCCTGATTTTTAGCGAAATTCCCCCATGTTCAGCGAAATTACCCAATGTTTAGCGAAATACCCCATGTTTAGCGAAATTAACCATCTCTAGCGAAATTCCACACTCTAGCGAAATTCCACATCTCTAGCGAAATTCCCCATCTCTAGCGAAATTCCCTATCTCTAGCGAAATTCCCCATCTCTAGCGAAATTCCACATCTCTAGCGAAATTCCCCATCTCTAGAGAAATTCCCCATCTCTAGCGAAATTCCTAATCTCTAGCGAAATTCCCCATCTCTAGCGAAATTCCCCATCTCAAGCGAAATTCCCCATCTCTAGCGAAATTCCCCATCTCTAGCGAAATTCCCCATCTCTAGCGAAATTCCCCATCTCTAGCGAAATTCCCCATCTCTAGCGAAATTCCCCATCTCTAGAGAAATTCCCCATCTCTAGCGAAATTCCCCATCTCTAGCGAAATTCCCCATCTCTAGCGAAATTCCCCATCTCTAGCGAAATTCCCCATCTCTAGCGAAATTCCCCATCTCTAGCGAAATTCCCCACTCTAGCGAAATTCCCCATCTCTAGCGAAATTCCCCATCTCTAGCGAAATTCCCCATCTCTAGCGAAATTCCCCATCTCTAGAGAAATTCCCCATCTCTAGCGAAATTCCCCATGTCTAGCGAAATTCCCCATCTCTAGCGAAATTCCCCATCTTTGGCGAAATTCCCCATCTCTAGCGAAATTCCCCATCTCTAGCGAAATTCCCCATCTCTAGCGAAATTCCCCACTCTAGCGAAATTCCCCACTTTAGCTAAATTCCCCACTCTAGCGAAATTCCCCACTCTTGCGAAATTCCCCATCTCTAGCGAAATTCCCCACTCTAGCGAAATTCCCCACTCTAGCGAAATTATCCACTCTATCGAAATTCCCCATCTCTAGCGAAATTCCCCATTTCTAGCGAAATTACCCATCTGTAACGAAATTCCCCATCTCTAGCGAAATTACCCATCTGTAACGAATCTCCCCCATTTTTAGCGAAATCCCCCATATCTAGCGAAACTCCCAATTTTTAGCGAAATTCCCCCATGTTCAGCGAAATTACCCAATGTTTAGCGAAATACCCCATGTTTAGCGAAATTCCCCATCTCTAGCGAAATTCCCCACTCTAGCGAAACTCCCCACTCTAGCGAAATTCCACACTCTAGCGAAATTCCCCACTTTAGCGAAATTCCCCACTCTAGCGAAATTAACCATCTCTAGCGAAATTCCCCATCTCTAGCGAAATTCCCCATCTCTAGCGAAATTCCCCATCTCTAGCGAAATTCCACATCTCTAGCGAAATTCCCCATCTCTAGCGAAATTCCCCATCTCTAGCGAAATTCCCCATCTCTAGCGAAATTCCCCATCTCTAGCGAAATTCCCCATTTCTAGCGAAATTACCCATCTGTAACGAAATTCCCCATCTCTAGCGAAATTACCCATCTGTAACGAAATTCCCCCATTTTTAGCGAAATCCCCCATATCTAGCGAAACTCCCGATTTTTAGCGAAATTCCCCCATGTTCAGCGAAATTACCCAATGTTTAGCGAAATACCCCATGTTTAGCGAAATTCCCCATCTATAGCGAAATTCCCCACTCTAGCGAAACTCCCCACTCTAGCGAAATTCCCCACTTTAGCTAAATTCCCCACTTTAGCTAAATTCCCCACTCTAGCGAAATTCCCCACTCTTGCGAAATTCCCCATCTCTAGCGAAATTCCCCACTCTAGCGAAATTCCCCACTCTATCGAAATTCCCCACTCTATCGAAATTCCCCACTCTATCGAAATTCCCCATCTCTAGCGAAATTCCCCACTTTAGCTAAATTCCCCACTTTAGCTAAATTCCCCACTTTAGCTAAATTCCCCACTCTAGCGAAATTCCCCACTCTTGCGAAATTCCCCATCTCTAGCGAAATTCCCCACTCTAGCGAAATTCCCCACTCTAGCGAAATTCCCCACTCTATCGAAATTCCCCATCTCTAGCGAAATTCCCCATTTCTAGCGAAATTACCCATCTGTAACGAAATTCCCCATCTCTAGCGAAATTACCCATCTATAACGAATTTCCCCCATTTTTAGCGAAATCCCCCATATCTAGCGAAACTCCCGATTTTTAGCGAAATTCCCCCATGTTCAGCGAAATTACCCAATGTTTAGCGAAATACCCCATGTTTAGCGAAATTCCCCATCTATAGCGAAATTCCCCACTCTAGCGAAACTCCCCACTCTAGCGAAATTCCCCACTCTAGCGAAATTCCCCACTTTAGCTAAATTCCCCACTTTAGCTAAATTCCCCACTCTAGCGAAATTCCCCACTCTTGCGAAATTCCCCATCTCTAGCGAAATTCCCCACTCTAGCGAAATTCCCCACTCTATCGAAATTCCCCACTCTATCGAAATTCCCCATCTCTAGCGAAATTCCCCACTTTAGCTAAATTCCCCACTTTAGCTAAATTCCCCACTCTAGCGAAATTCCCCACTCTTGCGAAATTCCCCATCTCTAGCGAAATTCCCCACTCTAGCGAAATTCCCCACTCTAGCGAAATTCCCCACTCTATCGAAATTCCCCATCTCTAGCGAAATTCCCCATTTCTAGCGAAATTACCCATCTGTAACGAAATTCCCCATCTCTAGCGAAATTACCCATCTATAACGAATTTCCCCCATTTTTAGCGAAATCCCCCATATCTAGCGAAACTCCCAATTTTTAGCGAAATTCCCCCATGTTCAGCGAAATTACCCAATGTTTAGCGAAATACCCCATGTTTAGCGAAATTCACCATCTCTAGCGAAATTCCCCACTCTAGCGAAACTCCCCACTCTAGCGAAATTCCACACTCTAGCGAAATTCCCCACTTTAGCTAAATTCCCCACTCTAGCGAAATTCCCCACTCTTGCGAAATTCCCCATCTCTAGCGAAATTCCCCACTCTAGCGAAATTCCCCACTCTATCGAAATTCCCCACTCTATCGAAATTCCCCACTCTATCGAAATTCCCCATCTCTAGCGAAATTCCCCACTTTAGCTAAATTCCCCACTTTAGCTAAATTCCCCACTTTAGCTAAATTCCCCACTCTAGCGAAATTCCCCACTCTTGCGAAATTCCCCATCTCTAGCGAAATTCCCCACTCTAGCGAAATTCCCCACTCTAGCGAAATTCCCCACTCTATCGAAATTCCCCATCTCTAGCGAAATTCCCCATTTCTAGCGAAATTACCCATCTGTAACGAAATTCCCCATCTCTAGCGAAATTACCCATCTATAACGAATTTCCCCCATTTTTAGCGAAATCCCCCATATCTAGCGAAACTCCCGATTTTTAGCGAAATTCCCCCATGTTCAGCGAAATTACCCAATGTTTAGCGAAATACCCCATGTTTAGCGAAATTCCCCATCTATAGCGAAATTCCCCACTCTAGCGAAACTCCCCACTCTAGCGAAATTCCCCACTCTAGCGAAATTCCCCACTTTAGCTAAATTCCCCACTTTAGCTAAATTCCCCACTCTAGCGAAATTCCCCACTCTTGCGAAATTCCCCATCTCTAGCGAAATTCCCCACTCTAGCGAAATTCCCCACTCTATCGAAATTCCCCACTCTATCGAAATTCCCCATCTCTAGCGAAATTCCCCACTTTAGCTAAATTCCCCACTTTAGCTAAATTCCCCACTCTAGCGAAATTCCCCACTCTTGCGAAATTCCCCATCTCTAGCGAAATTCCCCACTCTAGCGAAATTCCCCACTCTAGCGAAATTCCCCACTCTATCGAAATTCCCCATCTCTAGCGAAATTCCCCATTTCTAGCGAAATTACCCATCTGTAACGAAATTCCCCATCTCTAGCGAAATTACCCATCTATAACGAATTTCCCCCATTTTTAGCGAAATCCCCCATATCTAGCGAAACTCCCAATTTTTAGCGAAATTCCCCCATGTTCAGCGAAATTACCCAATGTTTAGCGAAATACCCCATGTTTAGCGAAATTCACCATCTCTAGCGAAATTCCCCACTCTAGCGAAACTCCCCACTCTAGCGAAATTCCACACTCTAGCGAAATTCCCCACTTTAGCGAAATTCCCCACTCTAGCGAAATTCCCCATCTCTAGCGAAATTCCCCATCTCTAGCGAAATTCCCCATCTCTAGCGAAATTCCACATCTCTAGCGAAATTCCCCATCTCTAGAGAAATTCCCCATCTCTAGCGAAATTCCTAATCTCTAGCGAAATTCCCCATCTCTAGCGAAATTCCCCATCTCTAGCGAAATTCCCCATCTCTAGCGAAATTCCCCATCTCTAGCGAAATTCCCCACTCTAGCGAAATTCCCCACTCGAGCGAAATTCCCCACTCGAGCGAAATTCCCCACTCGAGCGAAATTCCCCACTCGAGCAAAATTCCCCATCTCGAGCGAAATTCCCCATCTCGAGCGAAATTCCCCATCTCTAGCGAAATTCCCCTCTCTAGCGAAATTCCCCTCTCTAGCGAAATTCCCCTCTCTAGCGAAATTCCCCTCTCTAGCGAAATTCCCCACTCTAGCGAAATTCCCCACTCTAGCGAAATTCCCACTCTAGCGAAATTCCCCACTCTAGCGTAATTCCCCACTCTAGCGAAATTCCCCACTCTAGCGAAATTCCCCATCTCTAGCGAAATTCCCCACTCTAGCGAAATTCCCCACTCTATCGAAATTCCCCATCTCTAGCGAAATTCCTCATTTCTAGCGAAATTACCCATCTGTAACGAAATTCCACATCTCTAGCGAAATTCCTCATTTCTAGCGAAATTACCCATCTGTAACGAACTTACCCATCTCTAGCGAAATTCCCCATTTCTAGCGAAATTACCCATCTGTAACGAAATTCCCCATCTCTAGCGAAATTCCGCATCTCTAGCGAAATTCCCCATCTCTAGCGAAATTCCCCTCTCTAGCGAAATTCCCCTCTCTAGCGAAATTCCCCTCTCTAGCGAAATTCCCCACTCTAGCGAAATTCCCACTCTAGCCAAATTCCCAACTCTAGCGAAATTCCCCACTCTAGCGAAATTCCCCACTCTAGCGAAATTCCCCACTCTAGCGAAATTCCCCACTCTAGCGAAATTCCCCACTCTAGCGAAATTCCCCACTCTAGCGAAACTTCCCACTCTAGCGAAATTCCCCACTCTAGCGAAATTCCCCACTTTAGCTAAATTCCCCACTTTAGCTAAATTCCCCACTTTAGCTAAATTCCCCACTCTAGCGAAATTCCCCACTCTTGCGAAATTCCCCATCTCTAGCGAAATTCCCCACTCTAGCGAAATTCCCCACTCTAGCGAAATTCCCCACTCTATCGAAATTCCCCATCTCTAGCGAAATTCCCCATTTCTAGCGAAATTACCCATCTGTAACGAAATTCCCCATCTCTAGCGAAATTACCCCATTTTTAGCGAAATCCCCCATATCTAGCGAAACTCCCGATTTTTAGCGAAATTCCCCCATGTTCAGCGAAATTACCCAATGTTTAGCGAAATACCCCATGTTTAGCGAAATTCCCCATCTCTAGCGAAATTCCCCACTCTAGCGAAACTCCCCACTCTAGCGAAATTCCACACTCTAGCGAAATTCCACATCTCTAGCGAAATTCCCCATCTCTAGCGAAATTCCCTATCTCTAGCGAAATTCCCCATCTCTAGCGAAATTCCACATCTCTAGCGAAATTCCCCATCTCTAGAGAAATTCCCCATCTCTAGCGAAATTCCTAATCTCTAGCGAAATTCCCCATCTCTAGCGAAATTCCCCATCTCTAGCGAAATTCCCCATCTCTAGCGAAATTCCCCATCTCTAGCGAAATTCCCCATCTCTAGCGAAATTCCCCATCTCTAGAGAAATTCCCCATCTCTAGCGAAATTCCCCATCTCTAGCGAAATTCCCCATCTCTAGCGAAATTCCCCACTCTAGCGAAATTCCCCATCTCTAGCGAAATTCCCCATCTCTAGCGAAATTCCCCATCTCTAGCGAAATTCCCCATCTCTAGCGAAATTCCCCATCTCTAGAGAAATTCCCCATCTCTAGCGAAATTCCCCATGTCTAGCGAAATTCCCCATCTCTAGCGAAATTCCCCATCTTTAGCGAAATTCCCCATCTCTAGCGAAATTCCCCACCTCTAGCGAAATTCACCATCTCTAGCGAAATTCCCCATTTCTAGCGAAATTACCCATCTGTAACGAAATTCCCCATCTCTAGCGAAATTACCCATCTGTAACGAAATTCCCCCATTTTTAGCGAAATCCCCCATATCTAGCGAAACTCCCGATTTTTAGCGAAATTCCCCCATGTTCAGCGAAATTACCCAATGTTTAGCGAAATACCCCATGTTTAGCGAAATTCCCCATCTATAGCGAAATTCCCCACTCTAGCGAAACTCCCCACTCTAGCGAAATTCCCCACTCTAGCGAAATTCCCCACTCTAGCGAAATTCCCCACTTTAGCTAAATTCCCCACTTTAGCTAAATTCCCCACTCTAGCGAAATTCCCCACTCTAGCGAAATTCCCCACTCTATCGAAATTCCCCATCTCTAGCGAAATTCCCCATTTCTAGCGAAATTACCCATCTGTAACGAAATTCCCCATCTCTAGCGAAATTCCCCATCTCTAGCGAAATTCCCCATCTCTAGCGAAATTCCACATCTCTAGCGAAATTCCCCATCTCTAGCGATTTTCCCCATCTCTAGCGAAATTCCCCATCTCTAGCGAAATTCCCCACTCTAGCGAAATTCCCCAGTCTAGCGAAATTCCCCACTCTAGCGAAATTCCCCACTCTAGCGAAATTCCCCACTCTAGCGAAATTCCCCATCTCTAGCGAAAATACCCATCTGTAACGAAATTACCCATCTCTAGCGAAATTCCCCATTTCTAGCGAAATTACCCATCTGTAACGAAATTCCCCATCTCTAGCGAAATTCCCCATCTCTGGCGAAATTCCCCATCTCTGGCGAAATTCCCCATCTCTAGCGAAATTCCCCATCTCTAGCGAAATTCCCCATCTCTAGCGAAATTCCCCATCTCTAGCGAAATTATCCATCTCTAGTGAAATTCCCCATCTCTAGCGAAATTCCCCACTCTAGCGAAATTCCCCACTCTAGCGAAATTCCCCACTCTAGCGAAATTCCCCAGTCTAGCGAAATTCCCCACTCTAGCGAAATACCCAACTCTAGCGAAATTTCCCACTCTAGCGAAATTTCCCACTCTAGCGAAATTCCCCACTCGAGCGAAATTCCCCACTCGAGCGAAATTCCCCACTCGAGCGAAATTCCCCACTCGAGCGAAATTCCCCATCTCGAGCGAAATTCCCCATCTCGAGCGAAATTCCCCATCTCTAGCGAAATTCCCCTCTCTAGCGAAATTCCCCTCTCTAGCGAAATTCCCCTCTCTAGCGAAATTCCCCACTCTAGCGAAATTCCCCACTCTAGCGAAATTCCCACTCTAGCGAAATTCCCACTCTAGCCAAATTCCCCACTCTAGCGAAATTCCCCACTCTAGCGAAATTCCCCACTCTAGCGAAATTCCCCATCTCTAGCGAAATTCCCCACTCTAGCGAAATTCCCCACTCTATCGAAATTCCCCATCTCTAGCGAAATTCCTCATTTCTAGCGAAATTACCCATCTGTAACGAAATTCCCCATCTCTAGCGAAATTCCTCATTTCTAGCGAAATTACCCATCTGTAACGAAATTACCCATCTCTAGCGAAATTCCCCATTTCTAGCGAAATTACCCATCTGTAACGAAATTACCCATCTCTAGCGAAATTCCCCATCTCTAGCGAAATTCCCCATCTCTAGCGAAATTCCCCTCTCTAGCGAAATTCCCCATCTCTAACGAAAATCCCCATCTCTAGCGAAATTCCCCACTCTAGCGAAATTCCCCATCTCTAGCGAAATTCCTCATTTCTAGCGAAATTACCCATCTGTAACGAAATTACCCATCTCTAGCGAAATTCCCCATTTCTAGCGAAATTACCCATCTGTAACGAAATTCCCCATCTCTAGCGAAATTCCCCATCTCTGGCGAAATTCCCCATCTCTAGCGAAATTCCCCATCTCTAGCGAAATTCCCCATCTCTAGCGAAATTCCCCATCTCTAGCGAAATTATCCATCTCTAGCGAAATTCCCCATCTCTAGCGAAATTCCCCACTCTAGCGAAATTCCCCACTCTAGCGAAATTCCCCACTCTAGCGAAATTCCCCACTCTAGCGAAATTCCCCAGTCTAGCGAAATTCCCCACTCTAGCGAAATACCCAACTCTAGCGAAATTTTCCACTCTAGCGAAATTTCCCACTCTAGCGAAATTCCCCACTCGAGCGAAATTCCCCACTCGAGCGAAATTCCCCACTCGAGCGAAATTCCCCATCTCGAGCGAAATTCCCCATCTCGAGCGAAATTCCCCATCTCTAGCGAAATTCCCCTCTCTAGCGAAATTCACCTCTCTAGCGAAATTCCCCTCTCTAGCGAAATTCCCCACTCTAGCGAAATTCCCCACTCTAGCGAAATTCCCACTCTAGCCAAATTACCCACTCTAGCGAAATTCCCCACTCTAGCGAAATTCCCCACTCTAGCGAAATTTCCCATCTCTAGCGAAATTCCCCACTCTAGCGAAATTCCCCACTCTAGCGAAATTCCCCATCTCTAGCGAAATTCCTCATTTCTAGCGAAATTACCCATCTGTAACGAAATTCCCCATCTCTAGCGAAATTCCTCATTTCTAGCGAAATTACCCATCTGTAACGAAATTACCCATCTCTAGCGAAATTCCCCATTTCTAGCGAAATTACCCATCTGTAACGAAATTCCCCATCTCTAGCGAAATTCCCCATCTCTAGCGAAATTCCCCACTCTAGCGAAATTCCCCACTCTAGCGAAATTCCCCACTCTAGCGAAATTCCCCAGTCTAGCGAAATTCCCCACTCTAGCGAAATACCCAACTCTAGCGAAATTTTCCACTCTAGCGAAATTTCCCACTCTAGCGAAATTCCCCACTCGAGCGAAATTCCCCACTCGAGCGAAATTCCCCACTCGAGCGAAATTCCCCATCTCGAGCGAAATTCCCCATCTCGAGCGAAATTCCCCATCTCTAGCGAAATTCCCCTCTCTAGCGAAATTCCCCTCTCTAGCGAAATTCCCCTCTCTAGCGAAATTCCCCACTCTAGCGAAATTCCCCACTCTAGCGAAATTCCCACTCTAGCCAAATTCCCCACTCTAGCCAAATTCCCCACTCTAGCGAAATTCCCCACTCTAGCGAAATTCCCCACTCTAGCGAAATTTCCCATCTCTAGCGAAATTCCCCACTCTAGCGAAATTCCCCACTCTAGCGAAATTCCCCATCTCTAGCGAAATTCCTCATTTCTAGCGAAATTACCCATCTGTAACGAAATTCCCCATCTCTAGCGAAATTCCTCATTTCTAGCGAAATTACCCATCTGTAACGAAATTACCCATCTCTAGCGAAATTCCCCATTTCTAGCGAAATTACCCATCTGTAACGAAATTCCCCATCTCTAGCGAAATTCCCCATCTCTAGCGAAATTCCCCATCTCTAGCGAAATTCCCCATCTCTAGCGAAATTCCCCTCTCTAGCGAAATTCCCCATCTCTAACGAAAATCCCCATCTCTAGCGAAATTCCCCACTCTAGCGAAATTCCCCATCTCTAGCCAAATTCCTCATTTCTAGCGAAATTACCCATCTGCAACGAAATTACCCATCTCTAGCGAAATTCCCCATTTCTAGCGAAATTCCCCACTCGAGCGAAATTCCCCATCTCGAGCGAAATTCCCCATCTCGAGCGAAATTCCCCATCTCGAGCGAAATTCCCCATCTCTAGCGAAATTCCCCTCTCTAGCGAAATTCCCCTCTCTAGCGAAATTCCCCACTCTAGCCAAATTCCCAACTCTAGCGAAATTCCCCACTCTAGCGAAATTCCCCACTCTAGCGAAATTCCCCACTCTAGCGAAATTCCCCACTCTAGCGAAATTCCCCACTCTAGCGAAATTCCCCACTCTAGCGAAACTTCCCACTCTAGCGAAATTCCCCACTCTAGCGAAATTCCCCACTTTAGCTAAATTCCCCACTTTAGCTAAATTCCCCACTCTAGCGAAATTCCCCACTCTTGCGAAATTCCCCATATCTAGCGAAATTCCCCACTCTAGCGAAATTCCCCACTCTAGCGAAATTCCCCACTCTAGCGAAATTCCCCACTCTAGCGAAATTCCCCACTCTAGCGAAATTCCCCACTCTATCGAAATTCCCCATCTCTAGCGAAATTCCCCATCTGTAACGAAATTCCCCATCTCTAGCGAAATTACCCATCTGTAACGAAATTCCCCCATTTTTAGCGAAATTACCCAATGTTTAACGAAATACCCCATGTTTAGCGAAATTCCCCATCTCTAGCGAAATTCCCCACTCTAGCGAAACTCCCCACTCTAGCGAAATTCCACACTCTAGCGAAATTCCCCACTTTAGCGAAATTCCCCACTCTAGCGAAATTCCCCATCTCTAGAGAAATTCCCCATCTCTAGCGAAATTCCCCATCTCTAGCGAAATTCCCCATCTCTAGCGAAATTCCCCATCTCTAGCGAAATTCCCCATCTCTAGCGAAATTCCCCATCTCTAGCGAAATTCCCCATCTCTAGCGAAATTCCCCATCTCTAGCGAAATTCCCCATCTCTAGCAAAATTCCCCATCTCTAGCGAAATTCCCCATCTTTAGCGAAATTCCCCATCTCTAGCGAAATTCCCCATCTCTAGCGAAATTCCCCATCTCTAGCGAAATTCCCCATCTCTAGCGAAATTCCCCGTCTCTAGCGAAATTCCCCATCTCTAACGAAAATCCCCATCGCTAGCGAAATTCCCCACTCTAGCGAAATTCCCCATCTCTAGCCAAATTCCTCATTTCTAGCGAAATTACCCATCTGCAACGAAATTACCCATCTCTAGCGAAATTCCCCATTTCTAGCGAAATTCCCCACTCGAGCGAAATTCCCCATCTCGAGCGAAATTCCCCATCTCGAGCGAAATTCCCCATCTCGAGCGAAATTTCCCATCTCTAGCGAAATTCCCCTCTCTAGCGAAATTCCCCTCTCTAGCGAAATTCCCCACTCTAGCCAAATTCCCAACTCTAGCGAAATTCCCCACTCTAGCGAAATTCCCCACTCTAGCGAAATTCCCCACTCTAGCGAAATTCCCCACTCTAGCGAAATTCCCCACTCTAGCGAAATTCCCCACTCTAGCAAAACTTCCCACTCTAGCGAAATTCCCCACTCTAGCGAAATTCCCCACTTTAGCTAAATTCCCCACTTTAGCTAAATTCCCCACTCTAGCGAAATTCCCCACTCTTGCGAAATTCCCCATATCTAGCGAAATTCCCCTCTCTAGCGAAATTCCCCATCTCTAACGAAAATCCCCATCTCTAGCGAAATTCCCCACTCTAGCGAAATTCCCCATCTCTAGCCAAATTCCTCATTTCTAGCGAAATTACCCATCTGCAACGAAATTACCCATCTCTAGCGAAATTCCCCATTTCTAGCGAAATTCCCCACTCGAGCGAAATTCCCCATCTCGAGCGAAATTCCCCATCTCGAGCGAAATTCCCCATCTCGAGCGAAATTCCCCATCTCTAGCGAAATTCCCCTCTCTAGCGAAATTCCCCTCTCTAGCGAAATTCCCCACTCTAGCCAAATTCCCAACTCTAGCGAAATTCCCCACTCTAGCGAAATTCCCCACTCTAGCGAAATTCCCCACTCTAGCGAAATTCCCCACTCTAGCGAAATTCCCCACTCTAGCGAAATTCCCCACTCTAGCGAAATTCCCCATCTCTAGCGAAATTCCTCATTTCTAGCGAAATTACCCATCTGTAACGAAATTCCCCATCTCTAGCGAAATTCCTCATTTCTAGCGAAATTACCCATCTGTAACGAAATTACCCATCTCTAGCGAAATTCCCCATCTCTAGCGAAATTCCCCTCTCTAGCGAAATTCACCTCTCTAGCGAAATTCCCCTCTCTAGCGAAATTCCCCACTCTAGCGAAATTCCCCACTCTAGCGAAATTCCCACTCTAGCCAAATTACCCACTCTAGCGAAATTCCCCACTCTAGCGAAATTCCCCACTCTAGCGAAATTTCCCATCTCTAGCGAAATTCCCCACTCTAGCGAAATTCCCCACTCTAGCGAAATTCCCCATCTCTAGCGAAATTCCTCATTTCTAGCGAAATTACCCATCTGTAACGAAATTCCCCATCTCTAGCGAAATTCCTCATTTCTAGCGAAATTACCCATCTGTAACGAAATTACCCATCTCTAGCGAAATTCCCCATTTCTAGCGAAATTACCCATCTGTAACGAAATTCCCCATCTCTAGCGAAATTCCCCATCTCTAGCGAAATTCCCCACTCTAGCGAAATTCCCCACTCTAGCGAAATTCCCCACTCTAGCGAAATTCCCCAGTCTAGCGAAATTCCCCACTCTAGCGAAATACCCAACTCTAGCGAAATTTTCCACTCTAGCGAAATTTCCCACTCTAGCGAAATTCCCCACTCGAGCGAAATTCCCCACTCGAGCGAAATTCCCCACTCGAGCGAAATTCCCCATCTCGAGCGAAATTCCCCATCTCGAGCGAAATTCCCCATCTCTAGCGAAATTCCCCTCTCTAGCGAAATTCCCCTCTCTAGCGAAATTCCCCTCTCTAGCGAAATTCCCCACTCTAGCGAAATTCCCCACTCTAGCGAAATTCCCACTCTAGCCAAATTCCCCACTCTAGCCAAATTCCCCACTCTAGCGAAATTCCCCACTCTAGCGAAATTCCCCACTCTAGCGAAATTTCCCATCTCTAGCGAAATTCCCCACTCTAGCGAAATTCCCCACTCTAGCGAAATTCCCCATCTCTAGCGAAATTCCTCATTTCTAGCGAAATTACCCATCTGTAACGAAATTCCCCATCTCTAGCGAAATTCCTCATTTCTAGCGAAATTACCCATCTGTAACGAAATTACCCATCTCTAGCGAAATTCCCCATTTCTAGCGAAATTACCCATCTGTAACGAAATTCCCCATCTCTAGCGAAATTCCCCATCTCTAGCGAAATTCCCCATCTCTAGCGAAATTCCCCATCTCTAGCGAAATTCCCCTCTCTAGCGAAATTCCCCATCTCTAACGAAAATCCCCATCTCTAGCGAAATTCCCCACTCTAGCGAAATTCCCCATCTCTAGCCAAATTCCTCATTTCTAGCGAAATTACCCATCTGCAACGAAATTACCCATCTCTAGCGAAATTCCCCATTTCTAGCGAAATTCCCCACTCGAGCGAAATTCCCCATCTCGAGCGAAATTCCCCATCTCGAGCGAAATTCCCCATCTCGAGCGAAATTCCCCATCTCTAGCGAAATTCCCCTCTCTAGCGAAATTCCCCTCTCTAGCGAAATTCCCCACTCTAGCCAAATTCCCAACTCTAGCGAAATTCCCCACTCTAGCGAAATTCCCCACTCTAGCGAAATTCCCCACTCTAGCGAAATTCCCCACTCTAGCGAAATTCCCCACTCTAGCGAAATTCCCCACTCTAGCGAAACTTCCCACTCTAGCGAAATTCCCCACTCTAGCGAAATTCCCCACTTTAGCTAAATTCCCCACTTTAGCTAAATTCCCCACTCTAGCGAAATTCCCCACTCTTGCGAAATTCCCCATATCTAGCGAAATTCCCCACTCTAGCGAAATTCCCCACTCTAGCGAAATTCCCCACTCTAGCGAAATTCCCCACTCTAGCGAAATTCCCCACTCTAGCGAAATTCCCCACTCTATCGAAATTCCCCATCTCTAGCGAAATTCCCCATCTGTAACGAAATTCCCCATCTCTAGCGAAATTACCCATCTGTAACGAAATTCCCCCATTTTTAGCGAAATTACCCAATGTTTAACGAAATACCCCATGTTTAGCGAAATTCCCCATCTCTAGCGAAATTCCCCACTCTAGCGAAACTCCCCACTCTAGCGAAATTCCACACTCTAGCGAAATTCCCCACTTTAGCGAAATTCCCCACTCTAGCGAAATTCCCCATCTCTAGAGAAATTCCCCATCTCTAGCGAAATTCCCCATCTCTAGCGAAATTCCCCATCTCTAGCGAAATTCCCCATCTCTAGCGAAATTCCCCATCTCTAGCGAAATTCCCCATCTCTAGCGAAATTCCCCATCTCTAGCGAAATTCCCCATCTCTAGCGAAATTCCCCATCTCTAGCAAAATTCCCCATCTCTAGCGAAATTCCCCATCTTTAGCGAAATTCCCCATCTCTAGCGAAATTCCCCATCTCTAGCGAAATTCCCCATCTCTAGCGAAATTCCCCATCTCTAGCGAAATTCCCCGTCTCTAGCGAAATTCCCCATCTCTAACGAAAATCCCCATCGCTAGCGAAATTCCCCACTCTAGCGAAATTCCCCATCTCTAGCCAAATTCCTCATTTCTAGCGAAATTACCCATCTGCAACGAAATTACCCATCTCTAGCGAAATTCCCCATTTCTAGCGAAATTCCCCACTCGAGCGAAATTCCCCATCTCGAGCGAAATTCCCCATCTCGAGCGAAATTCCCCATCTCGAGCGAAATTTCCCATCTCTAGCGAAATTCCCCTCTCTAGCGAAATTCCCCTCTCTAGCGAAATTCCCCACTCTAGCCAAATTCCCAACTCTAGCGAAATTCCCCACTCTAGCGAAATTCCCCACTCTAGCGAAATTCCCCACTCTAGCGAAATTCCCCACTCTAGCGAAATTCCCCACTCTAGCGAAATTCCCCACTCTAGCAAAACTTCCCACTCTAGCGAAATTCCCCACTCTAGCGAAATTCCCCACTTTAGCTAAATTCCCCACTTTAGCTAAATTCCCCACTCTAGCGAAATTCCCCACTCTTGCGAAATTCCCCATATCTAGCGAAATTCCCCTCTCTAGCGAAATTCCCCATCTCTAACGAAAATCCCCATCTCTAGCGAAATTCCCCACTCTAGCGAAATTCCCCATCTCTAGCCAAATTCCTCATTTCTAGCGAAATTACCCATCTGCAACGAAATTACCCATCTCTAGCGAAATTCCCCATTTCTAGCGAAATTCCCCACTCGAGCGAAATTCCCCATCTCGAGCGAAATTCCCCATCTCGAGCGAAATTCCCCATCTCGAGCGAAATTCCCCATCTCTAGCGAAATTCCCCTCTCTAGCGAAATTCCCCTCTCTAGCGAAATTCCCCACTCTAGCCAAATTCCCAACTCTAGCGAAATTCCCCACTCTAGCGAAATTCCCCACTCTAGCGAAATTCCCCACTCTAGCGAAATTCCCCACTCTAGCGAAATTCCCCACTCTAGCGAAATTCCCCACTCTAGCGAAATTCCCCACTCTAGCGAAACTTCCCACTCTAGCGAAATTCCCCACTCTAGCGAAATTCCCCACTTTAGCTAAATTCCCCACTTTAGCTAAATTCCCCACTCTAGCGAAATTCCCCACTCTTGCGAAATTCCCCATATCTAGCGAAATTCCCCACTCTAGCGAAATTCCCCACTCTAGCGAAATTCCCCACTCTAGCGAAATTCCCCACTCTAGCGAAATTCCCCACTCTAGCGAAATTCCCCACTCTATCGAAATTCCCCATCTCTAGCGAAATTCCCCATTTCTAGCGAAATTACCCATCTGTAACGAAATTCCCCATCTGTAACGAAATTCCCCCATTTTTAGCGAAATTACCCAATGTTTAACGAAATACCCCATGTTTAGCGAAATTCCCCATCTCTAGCGAAATTCCCCACTCTAGCGAAACTCCCCACTCTAGCGAAATTCCACACTCTAGCGAAATTCCCCACTTTAGCGAAATTCCCCACTCTAGCGAAATTCCCCATCTCTAGCGAAATTCCCCATCTCTAGCGAAATTCCCCATCTCTAGCGAAATTCCCCATCTCTAGCGAAATTCCCCATCTCTAGCGAAATTCCCCATCTCTAGAGAAATTCCCCATCTCTAGCGAAATTCCCCATCTCTAGCGAAATTCCTAATCTCTAGCGAAATTCCCCATCTCTAGCGAAATTCCCCATCTCTAGCGAAATTCCCCATCTCTAGCGAAATTCCCCATCTCTAGCGAAATTCCCCATCTCTAGAGAAATTCCCCATCTCTAGCGAAATTCC
Source organism: Odiellus spinosus (assembly GCA_963920705.1). Lineage (NCBI taxonomy): Eukaryota > Metazoa > Arthropoda > Arachnida > Opiliones > Phalangiidae > Odiellus > Odiellus spinosus. The sequence continues at coordinate 4,046,074 of OY987229.1, forward strand.
CCATCTCTAGCGAAATTCCCCATCTCTAGCGAAATTCCCCATCTCTAGCGAAATTCCCCATCTCTAGCGAAATTCCCCATCTCTAGCGAAATTCCCCATCTCTAGCGAAATTCCCCATCTCTAGCGAAATTCCCCATCTCTAGCGAAATTCCCCATCTCTAGCGAAATTCCCCATCTTTAGCGAAATTCCCCATCTCTAGCGAAATTCCCCATCTCTAGCGAAATTCCCCATCTCTAGCGAAATTCCCCATCTCTAGCGAAATTCCCCGTCTCTAGCGAAATTCCCCGTCTCTAGCGAAATTCCCCGTCTCTAGCGAAATTCCCCGTCTCTAGCGAAATTCCCCATCTGTAGCGAAATTCCCCATCTCTAACGAAATTCCCCATCTCTAGCGAAATTCCCCACTCTAGCGAAATTCCCCATCTCTAGCTAAATTCCCCATCTCTAGCGAAATTCCCCATCTCTAGCGAAATTCCCCATCTCTAGCGAAATTCCCCATCTCTAGCGAAATTCCCCACTCGAGCGAAATTCCCCACTCTAGCGATATTCCCCATCTCTAGCGAAATTCCCCATCTCTAGCGAAATTCCCCATCTCTAGCGAAATTCCCCATCTCTAGCGAAATTCCCCATCTCTAGCGAAATTCCCCATCTCTAGCGAAATTCCCCATCTCTAGCGAAATTCCCCATCTCTAGAGAAATTTCCCATCTCTAGCGAAATTCCCCATTTCTAGCGAAATTCCCCACTCTAGCGAAATTACCCATCTGTAACGAAATTCCCCATCTCTAGCGAAATTCCCCATCTCTAGCGAAATTCCCCATCTCTAGCGAAATTCCCCACTCTAGCGAAATTCCCCACTCTAGCGATATTCCACACTCTAGCGATATTCCCCACTCTAGCGAAATTCCCCACTCTAGAAAAATTCCCCACTCTAGCGAAATTCCCCACTCTAGCGAAATTCCCCACTCTAGCGAAATTCCCCACTCTATCGAAATTCCCCATCTCTAGCGAAATTCCCCCATTTTTAGCGAAATCCCCCATATCTAGCGAAACTCCCGATTTTTAGCGAAATTCCCCCATGTTCAGCGAAATTACCCAATGTTTAGCGAAATACCCCATGTTTAGCGAAATTCCCCATCTCTAGCGAAATTCCCCACTCTAGCGAAATTCCCCACTCTAGCGAAATTCCCCACTCTAGCGAAATTCCCCACTCTAGCGAAATTCCCCACTCGAGCGAAATTCCCCACTCTAGCGAAATTCCCCACTCTAGCGAAATTCCCCATCTCTAGCGAAATTCCCCATCTCTAGCGAAATTCCCCATCTCTAGCGAAATTCCCCATCTCTAGCGAAATTCCCCATCTCTAGCGAAATTCCCCATCTCTAGCGAAATTCCCCACTCTAGCGAAATTCCCCACTCTAGCGAAATTCCCCATCTCTAGCTAAATTCCCCATCTCTAGCGAAATTCCCCATCTCTAGCGAAATTCCCCACTCTAGCGAAATTCCCACTCTAGCCAAATTCCCAACTCTAGCCAAATTCCCCACTCTAACGAAATTCCCCACTCTAGCGAAATTCCCCACTCTAGCGAAATTCCCCACTCTAGTGAAATTCCCCACTCTAGCGAAATTCCCCACTCTAGCGAAATTCCCAACTCTAGCGAAACTTCCCACTCTAGCGAAATTCCCCACTCTAGCGAAATTCCCCACTTTAGCTAAATTCCCCACTTTAGCTAAATTCCCCACTTTAGCTAAATTCCCCACTTTAGCTAAATTCCCCACTCTAGCGAAATTCCCCACTCTTGCGAAATTCCCCATCTCTAGCGAAATTCCCCACTCTAGCGAAATTCCCCACTCTAGCGAAATTCCCCACTCTAGCGAAATTCCCCACTCTAGCGAAATTCCCCACTCTAGCGAAATTCCCCACTCTATCGAAATTCCCCATCTCTAGCGAAATTCCCCATTTCTAGCGAAATTACCCATCTGTAACGAAATTCCCCATCTCTAGCGAAATTACCCATCTCTAGCGAAATTACCCATCTCTAGCGAAATTCCCCATCTCTAGCGAAATTCCCCATCTCTAGCGAAATTCCCCATCTCTAGCGAAATTCCCCATCTCTAGCGAAATTCCCCATCTCTAGCGAAATTCCCCACTCTAGCGAAATTCCCCACTCTAGCGAAATTCCCCATCTCTAGCTAAATTCCCCATCTCTAGCGAAATTCCCCATCTCTAGCGAAATTCCCCACTCTAGCGAAATTCCCACTCTAGCCAAATTCCCAACTCTAGCCAAATTCCCCACTCTAACGAAATTCCCCACTCTAGCGAAATTCCCCACTCTAGCGAAATTCCCCACTCTAGCGAAATTCCCCACTCTAGCGAAATTCCCCACTCTAGCGAAATTCCCCACTCTAGCGAAACTTCCCACTCTAGCGAAATTCCCCACTCTAGCGAAATTCCCCACTTTAGCTAAATTCCCCACTTTAGCTAAATTCCCCACTCTAGCGAAATTCCCCACTCTTGCGAAATTCCCCATCTCTAGCGAAATTCCCCACTCTAGCGAAATTCCCCACTCTAGCGAAATTCCCCACTCTAGCGAAATTCCCCACTCTAGCGAAATTCCCCACTCTAGCGAAATTCCCCACTCTATCGAAATTCCCCATCTCTAGCGAAATTCCCCATTTCTAGCGAAATTCCCCGTCTCTAGCGAAATTCCCCGTCTCTAGCGAAATTCCCCGTCTCTAGCGAAATTCCCCATCTGTAGCGAAATTCCCCATCTCTAACGAAATTCCCCATCTCTAGCGAAATTCCCCACTCTAGCGAAATTCCCCATCTCTAGCTAAATTCCCCATCTCTAGCGAAATTCCCCATCTCTAGCGAAATTCCCCATCTCTAGCGAAATTCCCCATCTCTAGCGAAATTCCCCACTCGAGCGAAATTCCCCACTCTAGCGATATTCCCCATCTCTAGCGAAATTCCCCATCTCTAGCGAAATTCCCCATCTCTAGCGAAATTCCCCATCTCTAGCGAAATTCCCCATCTCTAGCGAAATTCCCCATCTCTAGCGAAATTCCCCATCTCTAGCGAAATTCCCCATCTCTAGAGAAATTTCCCATCTCTAGCGAAATTCCCCATTTCTAGCGAAATTCCCCACTCTAGCGAAATTACCCATCTGTAACGAAATTCCCCATCTCTAGCGAAATTCCCCATCTCTAGCGAAATTCCCCATCTCTAGCGAAATTCCCCACTCTAGCGAAATTCCCCACTCTAGCGATATTCCACACTCTAGCGATATTCCCCACTCTAGCGAAATTCCCCACTCTAGAAAAATTCCCCACTCTAGCGAAATTCCCCACTCTAGCGAAATTCCCCACTCTAGCGAAATTCCCCACTCTATCGAAATTCCCCATCTCTAGCGAAATTCCCCCATTTTTAGCGAAATCCCCCATATCTAGCGAAACTCCCGATTTTTAGCGAAATTCCCCCATGTTCAGCGAAATTACCCAATGTTTAGCGAAATACCCCATGTTTAGCGAAATTCCCCATCTCTAGCGAAATTCCCCACTCTAGCGAAATTCCCCACTCTAGCGAAATTCCCCACTCTAGCGAAATTCCCCACTCTAGCGAAATTCCCCACTCGAGCGAAATTCCCCACTCTAGCGAAATTCCCCACTCTAGCGAAATTCCCCATCTCTAGCGAAATTCCCCATCTCTAGCGAAATTCCCCATCTCTAGCGAAATTCCCCATCTCTAGCGAAATTCCCCATCTCTAGCGAAATTCCCCATCTCTAGCGAAATTCCCCACTCTAGCGAAATTCCCCACTCTAGCGAAATTCCCCATCTCTAGCTAAATTCCCCATCTCTAGCGAAATTCCCCATCTCTAGCGAAATTCCCCACTCTAGCGAAATTCCCACTCTAGCCAAATTCCCAACTCTAGCCAAATTCCCCACTCTAACGAAATTCCCCACTCTAGCGAAATTCCCCACTCTAGCGAAATTCCCCACTCTAGTGAAATTCCCCACTCTAGCGAAATTCCCCACTCTAGCGAAATTCCCCACTCTAGCGAAACTTCCCACTCTAGCGAAATTCCCCACTCTAGCGAAATTCCCCACTTTAGCTAAATTCCCCACTTTAGCTAAATTCCCCACTCTAGCGAAATTCCCCACTCTTGCGAAATTCCCCATCTCTAGCGAAATTCCCCACTCTAGCGAAATTCCCCACTCTAGCGAAATTCCCCACTCTAGCGAAATTCCCCACTCTAGCGAAATTCCCCACTCTAGCGAAATTCCCCACTCTATCGAAATTCCCCATCTCTAGCGAAATTCCCCATTTCTAGCGAAATTACCCATCTGTAACGAAATTCCCCATCTCTAGCGAAATTACCCATCTCTAGCGAAATTACCCATCTCTAGCGAAATTCCCCATCTCTAGCGAAATTCCCCATCTCTAGCGAAATTCCCCATCTCTAGCGAAATTCCCCATCTCTAGCGAAATTCCCCATCTCTAGCGAAATTCCCCACTCTAGCGAAATTCCCCACTCTAGCGAAATTCCCCATCTCTAGCTAAATTCCCCATCTCTAGCGAAATTCCCCATCTCTAGCGAAATTCCCCACTCTAGCGAAATTCCCACTCTAGCCAAATTCCCAACTCTAGCCAAATTCCCCACTCTAACGAAATTCCCCACTCTAGCGAAATTCCCCACTCTAGCGAAATTCCCCACTCTAGCGAAATTCCCCACTCTAGCGAAATTCCCCACTCTAGCGAAATTCCCCACTCTAGCGAAACTTCCCACTCTAGCGAAATTCCCCACTCTAGCGAAATTCCCCACTTTAGCTAAATTCCCCACTTTAGCTAAATTCCCCACTCTAGCGAAATTCCCCACTCTTGCGAAATTCCCCATCTCTAGCGAAATTCCCCACTCTAGCGAAATTCCCCACTCTAGCGAAATTCCCCACTCTAGCGAAATTCCCCACTCTAGCGAAATTCCCCACTCTAGCGAAATTCCCCACTCTATCGAAATTCCCCATCTCTAGCGAAATTCCCCATTTCTAGCGAAATTACCCATCTGTAACGAAATTCCCCATCTCTAGCGAAATTACCCATCTGTAACGAAATTCCCCCATTTTTAGCGAAATCCCCCATATCTAGCGAAACTCCCGATTTTTAGCGAAATTCCCCCATGTTCAGCGAAATTACCCAATGTTTAGCGAAATACCCCATGTTTAGCGAAATTCCCCATCTCTAGCAAAATTCCCCACTCTAGCGAAACTCCCCACTCTAGCGAAATTCCACACTCTAGTGAAATTCCCCACTTTAGCGAAATTCCCCACTCTAGCGAAATTCCCCATCTCTAGCGAAATTCCCCATCTCTAGCGAAATTCCCCATCTCTAGCGAAATTCCCCATCTCTAGCGAAATTCCACATCTCTAGCGAAATTCCCCATCTCTAGAGAAATTCCCCATCTCTAGCGAAATTCCTAATCTCTAGCGAAATTCCCCATCTCTAGCGAAATTCCCCATCTCTAGCGAAATTCCCCATCTCTAGCGAAATTCCCCATCTCTAGCGAAATTCCCCATCTCTAGCGAAATTCCCCATCTCTAGCGAAATTCCCCATCTCTAGCCAAATTCCCCACTCTAGCGAAATTCCCCATCTCTAGCGAAATTCCCCATCTCTAGCGAAATTCCCCATCTCTAGCCAAATTCCCCATCTCTAGCGAAATTCCCCATCTCTAGAGAAATTCCCCATCTCTAGAGAAATTCCCCATCTCTAGCGAAATTCCCCATGTCTAGCGAAATTCCCCATCTCTAGCTAAATTCCCCATCTTTAGCGAAATTCCCCATCTCTAGCGAAATTCCCCATCTCTAGCGAAATTCCCCATTTCTAGCGAAATTCCCCATCTCTAGCGAAATTCCCCATCTCTAGCGAAATTCCCCATCTCTAGAGAAATTCCCCATCTCTAGCGAAATTCCCCATCTCTAGCGAAATTCCCCACTCTAGCGAAATTCCCCACTCTAACGAAATGCCCCATCTCTAGCGAAATTACCCATCTGTAACGAAATTCCCCATCTCTAGCGAAATTCCCCATCTCTAGCGAAATTCCCCATCTCTAGCGAAATTCCCCATCTCTAGCGAAATTCCCCATCTCTAGCGAAATTCCCCATCTCTAGCGAAATTCCCCATCTCTAGAGAAATTCCCCATCTCTAGCGAAATTCCCCATCTCTAGCGATATTCCCCACTCTAGCGAAATTACCCATCTGTAACGAAATTACCCATCTCTAGCGAAATTCCCCATCTCTAGCGAAATTCCCCATCTCTAGCGAAATTCCCCATCTCTAGCGAAATTCCCCATCTCTAGCGAAATTCCCCATCTCTAGCGAAATTCCCCACTCTAGCGAAATTCCCCACTCTAGCGATATTCCACACTCTAGCGATATTCCCCACTCTAGCGAAATTCCCCACTCTAGAAAAATTCCCCACTCTAGCGAAATTCCCCACTCTAGCGAAATTCCCCACTCTAGCGAAATTCCCCACTCTATCGAAATTCCCCATCTCTAGCGAAATTCCCCATTTCTAGCGAAATTACCCATCTGTAACGAAATTCCCCATCTCCAGCGAAATTAAACATCTGTATCGAAATTCCCCCATTTTTAGCGAAATCCCCTATATCTAGCGAAACTCCCCATTTTTAGCGAAATTCCCCCATGTTCAGCGAAATTACCCAATGTTTAGCGAAATACCCCATGTTTAGCGAAATTCCCCACTCAAGCGAAACTCCCCACTCTAGCGAAATTCCCCACTCTAGCGAAATTCCCCACTTTAGCGAAATTCCCCACTCTATGGAAATTCCCCATCTCTAGCGAAATTCCTCATTTCTAGCGAAATTCCCCATCTCTAGCGAAATTCCTCATTTCTAGCGAAATTACCCATCTGTAACGAAATTACCCATCTGTAACGAAATTACCCATCTCTAGCGAAATTCCCCATTTCTAGCGAAATTACTCATCTGTAACGAAATTCCCCATCTCTAGCGAAATTCCCCATCTCTAGCGAAATTCCCCATCTCTAGCGAAATTCCCCATCTCTAGCGAAATTCCCCATCTCTAGCGAAATTCCCCATCTCTAGCGAAATTCCCCATCTCTAGCGAAATTCCCCACTCTAGCGAAATTCCCCACTCTAGCGAAATTCCCCACTCTAGCGAAATTCCCCATCTCTAGCGAAATTCCCCATCTCTAGCGAAATTCCCCACTCTAGCGAAACTTCCCACTCTAGCGAAATTCTCCACTCTAGCGAAATTCCCCACTTTAGCTAAATTCCCCACTTTAGCTAAATTCCCCACTCTAGCGAAATTCCCCACTCTTGCGAAATTCACCATCTCTAGCGAAATTCCCCACTCTAGCGAAATTCCCCACTCTAGCGAAATTCCCCACTCTAGCGAAATTCCCCACTCTAGCGAAATTCCCCACTCTAGCGAAATTCCCCACTCTATCGAAATTCCCCATCTCTAGCGAAATTCCCCATTTCTAGCAAAATTACCCATCTGTAACGAAATTCCCCATCTCTAGCGAAATTACCCATCTGTAACGAAATTCCCCCATTTTTAGCGAAATCCCCCATATCTAGCGAAACTCCCGATTTTTAGCGAAATTCCCCCATGTTCAGCGAAATTACCCAATGTTTAGCGAAATACCCCATGTTTAGCGAAATTCCCCATCTCTAGCGAAATTCCCCACTCTAGCGAAATTCCCCACTCTAGCGAAATTCCCCACTCTAGCGAAATTCCCCACTCTAGCGAAATTCCCCACTCTAGCGAAATTCCCCACTCTAGCGAAATTCCCCACTCGAGCGAAATTCCCCACTCTAGCGAAATTCCCCACTCTAACGAAATTCCCCATCTCTAGCGAAATTCCCCATCTCTAGCGAAATTCCCCATCTCTAGCGAAATTCCCCATCTCTAGCGAAATTCCCCATCTCTAGCGAAATTCCCCATCTCTAGCGAAATTCCCCACTCTAGCGAAATTCCCCACTCTAGCGAAATTCCCCATCTCTAGCGAAATTCCCCATCTCTAGCGAAATTCCCCACTCTAGCGAAATTCCCCACTCTAGCGAAACTTCCCACTCTAGCGAAATTCCCCTCTCTAGCGAAATTCCCCACTTTAGCTAAATTCCCCACTTTAGCTAAATTCCCCACTCTAGCGAAATTCCCCACTCTTGCGAAATTCCCCATCTCTAGCGAAATTCCCCACTCTAGCGAAATTCCCCACTCTAGCGAAATTCCCCACTCTAGCGAAATTCCCCACTCTAGCGAAATTCCCCACTCTATCGAAATTCCCCATCTCTAGCTAAATTCCCCATTTCTAGCGAAATTACCCATCTGTAACGAAATTCCCCATCTCTAGCGAAATTACCCATCTGTAACGAAATTCCTCCATTTTTAGCGAAATCCCCCATATCTAGCGAAACTCCCGATTTTTAGCGAAATTCCCCCATGTTCAGCGAAATTACCCAATGTTTAGCGAAATACCCCATGTTTAGCGAAATTCCCCATCTCTAGCAAAATTCCCCACTCTAGCGAAACTCCCCACTCTAGCGAAATTCCACACTCTAGTGAAATTCCCCACTTTAGCGAAATTCCCCACTCTAGCGAAATTCCCCATCTCTAGCGAAATTCCCCATCTCTAGCGAAATTCCACATCTCTAGCGAAATTCCCCATCTCTAGAGAAATTCCCCATCTCTAGCGAAATTCCTAATCTCTAGCGAAATTCCCCATCTCTAGCGAAATTCCCCATCTCTAGCGAAATTCCCCATCTCTAGCGAAATTCCCCATCTCTAGCGAAATTCCCCATCTCTAGCGAAATTCCCCATCTCTAGAGAAATTCCCCATCTCTAGAGAAATTCCCCATCTCTAGCGAAATTCCCCATCTCTAGCGAAATTCCTCATCTCTAGCCAAATTCCCCACTCTAGCGAAATTCCCCATCTCTAGAGAAATTCCCCATCTCTAGCGAAATTCCCCATCTCTAGCGAAATTCCCCATCTCTAGCGAAATTCCCCATCTCTAGAGAAATTCCCCATCTCTAGAGAAATTCCCCATCTCTAGCGAAATTCCCCATGTCTAGCGAAATTCCCCATCTCTAGCTAAATTCCCCATCTTTAGCGAAATTCCCCATCTCTAGCGAAATTCCCCATCTCTAGCGAAATTCCCCATCTCTAGCGAAATTCCCCATCTCTAGCGAAATTCCCCATCTCTAGCGAAATTCCCCATCTCTAGCGAAATTCCCCATCTCTAGAGAAATTCCCCATCTCTAGCGAAATTCCCCATCTCTAGCGAAATTCCCCACTCTAGCGAAATTCCCCACTCTAACGAAATGCCCCATCTCTAGCGAAATTACCCATCTGTAACGAAATTCCCCATCTCTAGTGAAATTCCCCATCTCTAGCGAAATTCCCCATCTCTAGCGAAATTCCCCATCTCTAGCGAAATTCCCCATCTCTAGCGAAATTCCCCATCTCTAGCGAAATTCCCCATCTCTAGCGAAATTCCCCATCTCTAGCGAAATTCCCCATCTCTAGCGAAATTCCCCATCTCTAGAGAAATTCCCCATCTCTAGCGAAATTCCCCATCTCTAGCGATATTCCCCACTCTAGCGAAATTACCCATCTGTAACGAAATTACCCATCTCTAGCGAAATTCCCCATCTCTAGCGAAATTCCCCATCTCTAGCGAAATTCCCCATCTCTAGCGAAATTCCCCATCTCTAGCGAAATTCCCCACTCTAGCGAAATTCCCCACTCTAGCGATATTCCACACTCTAGCGATATTCCCCACTCTAGCGAAATTCCCCACTCTAGAAAAATTCCCCACTCTAGCGAAATTCCCCACTCTAGCGAAATTCCCCACTCTATCGAAATTCCCCACTCTATCGAAATTCCCCACTCTATCGAAATTCCCCATCTCTAGCGAAATTCCCCATTTCTAGCGAAATTACCCATCTGTAACGAAATTCCCCATCTCCAGCGAAATTAAACATCTGTAACGAAATTCCCCCATTTTTAGCGAAATCCCCTATATCTAGCGAAACTCCCCATTTTTAGCGAAATTCCCCCATGTTCAGCGAAATTACCCAATGTTTAGCGAAATACCCCATGTTTAGCGAAATTCCCCACTCAAGCGAAACTCCCCACTCTAGCGAAATTCCCCACTCTAGCGAAATTCCCCACTTTAGCGAAATTCCCCACTCTATGGAAATTCCCCATCTCTAGCGAAATTCCTCATTTCTAGCGAAATTCCCCATCTCTAGCGAAATTCCTCATTTCTAGCGAAATTACCCATCTGTAACGAAATTACCCATCTGTAACGAAATTACCCATCTGTAACGAAATTACCCATCTCTAGCGAAATTCCCCATTTCTAGCGAAACTACTCATCTGTAACGAAATTCCCCATCTCTAGCGAAATTCCCCATCTCTAGCGAAATTCCCCATCTCTAGCGAAATTCCCCATCTCTAGCGAAATTCCCCATCTCTAGCGAAATTCCCCATCTCTAGCGAAATTCCCCATCTCTAGCGAAATTCCCCATCTCTAGCGAAATTCCCCATCTCTAGCGAAATTCCCCATCTCTAGCGAAATTCCCCACTCTAGCGAAATGCCCCATCTCTAGCGAAATTACCCATCTGTAACGAAATTCCAGATCTCTAGCGAAATTCCCCATCTCTAGCGAAATTCCCCAACTCAGGCGAAATTCCCCATCTCTAGCGAAATTCCCCACTCTAGCGAAATTCCCCACTCTAGCGAAATTCCCCACTCTAGCGAAATTCCCCACTCTAGCGAAATTCCCCACTCTAGCGAAATTCCCCACTCTAGCGAAATTCCCCACTCTAGCGAAATTCCCCACTCGAGCGAAATTCCCCACTCTAGCGAAATTCCCCACTCTAGCGAAATTCCCCATCTCTAGCGAAATTCCCCATCTCTAGCGAAATTCCCCATCTCTAGCGAAATTCCCCATCTCTAGCGAAATTCCCCATCTCTAGCGAAATTCCCCATCTCTAGCGAAATTCCCCATCTCTAGCGAAATTCCCCATCTCTAGCGAAATTCCCCACTCTAGCGAAATTCCCCACTCTAGCGAAATTCCCCACTCTAGCGAAATTCCCCATCTCTAGCGAAATTCCCCATCTCTAGCGAAATTCCCCATCTCTAGCGAAATTCCCCATCTCTAGCGAAATTCCCCATCTCTAGCGAAATTCCCCATCTCTAGCGAAATTCCCCATCTCTAGCGAAATTCCCCATCTCTAGCGAAATTCCCCATCTGTAGCGAAATTCCCCATCTCTAGCGAAGTTCCCCATCTCTAGCGAAATTCCCCATCTCTAGCGAAATTCCCCACTCTAGCCAAATGCCCCATCTCTAGCGAAATTACCCATCTGTAACGAAATTCCCCATCTCTAGCGAAATTCCCCATCTTTAGCGAAATTCCCCATCTCAGGCGAAATTCCCCATCTCTAGCGAAATTCCCCACTCTAGCGAAATTCCCCACTCTAGCGAAATTCCCCACTCTAGCGAAATTCCCCACTCTAGCGAAATTCCCCACTCTAGCGAAATTCCCCACTCTAGCGAAATTCCCCACTCTAGCGAAATTCCCCACTCTAGCGAAATTCCCCACTCGAGCGAAATTCCCCACTCGAGCGAAATTCCCCACTCTAGCGAAATTCCCCACTCTAGCGAAATTCCCCATCTCTAGCGAAATTCCCCATCTCTAGCGAAATTCCCCATCTCTAGCCAAATTCCCCATCTCTAGCGAAATTCCCCATCTCTAGCGAAATTCCCCACTCTAGCGAAATTCCCCACTCTAGCGAAATGCCCCATCTCTAGCGAAATTACCCATCTCTAGCGAAATTCCCCATCTCTAGCGAAATTCCCCATCTCTAGCGAAATTCCCCATCTCTAGCGAAATTCCCCATCTCTAGCGAAATTCCCCACTCTAGCGAAATGCCCCATCTCTAGCGAAATTACCCATCTGTAACGAAATTCCAGATCTCTAGCGAAATTCCCCATCTCTAGCGAAATTCCCCAACTCAGGCAAAATTCCCCATCTCTAGCGAAATTCCCCACTCTAGCGAAATTCCCCACTCTAGCGAAATTCCCCACTCTAGCGAAATTCCCCACTCTAGCGAAATTCCCCACTCTAGCGAAATTCCCCACTCTAGCGAAATTCCCCACTCGAGCGAAATTCCCCACTCTAGCGAAATTCCCCACTCTAGCGAAATTCCCCATCTCTAGCGAAATTCCCCATCTCTAGCGAAATTCCCCATCTCTAGCGAAATTCCCCATCTCTAGCGAAATTCCCCATCTCTAGCGAAATTCCCCATCTCTAGCGAAATTCCCCATCTCTAGCGAAATTCCCCACTCTAGCGAAATTCCCCACTCTAGTGAAATTCCCCATCTCTAGCGAAATTCCCCACTCTGGCGAAATTCCCCATCTCTAGCGAAATTCCCCATCTCTAGCGAAATTCCCCATCTCTAGCGAAATTCCCCATCTCTAGCGAAATTCCCCATCTGTAGCGAAATTCCCCATCTCTAGCGAAGTTCCCCATCTCTAGCGAAATTCCCCATCTCTAGTGAAATTCCCCACTCTAGCGAAATGCCCCATCTCTAGCGAAATTACCCATCTGTAACGAAATTCCCCATCTCTAGCGAAATTCCCCATCTTTAGCGAAATTCCCCATCTCAGGCGAAATTCCCCATCTCTAGCGAAATTCCCCACTCTAGCGAAATTCCCCACTCTAGCGAAATTCCCCAATCTAGCGAAATTCCCCACTCTAGCGAAATTCCCCACTCTAGCGAAATTCCCCACTCTAGCGAAATTCCCCACTCTAGCGAAATTCCCCACTCGAGCTAAATTCCCCACTCTAGCGAAATTCCCCACTTTAGCGAAATTCCCCATCTCTAGCGAAATTCCCCATCTCTAGCGAAATTCCCCATCTCTAGGGAAATTCCCCATCTCTAGCGAAATTCCCCATCTCTAGCGAAATTCCCCATCTCAAGCGAAATTCCCCATCTCTAGCGAAATTCCCCATCTCTAGCGGAATTCCCCATCTCTAGCGAAATTCCCCATCTCTAGCGAAATTCCACATCTCTAGCGAAATTCCCCATCTCTAGAGAAATTCCCCACTCTAGCGAAATTCCCCACTCTAGCGAAATTCCCCACTCTAGCGAAATTCCCCACTCTAGCGAAATTCCCCACTCGAGCGAAATTCCCCACTCTAGCGAAATTCCCCACTCTAGCGAAATTCCCCATCTCTAGCGAAATTCCCCATCTCTAGCGAAATTCCCCATCTCTAGCGAAATTCCCCATCTCTAGCGAAATTCCCCATCTCTAGCGAAATTCCCCATCTCTAGCGAAATTCCCCATCTCTAGCGAAATTCCCCACTCTAGCGAAATTCCCCACTCTAGTGAAATTCCCCATCTCTAGCGAAATTCCCCACTCTAGCGAAATTCCCCATCTCTAGCGAAATTCCCCATCTCTAGCGAAATTCCCCATCTCTAGCGAAATTCCCCATCTCTAGCGAAATTCCCCATCTGTAGCGAAATTCCCCATCTCTAGCGAAGTTCCCCATCTCTAGCGAAATTCCCCATCTCTAGCGAAATTCCCCACTCTAGCGAAATGCCCCATCTCTAGCGAAATTACCCATCTGTAACGAAATTCCCCATCTCTAGCGAAATTCCCCATCTTTAGCGAAATTCCCCATCTCAGGCGAAATTCCCCATCTCTAGCGAAATTCCCCACTCTAGCGAAATTCCCCACTCTAGCGAAATTCCCCAATCTAGCGAAATTCCCCACTCTAGCGAAATTCCCCACTCTAGCGAAATTCCCCACTCTAGCGAAATTCCCCACTCTAGCGAAATTCCCCACTCGAGCTAAATTCCCCACTCTAGCGAAATTCCCCACTTTAGCGAAATTCCCCATCTCTAGCGAAATTCCCCATCTCTAGGGAAATTCCCCATCTCTAGCGAAATTCCCCATCTCTAGCGAAATTCCCCATCTCAAGCGAAATTCCCCATCTCTAGCGAAATTCCCCATCTCTAGCGGAATTCCCCATCTCTAGCGAAATTCCCCATCTCTAGCGAAATTCCACATCTCTAGCGAAATTCCCCATCTCTAGAGAAATTCCCCATCTCTAGCGAAATTCCCCATCTCTAGCGAAATTCCCCATCTCTAGCGAAATTCCCCACTCTAGCGAAATTCCCCATCTCTAGCGAAATTCCCCATCTCTAGCGAAATTCCCCATCTCTAGCGTTATTCCCCATCTCTAGAGAAATTCCCCATCTCTAGCGAAATTCCCCATGTCTAGCGAAATTCCCCATCTCTAGCGAAATTCCCCATCTTTAGCGAAATTCCTCATCTCTAGCGAAATTCCCCATCTCTAGCGAAATTCCCCATCTCTAGCGAAATTCCCCATCTCTAGCGAAATTCCCCATCTCTAGCGAAATTCCCCATCTCTAGAGGAATTCCCCATCTCTAGAGAAATTCCCCATCTCTAGCGAAATTCCCCATCTCTAGCGAAATTCCCCACTCTAGCGAAATTCCCCACTCTAGCGAAATGCCCCATCTCTAGCGAAATTACCCATCTGTAACGAAATTCCCCATCTCTAGCGAAATTCCCCATCTCTAGCGAAATTCCCCACTCTAGCGAAATTCCCCACTCTAGCGAAATTCCCCACTCTAGCGAAATTCCCCACTCTAGCGAAATTCCCCACTCTAGCGAAATTCCCCACTCGAGCGAAATTCCCCACTCGAGCGAAATTCCCCACTCGAGCGAAATTCCCCACTCGAGCGAAATTCCCCATCTCTAGCGAAATTCCCCATCTTTAGCGAAATTCCCCATCTCTAGCGAAATTCCCCATCTCTAGCGAAATTCCCCATCTCTAGCGAAATTCCCCACTCTAGCGAAATTCCCCACTCTAGCGAAATGCCCCATCTCTAGCGAAATTACCATCTGTAACGAAATTCCCCATCTCTAGCGAAATTCCCCATCTCTAGCGAAATTCCCCATCTCTAGCGAAATTCCCCACTCTAGCGAAATTCCCCACTCTAGCGAAATTCCCCACTCTAGCGAAATTCCCCACTCTAGCGAAATTCCCCACTCTAGCGAAATTCCCCACTCGAGCGAAATTCCCCACTCGAGCGAAATTCCCCACTCGAGCGAAATTCCCCACTCGAGCGAAATTCCCCACTCGAGCGAAATTCCCCACTCGAGCGAAATTCCCCATCTCTAGCGAAATTCCCCATCTCTAGCGAAATTCCCCATCTCTAGCGAAATTCCATATCTCTAGAGAAATTCCCCATCTCTAGCGAAATTCCCCATCTCTAGCGAAATTCCCCATCTCTAGCGAAATTCCCCATCTGTAGCGAAATTCCCCATCTCTAGCGAAATTCCCCATCTCTAGCGAAATCCCCATCTCTAGAGAAATTCCCCATCTCTAGCGAAATTCCCCATCTCTAGCGAAATTCCCCACTCTAGCGAAATTCCCCACTCTAGCGAAATGCCCCATCTCTAGCGAAATTACCCATCTGTAACGAAATTCCCCATCTCTAGCGAAATTCCCCATCTCTAGCGAAATTCCCCATCTCTAGCGAAATTCCCCATCTCTAGCGAAATTCCCCATCTCTAGCGAAATTCCCCATCTCTAGCGAAATTCCCCATCTCTAGCGAAATTCCCCATCTCTAGCGAAATTCCCCATCTCTAGCGAAATTCCCCATCTCTAGCGAAATTCCCCATCTCTAGCGAAATTCCCCACTCTAGCGAAATGCCCCATCTCTAGCGAAATTATCCATCTGTAACTGTTACCGTGAATTTTGCAAGTTAAATAGATAAACCGACTTTATAATAAACAACATATTTATTAAGTTAAATTATTAAAGTTAAATTACTACATAACAATTATGAGAGAGAGAGAGTGCTTGAGAAAGACTGACTAGTTGAAGAGCTGACAGCTGACTGACTTTAGTGTGTAGAAGTATAGCAGACGACGCCTACCTTTGACCCCATGACCTTAAGAGAGTACCGCCACCTATCATATCTATTTTTGTGATGGTGTCAAAGGTCAACCTATTATACTTTTATTTTGTGATAGTGTCAAAGTTCAACCTATTATACTTTCACTCCCCCTCTTTGACAATATCTTTAGAATTTGATAATCTTTATAATACGTTTAAATTTAATCTTTTCACACAATTATCAAAATTGGTTTTAGATAATAACTTTGTAAAAATATCCGCGACATTCTTATTAGATTGAATATATTTTAAACTAAACATTTCTTCAGTTAATTTATCTCGAATGAAATGATATTTAATGTCAATGTGTTTTGATCTTTGATTTTCAACGTTATTGTGTGAATAAAAGATTGCGGATTGATTATCACATAAGATCACTGGTTTCTTAATATTACCCATTTTTAGTTCGTTGATTATCGGCAGGATCCATAACAGTTCTTTTAAGGCTTCAGATATTGCGACGTATTCCGCTTCCATAGTTGAAAGCGATACAGACTTCTGTTTAACAGATCTCCAAATTATAGGGCAATCTCCAAGAAATAATACGTATCCAGATGTTGACTTTCGAGTATCGCGATCAGCACCCCAGTCGCTGTCACAATACATTGTAAATTGTAACTCTTCATTTTTGTGGTACGTTACTCCAAGATCTGACGTAGTAAGGACATAACGTAGTAATTGACATAGCCTAGTCCAATGTGTATAGCCCGGATTGTTGTTAAATTGAGATAATGCTATTACTGCGAAGAGAATGTCAGGTCTAGTCTTTTGAGCTACAAATAATAAGCAGCCGATGAGTTCTCTGTACGGTACGTTTTTCATACGATCTTTATCTTCATCTTTATCCGGACAGTCCATTCTTGATAGGATTGTAGATGATGGAATCGGTAAGCTTACTGGCTCTTCGGCATTTACATTAAATCGTTCAGCAACTTGTTTGATATAGTTAGTTTGACTCATTTTTAAAGTGCCGTCTGATAAGAATTTAAATTCCACACCTAACAATTTCTTTATAGGTCCGAGTCGTTTAACGTCATATTTTGTTGATAGTAGTTGATATATATTTTTCGTGATTTCGTCGTTCTTGGCTAGTACTATTAGATCATCGACGTAGACGAGGACTATCGCTTTATACGGCATTATATAAATACAATTAGTACCCAATAACTTGTTAAAACCTAATTCTTGAAAAGTTTGATCTAGAGCCAAATACCACTGTCGTCCGCTCTGCGGCAAGCCATAAAGTGCTTTGTATAGCTTGATACAAAAGTTCTTCGGATTTTTCGTTTCGTAACCAGGTATTTGTTTCATGAAAACAGTCTTTTCTAGATCGCCGTATAGATAGGCATTCTTGATATCCAAATGTTCGTGAACCCAGCCGAAGGTAAGTATAAATATGGCGAGGAACAGTCTTATTAAAGAAAAATTCACGACTGGAGAGAAACTCTGATCATAATCTTCTCCTTCCACTTGGTTGAAACCCTGCGCCACTAGTCGTGCTCTGTAACGTACAATTTCGTCGTTGATGTTCTTCTTTACTTGATATACCCAGCGGCATCCTACGATTTTCTTATCTTCAGGTTTTGGAACTATTTTAGCGACTCCTCGATGTTTTAACGTTTTAACCTCATCATCCATGGCGCGTTGCCATTCTTCTTTCTGCGGCGATTGGATAGCCTCATTATAATTATTCGGGATAATAACTTCGGTATGATACGCTTCGAAAACGTTTAGTATGTCTTCTTGAGTTATACTGCTGATTAACGATGAGGCCAGATTCTTTTTCGAGAAATCGAAGACTTTCGGGTCTATTGCTAAGTTGTTATCTTGAATATGTTTCGCTAGTGATTTGTAAGATCTCCATAATTTTCCATCTGGATCCCGATAATATATATCAACTTCTCCAGCTGACGCTCCCTTTTTTCGAATTGGTACTTCACGATGCCAACCTGTAGGTATATCTTGAATACCCTTTTTAGCTTTCGTTTGAGTTATATCGTTCTTGGACTCTTCTAGGATGACTGAATGTGGTTGGTCCTCTTGTTCATCATCGTCGCTTAACTGTAATCGTTCTTCAGCAGGAGATTCATTCGCGTTTCGAATAGATATTTTTCTTTGCGGAGTCTTTGGTATTTCCTTTTTCTTAGGAATTATTTCGTCATCTTCTTCTTCGTTCTCTCTAGGCCAATTCATTAATACTACTTCGTTTTGTGGAAGTTTATACTGTTCTATGCCAAGTTCATTTTCGTTAAAGGTTACGTGCTTAGTTTCCTCGACAGTTCTTTCCTTTGGGAACCATATTCGATAGCCTCTTGTGGTACTTGCGTATCCTACTAGTACACCCAACTTCGCTCTATTCTGGAATTTGTTTCTACGATGTTGCGGTGGAATATGAGCAAAGGCTAAGCACCCAATTCGTTTCAAATAGTTAGCGCTTGGGGTTCTTTCCATCCAGTATTGAAGTGGAACTCTATCCAAAAGCGAATGTCTTGATCGATTCTTTAAATGAGCGGCTGTCAATACGAGTTCTGCCCATAACATCTCCGGTAACTTGGTTTCTTCCATGATGGTGCGGACAGTATTTAATAAAGTGCGATTTATGCGCTCTGCGACCCCATTCATGGGTGGTGAGTATACATTGGTCCTTTCTAATTTGATACCTTCCTTTTGACAGTAATTAATAAACTTGTTGGAGCAATACTCCAAACCGTTATCAGTACGCAGCGCCTTGATTTTCTTTCCTGTTTGTCTCTCTACCTGGGCTTTATAAACTTTGAAACAATCAAATGCTTCACTTTTGTGGGCCATAGTTAAGACTCGAATCATCCTGCTCCTATCGTCGATAAACGTGATAAAGTATTTAGCTCCCCCTAGCGAAGCCACATTGGACGGTCCCCATACGTCGGAATGTATTAGATCCAATATTTCGGTGCTTCTGATTTGATTATTCTTCTTATACGGATGCCTTGTACTTTTAGATAATTTGCACGGGATACATGTTGCTAACGTGTCTCTAAATGGTTCTAGTCCCTGCAACATTTCTTCCTTCGCCATATATTTAAGATCTTCTTGATTGATATGCCCCAAACGTGCGTGCCATAATTCTATCCCTTTTAAATTTCTTGTAATATTTGAACTTGACGTTTTATATGATTCCATTCCCGTCGTTTTTTCTTCGTCATCTTCCGGTAATTCTTTCATTACTTGAGCATTTACGGTATAAAAATTCTCTCGCGTTAAATGAGCCAGAAAAGCTTTTTCACCATCCGGAAAATAAACTTGAAAGGTTGAATCATTAAACTTGCCAGTATATTTAGCTTGGTCCATCAAACGTACAGACATCAGATTTCTTCTCATGCCTGGAGCATATATCGTATTTCGTAAACATATTTGAATCTTCGGTTCGTCTAACATTTGAAGCCAAATATCACCCTGGCCTTCGACTCTCGATTTACCTTCACCCACTGTCGCTTCGGTACTTAATGGTGTGAAAGTACAAAACCAGTCTCTCTTATTGCAGAAGTGGTGTGTTGCCGCACTGTCCATAATCCAAGTATCGGACGAGGTTTCCGATAACATAGCTGATGCATAGAAAGCTCCTTTTCTTTGGCCTTTGTCGTTATTCTGTGGTTTTCTTTTGCTATAGCAATTGCTGGCTCGATGTCCCTTGCGTCCACATTTAAAACACGTTATCGGTTCACCTCTCTCTGAATTCCTTTCCTGAACTTGAGGCTTTTTATCTGTATATTTTGGTGTTCGATTCTCGGATTTCTTTACGTTAACTACGAAGGCGTTCGCTGCCTTTTCGTCAGCTTGTCCCATTTGCTTTTGTCGAACTTCCTCAGATAATAAAAGTTTCTTAATCTTTTCAGGAGTAAAATCAGCATCCTCTGATTGATACATTTGATAAACGAGAGCATCGTACGATTTAGGTAACGAACCAATTAGTATGTAACAAACATCGTCTTTAATCACAGGACGTCCGGCATTTTCTAGTTGGCGCTTCACATTATATAATCGTCCAATAAACGCTGCCATTTGTTCACCAGGCTGATAAGTCAACCCATAAAACTCTTTCTGTAACATCGCTATTCTAGCACGGGATTTCGGTTCGTATGTATTTCGTAAAGTAGCCCAAGCTTCAACTGCTGTTGACGTTTCTTCAATTACGCTACGTAAATCTTCCCCAATTGTAGCAGCAATCGTTGCGTATGCTCTTGACTTTCTTAATCTAAACTTTTGTTGTAACTCTTCAGACTCTGTTGATGCTGGTGCGGTTTCGGTACCCTCAACGATTTCCCAAAGTCCTTTATCTCGTAATATCATTTCTACATCGAATTTCCATTGCTTATAGTTGTCTGACGTTAACTGGATACATTGTCCATGTAGTTTATATTCACGTTCCGCCATATTAAAAGTCGTTATGTTCAAACTTCGCTAAGCCTTGTATTCCAGCCTTGCATTAAGTTTCTATTTCGTTTTCGTTTGGCTTTAAATAAATGCAACCACGCTCTGCTACCAAATGTTACCGTGAATTTTGCAAGTTAAATAGATAAACCGACTTTATAATAAACAACATATTTATTAAGTTAAATTATTAAAGTTAAATTACTACATAACAATTATGAGAGAGAGAGTGCTTGAGAAAGACTGACTAGTTGAAGAGCTGACAGCTGACTGACTTTAGTGTGTAGAAGTATAGCAGACGACGCCTACCTTTGACCCCATGACCTTAAGAGAGTACCGCCACCTATCATATCTATTTTTGTGATGGTGTCAAAGGTCAACCTATTATACTTTTATTTTGTGATAGTGTCAAAGTTCAACCTATTATACTTTCAGTAACGAAATTCCCCATCTCTAGCGAAATTCCCCATCTCTAGCGAAATTCCCCATCTCAGGCGAAATTCCCCATCTCTAGCGAAATTCCCCACTCTAGCGAAATTCCCCACTCTAGCGAAATTCCCCACTCTAGCGAAATTCCCCACTCTAGCGAAATTCCCCACTCTAGCGAAATTCCCCACTCTAGCGAAATTCCCCACTCGAGCGAAATTCCCCACTCTAGCGAAATTCCCCACTCTAGTGAAATTCCCCATCTCTAGCGAAATTCCCCATCTCTAGCGAAATTCCCCATCTCTAGCAAAATTCCCCATCTCTAGCGAAATTCCCCATCTCTAGCGAAATTCCCCATCTCTAGCGAAATTCACCATCTCTAGCGAAATTCCCATCTCTAGCGAAATTCCCCACTCTAACGAAATTCCCCACTCTAGCGAAATTCCTCATCTCTAGCGAAATTCCCCATCTCTAGCGAAATTCCCCATCTCTAGCGAATTCCCCATCTCTAGCGAAATTCCCCATCTCTAGCGAAATAACCCACTCTAGCGAAATGCCCCATCTCTAGCGAAATTACCCATCTGTAACGAAATTCCCCATCTCTAGCGAAATTCCCCATCTCTAGCGAAATTCCCCATCTCAGGCGAAATTCCCCATCTCTAGCGAAATTCCCCACTCTAGCGAAATTCCGCACTCTAGCGAAATTCCGCACTCTAGCGAAATTCCCCACTCTAGCGAAATTCCCCACTCTAGCGAAATTCCCCACTCTAGCGAAATTCCCCACTCGAGCGAAATTCCCCACTCTAGCGAAATGCCCCATCTCTAGCGAAATTACCCATCTGTAACGAAATTCCCCATCTCTAGCGAAATTCCCCATCTCTAGCGAAATTCCCCATCTCAGGCGAAATTCCCCATCTCTAGCGAAATTCCCCACTCTAGCGAAATTCCCCACTCTAGCGAAATTCCCCACTCTAGCGAAATTCCCCACTCTAGCGAAATTCCCCACTCTAGCGAAATTCCCCACTCTAGCGAAATTCCCCACTCGAGCGAAATTCCCCACTCGAGCGAAATTCCCCACTCTAGCGAAATTCCCCACTCTAGCGAAATTCCCCATCTCTAGCGAAATTCCCCATCTCTAGCGAAATTCCCCATCTCTAGCGAAATTCCCCATCTCTAGCGAAATTCCCCATCTTTAGCGAAATTCACCATCTCTAGCGAAATTCCCATCTCTAGCGAAATTCCCCACTCTAGCGAAATTCCCCACTCTAGCGAAATTCCTCATCTCTAGCGAAATTCCCCATCTCTAGCGAAATTCCCCATCTCTAGCGAAATTCCCCATCTCTAGCGAAATAACCCACTCTAGCGAAATGCCCCATCTCTAGCGAAATTACCCATCTGTAACGAAATTCCCCATCTCTAGCGAAATTCCCCATCTGTAACGAAATTAACCATCTGTAACGAAATTAACCATCTCTAGCGAAATTTCCCATCTCTAGCGAAATTCCCCATCTCTAGCGAAATTCCCCATCTCTAGCGAAATTCCCCATCTCTAGCGAAATTCCCCATCTCTAGCTAAATTCCCCATCTCTAGCGAAATTCCCCATCTCTAGCGAAATTCCCCATCTCTATCGAAATTCCCCACTCTAGCGAAATTCCCCACTCTAGCGAAATTCCCCACTCTAGCGAAATTCCCCATCTCTAGCGAAATTCCCCATCTCTAGCGAAATTCCCCATCTCTAGCGAAATTCCCCATCTCTAGCGAAATTCCCCATCTCTAGCGAAATTCCCCATCTCTAGCGAAATTCCCCATCTGTAGCGAAATTCCCAATCTCTAGCAAAATTCCCCATCTCTAGCGAAATTCCCCATCTCTAGCGAAATTCCCCATCTCTAGCGAAATTCCCCACTCTAGCGAAATGCCCCATCTCTAGCGAAATTATCCATCTGTAACTGTTACCGTGAATTTTGCAAGTTAAATAGATAAACCGACTTTATAATAAACAACATATTTATTAAGTTAAATTATTAAAGTTAAATTACTACATAACAATTATGAGAGAGAGAGTGCTTGAGAAAGACTGACTAGTTGAAGAGCTGACAGCTGACTGACTTTAGTGTGTAGAAGTATAGCAGACGACGCCTACCTTTGACCCCATGACCTTAAGAGAGTACCGCCACCTATCATATCTATTTTTGTGATGGTGTCAAAGGTCAACCTATTATACTTTTATTTTGTGATAGTGTCAAAGTTCAACCTATTATACTTTCAGTAACGAAATTCCCCATCTCTAGCGAAATTCCCCATCTCTAGCGAAATTCCCCATCTCAGGCGAAATTCCCCATCTCTAGCGAAATTCCCCACTCTAGCGAAATTCCCCACTCTAGCGAAATTCCCCACTCTAGCGAAATTCCCCACTCTAGCGAAATTCCCCACTCTAGCGAAATTCCCCACTCTAGCGAAATTCCCCACTCGAGCGAAATTCCCCACTCTAGCGAAATTCCCCACTCTAGTGAAATTCCCCATCTCTAGCGAAATTCCCCATCTCTAGCGAAATTCCCCATCTCTAGCGAAATTCCCCATCTCTAGCGAAATTCCCCATCTCTAGCGAAATTCCCCATCTCTAGCGAAATTCACCATCTCTAGCGAAATTCCCATCTCTAGCGAAATTCCCCACTCTAACGAAATTCCCCACTCTAGCGAAATTCCTCATCTCTAGCGAAATTCCCCATCTCTAGCGAAATTCCCCATCTCTAGCGAAATTCCCCATCTCTAGCGAAATTCCCCATCTCTAGCGAAATAACCCACTCTAGCGAAATGCCCCATCTCTAGCGAAATTACCCATCTGTAACGAAATTCCCCATCTCTAGCGAAATTCCCCATCTCTAGCGAAATTCCCCATCTCAGGCGAAATTCCCCATCTCTAGCGAAATTCCCCACTCTAGCGAAATTCCGCACTCTAGCGAAATTCCGCACTCTAGCGAAATTCCCCACTCTAGCGAAATTCCCCACTCTAGCGAAATTCCCCACTCTAGCGAAATTCCCCACTCGAGCGAAATTCCCCACTCTAGCGAAATGCCCCATCTCTAGCGAAATTACCCATCTGTAACGAAATTCCCCATCTCTAGCGAAATTCCCCATCTCTAGCGAAATTCCCCATCTCAGGCGAAATTCCCCATCTCTAGCGAAATTCCCCACTCTAGCGAAATTCCCCACTCTAGCGAAATTCCCCACTCTAGCGAAATTCCCCACTCTAGCGAAATTCCCCACTCTAGCGAAATTCCCCACTCTAGCGAAATTCCCCACTCGAGCGAAATTCCCCACTCGAGCGAAATTCCCCACTCTAGCGAAATTCCCCACTCTAGCGAAATTCCCCATCTCTAGCGAAATTCCCCATCTCTAGCGAAATTCCCCATCTCTAGCGAAATTCCCCATCTCTAGCGAAATTCCCCATCTCTAGCGAAATTCCCCATCTCTAGCGAAATTCACCATCTCTAGCGAAATTCCCATCTCTAGCGAAATTCCCCACTCTAGCGAAATTCCCCACTCTAGCGAAATTCCTCATCTCTAGCGAAATTCCCCATCTCTAGCGAAATTCCCCATCTCTAGCGAAATTCCCCATCTCTAGCGAAATAACCCACTCTAGCGAAATGCCCCATCTCTAGCGAAATTACCCATCTGTAACGAAATTCCCCATCTCTAGCGAAATTCCCCATCTCTAGCGAAATTCCCCATCTCTAGCGAAATTCCCCACTCTAGCGAAATTCCCCACTCAAGCGAAATTCCCCACTCTAGCGAAATTCCCCACTCTAGCGAAATTCCCCACTCTAGCGAAATTCCCCACTCTAGCGAAATTCCCCACTCTAGCGAAATTCCCCACTCTAGCGAAATTCCCCACTCTAGCGAAATTCCCCACTCTAGCGAAATTCCCCACTCGAGCGAAATTCCCCACTCGTGCGAAATTCCCCACTCGAGCGAAATTCCACATCTCTAGCGAAATTCCCCATCTCTAGCGAAATTCCCCATCTCTAGCGAAATTCCCCATCTCTAGCGAAATTCCCCACTCTAGCGAAATTCCCCACTCAAGCGAAATTCCCCACTCTAGCGAAATTCCCCACTCTAGCGAAATTCCCCACTCTAGCGAAATTCCCCACTCTAGCGAAATTCCCCACTCTAGCGAAATTCCCCACTCTAGCGAAATTCCCCACTCTAGCGAAATTCCCCACTCTAGCGAAATTCCCCACTCGAGCGAAATTCCCCACTCGTGCGAAATTCCCCACTCGAGCGAAATTCCACATCTCTAGCGAAATTCCCCATCTCTAGCGAAATTCCCCATCTCTAGCGAAATTCCCCACTCTAGCGAAATTCCCCACTCTAGCGAAATTCCCCACTCTAGCGAAATTCCCCACTCTAGCGAAATTCCCCATCTCTAGCAAAATTCCCCACTCTAGCGATATTCCCCACTTTAGCGATATTCCCCACTCTAGCGATATTCCCCACTCTAGCGAAATTCCCCACTCTAGCGAAATTCCCCACTCTAGCGAAATTCCCCACTCTAGCGAAATTCCCCACTCTAGCGAAATTCCCCACTCTATCGAAATTCCCCACTCTATCGAAATTCCCCATCTCTAGCGAAATTCCCCATCTCAGGCGAAATTCCCCATCTCACGCGGAATTCCCCATCTCTAGCGAAATTCCCCACTCTAGCGAAATTCCCCACTCTAGCGAAATTCCCCACTCTAGCGAAATTCCCCACTCTAGCGAAATTCCCCACTCTAGCGAAATTCCCCATCTCTAGCGAAATTCCCCATCTCTAGCGAAATTCCCCATCTCTAGCGAAATTCCCCATCTCTAGCGAAATTCCCCATCTCTAGCGAAATTCCCCATCTCTAGCGAAATTCTCCATCTCTAGCGAAATTCCCCATCTCTAGCGAAATTCCCCACTCTAGCGAAATGCCCCATCTCTAGCGAAATTACCCATCTGTAACGAAATTCCCCAACTCTAGCGAAATTCCCCATCTCTAGCGAAATTCCCCATCTCTAGCGAAATTCCCCACTCTAGCGAAATTCCCCACTCTAGCGAAATTCCCCACTCTAGCGAAATTCCCCACTCTAGCGAAATTCCCCACTCTAGCGAAATTCCCCACTCTAGCGAAATTCCCCACTCTAGCGAAATTCCCCACTCTAGCGAAATTCCCCAATCGAGCGAAATTCCCCACTCGTGCGAAATTCCCCACTCGAGCGAAATTCCACATCTCTAGCGAAATTCCCCATCTCTAGCGAAATTCCCCATCTCTAGCGAAATTCCCCATCTCTAGCGAAATTCCCCATCTCTAGCGAAATTCCCCTCTCTAGCGAAATTCCCCTCTCTAGCGAAATTCCCCACTCTAGAGAAATTCCCCACTCTAGCGAAACTCCCCACTCTAGCGAAATTCCCCACTCTAGCGAAATTCCCCACTCTAGCGAAATTCCCCACTCTAGCGAAATTCCCCACTCTAGCGAAATTCCCCACTCTAGCGAAATTCCCCACTCTAGCGAAATTCCCCATCTCTAGCAAAATTCCCCACTCTAGCGATATTCCCCACTCTAGCGATATTCCCCACTCTAGCGAAATTCCCCACTCTAGCGAAATTCCCCACTCTAGCGAAATTCCCCACTCTATCGAAATTCCCCATCTCTAGCGAAATTCCCCATTTCTAGCGAAATTACCCATCTGTAACGAAATTCCCCATCTCTAGCGAAATTCCCCATCTCCAGAGAAATTCCCCATCTCTAGCGAAATTCCCCATCTCTCGCGAAATTCCCCACTCTAGCGAAATGCCCCATCTCTAGCGAAATTACCCATCTGTAACGAAATTCCCCATCTCTAGCGAAATTCCCCATCTCTAGCGAAATTCCCCATCTCTAGCGAAATTCCCCATCTCTAGCGAAATTCCCCATCTCTAGCGAAATTCCCCATCTCTAGCGAAATTCTCCATCTCTAGCGAAATTCCCCATCTCTAGCGAAATTCCCCACTCTAGCGAAATGCCCCATCTCTAGCGAAATTACCCATCTGTAACGAAATTCCCCATCTCTAGCGAAATTCCCCACTCTAGCGAAATTCCCCACTCTAGCGAAATTCCCCATCTCTAGCGAAATTCCCCATCTCTAGCGAAATTCCCCATCTCTAGCGAAATTCACCATCTCTAGCGAAATTCCCATCTCTAGCGAAATTCCCCACTCTAGCGAAATTCCCCACTCTAGCGAAATTCCCCATCTCAAGCGAAATTCCCCATCTCTAGCGAAATTCCCCATCTCTAGCGAAATAACCCACTCTAGCGAAATGCCCCTTCTCTAGCGAAATTACCCATCTGTAACGAAATTCCCCATCTCTAGCGAAATTCCCCATCTCTAGCGAAATTCCCCATCTCTAGCGAAATTCCCCACTCTAGCGAAATTCCCCACTCTAGCGAAATTCCCCACTCTAGCGAAATTCCCCACTCTAGGGAAATTCCCCACTCTAGCGAAATTCCCCACTCTAGCGAAATTCCCCACTCTAGCGAAATTCCCCACTCTAGCGAAATTCCCCACTCTAGCGAAATTCCCCATTCGAGCGAAATTCCCCACTCGTGCGAAATTCCCCACTCGAGCGAAATTCCACATCTCTAGCGAAATTCCCCATCTCTAGCGAAATTCCCCATCTCTAGCGAAATTCCCCATCTCTAGCGAAATTCCCCATCTCTAGCGAAATTCCCCATCTCTAGCGAAATTCCCCTCTCTAGCGAAATTCCCCTCTCTAGCGAAATTCCCCACTCTAGAGAAATTCCCCACTCTAGCGAAACTCCCCACTCTAGCGAAATTCCCCACTCTAGCGAAATTCCCCACTCTAGCGAAATTCCCCACTCTAGCGAAATTCCCCACTCTAGCGAAATTCCCCACTCTAGCGAAATTCCCCACTCTAGCGAAATTCCCCATCTCTAGCAAAACTCCCCACTCTAGCGATATTCCCCACTCTAGCGATATTCCCCACTCTAGCGATATTCCCCACTCTAGCGAAATTCCCCACTCTAGCGAAATTCCCCACTCTAGCGAAATTCCCCACTCTAGCGAAATTCCCCACTCTAGCGAAATTCCCCACTCTATCGAAATTCCCCATCTCTAGCGAAATTCCCCATCTCAGGCGAAATTCCCCATCTCAGGCGGAATTCCCCATCTCTAGCGAAATTCCCCACTCTAGCGAAATTCCCCACTCTAGCGAAATTCCCCACTCTAGCGAAATTCCCCACTCTAGCGAAATTCCCCATCTCTAGCAAAATTCCCCACTCTAGCGATATTCCCCACTCTAGCGATATTCCCCACTCTAGCGATATTCCCCACTCTAGCGAAATTCCCCACTCTAGCAAAATTCCCCACTCTAGCGAAATTCCCCACTCTAGCGAAATTCCCCACTCTAGCGAAATTCCCCACTCTATCGAAATTCCCCATCTCTAGCGAAATTCCCCATCTCAGGCGGAATTCCCCATCTCTAGCGAAATTCCCCACTCTAGCGAAATTCCCCACTCTAGCGAAATTCCCCACTCTAGCGAAATTCCCCACTCTAGCGAAATTCCCCATCTCTAGCGAAATTCCCCATCTCTAGCGAAATTCCCCATCTCTAGCGAAATTCCCCATCTCTAGCGAAATTCCCCATCTCTAGCGAAATTCCCCATCTCTAGCGAAATTCCCCATCTCTAGCGAAATTCTCCATCTCTAGCGAAATTCCCCATCTCTAGCGAAATTCCCCACTCTAGCGAAATGCCCCATCTCTAGCGAAATTACCCATCTGTAACGAAATTCCCCATCTCTAGCGAAATTCCCCATCTCTAGCGAAATTCCCCATCTCTAGCGAAATTCCCCACTCTAGCGAAATTCCCCACTCTAGCGAAATTCCCCACTCTAGCGAAATTCCCCACTCTAGCGAAATTCCCCACTCTAGCGAAATTCCCCACTCTAGCGAAATTCCCCACTCTAGCGAAATTCCCCACTCTAGCGAAATTCCCCACTCGAGCGAAATTCCCCACTAGTGCGAAATTCCCCACTCGAGCGAAATTCCACATCTCTAGCGAAATTCCCCATCTCTAGCGAAATTCCCCATCTCTAGCGAAATTCCCCATCTCTAGCGAAATTCCCCTCTCTAGCGAAATTCCCCTCTCTAGCGAAATTCCCCACTCTAGAGAAATTCCCCACTCTAGCGATATTCCCCACTCTAGCGATATTCCCCACTCTAGCGATATTCCCCACTCTAGCGAAATTCCCCACTCTAGCGAAATTCCCCACTCTAGCGAAATTCCCCACTCTAGCGAAATTCCCCACTCTAGCGAAATTCCCCACTCTATCGAAATTCCCCATCTCTAGCGAAATTCCCCATCTCAGGCGAAATTCCCCATCTCAGGCGGAATTCCCCATCTCTAGCGAAATTCCCCACTCTAGCGAAATTCCCCACTCTAGCGAAATTCCCCACTCTAGCGAAATTCCCCATCTCTAGCAAAATTCCCCACTCTAGCGATATTCCCCACTCTAGCGATATTCCCCACTCTAGCGATATTCCCCACTCTAGCGAAATTCCCCACTCTAGCAAAATTCCCCACTCTAGCGAAATTCCCCACTCTAGCGAAATTCCCCACTCTAGCGAAATTCCCCACTCTATCGAAATTCCCCATCTCTAGCGAAATTCCCCATCTCAGGCGGAATTCCCCATCTCTAGCGAAATTCCCCACTCTAGCGAAATTCCCCACTCTAGCGAAATTCCCCACTCTAGCGAAATTCCCCACTCTAGCGAAATTCCCCATCTCTAGCGAAATTCCCCATCTCTAGCGAAATTCCCCATCTCTAGCGAAATTCCCCATCTCTAGCGAAATTCCCCATCTCTAGCGAAATTCCCCATCTCTAGCGAAATTCCCCATCTCTAGCGAAATTCTCCATCTCTAGCGAAATTCCCCATCTCTAGCGAAATTCCCCACTCTAGCGAAATGCCCCATCTCTAGCGAAATTACCCATCTGTAACGAAATTCCCCATCTCTAGCGAAATTCCCCATCTCTAGCGAAATTCCCCATCTCTAGCGAAATTCCCCACTCTAGCGAAATTCCCCACTCTAGCGAAATTCCCCACTCTAGCGAAATTCCCCACTCTAGCGAAATTCCCCACTCTAGCGAAATTCCCCACTCTAGCGAAATTCCCCACTCTAGCGAAATTCCCCACTCTAGCGAAATTCCCCACTCGAGCGAAATTCCCCACTAGTGCGAAATTCCCCACTCGAGCGAAATTCCACATCTCTAGCGAAATTCCCCATCTCTAGCGAAATTCCCCATCTCTAGCGAAATTCCCCATCTCTAGCGAAATTCCCCTCTCTAGCGAAATTCCCCTCTCTAGCGAAATTCCCCACTCTAGAGAAATTCCCCACTCTAGCGAAACTCCCCACTCTAGCGAAATTCCCCACTCTAGCGAAATTCCCCACTCTAGCGAAATTCCCCACTCTAGCGAAATTCCCCACTCTAGCGAAATTCCCCACTCTAGCGAAATTCCCCACTCTAGCGAAATTCCCCATCTCTAGCGAAATTCCCCACTCTAGCGATATTCCCCACTCTAGCGATATTCCCCACTCTAGCGATATTCCCCACTCTAGCGAAATTCCCCACTCTAGCAAAATTCCCCACTCTAGCAAAATTCCCCACTCTAGCGAAATTCCCCACTCTAGCGAAATTCCCCACTCTATCGAAATTCCCCATCTCTAGCGAAATTCCCCATTTCTAGCGAAATTACCCATCTGTAACGAAATTCCCCATCTCTAGCGAAATTCCCCATCTCTAGAGAAATTCCCCATCTCTAGCGAAATTCCCCATCTCTAGCGAAATTCCCCACTCTAGCGAAATGCCCCATCTCTAGCGAAATTACCCATCTGTAACGAAATTCCCCATCTCTAGCGAAATTCCCCATCTCTAGCGAAATTCCCCATCTCTAGCGAAATTCCCCTCTCTAGCGAAATTCCCCACTCTAGCGAAATTCCCCACTCTAGCGAAATTCCCCACTCTAGCGAAATTCCCCACTCTAGCGAAATTCCCCACTCTAGCGAAATTCCCCACTCTAGCGAAATTCCCCACTCTAGCGAAATTCCCCACTCTAGCGAAATTCCCCACTCTAGCGAAATTCCCCACTCTAGCGAAATTCCCCACTCTAGCGAAATTCCCCATCTCTAGCAAAATTCCCCACTCTAGCGATATTCCCCACTCTAGCGATATTCCCCACTCTAGCGATATTCCCCACTCTAGCGATACTCCCCACTCTAGCGAAATTCCCCACTCTAGCAAAATTCCCCACTCTAGCGAAATTCCCCACTCTAGCGAAATTCCCCACTCTAGCGAAATTCCCCACTCTATCGAAATTCCCCATCTCTAGCGAAATTCCCCATCTCAGGCGAAATTCCCCATCTCAGGCGGAATTCCCCATCTCTAGCGAAATTCCCCACTAGCGAAATTCCCCACTCTAGCGAAATTCCCCACTCTAGCGAAATTCCCCACTCTAGCGAAATTCCCCATCTCTAGCGAAATTCCCCACTCTAGCGATATTCCCCACTCTAGCGATATTCCCCACTCTAGCGATATTCCCCACTCTAGCGAAATTCCCCACTCTAGCAAAATTCCCCACTCTAGCGAAATTCCCCACTCTAGCGAAATTCCCCACTCTAGCGAAATTCCCCACTCTATCGAAATTCCCCATCTCTAGCGAAATTCCCCATCTCAGGCGAAATTCCCCATCTCAGGCGGAATTCCCCATCTCTAGCGAAATTCCCCACTCTAGCGAAATTCCCCACTCTAGCGAAATTCCCCACTCTAGCGAAATTCCCCACTCTAGCGAAATTCCCCATCTCTAGCGAAATTCCCCATCTCTAGCGAAATTCCCCATCTCTAGCGAAATTCCCCATCTCTAGCGAAATTCCCCATCTCTAGCGAAATTCCCCATCTCTAGTGAAATTCCCTATCTCTAGCGAAATTCTCCATCTCTAGCGAAATTCCCCATCTCTAGCGAAATTCCCCACTCTAGCGAAATGCCCCATCTCTAGCGAAATTACCCATCTGTAACGAAATTCCCCATCTCTAGCGAAATTCCCCATCTCTAGCGAAATTCCCCATCTCTAGCGAAATTCCCCACTCTAGCGAAATTCCCCACTCTAGCGAAATTCCCCACTCTAGCGAAATTCCCCACTCTAGCGAAATTCCCCACTCTAGCGAAATTCCCCACTCTAGCGAAATTCCCCACTCTAGCGAAATTCCCCACTCTAGCGAAATTCCCCACTCTAGCGAAATTCCCCACTCGAGCGAAATTCCCCACTCGTGCGAAATTCCCCACTCGAGCGAAATTCCACATCTCTAGCGAAATTCCCCATCTCTAGCGAAATTCCCCATCTCTAGCGAAATTCCCCATCTCTAGCGAAATTCCCCTCTCTAGCGAAATTCCCCTCTCTAGCGAAATTCCCCACTCTAGAGAAATTCCCCACTCTAGCGAAACTCCCCACTCTAGCGAAATTCCCCACTCTAGCGAAATTCCCCACTCTAGCGAAATTCCCCACTCTAGCGAAATTCCCCACTCTAGCGAAATTCCCCACTCTAGCGAAATTCCCCATCTCTAGCAAAATTCCCCACTCTAGCGATATACCCCACTCTAGCGATATTCCCCACTCTGGCGATATTCCCCACTCTAGCGAAATTCCCCACTCTAGCAAAATTCCCCACTCTAGCGAAATTCCAAACTCTAGCGAAATTCCCCACTCTAGCGAAATTCCCCACTCTATCGAAATTCCCCATCTCTAGCGAAATTCCCCATTTCTAGCGAAATTACCCATCTGTAACGAAATTCCCCATCTCTAGCGAAATTCCCCATCTCTAGAGAAATTCCCCATCTCTAGCGAAATTCCCCATCTCTAGCGAAATTCCCCACTCTAGCGAAATGCCCCATCTCTAGCGAAATTACCCATCTGTAACGAAATTCCCCATCTCTAGCGAAATTCCCCATCTCTAGCGAAATTCCCCATCTCTAGCGAAATTCCCCATCTCTAGCGAAATTCCCCATCTCTAGCGAAATTCCCCTCTCTAGCGAAATTCCCCACTCTAGCGAAATTCCCCACTCTAGCGAAATTCCCCACTCTAGCGAAATTCCCCACTCTAGCGAAATTCCCCACTCTAGCGAAATTCCCCACTCTAGCGAAATTCCCCATCTCTAGCGAAATTCCCCATCTCTAGCGAAATTCCCCATCTCTAGCGAAATTCCCCATCTCTAGCGAAATTCCCCATCTCTAGCGAAATTCCCCATCTCTAGCGAAATTCTCCATCTCTAGCGAAATTCCCCATCTCTAGCGAAATTCCCCACTCTAGCGAAATGCCCCATCTCTAGCGAAATTACCCATCTGTAACGAAATTCCCCATCTCTAGCGAAATTCCCCATCTCTAGCGAAATTCCCCATCTCTAGCGAAATTCCCCACTCTAGCGAAATTCCCCACTCTAGCGAAATTCCCCACTCTATCGAAATTCCCCATCTCTAGCGAAATTCCCCATTTCTAGCGAAATTACCCATCTGTAACGAAATTCCCCATCTCTAGCGAAATTCCCCATCTCTAGAGAAATTCCCCATCTCTAGCGAAATTCCCCATCTCTAGCGAAATTCCCCACTCTAGCGAAATGCCCCATCTCTAGCGAAATTACCCATCTGTAACGAAATTCCCCATCTCTAGCGAAATTCCCCATCTCTAGCGAAATTCCCCATCTCTAGCGAAATTCCCCATCTCTAGCGAAATTCCCCATCTCTAGCGAAATTCCCCTCTCTAGCGAAATTCCCCACTCTAGCGAAATTCCCCACTCTAGCGAAATTCCCCACTCTAGCGAAATTCCCCACTCTAGCGAAATTCCCCACTCTAGCGAAATTCCCCACTCTAGCGAAATTCCCCATCTCTAGCGAAATTCCCCATCTCTAGCGAAATTCCCCATCTCTAGCGAAATTCCCCATCTCTAGCGAAATTCCCCATCTCTAGCGAAATTCCCCATCTCTAGCGAAATTCTCCATCTCTAGCGAAATTCCCCATCTCTAGCGAAATTCCCCACTCTAGCGAAATGCCCCATCTCTAGCGAAATTACCCATCTGTAACGAAATTCCCCATCTCTAGCGAAATTCCCCATCTCTAGCGAAATTCCCCATCTCTAGCGAAATTCCCCACTCTAGCGAAATTCCCCACTCTAGCGAAATTCCCCACTCTAGCGAAATTCCCCACTCTAGCGAAATTCCCCACTCTAGCGAAATTCCCCACTCTAGCGAAATTCCCCACTCTAGCGAAATTCCCCACTCTAGCGAAATTCCCCACTCGAGCGAAATTCCCCACTCGTGCGAAATTCCCCACTCGAGCGAAATTCCACATCTCTAGCGAAATTCCCCATCTCTAGCGAAATTCCCCATCTCTAGCGAAATTCCCCATCTCTAGCGAAATTCCCCTCTCTAGCGAAATTCCCCTCTCTAGCGAAATTCCCCACTCTAGAGAAATTCCCCACTCTAGCGAAACTCCCCACTCTAGCGAAATTCCCCACTCTAGCGAAATTCCCCACTCTAGCGAAATTCCCCACTCTAGCGAAATTCCCCACTCTAGCGAAATTCCCCACTCTAGCGAAATTCCCCATCTCTAGCAAAATTCCCCACTCTAGCGATATTCCCCACTCTAGCGATATTCCCCACTCTGGCGATATTCCCCACTCTAGCGAAATTCCCCACTCTAGCAAAATTCCCCACTCTAGCGAAATTCCCCACTCTAGCGAAATTCCCCACTCTAGCGAAATTCCCCACTCTATCGAAATTCCCCATCTCTAGCGAAATTCCCCATTTCTAGCGAAATTACCCATCTGTAACGAAATTCCCCATCTCTAGCGAAATTCCCCATCTCTAGAGAAATTCCCCATCTCTAGCGAAATTCCCCATCTCTAGCGAAATTCCCCACTCTAGCGAAATGCCCCATCTCTAGCGAAATTACCCATCTGTAACGAAATTCCCCATCTCTAGCGAAATTCCCCATCTCTAGCGAAATTCCCCATCTCTAGCGAAATTCCCCATCTCTAGCGAAATTCCCCATCTCTAGCGAAATTCCCCTCTCTAGCGAAATTCCCCACTCTAGCGAAATTCCCCACTCTAGCGAAATTCCCCACTCTAGCGAAATTCCCCACTCTAGCGAAATTCCCCACTCTAGCGAAATTCCCCACTCTAGCGAAATTCCCCACTCGAGCGAAATTCCCCACTCGAGCGAAATTCCCCACTCGTGCAAAATTCCCCACTCGAGCGAAATTCCCCATCTCTAGCGAAATTCCCCATCTCTAGCGAAATTCCCCATCTCTAGCGAAATTCCCCTCTCTAGCGAAATTCCCCTCTCTAGCGAAATTCCCCACTCTAGAGAAATTCCCCACTCTAGCGAAACTCCCCACTCTTGCGAAATTCCCCACTCTAGCGAAATTCCCCACTCTAGCGAAATTCCCCACTCTAGCGAAATTCCCCACTCTAGCGAAATTCCCCACTCTAGCGAAATTCCCACTCTAGCGAAATTCCCCATCTCTAGCGAAATTCCCCACTCTAGCGATATTCCCCACTCTAGCGATATTCCCCACTCTAGCGATATTCCCCACTCTAGCGAAATTCCCCACTCTAGCAAAATTCCCCACTCTAGCGAAATTCCCCACTCTAGCGAAATTCCCCACTCTATCGAAATTCCCCATCTCTAGCGAAATTCCCCATTTCTAGCGAAATTACCCATCTGTAACGAAATTCCCCATCTCTAGCGAAATTAAACATCTGTAACGAAATTCCACCATTTTTAGCGAAATCCCCTATATCTAGCGAAACTCCCCATTTTTAGCGAAATTCCCCCATGTTCAGCGAAATTACCCAATGTTTAGCGAAATACCCCATGTTTAGCGAAATTCCCCACTCTAGCGAAACTCCCCACTCTAGCGAAATTCCCCACTCTAGCGAAATTCCCCACTTTAGCGAAATTCCCCACTCTAGCGAAATTCCCCATCTCTAGCGAAATTCCTCATTTCTAGCGAAATTCCCCATCTCTAGCGAAATTCCTCATTTCTAGCGAAATTCCCCATCTCTAGCGAAATTCCCCACTCTAGCGAAATTCCCCACTCTAGCGAAATTCCCCACTCTAGCGAAATTCCCCACTCTAGCGAAATTCCCCACTCTAGGGAAATTCCCCACTCTAGCGAAATTCCCCACTCTAGCGAAATTCCCCACTCGAGCGAAATTCCCCACTCGTGCGAAATTCCCCACTCGAGCGAAATTCCACATCTCTAGCGAAATTCCCCATCTCTAGCGAAATTCCCCATCTCTAGCGAAATTCCCCATCTCTAGCGAAATTCCCCTCTCTAGCGAAATTCCCCTCTCTAGCGAAATTCCCCACTCTAGAGAAATTCCCCACTCTAGCGAAATTCACCACTCTAGCGAAATTCCCCACTCTAGCGAAATTCCCCACTCTAGCGAAATTCCCCACTCTAGCGAAATTCCCCACTCTAGCGAAATTCCCCACTCTAGCGAAATTCCCCATCTCTAGCGAAATTCCCCACTCTAGCGATATTCCCCACTCTAGCGATATTCCCCACTCTAGCGATATTCCCCACTCTAGCGAAATTCCCCACTCTAGCGAAATTCCCCACTCTAGCGAAATTCCCCACTCTAGCGAAATTCCCCAATCTATCGAAATTCCCCATCTCTAGCGAAATTCCCCATTTCTAGCGAAATTACCCATCTGTAACGAAATTCCCCATCTCTAGCGAAATTAAACATCTGTAACGAAATTCCCCCATATTTAGCGAAATCCCCTATATCTAGCGAAACTCCCCATTTTTAGCGAAATTCCCCCATGTTCAGCGAAATTACCCAATGTTTAGCGAAATACCCCATGTTAACGAAATTCCCCATTCTAGCGAAACTCCCCACTCTAGCGAAATTCCCCACTCTAGCGAAATTCCCCAATTTAGCGAAATTCCCCACTCTAGCGAAATTCCCCATCTCTAGCGAAATTTCTCATTTCTAGCGAAATTCCCCATCTCTAGCGAAATTCCTCATTTCTAGCGAAATTCCCCATCTCTAGCGAAATACCCCACTCTAGCGAAATTCCCCACTCTAGCGAAATTCCCCACTCTAGCGAAATTTCCCACTCTAGCGAAATTCCCTACTCGAGCGAAATTCCCCACTCGAGCGAAATTCCCCACTCGAGCGAAATTCCCCACTCGAGCGAAATTCCCCACTCGAGCGAAATTCCCCAACTCGAGCGAAATTTCCCATCTCTAGCGAAATTCCTCTCTAGCGAAATTCCCCTCTCTAGCGAAATTCCCCTCTCTACCGAAATTCCCCACTCTAGCGAAATTCCCACTCTAGCCAAATTCCCCACTCTAGCGAAATTACCCATCTCTAGCGAAATTCCCCACTCTATTGAAATTCCCCACTCTATCGAAATTCCCCATCTCTAGCGAAACTCCCCACTCTAGCGAAATTCCCCACTCTAGCGAAATTCCCCTCTCTAGCGAAATTCCCCACTCTAGCGAAATTCCCCATCTCTAGCGAAATACCCCACTCTAGCGAAATTCCCCACTCTAGCGAAATTCCCCACTCTAGCGAAATTCCCCACTCTATCGAAATTCCCCATCTCTAGCGAAACTCCCCACTCTAGCGAAATTCCCCACTCTAGCGAAATTCCCCTCTCTAGCGAAATTCCCCTCTCTAGCGAAATTCCCCTCTCTAGCGAAATTCCCCACTCTAGAGAAATTCCCCACTCTAGCGAAACTCCCCACTCTTGCGAAATTCCCCACTCTAGCGAAATTCCCCACTCTAGCGAAATTCCCCACTCTAGCGAAATTCCCCACTCTAGCGAAATTCCCCACTCTAGCGAAATTCCCACTCTAGCGAAATTCCCCATCTCTAGCGAAATTCCCCACTCTAGCGATATTCCCCACTCTAGCGATATTCCCCACTCTAGCGATATTCCCCACTCTAGCGAAATTCCCCACTCTAGCAAAATTCCCCACTCTAGCGAAATTCCCCACTCTAGCGAAATTCCCCACTCTATCGAAATTCCCCATCTCTAGCGAAATTCCCCATTTCTAGCGAAATTACCCATCTGTAACGAAATTCCCCATCTCTAGCGAAATTAAACATCTGTAACGAAATTCCACCATTTTTAGCGAAATCCCCTATATCTAGCGAAACTCCCCATTTTTAGCGAAATTCCCCCATGTTCAGCGAAATTACCCAATGTTTAGCGAAATACCCCATGTTTAGCGAAATTCCCCACTCTAGCGAAACTCCCCACTCTAGCGAAATTCCCCACTCTAGCGAAATTCCCCACTTTAGCGAAATTCCCCACTCTAGCGAAATTCCCCATCTCTAGCGAAATTCCTCATTTCTAGCGAAATTCCCCATCTCTAGCGAAATTCCTCATTTCTAGCGAAATTCCCCATCTCTAGCGAAATTCCCCACTCTAGCGAAATTCCCCACTCTAGCGAAATTCCCCACTCTAGCGAAATTCCCCACTCTAGCGAAATTCCCCACTCTAGGGAAATTCCCCACTCTAGCGAAATTCCCCACTCTAGCGAAATTCCCCACTCGAGCGAAATTCCCCACTCGTGCGAAATTCCCCACTCGAGCGAAATTCCACATCTCTAGCGAAATTCCCCATCTCTAGCGAAATTCCCCATCTCTAGCGAAATTCCCCATCTCTAGCGAAATTCCCCTCTCTAGCGAAATTCCCCTCTCTAGCGAAATTCCCCACTCTAGAGAAATTCCCCACTCTAGCGAAATTCACCACTCTAGCGAAATTCCCCACTCTAGCGAAATTCCCCACTCTAGCGAAATTCCCCACTCTAGCGAAATTCCCCACTCTAGCGAAATTCCCCACTCTAGCGAAATTCCCCATCTCTAGCGAAATTCCCCACTCTAGCGATATTCCCCACTCTAGCGATATTCCCCACTCTAGCGATATTCCCCACTCTAGCGAAATTCCCCACTCTAGCGAAATTCCCCACTCTAGCGAAATTCCCCACTCTAGCGAAATTCCCCAATCTATCGAAATTCCCCATCTCTAGCGAAATTCCCCATTTCTAGCGAAATTACCCATCTGTAACGAAATTCCCCATCTCTAGCGAAATTAAACATCTGTAACGAAATTCCCCCATATTTAGCGAAATCCCCTATATCTAGCGAAACTCCCCATTTTTAGCGAAATTCCCCCATGTTCAGCGAAATTACCCAATGTTTAGCGAAATACCCCATGTTAACGAAATTCCCCATTCTAGCGAAACTCCCCACTCTAGCGAAATTCCCCACTCTAGCGAAATTCCCCAATTTAGCGAAATTCCCCACTCTAGCGAAATTCCCCATCTCTAGCGAAATTTCTCATTTCTAGCGAAATTCCCCATCTCTAGCGAAATTCCTCATTTCTAGCGAAATTCCCCATCTCTAGCGAAATACCCCACTCTAGCGAAATTCCCCACTCTAGCGAAATTCCCCACTCTAGCGAAATTTCCCACTCTAGCGAAATTCCCTACTCGAGCGAAATTCCCCACTCGAGCGAAATTCCCCACTCGAGCGAAATTCCCCACTCGAGCGAAATTCCCCACTCGAGCGAAATTCCCCAACTCGAGCGAAATTTCCCATCTCTAGCGAAATTCCTCTCTAGCGAAATTCCCCTCTCTAGCGAAATTCCCCTCTCTACCGAAATTCCCCACTCTAGCGAAATTCCCACTCTAGCCAAATTCCCCACTCTAGCGAAATTACCCATCTCTAGCGAAATTCCCCACTCTATTGAAATTCCCCACTCTATCGAAATTCCCCATCTCTAGCGAAACTCCCCACTCTAGCGAAATTCCCCACTCTAGCGAAATTCCCCTCTCTAGCGAAATTCCCCACTCTAGCGAAATTCCCCATCTCTAGCGAAATACCCCACTCTAGCGAAATTCCCCACTCTAGCGAAATTCCCCACTCTAGCGAAATTCCCCACTCTATCGAAATTCCCCATCTCTAGCGAAACTCCCCACTCTAGCGAAATTCCCCACTCTAGCGAAATTCCCCTCTCTAGCGAAATTCCCCTCTCTAGCGAAATTCCCCACTCTAGAGAAATTCCCCACTCTAGCGAAATTGCCCACTCTAGCGAAATTCCCCACTCTAGCGAAACTCCCCACTCTAGCGAAATTCCCCACTCTAGCGAAATTCCCCATTTTAGCTAAATTCCCCACTCTAGCGAAGTTCCCCACTCTAGCGAAATTCCCCATCTCTAGCGAAATTCCCCACTCTAGCGAAATTCCCCACTCTAGCGAAATTCCCCCCTCTAGCGAAATCCCCCACTCTAGCGAAATTCCCAACTCTATCGAAATTCCCCATCTCTAGCGAAATTCCCCATTTCTAGCGAAATTACCCATCTGTAACGAAATTCCCCATCTCTAGCGAAATTACCCGTCTGTAACGAAATTCCCCCATTTTTAGGGAAAACCCCCATATCTAGCGAAACTCCCGATTTTTAGCGAAATTCTCCCATGTTCAGCGAAATTACCCAATGTTTAGCGAAATACCCCATGTTTAGCGAAATTCCCCATCTCTAGCGAAATTCCCCATCTCTAGCGAAATTCCCCACTCTAGCGAAACTCCCCACTCTAGCGAAATTCCCCACTCTAGCGAAATTCCAAATCTCTAGCGAAATTCCCCATCTCTAGCGAAATTCCCCATCTCTAGCGAAATTCCCCATCTCTAGCGAAATTCCCCATCTCTAGCGAAATTCCCCATCTCTAGGGAAATTCCCCATCTCTAGCGAAATTCCCCATCTCTAGCGAAATTCCCCATTTCTAGCGAAATTCCCCATCTCTAGCGAAATTCCCCATCTCTAGCGAAATTCCCCATCTCTAGCGAAATTCCCCATCTCTAGAGAAATTCCAAATCTCTAGAGAAATTCCCCATCTCTAGCGAAATTCCCCATCTCTAGCGAAATTCCCCACTCTAGCGAAATTCCCCACTCTAGCGAAATGCCCCATCTCTAGCGAAATTACCCATCTGTAACGAAATTCCCCATCTCTAGCGAAATTCCCCATCTCTAGCGAAATTCCCCATCTCTAGCGAAATTCCCCATCTCTAGCGAAATTCCCCACTCTAGCGAAATTCCCCACTCTAGCGAAATTCCCCACTCTAGCGAAATTCCCCACTCTAGCGAAATTCCCCACTCTAGCGAAATTCCCCACTCTAGCGAAATTCCTCACTCGAGCGAAATTCCCCACTCGAGTGAAATTCCCCACTCGAGCGAAATTCCCCACTCGAGAAAAATTCCACATCTCTAGCGAAATTCCCCATCTCTAGCGAAACTCCCCATCTCTAGCGAAATTCCCTATCTCTAGCGAAATTCCCCTCTCTAGCGAAATTCCCCTCTCTAGCGAAATTCCCCTCTCTAGCGAAATTCCCCACTCTAGAGAAATTCCCCACTCTAGCGAAATTCCCCACTCTAGCGAAATTCCCCACTCTAGCGAAATTCCCCACTCTAGCGAAATTCCCCACTCTAGCGAAATTCCAAACTCTAGCGAAATTCCCCACTCTAGCGAAAGTCCCCACTCTAGCGAAATTCCCCACTCCAGCGAAATTCCCCACTTTAGCGAAATTCCCCACTCTAGCGAAATTCCCCATCTCTAGCGAAATTCCCATCTCTAGCGAAATTCCCCACTCTAGCGAAATTCCCCACTCTAGCGATATTCCCCACTCTAGCGAAATTCCCCACTCTAGCGAAATTCCCCACTCTAGCGAAATTCCCCACTCTAGCGAAATTCCCCACTCTATCGAAATTCCCCATCTCTAGCGAAATTCCCCATTTCTAGCGAAATTACCCATCTGTAACGAAATTCCCCATCTCTAGCGAAATTACCCATCTGTAACGAAATTCCCCCATTTTTAGCGAAATCCCCCATATCTAGCGAAACTCCCGATTTTTAGCGAAATTCCCCCATGTTCAGCGAAATTACCCAATGTTTAGCGAAATACCCCATGTTTAGCGAAATTCCCCATCTCTAGCGAAATTCCCCACTCTAGCGAATCTCCACACTCTAGCGAAATTCCCCAATCTAGCGAAATTCCCCACTTTAGCGAAATTCCCCACTCTAGCGAAATTCCCCATCTCTAGCGAAATTCCCCATCTCTAGCGAAATTCCCCATCTCTAGCGAAATTCCCCATCTCTAGAGAAATTCCCCATCTCTAGCGAAATTCCCCATCTCTAGCGAAATTCCCCATCTCTAGCGAAATTCCCCATCTCTAGCGAAATTCCCCACCGCTAGCGAAATTCCCCATCTCTAGCGAAATTCCCCATCTCTAGCGAAATTCCCCACCGCTAGCGAAATTCCCCATCTCTAGCGAAATTCCCCATCTCTAGCGAAATTCCCCATCTCTTGCGAAATTCCCCATCTCTAGCGAAATTCCCCATCTCTAGAGAAATTCCCCATCTCTAGCGAAATTCCCCATCTCTAGCGAAATTCCCTACTCTAGCGAAATTCCCCACTCTAGCGAAATTCCCCACTCTAGCGAAATGCCCCATCTCTAGCGAAATTACCCATCTGTAACGAAATTCCCTATCTCTAGCGAAATTCCCCATCTCTAGCGAAATTCCCCAACTCTAGCGAAATTCCCCACTCTAGCGAAATTCCCCACTCTAGCGAAATTCCCCACTCTAGCGAAATTCCCCACTCTAGCGAAATTCCCCACTCTAGCGAAATTCCCCACTCTAGCGAAATTCCCCACTCTAGCGAAATTCCCCACACTAGCGAAATTCCCCACTCTAGCGAAATTCCCCACTCTAGCGAAATTCCCCACTCTAGCGAAATTCCCCACTCTAGCGAAATTCCCCACTCGAGCGAAATTTCCCACTCGAGTGAAATTCCCCACTCGAGAAAAATTCCACATCTCTAGCGAAATTACCCATCTCTAGCGAAACTCCCCATCTCTAGCGAAATTCCCCATCTCTAGCGAAATTCCCCTCTCTAGCGAAATTCCCCTCTCTAGCGAAATTCCCCTCTCTAGCGAAATTCCCCATCTCTAGCGAAATTCCCCACTCTAGCGAAATTCCCCACTCTAGCGAAATTCCCCACTCTAGCGAAATTCCCCACTCTAGCGAAATTCCCCACTCTAGCGAAATTCCCCACTCTAGCGAAATTCCCCACTCTAGCGAAATTCCCCACTTTAGCTAAATTCCCCATTCTAGCGAAATTCCCCACTCTAGCGAAATTCCCCACTCTAGCGAAATTCCCCACTCTAGCGAAATTCCCCATCTCGAGCGAAATTCCCCATCTCGAGCGAAATTCCCCATCTCTAGCGAAATTCCCCATTTCTAGCGAAATTACCCATCTGTAACGAAATTCCCCATCTCTAGCGAAATTACCCATCTGTAACGAAATTCCCCCATTTTTAGCGAAATCCCCATATCTAGCGAAACTCCCGATTTTTAGCGAAATTCCCCCATGTTCAGCGAAATTACCCAATGTTTAGCGAAATACCCCATGTTTAGCG
The DNA here is from genome assembly GCA_963920705.1 of Odiellus spinosus. NCBI lineage: Eukaryota > Metazoa > Arthropoda > Arachnida > Opiliones > Phalangiidae > Odiellus > Odiellus spinosus. The sequence goes on from OY987229.1 coordinate 4,089,518, forward strand.
AAATTCCCCATCTCTAGCGAAATTCCCCACTCTAGCGAATCTCCACACTCTAGCGAAATTCCCCACTCTAGCGAAATTCCCCACTTTAGCGAAATTCCCCACTCTAGCGAAATTCCCCATCTCTAGCGAAATTCCCCATCTCTAGCGAAATTCCCCATCTCTAGCGAAATTCCCCATCTCTAGCGAAATTCCCCATCTCTAGCGAAATTCCTCATCTCTAGCGAAATTCCCCATCTCTAGCGAAATTACCCATCTCTAGCGAAATTCCCCACCTCTAGCGAAATTCCCCATCTCTAGCGAAATTCCCCATCTCTAGCGAAATTCCCCATCTCTAGCGAAATTCCCCATCTCTAGCGAAATTCCCCATCTCTAGAGAAATTCCCCATCTCTAGCGAAATTCCCCACTCTAGCGAAATTCCCCACTCTAGCGAAATGCCCCATCTCTAGCGAAATTACCCATCTGAAACGAAATTCCCCATCTCTAGCGAAATTCCCCATCTCTAGCGAAATTCCCCAACTCTAGCGAAATTCCCCACTCTAGCGAAATTCCCCACTCTAGCGAAATTCCCCACTCTAGCGAAATTCCCCACTCTAGAGAAAAATTCCCCACTCTAGCGAAATTCCCCACTCTAGCGAAATTCCCCACTCTAGCGAAATTCCCCACTCTAGCGAAACTCCCCACTCTAGCGAAATTCCCCACTCTAGCGAAATTCCCCACTCTAGCGAAATTCCCCACTCTAGCGAAATTCCCCACTCTAGCGAAATTCCCCACTCGAGCGAAATTCCCCACTCGAGTGAAATTCCCCACTCGAGAAAAATTCCACATCTCTAGCGAAATTCCCCATCTCTAGCGAAACTCCCCATCTCTAGCGAAATTCCCCATCTCTACCGAAATTCCCCTCTCTAGCGAAATTCCCCTCTCTAGCGAAATTCCCCACTCTAGAGAAATTCCCCACTCTAGCGAAATTCCCCACTCTAGCGAAATTCCCCACTCTACCGAAATTCCCCACTCTACCGAAATTCCCCACTCTAGCGAAATTCCCCACTCCAGCGAAATTCCCCACTTTAGCGAAATTCCCCACTCTAGCGAAATTCCCCATCTCTAGCGAAATTCCCCACTCTAGCGAAATTCCCCACTCTAGCGATATTCCCCACTCTTGCGAAATTCCCCACTCTAGCAAAATTCCCCACTCTAGCGAAATTCCCCACTCTAGCGAAATTCCCCACTCTATCGAAATTCCCCATCTCTAGCGAAATTCCCCATTTCTAGCGAAATTACCCATCTGTAGCGAAATTCCCCATCTCTAGCGAAATTACCCATCTGTAACGAAATTCCCCCATTTTTAGCGAAATCCCCTATATCTAGCGAAACTCCTCATTTTTAGCGAAATTCCCCCATGTTCAGCGAAATTACCCAATGTTTAGCGAAATACCCCATGTTTAGCGAAATTCCCCACTCTAGCGAAATTCCCCACTCTAGCGAAATTCCCCACTCTAGCGAAATTTCCCACTCTAACGAAATTCCCCACTCTAGCGAAATTCCTCACTTTAGCGAAATTCCCCATCTCTAGCGAAATTCCCCATCTCTAGCGAAATTCCCCATCTCTAGCGAAATTCCCCACTCTAGCGAAATTCCCCAGTCTAGCGAAATTCCCCAGTCTAGCGAAATTCCCCACTCTAGCGAAATTCCCCACTCTAGCGAAATTCCCCACTCTAGCGATATTCCCCACTCTAGCGAAATTCCCCACTCTAGCGAAATTCCCCACTCTAGCGAAATTCCCCACTCTAGCGAAATTCCCCACTCTATCGAAATTCCCCATCTCTAGCGAAATTCCCCATTTCTAGCGAAATTACCCATCTGTAACGAAATTCCCCATCTCTAGCGAAATTACCCATCTGTAACGAAATTCCCCCATTTTTAGCGAAATCCCCCATATCTAGCGAAACTCCCGATTTTTAGCGAAATTCCCCCATGTTCAGCGAAATTACCCAATGTTTAGCGAAATACCCCATGTTTAGCGAAATTCCCCATCTCTAGCGAAATTCCCCACTCTAGCGAATCTCCACACTCTAGCGAAATTCCCCAATCTAGCGAAATTCCCCACTTTAGCGAAATTCCCCACTCTAGCGAAATTCCCCATCTCTAGCGAAATTCCCCATCTCTAGCGAAATTCCCCATCTCTAGCGAAATTCCCCATCTCTAGAGAAATTCCCCATCTCTAGCGAAATTCCCCATCTCTAGCGAAATTCCCCATCTCTAGCGAAATTCCCCATCTCTAGCGAAATTCCCCACCGCTAGCGAAATTCCCCATCTCTAGCGAAATTCCCCATCTCTAGCGAAATTCCCCACCGCTAGCGAAATTCCCCATCTCTAGCGAAATTCCCCATCTCTAGCGAAATTCCCCATCTCTTGCGAAATTCCCCATCTCTAGCGAAATTCCCCATCTCTAGAGAAATTCCCCATCTCTAGCGAAATTCCCCATCTCTAGCGAAATTCCCTACTCTAGCGAAATTCCCCACTCTAGCGAAATTCCCCACTCTAGCGAAATGCCCCATCTCTAGCGAAATTACCCATCTGTAACGAAATTCCCTATCTCTAGCGAAATTCCCCATCTCTAGCGAAATTCCCCAACTCTAGCGAAATTCCCCACTCTAGCGAAATTCCCCACTCTAGCGAAATTCCCCACTCTAGCGAAATTCCCCACTCTAGCGAAATTCCCCACTCTAGCGAAATTCCCCACTCTAGCGAAATTCCCCACTCTAGCGAAATTCCCCACACTAGCGAAATTCCCCACTCTAGCGAAATTCCCCACTCTAGCGAAATTCCCCACTCTAGCGAAATTCCCCACTCTAGCGAAATTCCCCACTCGAGCGAAATTTCCCACTCGAGTGAAATTCCCCACTCGAGAAAAATTCCACATCTCTAGCGAAATTACCCATCTCTAGCGAAACTCCCCATCTCTAGCGAAATTCCCCATCTCTAGCGAAATTCCCCTCTCTAGCGAAATTCCCCTCTCTAGCGAAATTCCCCTCTCTAGCGAAATTCCCCATCTCTAGCGAAATTCCCCACTCTAGCGAAATTCCCCACTCTAGCGAAATTCCCCACTCTAGCGAAATTCCCCACTCTAGCGAAATTCCCCACTCTAGCGAAATTCCCCACTCTAGCGAAATTCCCCACTTTAGCTAAATTCCCCATTCTAGCGAAATTCCCCACTCTAGCGAAATTCCCCACTCTAGCGAAATTCCCCACTCTAGCGAAATTCCCCATCTCGAGCGAAATTCCCCATCTCGAGCGAAATTCCCCATCTCTAGCGAAATTCCCCATTTCTAGCGAAATTACCCATCTGTAACGAAATTCCCCATCTCTAGCGAAATTACCCATCTGTAACGAAATTCCCCCATTTTTAGCGAAATCCCCATATCTAGCGAAACTCCCGATTTTTAGCGAAATTCCCCCATGTTCAGCGAAATTACCCAATGTTTAGCGAAATACCCCATGTTTAGCGAAATTCCCCATCTCTAGCGAAATTCCCCACTCTAGCGAATCTCCACACTCTAGCGAAATTCCCCACTCTAGCGAAATTCCCCACTTTAGCGAAATTCCCCACTCTAGCGAAATTCCCCATCTCTAGCGAAATTCCCCATCTCTAGCGAAATTCCCCATCTCTAGCGAAATTCCCCATCTCTAGCGAAATTCCCCATCTCTAGCGAAATTCCTCATCTCTAGCGAAATTCCCCATCTCTAGCGAAATTACCCATCTCTAGCGAAATTCCCCACCTCTAGCGAAATTCCCCATCTCTAGCGAAATTCCCCATCTCTAGCGAAATTCCCCATCTCTAGCGAAATTCCCCATCTCTAGCGAAATTCCCCATCTCTAGAGAAATTCCCCATCTCTAGCGAAATTCCCCACTCTAGCGAAATTCCCCACTCTAGCGAAATGCCCCATCTCTAGCGAAATTACCCATCTGTAACGAAATTCCCCATCTCTAGCGAAATTCCCCATCTCTAGCGAAATTCCCCAACTCTAGCGAAATTCCCCACTCTAGCGAAATTCCCCACTCTAGCGAAATTCCCCACTCTAGCGAAATTCCCCACTCTAGAGAAAAATTCCCCACTCTAGCGAAATTCCCCACTCTAGCGAAATTCCCCACTCTAGCGAAATTCCCCACTCTAGCGAAACTCCCCACTCTAGCGAAATTCCCCACTCTAGCGAAATTCCCCACTCTAGCGAAATTCCCCACTCTAGCGAAATTCCCCACTCTAGCGAAATTCCCCACTCGAGCGAAATTCCCCACTCGAGTGAAATTCCCCACTCGAGAAAAATTCCACATCTCTAGCGAAATTCCCCATCTCTAGCGAAACTCCCCATCTCTAGCGAAATTCCCCATCTCTACCGAAATTCCCCTCTCTAGCGAAATTCCCCTCTCTAGCGAAATTCCCCACTCTAGAGAAATTCCCCACTCTAGCGAAATTCCCCACTCTAGCGAAATTCCCCACTCTAGCGAAATTCCCCACTCTACCGAAATTCCCCACTCTAGCGAAATTCCCCACTCTAGCGAAATTCCCCACTCCAGCGAAATTCCCCACTTTAGCGAAATTCCCCACTCTAGCGAAATTCCCCATCTCTAGCGAAATTCCCCACTCTAGCGAAATTCCCCACTCTAGCGATATTCCCCACTCTAGCGAAATTCCCCACTCTAGCAAAATTCCCCACTCTAGCGAAATTCCCCACTCTAGCGAAATTCCCCACTCTATCGAAATTCCCCATCTCTAGCGAAATTCCCCATTTCTAGCGAAATTACCCATCTGTAGCGAAATTCCCCATCTCTAGCGAAATTACCCATCTGTAACGAAATTCCCCCATTTTTAGCGAAATCCCCTATATCTAGCGAAACTCCTCATTTTTAGCGAAATTCCCCCATGTTCAGCGAAATTACCCAATGTTTAGCGAAATACCCCATGTTTAGCGAAATTCCCCACTCTAGCGAAATTCCCCACTCTAGCGAAATTCCCCACTCTAGCGAAATTTCCCACTCTAACGAAATTCCCCACTCTAGCGAAATTCCTCACTTTAGCGAAATTCCCCATCTCTAGCGAAATTCCCCATCTCTAGCGAAATTCCCCATCTCTAGCGAAATTCCCCACTCTAGCGAAATTCCCCAGTCTAGCGAAATTCCCCAGTCTAGCGAAATTCCCCACTCTAGCGAAATTCCCCACTCTAGCGAAATTCCCCATCTCTAGCGAAATTCCTCATTTCTAGCGAAATTCCTCATTTCTAGCGAAATTACCCATCTGTAACGAAATTACCCATATCTAGCGAAATTCCCCATTTCTAGCGAAATTACCCATCTGTAACGAAATTCCCCATCTCTAGCGAAATTCCCCATCTCTAGCGAAATTCCCCATCTCTAGCGAAATTCCCCATCTCTAGCGAAATTCCCCATCTCTAGCGAAATTCCCCACTCTAGCGAAATTCCCCACTCTAGCGAAATTCCCCACTCTAGCGAAATTCCCCACTCGAGCGAAATTCCCCATTCGAGCGAAATTCCACATCTCTAGCGAAATTCCCCATCTCTAGCGAAATTCCCCATCTCTAGCGAAATTCCCCATCTCTAGCGAAATTCCCCATCTCTAGCGAAATTCCCCATCTCTAGCGAAATTCCCCTCTCTAGCGAAATTACCCATCTGTAACGAAATTCCCCCATTTTTAGCGAAATCCCCCATATCTAGCGAAACTCCCGATTTTTAGCGAAATTCCCCCATGTTCAGCGAAATTATCCAATGTTTAGCGAAATACCCCATGTTTAGCGAAATTCCCCATCTCTAGCGAAATTCCCCACTCTAGCGAAATTCCCCACTCTAGCGAAACTCCCCACTCTAGCGAAATTCCCCACTCTAGCGAAATTCCCCACTCTAGCGAAATTCCCCATCTCTAGCGAAATTCCCCATCTCTAGCGAAATTCCCCATCTCTAGCGAAATTCCCCATCTCTAGCGAAATTCCCCATCTCTAGAGAAATTCCCCATCTCTAGCGAAATTACCCATCTCTAGCGAAATTACCCATCTCTAGCGAAATTCCCCATCTCTAGCGAAATTCCCCATCTCAAGCGAAATTCCCCATCTCTAGCGAAATTCCCCATCTCTTGCGAAATTCCCCATCTCTAGCGAAATTCCCCATCTCTAGAGAAATTCCCCATCTCTAGCGAAATTCCCCATCTCTTGCGAAATTCCCCATCTCTAGCGAAATTCCCCACTCTAGCGAAATTCCCCACTCTAGCGAAATTCCCCACTCTAGCGAAATGCCCCATCTCTAGCGAAATTACCCATCTGTAACGAAATTCCCCATCTCTAGCGAAATTCCCCATCTCTAGCGAAATTCCCCATCTCTAGCGAAATTCCCCGCTCTAGCGAAATTCCCCGCTCTAGCGAAATTCCCCGCTCTAGCGAAATTCCCCGCTCTAGCGAAATTCCCCACTCTAGCGAAATTCCCCACTCTAGCGAAATTCCCCACTCTAGCGAAATTCCCCACTCTAGCGAAATTCCCCACTCTAGCGAAATTCCCCACTCTAGCGTAATTCCCCACTCTAGCGAAATTCCCCACTCTAGCGAAATTCCCCACTCGAGCGAAATTCCCCACTCGAGCGAAATTCCACATCTCTAGCGAAATTCCCCATCTCTAGCGAAATTCCCCATCTCTAGCGAAATTCCCCATCTCTAGCGAAATTCCCCATCTCTAGCGAAATTCCCCTCTCTAGCGAAATTCCCCTCTCTAGCGAAATTCCCCACTCTAGAGAAATTCCCCACTCTAGCGAAATTCCCCACTCTAGCGAAATTCCTAACTCTAGCGAAATTCCCCACTCTAGCGAAATTCCCCATTCTAGCGAAATTCCCCACTCTTGCGAAATTCCCCACTCTAGCGAAATTCCCCGCTCTAGCGAAATTCCCCATCTCTAGCGAAATTCCACACTCTAGCGAAATTCCCCACTCTAGCGAAATTCCCCATCTCTAGCGAAATTACCCATCTCTAGCGAAATTCCCCATCTCTAGCGAAATTCCCCATCTCTAGCGAAATTCCCCATCTCTAGCGAAATTTCCCCTCTCTAGCGAAATTCCCCATCTCTAGCGAAATTCCCCATCTCTAGCGAAATTCCCCATCTCTAGAGAAATTCCCCATCTCTAGCGAAATTCCCCATCTCTAGCGAAATTCCCCACTCTAGCGAAATTCCCCACTCTAGCGAAATTCCCCACTCTAGCGAAATGCCCCATCTCTAGCGAAATTACCCATCTGTAACGAAATTCCCCATCTCTAGCGAAATTCCCCATCTCTAGCGAAATTCCCCACTCTAGCGAAATTCCCCGCTCTAGCGAAATTCCCCACTCTAGCAAAATTCCCCACTCTAGCGAAATTCCCCACTCTAGCGAAATTCCCCACTCTAGCGAAATTCCCCACTCTAGCGAAATTCCCCACTCTAGCGAAATTCCCCACTCTAGCGAAATTCCCCATCTCTAGAGAAATTCCACATCTCTAGCGAAATTCCCCACTCTAGCGAAATTCCCCACTCTAGCGAAATTCCCCACTCTAGCGAAATGCCTCATCTCTAGCGAAATTACCCATCTGTAACGAAATTCCCCGCTCTAGCGAAATTCCCCACTCTAGCGAAATTCCCCACTCTAGCGAAATTCCCCACTCTAGCGAAATTCCCCACTCTAGCGAAATTCCCCACTCTAGCGAAATTCCCCACTCTAGCGAAATTCCCCACTCTAGCGAAATTCCCCACTCTAGCGAAATTCCCCACTCTAGCGAAATTCCCCACTCTAGCGAAATTCCCCACTCGAGCGAAATTCCCCACTCGAGCGAAATTCCCCACTCGAGCGAAATTCCCCACTCGAGCGAAATTCCACATCTCTAGCGAAATTCCCCATCTCTAGCGAAATTCCCCATCTCTAGCAAAATTCCCCTCTCTAGCGAAATTCCCCTCTCTAGCGAAATTCCCCACTCTAGAGAAATTCCCCACTCTAGCGAAATTCCCCACTCTAGCGAAATTCCCCACTCTAGCGAAATTCCCCTCTCTAGCGAAATTCCCCTCTCTAGCGAAATTCCCCATCTCTAGCGAAATTCCCCACTCTAGCGAAATTCCCCACTCTAGCGAAATTCCCCACTCTAGCGAAATTCCCCACTCTAGCGAAATTCCCCACTCTAGCGAAATTCCCCACTCTAGCGAAATTCCCCACTTTAGCTAAATTCCCCATTCTAGCGAAATTCCCCACTCTAGCGAAATTCCCCACTCTAGCGAAATTCCCCACTCTAGCGAAATTCCCCATCTCGAGCGAAATTCCCCATCTCGAGCGAAATTCCCCATCTCTAGCGAAATTCCCCATTTCTAGCGAAATTACCCATCTGTAACGAAATTCCCCATCTCTAGCGAAATTACCCATCTGTAACGAAATTCCCCCATTTTTAGCGAAATCCCCATATCTAGCGAAACTCCCGATTTTTAGCGAAATTCCCCCATGTTCAGCGAAATTACCCAATGTTTAGCGAAATACCCCATGTTTAGCGAAATTCCCCATCTCTAGCGAAATTCCCCACTCTAGCGAATCTCCACACTCTAGCGAAATTCCCCACTCTAGCGAAATTCCCCACTTTAGCGAAATTCCCCACTCTAGCGAAATTCCCCATCTCTAGCGAAATTCCCCATCTCTAGCGAAATTCCCCATCTCTAGCGAAATTCCCCATCTCTAGCGAAATTCCCCATCTCTAGCGAAATTCCTCATCTCTAGCGAAATTCCCCATCTCTAGCGAAATTACCCATCTCTAGCGAAATTCCCCACCTCTAGCGAAATTCCCCATCTCTAGCGAAATTCCCCATCTCTAGCGAAATTCCCCATCTCTAGCGAAATTCCCCATCTCTAGCGAAATTCCCCATCTCTAGAGAAATTCCCCATCTCTAGCGAAATTCCCCACTCTAGCGAAATTCCCCACTCTAGCGAAATGCCCCATCTCTAGCGAAATTACCCATCTGTAACGAAATTCCCCATCTCTAGCGAAATTCCCCATCTCTAGCGAAATTCCCCAACTCTAGCGAAATTCCCCACTCTAGCGAAATTCCCCACTCTAGCGAAATTCCCCACTCTAGCGAAATTCCCCACTCTAGAGAAAAATTCCCCACTCTAGCGAAATTCCCCACTCTAGCGAAATTCCCCACTCTAGCGAAATTCCCCACTCTAGCGAAACTCCCCACTCTAGCGAAATTCCCCACTCTAGCGAAATTCCCCACTCTAGCGAAATTCCCCACTCTAGCGAAATTCCCCACTCTAGCGAAATTCCCCACTCGAGCGAAATTCCCCACTCGAGTGAAATTCCCCACTCGAGAAAAATTCCACATCTCTAGCGAAATTCCCCATCTCTAGCGAAACTCCCCATCTCTAGCGAAATTCCCCATCTCTACCGAAATTGCCCTCTCTAGCGAAATTCCCCTCTCTAGCGAAATTCCCCACTCTAGAGAAATTCCCCACTCTAGCGAAATTCCCCACTCTAGCGAAATTCCCCACTCTAGCGAAATTCCCCACTCTACCGAAATTCCCCACTCTAGCGAAATTCCCCACTCTAGCGAAATTCCCCACTCCAGCGAAATTCCCCACTTTAGCGAAATTCCCCACTCTAGCGAAATTCCCCATCTCTAGCGAAATTCCCCACTCTAGCGAAATTCCCCACTCTAGCGATATTCCCCACTCTAGCGAAATTCCCCACTCTAGCAAAATTCCCCACTCTAGCGAAATTCCCCACTCTAGCGAAATTCCCCACTCTATCGAAATTCCCCATCTCTAGCGAAATTCCCCATTTCTAGCGAAATTACCCATCTGTAGCGAAATTCCCCATCTCTAGCGAAATTACCCATCTGTAACGAAATTCCCCCATTTTTAGCGAAATCCCCTATATCTAGCGAAACTCCTCATTTTTAGCGAAATTCCCCCATGTTCAGCGAAATTACCCAATGTTTAGCGAAATACCCCATGTTTAGCGAAATTCCCCACTCTAGCGAAATTCCCCACTCTAGCGAAATTCCCCACTCTAGCGAAATTTCCCACTCTAACGAAATTCCCCACTCTAGCGAAATTCCTCACTTTAGCGAAATTCCCCATCTCTAGCGAAATTCCCCATCTCTAGCGAAATTCCCCATCTCTAGCGAAATTCCCCACTCTAGCGAAATTCCCCAGTCTAGCGAAATTCCCCAGTCTAGCGAAATTCCCCACTCTAGCGAAATTCCCCACTCTAGCGAAATTCCCCATCTCTAGCGAAATTCCTCATTTCTAGCGAAATTCCTCATTTCTAGCGAAATTACCCATCTGTAACGAAATTACCCATATCTAGCGAAATTCCCCATTTCTAGCGAAATTACCCATCTGTAACGAAATTCCCCATCTCTAGCGAAATTCCCCATCTCTAGCGAAATTCCCCATCTCTAGCGAAATTCCCCATCTCTAGCGAAATTCCCCATCTCTAGCGAAATTCCCCACTCTAGCGAAATTCCCCACTCTAGCGAAATTCCCCACTCTAGCGAAATTCCCCACTCGAGCGAAATTCCCCATTCGAGCGAAATTCCACATCTCTAGCGAAATTCCCCATCTCTAGCGAAATTCCCCATCTCTAGCGAAATTCCCCATCTCTAGCGAAATTCCCCATCTCTAGCGAAATTCCCCTCTCTAGCGAAATTACCCATCTGTAACGAAATTCCCCCATTTTTAGCGAAATCCCCCATATCTAGCGAAACTCCCGATTTTTAGCGAAATTCCCCCATGTTCAGCGAAATTATCCAATGTTTAGCGAAATACCCCATGTTTAGCGAAATTCCCCATCTCTAGCGAAATTCCCCACTCTAGCGAAATTCCCCACTCTAGCGAAACTCCCCACTCTAGCGAAATTCCCCACTCTAGCGAAATTCCCCACTCTAGCGAAATTCCCCATCTCTAGCGAAATTCCCCATCTCTAGCGAAATTCCCCATCTCTAGCGAAATTCCCCATCTCTAGCGAAATTCCCCATCTCTAGAGAAATTCCCCATCTCTAGCGAAATTACCCATCTCTAGCGAAATTACCCATCTCTAGCGAAATTCCCCATCTCTAGCGAAATTCCCCATCTCAAGCGAAATTCCCCATCTCTAGCGAAATTCCCCATCTCTTGCGAAATTCCCCATCTCTAGCGAAATTCCCCATCTCTAGAGAAATTCCCCATCTCTAGCGAAATTCCCCATCTCTTGCGAAATTCCCCATCTCTAGCGAAATTCCCCACTCTAGCGAAATTCCCCACTCTAGCGAAATTCCCCACTCTAGCGAAATGCCCCATCTCTAGCGAAATTACCCATCTGTAACGAAATTCCCCATCTCTAGCGAAATTCCCCATCTCTAGCGAAATTCCCCATCTCTAGCGAAATTCCCCGCTCTAGCGAAATTCCCCGCTCTAGCGAAATTCCCCGCTCTAGCGAAATTCCCCGCTCTAGCGAAATTCCCCACTCTAGCGAAATTCCCCACTCTAGCGAAATTCCCCACTCTAGCGAAATTCCCCACTCTAGCGAAATTCCCCACTCTAGCGAAATTCCCCACTCTAGCGTAATTCCCCACTCTAGCGAAATTCCCCACTCTAGCGAAATTCCCCACTCGAGCGAAATTCCCCACTCGAGCGAAATTCCACATCTCTAGCGAAATTCCCCATCTCTAGCGAAATTCCCCATCTCTAGCGAAATTCCCCATCTCTAGCGAAATTCCCCTCTCTAGCGAAATTCCCCTCTCTAGCGAAATTCCCCACTCTAGAGAAATTCCCCACTCTAGCGAAATTCCCCACTCTAGCGAAATTCCTAACTCTAGCGAAATTCCCCACTCTAGCGAAATTCCCCATTCTAGCGAAATTCCCCACTCTTGCGAAATTCCCCACTCTAGCGAAATTCCCCGCTCTAGCGAAATTCCCCATCTCTAGCGAAATTCCACACTCTAGCGAAATTCCCCACTCTAGCGAAATTCCCCATCTCTAGCGAAATTACCCATCTCTAGCGAAATTCCCCATCTCTAGCGAAATTCCCCATCTCTAGCGAAATTCCCCATCTCTAGCGAAATTTCCCCTCTCTAGCGAAATTCCCCATCTCTAGCGAAATTCCCCATCTCTAGCGAAATTCCCCATCTCTAGAGAAATTCCCCATCTCTAGCGAAATTCCCCATCTCTAGCGAAATTCCCCACTCTAGCGAAATTCCCCACTCTAGCGAAATTCCCCACTCTAGCGAAATGCCCCATCTCTAGCGAAATTACCCATCTGTAACGAAATTCCCCATCTCTAGCGAAATTCCCCATCTCTAGCGAAATTCCCCACTCTAGCGAAATTCCCCGCTCTAGCGAAATTCCCCGCTCTAGCGAAATTCCCCACTCTAGCAAAATTCCCCACTCTAGCGAAATTCCCCACTCTAGCGAAATTCCCCACTCTAGCGAAATTCCCCACTCTAGCGAAATTCCCCACTCTAGCGAAATTCCCCACTCTAGCGAAATTCCCCATCTCTAGAGAAATTCCACATCTCTAGCGAAATTCCCCACTCTAGCGAAATTCCCCACTCTAGCGAAATTCCCCACTCTAGCGAAATGCCTCATCTCTAGCGAAATTACCCATCTGTAACGAAATTCCCCGCTCTAGCGAAATTCCCCACTCTAGCGAAATTCCCCACTCTAGCGAAATTCCCCACTCTAGCGAAATTCCCCACTCTAGCGAAATTCCCCACTCTAGCGAAATTCCCCACTCTAGCGAAATTCCCCACTCTAGCGAAATTCCCCACTCTAGCGAAATTCCCCACTCTAGCGAAATTCCCCACTCGAGCGAAATTCCCCACTCGAGCGAAATTCCCCACTCGAGCGAAATTCCCCACTCGAGCGAAATTCCACATCTCTAGCGAAATTCCCCATCTCTAGCGAAATTCCCCATCTCTAGCAAAATTCCCCTCTCTAGCGAAATTCCCCTCTCTAGCGAAATTCCCCACTCTAGAGAAATTCCCCACTCTAGCGAAATTCCCCACTCTAGCGAAATTCCCCACTCTAGCGAAATTCCCCATTCTAGCGAAATTCCCCACTCTAGCGAAATTCCCCATTCTAGCGAAATTCCCCACTCTAGCGAAATTCCCCATCTCTAGCGAAATTCCCCACTCTAGCGAAATTCCCCACTCTAGCGTAATTCCCCACTCTAGCGTAATTCCCCACTCTAGCGAAATTCTCCACTCTAGCGAAATTCCCCACTCTATCGAAATTCCCCACTCTAGCGAAATGCTCCATCTCTAGCGAAATTACCCATCTGTAACGAAATTCCCCATCTGTAGCGAAATTCCCCATTTCTAGCGAAATTCCTCATTTCTAGCGAAATTCCCCATCTGTAACGAAATTCCCCATCTCTAGCGAAATTACAAATCTGTAACGAAATTCCCCCATTTTTAGCGAAATCCCCTATATCTAGCGAAACTCCCCATTTTTAGCGAAATTCCCCCATGTTCAGCGAAATTACCCAATGTTTAGCGAAATACCCCATGTTTAGCGAAATTCCCCCTCTAGCGAAACTCCCCACTCTAGCGAAATTCCCCACTCTAGCGAAATTCCCCACTTTAGCGAAATTCCCCACTTTAGCGAAATTCCCCATCTCTAACGAAATTCCCCATCTCTAACGAAATTCCCCATCTCTAGCGAAATTCCCCATCCCTAGCGAAATTCCCCATCCCTAGCGAAATTCCACATCTCTAGCGAAATTCCCCATCTCTAGCGAAATTCCCCATCTCTAGCGAAATTCCCCATCTCTAACGAAATTCCCCATCTCTAGCGAAATTCCCCATCTCTAGCGAAATTCCCCATCTCTAGCGAAATTCCCCATCTCTAGCGAAATTCCCCATCTCTAGCGAAATTCCCCATCTCTAGCGAAATTCCCCATCTCTAGCGAAATTCCCCATCTCTAGCGAAATTCCCCATCTCTAGCGAAATTCCCCATCTCTAGAGAAATTCCCCATCTCTAGCGAAATTCCCCACTCTAGCGAAATTCCCCACTCTAGCGAAATGCCCTATCTCTAGCGAAATTACCCGTCTGTAACGAAATTCCCCATCTGTAGTGAAATTCCCCATTTCTAGCGAAATTCCCCATTTCTAGCGAAATTTCCCATTTCTAGCGAAATTCCAAATCTGTAACGAAATTCGCCATCTGTAAAGAAATTCGCCAATTCTAGCGAAATTCCCCTCTCTAGCGAAATTCCCCACTCTAGCGAAATTCCCCACTCTAGCGAAATTCCCCACTCTAGAGAAATTCCCCACTCTAGCGAAATTCCCCACTCTAGCGAAATTCCCCACTCTAGCGAAATTCCCCACTCTAGCGAAATTCCCCACTCTAGCGAAATTCCCCCTCTAGCGAAATTCCCCACTCTAGTGAAATTCCCCACTCTAGCGAAATTCCCCACTCTAGCGAAATTCCCCACTCTAGCGAAATTCCCCACTCTAGCGAAATTCCCCACTCTAGCGAAATTCCCCACTCTAGCGAAATTCCCCATCTCTAGCGAAATTACCCATTTCTAGCGAAATTCCCCATATCTAGCGAAATTACCCTTCTGTAACGAAATTCCCCATCTCTAGCGAAATTACCCATCTGTAACGAAATTCCCCCATTTTTAGCGAAATCCCCCATATCTAGCGAAACTCCCGATTTTTAGCGAAATTCCCCCATGTTCAGCGAAATTACCCAATGTTTAGCGAAATACCCCATGTTTAGCGAAATACCCCATCTCTAGCGAAATTCCCCACTCTAGCGAAATTCCCCACTCTAGCGAAATTCCCCATCTCTAGCGAAATTCCCCATCTCTAGCGAAATTCCCCATCTCTAGCGAAATTCCCCATCTCTAGAGAAATTCCCCATCTCTAGCGAAATTCCCCATCTCTAGCGAAATTCCCCACTCTAGCGAAATGCCCCATCTCTAGCGAAATTACCCATCTGTAACGAAATTCCCCATCTGTAGCGAAATTCCCCATTTCTAGCGAAATTCCCCATCTGTTACGAAATTCGCCATCTGTAACAAAATTCGCCAATTCTAGCGAAATTCCCCTCTCTAGCGAAATTCCCCACTCTAGCGAAATTCCCCACTCTAGCGAAATTCCCCACTCTAGAGAAATTCCCCACTTTAGCGAAATTCCCCACTCTAGCGAAATTCCCCACTCTAGCGAAATTCCCCACTCTAGCGAAATTCCCCACTCTAGCGAAATTCCCCACTCTAGCGAAATTCCCCACTCTAGCGAAATTCCCCACTCTAGCGAAATTCCCCACTCTAGCGAAATTCCCCACTCTAGCGAAATTCCCCACTCTAGCGAAATTCCTCACTCTATCGAAATTCCCCATCTCTAGCGAAATTCCCCATTTCTAGCGAAATTCCCCATTTCTAGCGAAATTCCCCATTTCTAGCGAAATTACCCATCTGTAACGAAATTCCCCATCTCTAGCGAAATTACCCATCTGTAACGAAATTCCCCCATTTTTAGCGAAATCCCCCATATCTAGCGAAACTCCCGATTTTTAGCGAAATTCCCCCATGTTCAGCGAAATTACCCAATGTTAAGCGAAATACCCCATGTTTAGCGAAATTCCCCATCTCTAGCAAAATTCCCCACTCTAGCGAAATTCCCCACTCTAGCGAAATTCCCCACTCTAGCGAAATTCCCCACTCTAGCGAAATTCCCCATCTCTAGCGAAATTCCCCATCTCTAGCGAAATTCCCCATCTCTAGCGAAATTCCCCATCTCTAGCGAAATTCCCCATCTCTAGCGAAATTACCCATCTCTAGCGAAATTACCCATCTCTAGCGAAATTCCCCATCTCTAGCGAAATTCCCCATCTCTAGCGAAATTCCCCATCTCTAGCGAAATTCCCCATCTCTAGCGAAATTCCCCATCTCTAGAGAAATTCCCCATCTCTAGCGAAATTCCCCATCTCTAGCGAAATTCCCCACTCTAGCGAAATTCCCCATCTCTAGCGAAATTCCCCATCTCTAGCGAAATTCCCCTCTCTAGCGAAATTCCCCTCTCTAGCGAAATTCCCAACTCTAGAGAAATTCCCCACTCTAGCGAAATTCCCCACTCTAGCGAAATTCCCCACTCTAGCGAAATTCCCCATTCTAGCGAAATTCCCCACTCTAGCGAAATTCCCCACTCTAGCGAAATTCCCCACTCTAGCGAAATTCCCCATCTCTAGCGAAATTCCCCACTCTAGCGAAATTCCCCACTCTAGCGAAATTCCCCACTCTAGCGAAATTACCCATCTCTAGCGAAATTCCCCATCTTTAGCGAAATTCCCCATCTCTAGCGAAATTCCCCATCTCTA
This sequence comes from Odiellus spinosus, assembly GCA_963920705.1. Classification (NCBI taxonomy): domain Eukaryota; kingdom Metazoa; phylum Arthropoda; class Arachnida; order Opiliones; family Phalangiidae; genus Odiellus; species Odiellus spinosus. The sequence continues at coordinate 4,105,887 of OY987229.1, forward strand.
GCGAAATTCCCCATCTCTAGCGAAATTCCCCATCTCTAGCGAAATTCCCCATCTCTAGAGAAATTCCCCATCTCTAGCGAAATTCCCCATCTCTAGCGAAATTCCCCACTCTAGCGAAATTCCCCACTCTAGCGAAATTCCCCACTCTAGCGAAATTCCCCACTCTAGCGAAATTCCCCACTCTAGCGAAATTCCCCACTCTAGCGAAATGCCCCATCTCTAGCGAAATTACCCATCTGTAACGAAATTCCCCATCTCTAGCGAAATTCCCCACTCTAGCGAAATTCCCCGTTCTAGCGAAATTCCCCGCTCTAGCGAAATTCCCCACTCTAGCGAAATTCCCCACTCTAGCGAAATTCCCCACTCTACCGAAATTCCCCACTCTAGCAAAATTCCCCACTCTAGCGAAATTCCCCACTCTAGCGAAATTCCCCACTCTAGCGAAATTCCCCACTCGAGCGAAATTCCCCACTCGAGCGAAATTCCCCACTCGAGCGAAATTCCACATCTCTAGCGAAATTCCCCATCTCTAGCGAAATTCCCCATCTCTAGCGAAATTCCCCATCTCTAGCGAAATTCCCCTCTCTAGCGAAATTCCCCTCTCTAGCGAAATTCCCCACTCTAGAGAAATTCCCCACTCTAGCGAAATTCCCCACTCTAGCGAATATCCCCACTCTAGCGAAATTCCCCATTCTAGCGAAATTCCCCACTCTAGCGAAATTCCCCATCTCTAGCGAAATTCCCCACTCTAGCGAAATTCCCCACTCTAGCGTAATTCCCCACGCTAGCGAAATTCCCCACTCTAGCGAAATTCCCCTCTCTAGCGAAATTCCCCACTCTATCGAAATTCCCCATCTCTAGCGAAATTCCCCATCTGTAACGAAATTCCCCATCTCTAGCGAAATTACAAATCTGTAACGAAATTCCCCATTTTTAGCGAAATCCCCTATATCTAGCGAAACTCCCCATTTTTAGCGAAATTCCCCCATGTTCAGCGAAATTACCCAATGTTTAGCGAAATACCCCATGTTTAGCGAAATTCCCCCCTATAGCGAAACTCCCCACTCTAGCGAAGTTCCCCACTCTAGCGAAATTCTCTACTTTAGCGAAATTCCCCACTTTAGCGAAATTCCCCATCTCTAACGAAATTCCCCATCTCTAGCGAAATTCCCCATCCCTAGCGAAATTCCCCATCTCTAGCGAAATTCCCCATCTCTAGCGAAATTCCCCATCTCTAGCGAAATTCCCCATCTCTAGCGAAATTCCCCATCTCTAACGAAATTCCCCATCTCTAGCGAAATTCCCCATCTCTAGCGAAATTCCCCATCTCTAGCGAAATTCCCCATCTCTAGCAAAATTCCCCATCTCTAGCGAAATTCCCCATCTCTAGCGAAATTCCCCATCTCTAGCGAAATTCCCCATCTCTAGCGAAATTCCCCATCTCTAGCGAAATTCCCCACTCTAGCGAAATGCCCCATCTCTAGCGCAATTACCCATCTGTAACGAAATTCCCCATCTGTAGCGAAATTCCCCATTTCTAGCGAAATTCCCCATTTCTAGCGAAATTCCCCATTTCTAGCGAAATTCCCCATTTCTAGCGAAATTCCCCATTTCTAGCGAAATTCCCCATTTCTAGCGAAATTCCCCATCTGTAACGAAATTCCCCATCTGTAACGAAATTCGCCATTTCTAGCGAAATTCCCCTCTCTAGCGAAATTCCCCACTCTAGCGAAATTCCCCACTCTAGCGAAATTCCCCACTCTAGAGAAATTCCCCACTCTAGCGAAATTCCCCACTCTAGCGAAATTCCCCACTCTAGCGAAATTCCCCACTGTAGCGAAATTCCCCACTCTAGCGAAATTCCCCACTCTAGCGAAATTCCCCACTCTAGCGAAATTCCCACTCTAGCGAAATTCCCCACTCTAGCGAAATTCCCCACTCTAGCGAAATTCCCCACTCTAGCGAAATTCCCCACTCTAGCGAAATTCCCCACACTAGCGAAATTCCCCACTCTAGCGAAATTCCCCACTCTAGCGAAATTCCCCACTCTAGCGAAATTCCCCACTCTAGCTAAATTCCCCACTCTAGCGAAATTCCCCAGTCTAGCGAAATTCCCTACTCTAGCGAAATTCCCCACTCTAGCGAAATTCCCCATCTCTAGCGAAATTCCCCACTCTAGCGAAATTCCACATCTCTAGCGAAATTCCCCATCTCTAGCGAAATTCCCCATCTCTAGCGAAATTCCCCATCTCTAGCGAAATTCCCCTCTCTAGCAAAATTCCCCACTCTAGCGAAATTCCCCACTATAGCGAAATTCCCCACTCTATCGAAATTCCCCATCTCTAGCGAAATTCCCCATCTGTAACGAAATTCCCCCATTTTTAGCGAAATCCCCCATCTGTAACGAAATTCCCCATCTCTAGCGAAATTACCCATCTGTAACGAAATTCCCCCATTTTTAGCGAAATCCCCCATATCTAGCGAAACTCCCCATTTTTAGCGAAATACCCCATGTTTAGCGAAATACCCCATGTTTAGCGAAATTCCCCATCTCTAGCGAAATACCCCATGTTTAGCGAAATTCCCCATCTCTAGCGAAATTCCCCATCTCTAGCGAAATTCCCCACTCTAGCGAAATTCCCCACTCTAGCGAAATTCCCCACTCTAGCGAAATTCCCCACTCTAGCGAAATTCCCCATCTCTAGCGAAATTCCCCATCTCTAGCGAAATTCCCCATCTCTAGCGAAATTCCCCTCTCTAGCGAAATTCCCCTCTCAAGCGAAATTCCCTACTCTAGAGAAATTCCCCACTCTAGCGAAATTCCCCACTCTAGCGAAATTCCCCGCTCTAGCGACATTCCCCACTCTAGCGAAATTCCTCACTCTAGCGAAATTCCCCACTCTAGCGAAATTCCCCATCTGTAACGAAATTCCCCACTCTAGCGAAATTCCCCACTCTAGCGATATTCCCCACTCTAGCGAAATTCCCCACTCTAGCAAAATTCCCCACTCTAGTGAAATTTCCCACTCTATCGAAATTCCCCATCTCTAGCGAAATTCCCCATTTCTAGCGAAATTACCCATCTGTAACGAAATTACCCATCTGTAACGAAATTCCCCCATTTTTAGCGAAATTACAAATCTGTAACGAAATTCCCCCATTTTTAGCGAAATCCATTATATCTAGCGAAACTCCCCATTTTTAGCGAAATTCCCCCATGTTCAGCGAAATTACCCAATGTTTAGCGAAAAACCCCATGTTTAGCGAAATTCCCCACTCTATCGAAATTCCCCACTTTAGCGAAATTCCCCACTCTAGCGAAATTCCCCATCTCTAGCGAAATTCCCCATCTCTAGCGAAATTCCCCATCTCTAGCGAAATTCCCCATCTCTAGCGAAATTCCCCATCTCTAGCGAAATTCCCCTCTCTAGCAAAATTCCCCACTCTAGCGAAATTCCCCACTCTAGCGAAATTCCCCACTCTATCGAAATTCCCCATCTCTAGCGAAATTCCCCATCTGTAACGAAATTCCCCCATTTTTAGCGAAATCCCCCATCTCTAACGAAATTCCCCATCTCTAGCGAAATTACCCATCTGTAACGAAATTCCCCCATTTTTAGCGAAATCCCCCATATCTAGCGAAACTCCCCATTTTTAGCGAAATACCCCATGTTTAGCGAAATACCCCATGTTTAGCGAAATTCCCCATCTCTAGCGAAATACCCCATGTTTAGCGAAATTCCCCATCTCTAGCGAAATTCCCCATCTCTAGCGAAATTCCCCACTCTAGCGAAATTCCCCACTCTAGCGAAATTCCCCACTCTAGCGAAATTCCCCATCTCTAGCGAAATTCCCAATCTCTAGCGAAATTCCCCATCTCTAGCGAAATTCCCCTCTCTAGCGAAATTCCCCTCTCAAGCGAAATTCCCCACTCTAGAGAAATTCCCCACTCTAGCGAAATTCCCCACTCTAGCGAAATTCCCCGCTCTAGCGAAATTCCCCACTCTAGCGAAATTCCTCACTCTAGCGAAATTCCCCACTCTAGCGAAATTCCCCATCTGTAACGAAATTCCCCACTCTAGCGAAATTCCCCACTCTAGCGATATTCCCCACTCTAGCGAAATTCCCCACTCTAGCAAAATTCCCCACTCTAGTGAAATTTCCCACTCTATCGAAATTCCCCATCTCTAGCGAAATTCCCCATTTCTAGCGAAATTACCCATCTGTAACGAAATTCCCCCATTTTTAGCGAAATTACAAATCTGTAACGAAATTCCCCCATTTTTAGCGAAATCCATTATATCTAGCGAAACTCCCCATTTTTAGCGAAATTCCCCCATGTTCAGCGAAATTACCCAATGTTTAGCGAAAAACCCAATGTTTAGGGAAATTCCCCACTCTAGCGAAATTCCCCACTTTTGCGAAATTCCCCACTCTAGCGAAATTCCCCATCTCTAGCGAAATTCCCCATCTCTAGCGAAATTCCCCATCTCTAGCGAAATTCCCCATCTCTAGCGAAATTCCCCATCTCTAGCGAAATTCCCCATCTCTAGCGAAATTCCCCATCTCTAGCGAAATTCCCCATCTCTAGCGAAATTCCCCATCTCTAGCGAAATTCCCCATCTCTAGCGAAATTCCCCATCTCTAGCGAAATTCCCCATCTCTAGCGAAATTCCCCATCTCTAGTGAAATTCCCCATCTCTAGCGAAATTCCCCATCTCTAGCGAAATTCCCCATCTCTAGCGAAATTCCCCATCTCTAGAGAAATTCCCCATCTCTAGCGAAATTTCCCACTCTAGCGAAATTCCCCACTCTAGCGAAATGCCCCATCTCTAGCGAAATTACCCATCTGTAACGAAATTCCCCATCTGTAGCGAAATTCCACATTTCTAGCGAAATTCCCCATCTGTAACGAAATTCCCCATCTGTAACGAAATTCCCCATCTCTAGCGAAATTCCCCATCTCTAGCGAAATTCTCCATCTCTAGCGAAATTCCCCATCTCTAGCGAAATTCCCCACTCTAGCGAAATTCCCCACTCTAGCGAAATTCCCCACTCTAGCGAAATTCCCCACTCTAGCGAAATTCCCCACTCTAGCGAAATTCCCCATTCTAGCGAAATTCCCCACTCTAGCGAAATTCCCCACTCTAGCGAAATTCCCCACTCGAGCGAAATTCCCCACTCGAGCGAAATTCCCCACTCGAGCGAAATTCCACATCTCTAGCGAAATTCCCCATCTCTAGCGAAATTCCCCATCTCTAGCGAAATTCCCCATCTCTAGCGAAATTCCCCATCTCTAGCTAAATTCCCCATCTCTAGCGAAATTCCCCATCTCTAGCGAAATTCCCCATCTCTAGCGAAATTCCCCTCTCTAGCGAAATTCCCCTCTCTAGCGAAATTCACCACTCTAGAGAAATTCCCCACTCTAGCGAAATTCCCCACTCTAGCGAAATTCCCCACTCTAGCGAAATTCCCCATCTCTAGCGAAATTCCCCACTCTACCGAAATTCCCCACTCTAGCGATATTCCCCTTTCTAGCAAAATTCCCCACTCTAGCGAAATTCACCACTCTATCGAAATTTCCCATCTCTAGCGAAATTCCCCATTTCTAGCGAAATTACCCATCTGTAACGAAATTCCCCATCTCTAGCGAAATTACCCATCTGTAACGAAATTCCCCCATTTTTAGCGAAATCCCCTATATCTAGCGAAACTTCCCATTTTTAGCGAAATTCCCCCATGTTCAGCGAAATTACCCAATGTTTAGCGAAATACCCCATGTTTAGCGAAATTCCCCATCTCTAGCGAAATTCCCCTCTCAAGCGAAATTCCCCACTCTAGAGAAATTCCCTACTCTAGCGAAATTCCCCACTCTAACGAAATTCCCCACTCTAGCGAAATTCCCCACTCTAGCGAAATTCCTCACTCTAGCGAAATTCCCCACTCTAGCGAAATTCCCCATCTGTAACGAAATTCCCCACTCTAGCGAAATTCCCCACTCTAGCGAAATTCCCCACTCTAGCGATATTCCCCACTCTAGCGAAATTCCCCACTCTAGCAAAATTCCCCACTCTAGTGAAATTTCCCACTCTATCGAAATTCCCCATCTCTAGCGAAATTCCCCATTTCTAGCGAAATTACCCATCTGTAACGAAATTCCCCCATTTTTAGCGAAATTACAAATCTGTAACGAAATTCCCCCATTTTTAGCGAAATCCATTATATCTAGCGAAACTCCCCATTTTTAGCGAAATTCCCCCATGTTCAGCGAAATTACCCAATGTTTAGCGAAATACCCCATGTTTAGCGAAATTCCCCATCTCTAGCGAAATTCCCCACTCTAGCGAAATTCCCCACTCTAGCGAAATGCCCCATCTCTAGCGAAATTACCCATCTGTAACGAAATTCCCCATCTGTAGCGAAATTCCACATTTCTAGCGAAATTCCCCATCTGTAACGAAATTCCCCATCTGTAACGAAATTCCCCATCTCTAGCGAAATTCCCCATCTCTAGTGAAATTCCCCATCTCTAGCGAAATTCCCCACTCTAACGAAATTCCCCACTCTAGAGAAATTCCCCACTCTAGCAAAATTCCCCACTCTAGTGAAATTTCCCACTCTATCGAAATTCCCCATCTCTAGCGAAATTCCCCATTTCTAGCGAAATTACCCATCTGTAACGAAACTCCCCCATTTTTAGCGAAATTACAAATCTGTAACGAAATTCCCCCATTTTTAGCGAAATCCATTATATCTAGCGAAACTCCCCATTTTTAGCGAAATTCCCCCATGTTCAGCGAAATTACCCAATGTTTAGCGAAATACCCCATGTTTAGCGAAATTCCCCATCTCTAGCGAAATTCCCCACTCTAGCGAAATTCCCCACTCTAGCGAAATGCCCCATCTCTAGCGAAATTACCCATCTGTAACAAAATTCCCCATCTGTAGCGAAATTCCACATTTCTAGCGAAATTCCCCATCTGTAACGAAATTCCCCATCTGTAACGAAATTCCCCATCTGTAACGAAATTCCCCATCTCTAGCGAAATTCCCCATCTCTAGCGAAATTCCCCATCTCTAGCGAAATTCCCCACTCTAGCGAAATTCCCCACTCTAGCGAAATTCCCCACTCTAGCGAAATTCCCCACTCTAGCGAAATTCCCCACTCTAGCGAAATTACCCATCTGTAACGAAATTCCCCATCTGTAGCGAAATTCCACATTTCTAGCGAAATTCCCCATCTGTAACGAAATTCCCCATCTGTAACGAAATTCCCCATTTCTAGCGAAATTCCCTATCTCTAGCGAAATTCCCCATCTCTAGCGAAATTCCCCACTCTAGCGAAATTCCCCACTCTAGCGAAATTCCCCACTCTAGCGAAATTCTCCACTCTAGCGAAATTCCCCACTCTAGCGAAATTCCCCACTCTAGCGAAATTCCCCACTCTAGCGAAATTCCCCATTCTAGCGAAATTCCCCACTCTAGCGAAATTCCCCACTCTAGCGAAATTCCCCACTCGAGCGAAATTCCCCACTCGAGCGAAATTCCCCACTGGAGCGAAATTCCACATCTCTAGCGAAATTCCCCATCTCTAGCGAAATTCCCTATCTCTAGCGAAATTCCCCATCTCTAGCGAAATTCCCCATCTCTAGCGAAATGTCCCTCTCTAGCGAAATTCCCCTCTCTAGCGAAATTCCCCACTCTAGAGAAATTCCCCACTCTAGCGAAATTCCCCACTCTAGCGAAATTCCCCACTCTAGCGAAATTCCCCACTCTAGCGAAATTCCCCATCTCTAGCGAAGTTCCCCACTCTACCGAAATTCCCCACTCTAGCGATATTCCCCACTCTAGCGAAATTCCCCACTCTAGCAAAATTCCCCACTCTAGCGAAATTCCCCACTCTAGCGAAATTCCCCACTCTATCGAAATTTCCCATCTCTAGCGAAATTCCCCATTTCTAGCGAAATTACCCATCTGTAACGAAATTCCCCATCTCTAGCGAAATTACCCATCTGTAACGAAATTCCCCATTTTTAGCGAAATCCCCTATATCTAGCGAAACTCCCCATTTTTAGCGAAATTCCCCCGTGTTCAGCGAAATTACCCAATGTTTAGCGAAATACCCCATGTTTAGCGAAATTCCCCATCTCTAGCGAAATTCCCCACTCTAGAGAAATTCCCCTCTAGCGAAATTCCCCACTCTAGCGAAATTCCCCACTCTAGCGAAATTCACCACTCTAGCGAAATTCCCCACTCTAGCGAAATTCCCCACTCTAGCGAAATTCCCCACTCTAGCGAAATTCCCCATCTCTAGGGAAATTCCCCACTCTAACGAAATTCTCCACTCTAGCGATATTCCCCACTCTAACGAAATTCCCCATCTCTAGCGAAATTCCCCACTCTAGCGAAATTCCCCGTTCTAGCGAAATTCCCCGCTCTAGCGAAATTCCCCACTCTAGCGAAATTCCCCACTCTAGCGAAATTCCCCACTCTACCGAAATTCCCCACTCTAGCAAAATTCCCCACTCTAGCGAAATTCCCCACTCTAGCGAAATTCCCCACTCTAGCGAAATTCCCCACTCGAGCGAAATTCCCCACTCGAGCGAAATTCCCCACTCGAGCGAAATTCCACATCTCTAGCGAAATTCCCCATCTCTAGCGAAATTCCCCATCTCTAGCGAAATTCCCCATCTCTAGCGAAATTCCCCTCTCTAGCGAAATTCCCCTCTCTAGCGAAATTCCCCACTCTAGAGAAATTCCCCACTCTAGCGAAATTCCCCACTCTAGCGAATATCCCCACTCTAGCGAAATTCCCCATTCTAGCGAAATTCCCCACTCTAGCGAAATTCCCCATCTCTAGCGAAATTCCCCACTCTAGCGAAATTCCCCACTCTAGCGTAATTCCCCACGCTAGCGAAATTCCCCACTCTAGCGAAATTCCCCTCTCTAGCGAAATTCCCCACTCTATCGAAATTCCCCATCTCTAGCGAAATTCCCCATCTGTAACGAAATTCCCCATCTCTAGCGAAATTACAAATCTGTAACGAAATTCCCCATTTTTAGCGAAATCCCCTATATCTAGCGAAACTCCCCATTTTTAGCGAAATTCCCCCATGTTCAGCGAAATTACCCAATGTTTAGCGAAATACCCCATGTTTAGCGAAATTCCCCCCTATAGCGAAACTCCCCACTCTAGCTAAGTTCCCCACTCTAGCGAAATTCTCTACTTTAGCGAAATTCCCCACTTTAGCGAAATTCCCCATCTCTAACGAAATTCCCCATCTCTAGCGAAATTCCCCATCCCTAGCGAAATTCCCCATCTCTAGCGAAATTCCCCATCTCTAGCGAAATTCCCCATCTCTAGCGAAATTCCCCATCTCTAGCGAAATTCCCCATCTCTAACGAAATTCCCCATCTCTAGCGAAATTCCCCATCTCTAGCGAAATTCCCCATCTCTAGCGAAATTCCCCATCTCTAGCAAAATTCCCCATCTCTAGCGAAATTCCCCATCTCTAGCGAAATTCCCCATCTCTAGCGAAATTCCCCATCTCTAGCGAAATTCCCCATCTCTAGCGAAATTCCCCACTCTAGCGAAATGCCCCATCTCTAGCGCAATTACCCATCTGTAACGAAATTCCCCATCTGTAGCGAAATTCCCCATTTCTAGCGAAATTCCCCATTTCTAGCGAAATTCCCCATTTCTAGCGAAATTCCCCATTTCTAGCGAAATTCCCCATTTCTAGCGAAATTCCCCATTTCTAGCGAAATTCCCCATCTGTAACGAAATTCCCCATCTGTAACGAAATTCGCCATTTCTAGCGAAATTCCCCTCTCTAGCGAAATTCCCCACTCTAGCGAAATTCCCCACTCTAGCGAAATTCCCCACTCTAGAGAAATTCCCCACTCTAGCGAAATTCCCCACTCTAGCGAAATTCCCCACTCTAGCGAAATTCCCCACTGTAGCGAAATTCCCCACTCTAGCGAAATTCCCCACTCTAGCGAAATTCCCCACTCTAGCGAAATTCCCACTCTAGCGAAATTCCCCACTCTAGCGAAATTCCCCACTCTAGCGAAATTCCCCACTCTAGCGAAATTCCCCACTCTAGCGAAATTCCCCACACTAGCGAAATTCCCCACTCTAGCGAAATTCCCCACTCTAGCGAAATTCCCCACTCTAGCGAAATTCCCCACTCTAGCTAAATTCCCCACTCTAGCGAAATTCCCCAGTCTAGCGAAATTCCCTACTCTAGCGAAATTCCCCACTCTAGCGAAATTCCCCATCTCTAGCGAAATTCCCCACTCTAGCGAAATTCCACATCTCTAGCGAAATTCCCCATCTCTAGCGAAATTCCCCATCTCTAGCGAAATTCCCCATCTCTAGCGAAATTCCCCTCTCTAGCAAAATTCCCCACTCTAGCGAAATTCCCCACTATAGCGAAATTCCCCACTCTATCGAAATTCCCCATCTCTAGCGAAATTCCCCGCTCTAGCGAAATTCCCCACTCTAGCGAAATTCCTCACTCTAGCGAAATTCCCCACTCTAGCGAAATTCCCCATCTGTAACGAAATTCCCCACTCTAGCGAAATTCCCCACTCTAGCGATATTCCCCACTCTAGCGAAATTCCCCACTCTAGCAAAATTCCCCACTCTAGTGAAATTTCCCACTCTATCGAAATTCCCCATCTCTAGCGAAATTCCCCATTTCTAGCGAAATTACCCATCTGTAACGAAATTCCCCCATTTTTAGCGAAATTACAAATCTGTAACGAAATTCCCCCATTTTTAGCGAAATCCATTATATCTAGCGAAACTCCCCATTTTTAGCGAAATTCCCCCATGTTCAGCGAAATTACCCAATGTTTAGCGAAAAACCCAATGTTTAGGGAAATTCCCCACTCTAGCGAAATTCCCCACTTTTGCGAAATTCCCCACTCTAGCGAAATTCCCCATCTCTAGCGAAATTCCCCATCTCTAGCGAAATTCCCCATCTCTAGCGAAATTCCCCATCTCTAGCGAAATTCCCCATCTCTAGCGAAATTCCCCATCTCTAGCGAAATTCCCCATCTCTAGCGAAATTCCCCATCTCTAGCGAAATTCCCCATCTCTAGCGAAATTCCCCATCTCTAGCGAAATTCCCCATCTCTAGCGAAATTCCCCATCTCTAGCGAAATTCCCCATCTCTAGTGAAATTCCCCATCTCTAGCGAAATTCCCCATCTCTAGCGAAATTCCCCATCTCTAGCGAAATTCCCCATCTCTAGAGAAATTCCCCATCTCTAGCGAAATTTCCCACTCTAGCGAAATTCCCCACTCTAGCGAAATGCCCCATCTCTAGCGAAATTACCCATCTGTAACGAAATTCCCCATCTGTAGCGAAATTCCACATTTCTAGCGAAATTCCCCATCTGTAACGAAATTCCCCATCTGTAACGAAATTCCCCATCTCTAGCGAAATTCCCCATCTCTAGCGAAATTCTCCATCTCTAGCGAAATTCCCCATCTCTAGCGAAATTCCCCACTCTAGCGAAATTCCCCACTCTAGCAAAATTCCCCACTCTAGCGAAATTCCCCACTCTAGCGAAATTCCCCACTCTAGCGAAATTCCCCACTCTAGCGAAATTCCCCATTCTAGCGAAATTCCCCACTCTAGCGAAATTCCCCACTCTAGCGAAATTCCCCACTCGAGCGAAATTCCCCACTCGAGCGAAATTCCCCACTCGAGCGAAATTCCACATCTCTAGCGAAATTCCCCATCTCTAGCGAAATTCCCCATCTCTAGCGAAATTCCCCATCTCTAGCGAAATTCCCCATCTCTAGCTAAATTCCCCATCTCTAGCGAAATTCCCCATCTCTAGCGAAATTCCCCATCTCTAGCGAAATTCCCCTCTCTAGCGAAATTCCCCTCTCTAGCGAAATTCACCACTCTAGAGAAATTCCCCACTCTAGCGAAATTCCCCACTCTAGCGAAATTCCCCACTCTAGCGAAATTCCCCATCTCTAGCGAAATTCCCCACTCTACCGAAATTCCCCACTCTAGCGATATTCCCCTTTCTAGCAAAATTCCCCACTCTAGCGAAATTCACCACTCTATCGAAATTTCCCATCTCTAGCGAAATTCCCCATTTCTAGCGAAATCACCCATCTGTAACGAAATTCCCCATCTCTAGCGAAATTACCCATCTGTAACGAAATTCCCCCATTTTTAGCGAAATCCCCTATATCTAGCGAAACTTCCCATTTTTAGCGAAATTCCCCCATGTTCAGCGAAATTACCCAATGTTTAGCGAAATACCCCATGTTTAGCGAAATTCCCCATCTCTAGCGAAATTCCCCTCTCAAGCGAAATTCCCCACTCTAGAGAAATTCCCTACTCTAGCGAAATTCCCCACTCTAACGAAATTCCCCACTCTAGCGAAATTCCCCACTCTAGCGAAATTCCTCACTCTAGCGAAATTCCCCACTCTAGCGAAATTCCCCATCTGTAACGAAATTCCCCACTCTAGCGAAATTCCCCACTCTAGCGAAATTCCCCACTCTAGCGATATTCCCCACTCTAGCGAAATTCCCCACTCTAGCAAAATTCCCCACTCTAGTGAAATTTCCCACTCTATCGAAATTCCCCATCTCTAGCGAAATTCCCCATTTCTAGCGAAATTACCCATCTGTAACGAAATTCCCCCATTTTTAGCGAAATTACAAATCTGTAACGAAATTCCCCCATTTTTAGCGAAATCCATTATATCTAGCGAAACTCCCCATTTTTAGCGAAATTCCCCCATGTTCAGCGAAATTACCCAATGTTTAGCGAAATACCCCATGTTTAGCGAAATTCCCCATCTCTAGCGAAATTCCCCACTCTAGCGAAATTCCCCACTCTAGCGAAATGCCCCATCTCTAGCGAAATTACCCATCTGTAACGAAATTCCCCATCTGTAGCGAAATTCCACATTTCTAGCGAAATTCCCCATCTGTAACGAAATTCCCCATCTGTAACGAAATTCCCCATCTCTAGCGAAATTCCCCATCTCTAGTGAAATTCCCCATCTCTAGCGAAATTCCCCACTCTAACGAAATTCCCCACTCTAGAGAAATTCCCCACTCTAGCAAAATTCCCCACTCTAGTGAAATTTCCCACTCTATCGAAATTCCCCATCTCTAGCGAAATTCCCCATTTCTAGCGAAATTACCCATCTGTAACGAAACTCCCCCATTTTTAGCGAAATTACAAATCTGTAACGAAATTCCCCCATTTTTAGCGAAATCCATTATATCTAGCGAAACTCCCCATTTTTAGCGAAATTCCCCCATGTTCAGCGAAATTACCCAATGTTTAGCGAAATACCCCATGTTTAGCGAAATTCCCCATCTCTAGCGAAATTCCCCACTCTAGCGAAATTCCCCACTCTAGCGAAATGCCCCATCTCTAGCGAAATTACCCATCTGTAACGAAATTCCCCATCTGTAGCGAAATTCCACATTTCTAGCGAAATTCCCCATCTGTAACGAAATTCCCCATCTGTAACGAAATTCCCCATCTGTAACGAAATTCCCAATCTCTAGCGAAATTCCCCATCTCTAGCGAAATTCCCCATCTCTAGCGAAATTCCCCACTCTAGCGAAATTCCCCACTCTAGCGAAATTCCCCACTCTAGCGAAATTCCCCACTCTAGCGAAATTCCCCACTCTAGCGAAATTACCCATCTGTAACGAAATTCCCCATCTGTAGCGAAATTCCACATTTCTAGCGAAATTCCCCATCTGTAACGAAATTCCCCATCTGTAACGAAATTCCCCATTTCTAGCGAAATTCCCTATCTCTAGCGAAATTCCCCATCTCTAGCGAAATTCCCCACTCTAGCGAAATTCCCCACTCTAGCGAAATTCCCCACTCTAGCGAAATTCCCCACTCTAGCGAAATTCCCCACTCTAGCGAAATTCCCCACTCTAGCGAAATTCCCCACTCTAGCGAAATTCCCCACTCTAGCGAAATTCCCCACTCTAGCGAAATTCCCCACTCGAGCGAAATTCCCCACTCGAGCGAAATTCCCCACTGGAGCGAAATTCCACATCTCTAGCGAAATTCCCCATCTCTAGCGAAATTCCCTATCTCTAGCGAAATTCCCCATCTCTAGCGAAATTCCCCATCTCTAGCGAAATGTCCCTCTCTAGCGAAATTCCCCTCTCTAGCGAAATTCCCCACTCTAGAGAAATTCCCCACTCTAGCGAAATTCCCCACTCTAGCGAAATTCCCCACTCTAGCGAAATTCCCCACTCTAGCGAAATTCCCCATCTCTAGCGAAGTTCCCCACTCTACCGAAATTCCCCACTCTAGCGATATTCCCCACTCTAGCGAAATTCCCCACTCTAGCAAAATTCCCCACTCTAGCGAAATTCCCCACTCTAGCGAAATTCCCCACTCTATCGAAATTTCCCATCTCTAGCGAAATTCCCCATTTCTAGCGAAATTACCCATCTGTAACGAAATTCCCCATCTCTAGCGAAATTACCCATCTGTAACGAAATTCCCCATTTTTAGCGAAATCCCCTATATCTAGCGAAACTCCCCATTTTTAGCGAAATTCCCCCGTGTTCAGCGAAATTACCCAATGTTTAGCGAAATACCCCATGTTTAGCGAAATTCCCCATCTCTAGCGAAATTCCCCACTCTAGAGAAATTCTCCTCTAGCGAAATTCCCCACTCTAGCGAAATTCCCCACTCTAGCGAAATTCCCCACTCTAGCGAAATTCCCCACTCTAGCGAAATTCCCCACTCTAGCGAAATTCCCCACTCTAGCGAAATTCCCCATCTCTAGGGAAATTCCCCACTCTAACGAAATTCTCCACTCTAGCGATATTCCCCACTCTAGCGAAATTCCCCACTCTAGCGAAATTCCCCATCTCTAGCGAAATTCCCCACTCTACCGAAATTCCCCACTCTACCGAAATTCCCCACTCTAGCGAAATTCCCCACTCTAGCGAAATTCCCCATCTCTAGTGAAATTCCCCACTCTACCGAAATTCCCCATCTCTAGTGAAATTCCCCACTCTACCGAAATTCCCCACTCTAGCGTATTCCCCACTCTAGCGAAATTCCCCACTCTAGGTAAATTTCCCATCTCTAGCGAAATTCCCCACTCTACCGAAATTCCCCACTCTACCGAAATTCCCCACTCTAGCGATATTCCCCACTTTAGCGAAATTCCCCATTCTAGCGAAATTCCCCACTCTAGCGAAATTCCCCACTCTAGCGAAATTCCCCATCTCTAGCGAAATTCCCCACTCTACCGAAATTCCCCACTCTACCGAAATTCCCCACTCTAGCGATATTCCCCACTCTAGCGAAATTCCCCACTCTAGCGAAATTCCCCATCTCTAGTGAAATTCCCCACTCTACCGAAATTCCCCATCTCTAGTGAAATTCCCCACTCTACCGAAATTCCCCACTCTAGCGATATTCCCCACTCTAGCGAAATTCCCCACTCTAGGTAAATTTCCCATCTCTAGCGAAATTCCCCACTCTACCGAAATTCCCCACTCTACCGATATTCCCAACTCTAGCGATATTCCCCACTTTAGCGAAATTCCCCATTCTAGCGAAATTCCCCACTCTAGCGAAATTCCCCACTCTAGCGAATTCCCCACTCTAGCGAAATTCCCCATCTCTAGCGAAATTCCCCACTCTACCGAAATTCCCCACTCTACCGAAATTCCCCACTATAGCGAAATTCTCCACTCTAGCGAAATTCCCCATCTCTAGTGAAATTCCCCACTCTACCGAAATTCCCCATCTCTAGTGAAATTCCCCACTCTACCGAAATTCCCCACTCTAGCGTATTCCCCACTCTAGCGAAATTCCCCAAGCTAGGTAAATTTCCCATCTCTAGCGAAATTCCCCACTCTACCGAAATTCGCCACTCTAGCGAAATTCCCCATCTCTAGCGAAATTCCCCACTCTACCGAAATTCCCCACTCTACCGAAATTCCCCACTCTAGCGATATTCCCCACTCTAGCGAAATTCCCCACTCTAGCGAAATTCCCCATCTCTAGTGAAATTCCCCACTCTACCGAAATTCCCCATCTCTAGTGAAATTCCCCACTCTACCGAAATTCCCCACTCTAGCGATATTCCCCACTCTAGCGAAATTCCCCACTCTAGGTAAATTTCCCATCTCTAGCGAAATTCCCCACTCTACCGAAATTCCCCACTCTACCGATATTCCCAACTCTAGCGATATTCCCCACTTTAGCGAAATTCCCCATTCTAGCGAAATTCCCCACTCTAGCGAAATTCCCCACTCTAGCGAAATTCCCCATCTCTGGCGAAATTCCCCACTCTACCGAAATTCCCCACTCTACCGAAATTCCCCACTCTAGCGATATTCCCCACTCTAGCGAAATTCCCCACTCTAGCGAAATTCCCCATCTCTAGTGAAATTCCCCACTCTACCGAAATTCCCCATCTCTAGTGAAATTCCCCACTCTACCGAAATTCCCCACTCTAGCGATATTCCCCACTCTAGCGAAATTCCCCACTCTAGGTAAATTTCCCATCTCTAGCGAAATTCCCCACTCTACCGAAATTCCCCACTCTACCGATATTCCCAACTCTAGCGATATTCCCCACTTTAGCGAAATTCCCCATTCTAGCGAAATTCCCCACTCTAGCGAAATTCCCCACTCTAGCGAAATTCCCCACTCTAGCGAAATTCCCCATCTCTAGCGAAATTCCCCACTCTACCGAAATTCCCCACTCTACCGAAATTCCCCACTCTAGCGAAATTCTCCACTCTAGCGAAATTCCCCATCTCTAGTGAAATTCCCCACTCTACCAAAATTCCCCATCTCTAGTGAAATTCCCCACTCTACCGAAATTCCCCACTCTAGCGTATTCCCCACTCTAGCGAAATTCCCCACTCTAGGTAAATTTCCCATCTCTAGCGAAATTCCCCACTCTACCGAAATTCCCCACTCTACCGAAATTCCCCACTCTAGCGATATTCCCCACTTTAGCGAAATTCCCCATTCTAGCGAAATTCCCCACTCTAGCGAAATTCGCCACTCTAGCGAAATTCCCCATCTCTAGCGAAATTCCCCACTCTACCGAAATTCCCCACTCTACCGAAATTCCCCACTCTAGCGATATTCCCCACTCTAGCGAAATTCCCCACTCTAGCGAAATTCCCCATCTCTAGTGAAATTCCCCACTCTACCGAAATTCCCCATCTCTAGTGAAATTCCCCACTCTACCGAAATTCCCCACTCTAGCGATATTCCCCACTCTAGCGAAATTCCCCACTCTAGGTAAATTTCCCATCTCTAGCGAAATTCCCCACTCTACCGAAATTCCCCACTCTACCGAAATTCCCCACTCTAGCGATATTCCCCACTTTAGCGAAATTCCCCATTCTAGCGAAATTCCCCACTCTAGCGAAATTCGCCACTCTAGCGAAATTCCCCATCTCTAGCGAAATTCCCCACTCTACCGAAATTCCCCACTCTACCGAAATTCCCCACTCTAGCGATATTCCCCACTCTAGCGAAATTCCCCACTCTAGCGAAATTCCCCATCTCTAGTGAAATTCCCCACTCTACCGAAATTCCCCATCTCTAGTGAAATTCCCCACTCTACCGAAATTCCCCACTCTAGCGATATTCCCCACTCTAGCGAAATTCCCCACTCTAGGTAAATTTCCCATCTCTAGCGAAATTCCCCACTCTACCGAAATTCCCCACTCTACCGATATTCCCAACTCTAGCGATATTCCCCACTTTAGCGAAATTCCCCATTCTAGCGAAATTCCCCACTCTAGCGAAATTCCCCACTCTAGCGAAATTCCCCATCTCTAGCGAAATTCCCCAGTCTACCGAAATTCCCCACTCTACCGAAATTCCCCACTCTAGCGATATTCCCCACTCTAGCGAAATTCCCCACTCTAGCGAAATTCCCCACTCTAGCGAAATTCCCCACTCTAGCGAAATTCCCCACTCTAGCGAAATTCCCCACTCTAGCGAAATTCCCCATCTCTAGGGAAATTCCCCACTCTAACGAAATTCCCCACTCTAGCGATATTCCCCACTCTAGCGAAATTCCCCACTCTAGCGAAATTCCCCATCTCTAGCGAAATTCCCCACTCTACCGAAATTCCCCACTCTACCGAAATTCCCCACTCTAGCGAAATTCCCCACTCTAGCGAAATTCCCCATCTCTAGTGAAATTCCCCACTCTACCGAAATTCCCCATCTCTAGTGAAATTCCCCACTCTACCGAAATTCCCCACTCTAGCGTATTCCCCACTCTAGCGAAATTCCCCACTCTAGGTAAATTTCCCATCTCTAGCGAAATTCCCCACTCTACCGAAATTCCCCACTCTACCGAAATTCCCCACTCTAGCGATATTCCCCACTTTAGCGAAATTCCCCATTCTAGCGAAATTCCCCACTCTAGCGAAATTCCCCACTCTAGCGAAATTCCCCATCTCTAGCGAAATTCCCCACTCCACCGAAATTCCCCACTCTACCGAAATTCCCCACTCTAGCGATATTCCCCACTCTAGCGAAATTCCCCACTCTAGCGAAATTCCCCATCTCTAGTGAAATTCCCCACTCTACCGAAATTCCCCATCTCTAGTGAAATTCCCCACTCTACCGAAATTCCCCACTCTAGCGATATTCCCCACTCTAGCGAAATTCCCCACTCTAGGTAAATTTCCCATCTCTAGCGAAATTCCCCACTCTACCGAAATTCCCCACTCTACCGATATTCCCAACTCTAGCGATATTCCCCACTTTAGCGAAATTCCCCATTCTAGCGAAATTCCCCACTCTAGCGAAATTCCCCACTCTAGCGAAATTCCCCACTCTAGCGAAATTCCCCATCTCTAGCGAAATTCCCCACTCTACCGAAATTCCCCACTCTACCGAAATTCCCCACTCTAGCGAAATTCTCCACTCTAGCGAAATTCCCCATCTCTAGTGAAATTCCCCACTCTACCGAAATTCCCCATCTCTAGTGAAATTCCCCACTCTACCGAAATTCCCCACTCTAGCGTATTCCCCACTCTAGCGAAATTCCCCACTCTAGGTAAATTTCCCATCTCTAGCGAAATTCCCCACTCTACCGAAATTCCCCACTCTACCGAAATTCCCCACTCTAGCGATATTCCCCACTTTAGCGAAATTCCCCATTCTAGCGAAATTCCCCACTCTAGCGAAATTCGCCACTCTAGCGAAATTCCCCATCTCTAGCGAAATTCCCCACTCTACCGAAATTCCCCACTCTACCGAAATTCCCCACTCTAGCGATATTCCCCACTCTAGCGAAATTCCCCACTCTAGCGAAATTCCCCATCTCTAGTGAAATTCCCCACTCTACCGAAATTCCCCATCTCTAGTGAAATTCCCCACTCTACCGAAATTCCCCACTCTAGCGATATTCCCCACTCTAGCGAAATTCCCCACTCTAGGTAAATTTCCCATCTCTAGCGAAATTCCCCACTCTACCGAAATTCCCCACTCTACCGATATTCCCAACTCTAGCGATATTCCCCACTTTAGCGAAATTCCCCATTCTAGCGAAATTCCCCACTCTAGCGAAATTCCCCACTCTAGCGAAATTCCCCATCTCTAGCGAAATTCCCCAGTCTACCGAAATTCCCCACTCTACCGAAATTCCCCACTCTAGCGATATTCCCCACTCTAGCGAAATTCCCCACTCTAGCAAAATTCCCCACTCTAGCAAAATTCCCCACTCTAGCGAAATTCCCCACTCTATCGAAATTTCCCATCTCTAGCGAAATTCCCCATTTCTAGCGAAATTACCCATCTGTAACGAAATTCCCCATCTCTAGCGAAATTACCCATCTGTAACGAAATTCCCCCATTTTTAGCGAAATCCCGTATATCTAGCGAAACTTATCATTTTTAGCGAAATTCCCCCATGTTCAGCGAAATTACCCAATGTTTAGCGAAATAACCCATGTTTAGCGAAATTCCCCACTCTAGCGAAACTCCCCACTCTAGCGAAATTCCCCACTCTAGCGAAATTCCCCACTTTAGCGAAATTCCCCACTCTAGCGAAATTCCCCACTCTAGCAAAATTCCCCACTCTAGCGAAATTCCCCACTCTAGCGAAATTCCCCATTCTAGCGAAATTCCCCACTCTAGCGAAATTCCCCACTCTAGCGAAATTCCCCACTCGAGCGAAATTCCCCATCTCTAGCGAAATTCCCCACTCTACCGAAATTCCCCACTCTACCGAAATTCCCCACTCTAGCGATATTCCCCACTCTAGCGAAATTCCCCACTCTAGCGAAATTCCCCATCTCTAGTGAAATTCCCCACTCTACCGAAATTCCCCATCTCTAGTGAAATTCCCCACTCTACCGAAATTCCCCACTCTAGCGATATTCCCCACTCTAGCGAAATTCCCCACTCTAGGTAAATTTCCCATCTCTAGCGAAATTCCCCACTCTACCGAAATTCCCCACTCTACCGAAATTCCCCACTCTAGCGATATTCCCCACTCTAGCGAAATTCCCCACTCTAGCAAAATTCCCCACTCTAGCGAAATTCCCCACTCTAGCGAAATTACCCATCTGTAACGAAATTCCCCCATTTTTAGCGAAATCCCCTATATCTAGCGAAACTTCCCATTTTTAGCGAAATTCCCCCATGTTCAGCGAAATTACCAATGTTTAGCGAAATACCCCATGTTTAGCGAAATTTCCCATCTCTAGCGAAATTCCCCACTCTAGCGAAACTCCCCACTCTAGCGAAATTCCCCACTCTAGCGAAATTCCCCACTTTAGCGAAATTCCCCACTCTAGCGAAATTCCCCACTCTAGCGAAATTCCCCACTCTAGCGAAATTCCCCACTCTAGCGAAATTCCCCATTCTAGCGAAATTCCCCACTCTAGCGAAATTCCCCACTCTAGCGAAATTCCCCACTCGAGCGAAATTCCCCACTCGAGCGAAATTCCCCACTCGAGCGAAATTCCCCACTCGAGCGAAATTCCCCACTCGAGCGAAATTCCACATCTCTAGCGAAATTCCCCATCTCTAGCGAAATTCCCCATCTCTAGCGAAATTCCCCATCTCTAGCGAAATTCCCCATCTCTAGCGAAATTCCCCATCTCTAGCGAAATTCCCCATCTCTAGCGAAATTCCCCTCTCTAGCGAAATTCCCCTCTCTAGCGAAATTCCCCACTCTAGAGAAATTCCCCCACTCTAGCGAAATTCCCCACACTAGCGAAATTCTCCACTCTAGCGAAATTCCCCACTCTAGCGAAATTCCCCATCTCTAGTGAAATTCCCTACTCTACGGAAATTCCCCACTCTAGCGATATTCCCCACTCTAGCGAAATTCCCCACTCTAGCGAAATTCCCCACTCTAGCGAAATTCCAAACTCTAGCGAAATTCCCCACTCTAGCGAAATTCCCCATTCTAGCGAAATTCCCCACTCTAGCGAAATTCCCCACTCTAGCGAAATTCCCCATCTCTAGTGAAATTCCCCACTCTACCGAAATTCCCCACTCTAGCGATATTCCCCACTCTAGCGAAATTCCCCACTCTAGCGAAATTCCCCACTCTAGCGAAATTCCCCACTCTATCGAAATTTCCCATCTCTAGCGAAATTCCCCACTCTAGCGAAATTCCCCACTCTAGCGAAATTCCCCACTCTAGCGAAATTCCCCACTCTAGCGAAATTCCCCATATCTAGTGAAATTCCCCACTCTACCGAAATTCCCCACTCTAGCGATATTCCCCACTCTAGCGATATTCCCCACTCTACCGAAATTCCCCACTCTACCGAAATTCCCCACTCTAGCGATATTCCCCACTCTAGCGAAATTCCCCACTCTAGCAAAATTCCCCACTCTAGCGAAATTCCCCACTCTAGCGAAATTCCCCATTTCTAGCGAAATTACCCATCTGTAAAGAAATTCCCCATCTCTAGCGAAATTACCCATCTGTAACGAAATTCCCCCATTTTTAGCGAAATCCCCTATATCTAGCGAAACTTCCCATTTTTAGCGAAATTCCAACATGTTCAGCGAAATTACCAATGTTTAGCGAAATACCCCATGTTTAGCGAAATTCCCCATCTCTAGCGAAATTCCCCACTCTAGCGAAACTCCCCATTCTAGCGAAATTCCCCACTCTAGCGAAATTCCCCACTCTAGCGAAATTCCCCATTCTAGCGAAACTCCCCACTCTAGCGAAATTCCCCACTCTAGCGAAATTCCCCACTCGAGCGATATTCCCCACTCGAGCGAAATTCCCCACTCGAGCGAAATTCCCCACTCGAGAGAAATTCAACATCTCTAACGAAATTCCCCATCTCTAGCGAAATTCCCCATCTCTAGCGAAATTCCCCATCTCTAGCGAAATTCCCCATTTCTAGCGAAATTCCCCATCTCTAGCGAAATTCCCCATCTCTAGCGAAATTCCCCATCTCTAGCGAAATTCCCCTCTCTAGCGAAATTCCCCTCTCTTGCGAAATTCCCCACTCTAGAGAAATTCCCCACTCTAGCGAAATTCCCCACTCTAGCGAAATTCCCCACTCTAGCGAAATTCTCCACTCTAGCGAAATTCCCCACTCTAGCGAAATTCCCCATCTCTAGTGAAATTCCCCACTCTACCGAAATTCCCCACTCTAGCGATATTCCCCACTCTAGCGAAATTCCCCACTCTAGCAAAATTCCCCACTCTAGCGAAATTCCCCACTCTATCGAAATTTCCCATCTCTAGCGAAATTCCCCACTCTAGCGAAATTCCCCACTCTAGCGAAATTCCCCACTCTAGCGAAACTCCCCACTCTAGCGAAATTCCCCACTCTAGCGAAATTCCCCACTTTAGCGAAATTACCCACTCTAGCGAAATTCCCCACTCTAGCGAAATTCCCCACTCTAGCGAAATTCCCCACTCTAGCGAAATTCCCCATTCTAGCGAAATTCCCCACTCTAGCGAAATTCCCCACTCTAGCGAAATTCCCCACTCGAGCGAAATTCCCCACTCGAGCGAAATTCCCCACTCGAGCGAAATTCCACATCTCTAGCGAAATTCCTCATCTCTAGCGAAATTCCCCATCTCTAGCGAAATTCCCCATCTCTAGCGAAATTCCCCATCTCTAGCGAAATTCCCCATCTCTAGCGAAATTCCCCATCTCTAACGAAATTCCCCATCTCTAGCGAAATTCCCCATCTCTAGCGAAATTCCCCTCTCTAGCGAAATTCCCCTCTCTAGCGAAATTCCCCACTCTAGAGAAATTCCCCACTCTAGCGAAATTCCCCACTCTAGCGAAATTCCCCACTCTAGCGAAATTCCCCACTCTAGCGAAATTCCCCACTCTAGCGAAATTCCCCATCTCTAGTGAAATTCCCCACTCTACCGAAATTCCCCACTCTAGCGATATTCCCCACTCTAGCGAAATTCCCCACTCTAGCAAAATTCCCCACTCTAGCGAAATTCCCCACTCTATCGAAATTTCCCATCTCTAGCGAAATTCCCCACTCTAGCGAAATTCCCCACTCTAGCGAAATTCCCCATATCTAGTGAAATTCCCCACTCTACCGAAATTCCCCACTCTAGCGATATTCCCCACTCTAGCGAAATTCCCCACTCTAGCAAAATTCCCCATCTCTAGCGAAATTCCCCATCTCTAGCGAAATTCCCCATCTCTAACGAAATTCCCCATCTCTAGCGAAATTCCCCATCTCTAGCGAAATTCCCCTCTCTAGCGAAATTCCCCTCTCTAGCGAAATTCCCCACTCTAGAGAAATTCCCCACTCTAGCGAAATTCCCCACTCTAGCGAAATTCCCCACTCTAGCGAAATTCCCCACTCTAGCGAAATTCCCCACTCTAGCGAAATTCCCCATCTCTAGTGAAATTCCCCACTCTACCGAAATTCCCCACTCTAGCGATATTCCCCACTCTAGCGAAATTCCCCACTCTAGCAAAATTCCCCACTCTAGCGAAATTCCCCACTCTATCGAAATTTCCCATCTCTAGCGAAATTCCCCACTCTAGCGAAATTCCCCACTCTAGCGAAATTCCCCATCTCTAGTGAAATTCCCCACTCTACCGAAATTCCCCACTCTAGCGATATTCCCCACTCTAGCGAAATTCCCCACTCTAGCAAAATTCCCCACTCTAGCGAATTTCCCCACTCTATCGAAATTTCCCATCTCTAGCGAAATTCCCCATTTCTAGCGAAATTCCCCATCTGTAACGAAATTCCCCATCTCTAGCAAAATTACCCATCTGTAACGAAATTCCCCCATTTTTAGCGAAATCCCCTATATCTAGCGAAACTCCCCATTTTTAGCGAAATTCCCCCATGCTCAGCGAAATTACCCAATGTTTAGCGAAATACCCCATGTTTAGCGAAATTCCCCATCTCTAGCGAAATTCCCCACTCTAGCGAAACTCCCCACCCTAGCGAAATTCCCCACTCTAGCGAAATTCCCCACTTTAGCGAAATTCCCCACTCTAGCGAAATTCCCCATCTCTAGCGAAATTCCCCATCTCTAGCGAAATTCCCCATCTCTAGCGAAATTCCCCATCTCTAGCGAAATTCCCCATCTCTAGCGAAATTCCCCATCTCTAGCGAAATTCCCCATCTCTAGCGAAATTCCCCATCTCTAGCGAAATTCCCCATCTCTAGAGAAATTCCCCATCTCTAGCGAAATTCCCCACTCTAGCGAAATTCCCCACTCTAGCGAAATTCCCCACTCGATCGAAATTCCACATCTCTAGCGAAATTCCCCATCTCTAGCGAAATTCCCCATCTCTAGCGAAATTCCCCACATCTAGCGAAATTCCCCATCTCTAGCGAAATTCCCCATCTCTAGCGAAATTCCCCATCTCTACCGAAATTCCCCATCTCTACCGAAATTCCCCATCTCTATCGAAATTCCCCTCTCTAGCGAAATTCCCCTCTATAGCGAAATTCCCCACTCTAGAGAAATTCCCCACTCTAGTGAAATTCCCCACTCTAGCGAAATTCCCCACTCTAGCGAAATTCCCCACTCTAGCGAAATTCCCCTTTCTAGCGAAATTCCCCTCTCTAGCGAAATTCCCCATCTCTAGCGAAATTCCCCACTCTAGCGAAATTCCCCATCTCTAGCGAAATTCCCCATTTCTAGCGAAATTCCCCATTTCTAGCGAAATTCCCCATCTCTAGCGAAATTCCCCATCTCTAGCGAAATTCCCCATCTCTAGAGAAATTATCCATCTCTAGCGAAATTCCCCACTCTAGCGAAATTCCCCACTCTAGCGAAATGCCCCATCTCTAGCGAAATTACCCATCTCTAGCGAAATTCCCCATCTCTAGCGAAATTCCCCATCTCTAGAGAAATTCCCCATCTCTAGCGAAATTCCCCACTCTAGCGAAATTCCCCACTCTAGCGAAATTCCCCAATCTAGCGAAATGCCCCATCTCTAGCGAAATTACCCATCTGTAACGAAATTCCCCACTCTACCGAAATTCCACATTTCTAGCGAAATTCCCCATCTTTAACGAAATTCCCCACTTTAGCGAAATTCCCCACTCTAGCGAAATTCCCCATCTCTAGCGAAATTCCCCATCTCTAGCGAAATTCCATATCTCTAGCGAAATTCCCCACTCTAGCGAAATTCCCCATCTCTAGCGAAATTCCCCACTCTAGCGATATTCCCCACTCTAGCGAAATTCCCCACTCTAGCAAAATTCCCCACTCTAGCGAAATTCCCCACTCTAGCGAAATTCCCCTTTTCTAGCGAAATTACCCATCTGTAACGAAATTCCCCATCTCTAGCGAAATTACCCATCTCTAACGAAATTCCCCCATTTCTAGCGAAATCCCCTATATCTAGCGAAACTTCCCATTTTTAGCGAAATTCCCCCATGTTCAGCGAAATTACCCAATTTTTAGCGAAATACCCCATGTTTAGCGAAATTCCCCATCTCTAGCGAAATTCCCCACTCTAGCGAAACTCCCCACTCTAGCGAAATTCCCCACTCTAGCGAAATTCCCCACTTTAGCGAAATTCCCCACTCTAGCGAAATTCCCCACTCTAGCGAAATTCCCCACTCTAGCGAAATTCCCCACTCTACCGAAATTCCCCATTCTAGCGAAATTCCCCACTCTAGCGAAATTCCCCACTCTAGCGAAATTCCCCACTCGAGCGAAATTCCCCACTCGAGCGAAATTCCCCACTCGACCGAAATTCCCCACTCGAGCGAAATTCCCCACTCGAGCGAAATTCCACATCTCTAGCGAAATTCCTCATCTCTAGCGAAATTCCCCATCTCTAGCGAAATTCCCCATCTCTAGCGAAATTCCCCATCTCTAGCGAAATTCCCCATCTCTAGCGAAATTCCCCATCTCTAGCGAAATTCCCCATCTCTAGCGAAATTCCCCATCTCTAGCGAAATTCCCCTCACTAGCGAAATTCCCCTCTCTAGCGAAATTCCCCACTCTAGAGAAATTCCCCACTCTAGCGAAATTCCCCACTCTAGCGAAATTCCCCACTCTAGCGAAATTCCCCACTCTAGCGAAATTCCCCACTTTAGCGAAATTCCCCACTCTAGCGAAATTCCCCACTCTAGCGAAATTCCCCACTCTAGCGAAATTCCCCACTCTAGCGAAATTCCCCATTCTAGCGAAATTCCCCACTCTAGCGAAATTCCCCACTCTAGCGAAATTCCCCACTCGAGCGAAATTCCAAACTCGAGCGAAATTCCCCACTCGAGCGAAATTCCCCACTCGAGCGAAATTCCCCACTCGAGCGAAATTCCACATCTCTAGCGAAATTCCTCATCTCTAGCGAAATTCCCCATCTCTAGCGAAATTCCCCATCTCTAGCGAAATTCCCCATCTCTAGCGAAATTCCCCATCTCTAGCGAAATTCCCCATCTCTAGCGAAATTCCCCATCTCTAGCGAAATTCCCCTCTCTAGCGAAATTCCCCTCTCTAGCGAAATTCCCCACTCTAGAGAAATTCCCCACTCTAGCGAAATTCCCCACTCTAGCGAAATTCCCCACTCTAGCGAAATTCCCCACTCTAGCGAAATTCCCCACTCTAGCGAAATTCCCCACTCTAGCGAAATTCCCCATCTCTAGTGAAATTCCCCACTCTACCGAAATTCCCCACTCTAGCGATATTCCCCACTCTAGCGAAATTCCCCACTCTAGCGAAATTCCCCACTCTAGCGAAATTCCCCACTCTATCGAAATTTCCCATCTCTAGCGAAATTCCCCACTCTAGCGAAATTCCCCACTCTAGCGAAATTCCCCATATCTAGTGAAATTCCCCACTCTACCGAAATTCCCCACTCTAGCGATATTCCCCACTCTAGCGAAATTCCCCACTCTAGCAAAATTCCCCACTCTAGCGAATTTCCCCACTCTATCGAAATTTCCCATCTCTAGCGAAATTCCCCATTTCTAGCGAAATTCCCCACTCTAGCGAAATTCCCCACTCTAGCGAAATTCCCCACTCGAGCGAAATTCCCCACTCGAGCGAAATTCCCCACTCGAGCGAAATTCCCCACTCGAGCGAAATTCCCCACTCGAGCGAAATTCCACATCTCTAGCGAAATTCCTCATCTCTAGCGAAATTCCCCATCTCTAGCGAAATTCCCCATCTCTAGCGAAATTCCACATCTCTAGCGAAATTCCTCATCTCTAGCGAAATTCCCCATCTCTAGCGAAATTCCCCATCTCTAGCGAAATTCCCCATCTCTAGCGAAATTCCCCTCACTAGCGAAATTCCCCTCTCTAGCGAAATTCCCCACTCTAGAGAAATCCCCCACTCTAGCGAAATTCCCCACTCTAGCGAAATTCCCCACTCTAGCGAAATTCCCCACTCTAGCGAAATTCCCCACTTTAGAGAAATTCCCCACTCTAGCGAAATTCCCCACTCTAGCGAAATTCCCCACTCTAGCGAAATTCCCCACTCTAGCGAAATTCCCCATTCTAGCGAAATTCCCCACTCTAGCGAAATTCCCCACTCTAGCGAAATTCCCCACTCGAGCGAAATTCCAAACTCGAGCGAAATTCCACACTCGAGCGAAATTCCACACTCGAGCGAAATTCCCCACTCGAGCGAAATTCCCCACTCGAGCGAAATTCCACATCTCTAGCGAAATTCCTCATCTCTAGCGAAATTCCCCATCTCTAGCGAAATTCCCCATCTCTAGCGAAATTCCCCATCTCTAGCGAAATTCCCCATCTCTAGCGAAATTCCCCATCTCTAGCGAAATTCCCCATCTCTAGCGAAATTCCCCTCTCTAGCGAAATTCCCCTCTCTAGCGAAATTCCCCACTCTAGAGAAATTCCCCACTCTAGCGAAATTCCCCACTCTAGCGAAATTCCCCACTCTAGCGAAATTCCCCACTCTAGCGAAATTCCCCACTCTAGCGAAATTCCCCACTCTAGCGAAATTCCCCATCTCTAGTGAAATTCCCCACTCTACCGAAATTCCCCACTCTAGCGATATTCCCCACTCTAGCGAAATTCCCCACTCTAGCAAAATTCCCCACTCTAGCGAAATTCCCCACTCTATCGAAATTTCCCATCTCTAGCGAAATTCCCCACTCTAGCGAAATTCCCAACTCTAGCGAAATTCCCCATATCTAGTGAAATTCCCCACTCTACCGAAATTCCCCACTCTAGCGATATTCCCCACTCTAGCGAAATTCCCCACTCTAGCAAAATTCCCCACTCTAGCGAATTTCCCCACTCTATCGAAATTTCCCATCTCTAGCGAAATTCCCCATTTCTAGCGAAATTCCCCATCTGTAACGAAATTCCCCATCTCTAGCGAAATTACCCATCTGTAACGAAATTCCCCCATTTTTAGCGAAATCCCCTATATCTAGCGAAACTCCCCATTTTTAGCGAAATTCCCCCATGTTCAGCGAAATTACCCAATGTTTAGCGAAATACCCCATGTTTAGCGAAATTCCCCATCTCTAGCGAAATTCCCCACTCTAGCGAAATTCCCCACTCTAGCGAAACTCCCCACCCTAGCGAAATTCCCCACTCTAGCGAAATTCCCCACTTTAGCGAAATTCCCCACTCTAGCGAAATTCCCCATCTCTAGCGAAATTCCCCATCTCTAGCGAAATTCCCCATCTCTAGCGAAATTCTTCATCTCTAGCGAAATTCCCCATCTCTAGCGAAATTCCCCACTCTAGCGAAATTCCCCATCTCTAGCGAAATTCCCCACTCTAGCGATATTCCCCACTCTAGCGAAATTCCCCACTCTAGCAAAATTCCCCACTCTAGCGAAATTCCCCACTCTAGCGAAATTCCCCTTTTCTAGCGAAATTACCCATCTGTAACGAAATTCCCCATCTCTAGCGAAATTACCCATCTGTAACGAAATTCCCCCATTTTTAGCGAAATCCCCTATATCTAGCGAAACTTCCCATTTTTAGCGAAATTCCCCCATGTTCAGCGAAATTACCCAATGTTTAGCGAAATACCCCATGTTTAGCGAAATTCCCAATCTCTAGCGAAACTCCCCACTCTAGCGAAATTCCCCACTCTAGCGAAATTCCCCACTCTAGCGAAATTCCCCACTTTAGCGAAATTCCCCACTCTAGCGAAATTCCCCACTCTGGCGAAATTCCCCACTCTAGCGAAATTCCCCACTCTAGCGAAATTCCCCATTCTAGCGAAATTCCCCACTCTAGCGAAATTCCCCACTCTAGCGAAATTCCCCACTCGAGCGAAATTCCCCACTCGAGCGAAATTCCCCACTCGAGCGAAATTCCCCACTCGAGCGAAATTCCACATCTCTAGCGAAATTCCTCATCTCTAGCGAAATTCCCCATCTCTAGCGAAATTCCCCATCTCTAGCGAAATTCCCCATCTCTAGCGAAATTCCCCATCTCTAGCGAAATTCCCCATCTCTAGCGAAATTCCCCATCTCTAGCGAAATTCCCCATCTCTAGCGAAATTCCCCTCTCTAGCGAAATTCCCCTCTCTAGCGAAATTCCCCACTCTAGAGAAATTCCCCACTCTAGCGAAATTCCCCACTCTAGCGAAATTCCCCACTCTAGCGAAATTCCCCACTCTAGCGAAATTCCCCACTCTAGCGAAATTCCCCATCTCTAGTGAAATTCCCCACTCTACCGAAATTCCCCACTCTAGCGATATTCCCCACTCTAGCGAAATTCCCCACTCTAGCAAAATTCCCCACTCTAGCGAAATTCCCCACTCTATCGAAATTTCCCATCTCTAGCGAAATTCCCCACTCTAGCGAAATTCCCCACTCTAGCGAAATTCCCCATATCTAGTGAAATTCCCCACTCTACCGAAATTCCCCACTCTAGCGATATTCCCCACTCTAGCGAAATTCCCCACTCTAGCAAAATTCCCCACTCTAGAGAATTTCCCCACTCTATCGAAATTTCCCATCTCTAGCGAAATTCCCCATTTCTAGCGAAATTCCCCATCTGTAACGAAATTCCCCATCTCTAGCGAAATTACCCATCTGAAACGAAATTCCCCCATTTTTAGCGAAATCCCCTATATCTAGCGAAACTCCCCATTTTTAGCGAAATTCCCCCATGTTCAGCGAAATTACCCAATGTTTAGCGAAATACCCCATGTTTAGCGAAATTCCCCATCTCTAGCGAAATTCCCCACTCTAGCGAAACTCCCCACCCTAGCGAAATTCCCCACTCTAGCGAAATTCCCCACTTTAGCGAAATTCCCCACTCTAGCGAAATTCCCCATCTCTAGCGAAATTCCCCATCTCTAGCGAAATTCCCCATCTCTAGCGAAATTCTTCATCTCTAGCGAAATTCCCCATCTCTAGCGAAATTCCCCACTCTAGCGAAATTCCCCATCTCTAGCGAAATTCCCCACTCTAGCGATATTCCCCACTCTAGCGAAATTCCCCACTCTAGCAAAATTCCCCACTCTAGCGAAATTCCCCACTCTAGCGAAATTCCCCTTTTCTAGCGAAATTACCCATCTGTAACGAAATTCCCCATCTCTAGCGAAATTACCCATCTGTAACGAAATTCCCCCATTTTTAGCGAAATCCCCTATATCTAGCGAAACTTCCCATTTTTAGCGAAATTCCCCCATGTTCAGCGAAATTACCCAATGTTTAGCGAAATACCCCATGTTTAGCGAAATTCCCAATCTCTAGCGAAACTCCCCACTCTAGCGAAATTCCCCACTCTAGCGAAATTCCCCACTCTAGCGAAATTCCCCACTTTAGCGAAATTCCCCACTCTAGCGAAATTCCCCACTCTGGCGAAATTCCCCACTCTAGCGAAATTCCCCACTCTAGCGAAATTCCCCATTCTAGCGAAATTCCCCACTCTAGCGAAATTCCCCACTCTAGCGAAATTCCCCACTCGAGCGAAATTCCCCACTCGAGCGAAATTCCCCACTCGAGCGAAATTCCCCACTCGAGCGAAATTCCACATCTCTAGCGAAATTCCTCATCTCTAGCGAAATTCCCCATCTCTAGCGAAATTCCCCATCTCTAGCGAAATTCCCCATCTCTAGCGAAATTCCCCATCTCTAGCGAAATTCCCCATCTCTAGCGAAATTCCCCATCTCTAGCGAAATTCCCCATCTCTAGCGAAATTCCCCTCTCTAGCGAAATTCCCCTCTCTAGCGAAATTCCCCACTCTAGAGAAATTCCCCACTCTAGCGAAATTCCCCACTCTAGCGAAATTCCCCACTCTAGCGAAATTCCCCACTCTAGCGAAATTCCCCACTCTAGCGAAATTCCCCATCTCTAGTGAAATTCCCCACTCTACCGAAATTCCCCACTCTAGCGATATTCCCCACTCTAGCGAAATTCCCCACTCTAGCAAAATTCCCCACTCTAGCGAAATTCCCCACTCTATCGAAATTTCCCATCTCTAGCGAAATTCCCCACTCTAGCGAAATTCCCCACTCTAGCGAAATTCCCCATATCTAGTGAAATTCCCCACTCTACCGAAATTCCCCACTCTAGCGATATTCCCCACTCTAGCGAAATTCCCCACTCTAGCAAAATTCCCCACTCTAGAGAATTTCCCCACTCTATCGAAATTTCCCATCTCTAGCGAAATTCCCCATTTCTAGCGAAATTCCCCATCTGTAACGAAATTCCCCATCTCTAGCGAAATTACCCATCTGAAACGAAATTCCCCCATTTTTAGCGAAATCCCCTATATCTAGCGAAACTCCCCATTTTTAGCGAAATTCCCCCATGTTCAGCGAAATTACCCAATGTTTAGCGAAATACCCCATGTTTAGCGAAATTCCCCATCTCTAGCGAAATTCCCCACTCTAGCGAAACTCCCCACCCTAGCGAAATTCCCCACTCTAGCGAAATTCCCCACTTTAGCGAAATTCCCCACTCTAGCGAAATTCCCCATCTCTAGCGAAATTCCCCATCTCTAGCGAAATTCCCCACTCTACCGAAATTCCCCACTCTAGCGATATTCCCCACTCTAGCGAAATTCCCCACTCTAGCAAAATTCCCCACTCTAGAGAATTTCCCCACTCTATCGAAATTTCCCATCTCTAGCGAAATTCCCCATTTCTAGCGAAATTCCCCATCTGTAACGAAATTCCCCATCTCTAGCGAAATTACCCATCTGTAACGAAATTCCCCCATTTTTAGCGAAATCCCCTATATCTAGCGAAACTCCCAATTTTTAGCGAAATTCCCCCATGTTCAGCGAAATTACCCAATGTTTAGCGAAATACCCCATGTTTAGCGAAATTCCCCATCTCTAGCGAAATTCCCCACTCTAGAGAAATTCCCCACTCTAGCGAAATTCCCCACTCTAGCGATATTCCCCACTCTAGCGAAATTCCCCACTCTAGCGAAATTCCTCACTTTAGCGAAATTCCCCACTCTAGCGATATTCCCCACTCTAGCGAAATTCCCCACTCTAGCGAAATTCCCCACTCTAGCGAAATTCCCCATTCTAGCGAAATTCCCCACTCTAGCGAAATTCCCCACTCTAGCGAAATTCCCCACTCGAGCGAAATTCCAAACTCGAGCGAAATTCCCCACTCGAGCGAAATTCCCCACTCGAGCGAAATTCCCCACTCGAGCGAAATTCCACATCTCTAGCGAAATTCCCCATCTCTAGCGAAATTCCCCATCTCTAGCGAAATTCCCCATCTCTAGCGAAATTCCCCATCTCTAGCGAAATTCCCCATCTCTAGCGAAATTCCCCATCTCTAGCGAAATTCCCCATCTCTAGCGAAATTCCCCATCTCTAGCGAAATTCCCCATCTCTAGCGAAATTCCCCTCTCTAGCGAAATTCCCCTCTCTAGCGAAATTCCCCACTCTAGAGAAATTCCCCACTCTAGCGAAATTCCCCACTCTAGCGAAATTCCCCACTCTAGCGAAATTCCCCACTCTAGCGAAATTCCCCACTCTAGCGAAATTCCCCACTCTAGCGAAATTCCCCATCTCTAGTGAAATTCCCCACTCTACCGAAATTCCCCACTCTAGCGATATTCCCCACTCTAGCGAAATTCCCCACTCTAGCGAAATTCCCCACTCTAGCGAAATTCCCCACTCTATCGAAATTTCCCATCTCTAGCGAAATTCCCCACTCTAGCGAAATTCCCCACTCTAGCGAAATTCCCCATATCTAGTGAAATTCCCCACTCTACCGAAATTCCCCACTCTAGCGATATTCCCCACTCTAGCGAAATTCCCCACTCTAGCAAAATTCCCCACTCTAGCGAATTTCCCCACTCTATCGAAATTTCCCATCTCTAGCGAAATTCCCCATTTCTAGCGAAATTCCCCACTCTAGCGAAATTCCCCACTCTAGCGAAATTCCCCACTCGAGCGAAATTCCCCACTCGAGCGAAATTCCCCACTCGAGCGAAATTCCCCACTCGAGCGAAATTCCCCACTCGAGCGAAATTCCCCACTCGAGCGAAATTCCACATCTCTAGCGAAATTCCTCATCTCTAGCGAAATTCCCCATCTCTAGCGAAATTCCCCATCTCTAGCGAAATTCCACATCTCTAGCGAAATTCCTCATCTCTAGCGAAATTCCCCATCTCTAGCGAAATTCCCCATCTCTAGCGAAATTCCCCATCTCTAGCGAAATTCCCCTCACTAGCGAAATTCCCCTCTCTAGCGAAATTCCCCACTCTAGAGAAATCCCCCACTCTAGCGAAATTCCCCACTGTAGCGAAATTCCCCACTCTAGCGAAATTCCCCACTCTAGCGAAATTCCCCACTCTAGCGAAATTCCCCACTCGAGCGAAATTCCAAACTCGAGCGAAATTCCACACTCGAGCGAAATTCCCCACTCGAGCGAAATTCCCCACTCGAGCGAAATTCCACATCTCTAGCGAAATTCCTCATCTCTAGCGAAATTCCCCATCTCTAGCGAAATTCCCCATCTCTAGCGAAATTCCCCATCTCTAGCGAAATTCCCCATCTCTAGCGAAATTCCCCATCTCTAGCGAAATTCCCCATCTCTAGCGAAATTCCCCATCTCTAGCGAAATTCCCCTCTCTAGCGAAATTCCCCTCTCTAGCGAAATTCCCCACTCTAGAGAAATTCCCCACTCTAGCGAAATTCCCCACTCTAGCGAAATTCCCCACTCTAGCGAAATTCCCCACTCTAGCGAAATTCCCCACTCTAGCGAAATTCCCCACTCTAGCGAAATTCCCCATCTCTAGTGAAATTCCCCACTCTACCGAAATTCCCCACTCTAGCGATATTCCCCACTCTAGCGAAATTCCCCACTCTAGCAAAATTCCCCACTCTAGCGAAATTCCCCACTCTATCGAAATTTCCCATCTCTAGCGAAATTCCCCACTCTAGCGAAATTCCCCACTCTAGCGAAATTCCCCATATCTAGTGAAATTCCCCACTCTACCGAAATTCCCCACTCTAGCGATATTCCCCACTCTAGCGAAATTCCCCACTCTAGCAAAATTCCCCACTCTAGCGAATTTCCCCACTCTATCGAAATTTCCCATCTCTAGCGAAATTCCCCATTTCTAGCGAAATTCCCCATCTGTAACGAAATTCCCCATCTCTAGCGAAATTACCCATCTGTAACGAAATTCCCCCATTTTTAGCGAAATCCCCTATATCTAGCGAAACTCCCCATTTTTAGCGAAATTCCCCCATGTTCAGCGAAATTACCCAATGTTTAGCGAAATACCCCATGTTTAGCGAAATTCCCCATCTCTAGCGAAATTCCCCACTCTAGCGAAATTCCCCACTCTAGCGAAACTCCCCACCCTAGCGAAATTCCCCACTCTAGCGAAATTCCTCACTTTAGCGAAATTCCCCACTCTAGCGAAATTCCCCATCTCTAGCGAAATTCCCCATCTCTAGCGAAATTCCCCATCTCTAGCGAAATTCCCCATCTCTAGCGAAATTCTTCATCTCTAGCGAAATTCCCCATCTCTAGCGAAATTCCCCACTCTAGCGAAATTCCCCATCTCTAGCGAAATTCCCCACTCTAGCGATATTCCCCACTCTAGCGAAATTCCCCACTCTAGCAAAATTCGCCACTCTAGCGAAATTCCCCACTCTAGCGAAATTCCCCTTTTCTAGCGAAATTACCCATCTGTAACGAAATTCCCCATCTCTAGCGAAATTACCCATCTGTAACGAAATTCCCCCATTTTTAGCGAAATCCCCTATATCTAGCGAAACTTCCCATTTTTAGCGAAATTCCCCCATGTTCAGCGAAATTACCCAATGTTTAGCGAAATACCCCATGTTTAGCGAAATTCCCAATCTCTAGCGAAACTCCCCACTCTAGCGAAATTCCCCACTCTAGCGAAATTCCCCACTCTAGCGAAATTCCCCACTTTAGCGAAATTCCCCACTCTAGCGAAATTCCCCACTCTGGCGAAATTCCCCACTCTAGCGAAATTCCCCACTCTAGCGAAATTCCCCATTCTAGCGAAATTCCCCACTCTAGCGAAATTCCCCACTCTAGCGAAATTCCCCACTCGAGCGAAATTCCCCACTCGAGCGAAATTCCCCACTCGAGCGAAATTCCCCACTCGAGCGAAATTCCACATCTCTAGCGAAATTCCTCATCTCTAGCGAAATTCCCCATCTCTAGCGAAATTCCCCATCTCTAGCGAAATTCCCCATCTCTAGCGAAATTCCCCATCTCTAGCGAAATTCCCCATCTCTAGCGAAATTCCCCATCTCTAGCGAAATTCCCCATCTCTAGCGAAATTCCCCTCTCTAGCGAAATTCCCCTCTCTAGCGAAATTCCCCACTCTAGAGAAATTCCCCACTCTAGCGAAATTCCCCACTCTAGCGAAATTCCCCACTCTAGCGAAATTCCCCACTCTAGCGAAATTCCCCACTCTAGCGAAATTCCCCATCTCTAGTGAAATTCCCCACTCTACCGAAATTCCCCACTCTAGCGATATTCCCCACTCTAGCGAAATTCCCCACTCTAGCAAAATTCCCCACTCTAGCGAAATTCCCCACTCTATCGAAATTTCCCATCTCTAGCGAAATTCCCCACTCTAGCGAAATTCCCCACTCTAGCGAAATTCCCCATATCTAGTGAAATTCCCCACTCTACCGAAATTCCCCACTCTAGCGATATTCCCCACTCTAGCGAAATTCCCCACTCTAGCAAAATTCCCCACTCTAGAGAATTTCCCCACTCTATCGAAATTTCCCATCTCTAGCGAAATTCCCCATTTCTAGCGAAATTCCCCATCTGTAACGAAATTCCCCATCTCTAGCGAAATTACCCATCTGAAACGAAATTCCCCCATTTTTAGCGAAATCCCCTATATCTAGCGAAACTCCCCATTTTTAGCGAAATTCCCCCATGTTCAGCGAAATTACCCAATGTTTAGCGAAATACCCCATGTTTAGCGAAATTCCCCATCTCTAGCGAAATTCCCCACTCTAGCGAAACTCCCCACCCTAGCGAAATTCCCCACTCTAGCGAAATTCCCCACTTTAGCGAAATTCCCCACTCTAGCGAAATTCCCCATCTCTAGCGAAATTCCCCATCTCTAGCGAAATTCCCCACTCTACCGAAATTCCCCACTCTAGCGATATTCCCCACTCTAGCGAAATTCCCCACTCTAGCAAAATTCCCCACTCTAGAGAATTTCCCCACTCTATCGAAATTTCCCATCTCTAGCGAAATTCCCCATTTCTAGCGAAATTCCCCATCTGTAACGAAATTCCCCATCTCTAGCGAAATTACCCATCTGTAACGAAATTCCCCCATTTTTAGCGAAATCCCCTATATCTAGCGAAACTCCCCATTTTTAGCGAAATTCCCCCATGTTCAGCGAAATTACCCAATGTTTAGCGAAATACCCCATGTTTAGCGAAATTCCCCATCTCTAGCGAAATTCCCCACTCTAGAGAAATTCCCCACTCTAGCGAAATTCAGCACTCTAGCGATATTCCCCACTCTAGCGAAATTCCCCACTCTAGCGAAATTCCTCACTTTAGCGAAATTCCCCACTCTAGCGATATTCCCCACTCTAGCGAAATTCCCCACTCTAGCGAAATTCCCCACTCTAGCGAAATTCCCCATTCTAGCGAAATTCCCCACTCTAGCGAAATTCCCCACTCTAGCGAAATTCCCCACTCGAGCGAAATTCCAAACTCGAGCGAAATTCCCCACTCGAGCGAAATTCCCCACTCGAGCGAAATTCCCCACTCGAGCGAAATTCCACATCTCTAGCGAAATTCCCCATCTCTAGCGAAATTCCCCATCTCTAGCGAAATTCCCCATCTCTAGCGAAATTCCCCATCTCTAGCGAAATTCCCCATCTCTAGCGAAATTCCCCATCTCTAGCGAAATTCCCCATCTCTAGCGAAATTCCCCTCTCTAGCGAAATTCCCCTCTCTAGCGAAATTCCCCACTCTAGAGAAATTCCCCACTCTAGCGAAATTCCCCACTCTAGCGAAATTCCCCACTCTAGCGAAATTCCCCACTCTAGCGAAATTCCCCACTCTAGCGAAATTCCCCACTCTAGCGAAATTCCCCATCTCTAGTGAAATTCCCCACTCTACCGAAATTCCCCACTCTAGCGATATTCCCCACTCTAGCGAAATTCCCCACTCTAGCAAAATTCCCCACTCTAGCGAAATTCCCCACTCTATCGAAATTTCCCATCTCTAGCGAAATTCCCCACTCTAGCGAAATTCCCCACTCTAGCGAAATTCCCCATATCTAGTGAAATTCCCCACTCTACCGAAATTCCCCACTCTAGCGATATTCCCCACTCTAGCGAAATTCCCCACTCTAGCAAAATTCCCCACTCTAGCGAATTTCCCCACTCTATCGAAATTTCCCATCTCTAGCGAAATTCCCCATTTCTAGCGAAATTCCCCATCTGTAACGAAATTCCCCATCTCTAGCGAAATTACCCATCTGTAACGAAATTCCCCCATTTTTAGCGAAATCCCCTATATCTAGCGAAACTCCCCATTTTTAGCGAAATTCCCCCATGTTCAGCGAAATTACCCAATGTTTAGCGAAATACCCCATGTTTAGCGAAATTCCCCATCTCTAGCGAAATTCCCCACTCTAGCGAAATTCCCCACTCTAGCGAAACTCCCCACCCTAGCGAAATTCCCCACTCTAGCGAAATTCCCCACTTTAGCGAAATTCCCCACTCTAGCGAAATTCCCCATCTCTAGCGAAATTCCCCATCTCTAGCGAAATTCCCCATCTCTAGTGAAATTCCCCATCTCTAGCGAAATTCCCCATCTCTAGCGAAATTCCCCACTCTAGCGAAATTCCCCATCTCTAGCGAAATTCCCCACTCTAGCGAAATTCCCCACTCTAGCGAAATTCCCCTTTTCTAGCGAAATTACCCATCTGTAACGAAATTCCCCATCTCTAGCGAAATTACCCATCTGTAACGAAATTCCCCCATTTTTAGCGAAATCCCCTATATCTAGCGAAACTTCCCATTTTTAGCGAAATTCCCCCATGTTCAGCGAAATTACCCAATGTTTAGCGAAATACCCCATGTTTAGCGAAATTCCCAATCTCTAGCGAAACTCCCCACTCTAGCGAAACTCCCCACTCTAGCGAAATTCCCCACTCTAGCGAAATTCCCCACTCTAGCGAAATTCCCCACTTTAGCGAAATTCCCCACTCTAGCGAAATTCCCCACTCTGGCGAAATTCCCCACTCTAGCGAAATTCCCCACTTTAGCGAAATTCCCCATTCTAGCGAAATTCCCCACTCTAGCGAAATTCCCCACTCTAGCGAAATTCCCCACTCGAGCGAAATTCCCCACTCGAGCGAAATTCCCCACTCGAGCGAAATTCCCCACTCGAGCGAAATTCCACATCTCTAGCGAAATTCCTCATCTCTAGCGAAATTCCCCATCTCTAGCGAAATTCCCCATCTCTAGCGAAATTCCCCATCTCTAGCGAAATTCCCCATCTCTAGCGAAATTCCCCATCTCTAGCGAAATTCCCCTTCTCTAGCGAAATTCCCCATCTCTAGCGAAATTCCCCTCTCTAGCGAAATTCCCCTCTCGAGCGAAATTCCCCACTCTAGAGAAATTCCCCACTCTAGCGAAATTCCCCAGTCTAGCGAAATTCCCCACTCTAGCGAAATTCCCCACTCTAGCGAAATTCCCCACTCTAGCGAAATTCCCCATCTCTAGTGAAATTCCCCACTCTACCGAAATTCCCCACTCTAGCGATATTCCCCACTCTAGCGAAATTCCCCACTCTAGCAAAATTCCCCACTCTAGCGAAATTCCCCACTCTATCGAAATTTCCCATCTCTAGCGAAATTCCCCACTCTAGCGAAATTCCCCACTCTAGCGAAATTCCCCATATCTAGTGAAATTCCCCACTCTACCGAAATTCCCCACTCTAGCGATATTCCCCACTCTAGCGAAATTCCCCACTCTAGCAAAATTCCCCACTCTAGAGAATTTCCCCACTCTATCGAAATTTCCCATCTCTAGCGAAATTCCCCATTTCTAGCGAAATTCCCCATCTGTAACGAAATTCCCCATCTCTAGCGAAATTACCCATCTGTAACGAAATTCCCCCATTTTTAGCGAAATCCCCTATATCTAGCGAAACTCCCCATTTTTAGCGAAATTCCCCCATGTTCAGCGAAATTACCCAATGTTTAGCGAAATACCCCATGTTTAGCGAAATTCCCCACTCTAGCGAAACTCCCCACCCTAGCGAAATTCCCCACTCTAGCGAAATTCCCCACTCTAGCGAAATTCCCCATCTCTAGCGAAATTCCCCATCTCTAGCGAAATTCCCCACTCTACCGAAATTCCCCACTCTACCGAAATTCCCCACTCTAGCGATATTCCCCACTCTAGCGAAATTCCCCACTCTAGCAAAATTCCCCACTCTAGAGAATTTCCCCACTCTATCGAAATTTCCCATCTCTAGCGAAATTCCCCATTTCTAGCGAAATTCCCCATCTGTAACGAAATTCCCCATCTCTAGCGAAATTACCCATCTGTAACGAAATTCCCCCATTTTTAGCGAAATCCCCTATATCTAGCGAAACTCCCCATTTTTAGCGAAATTCCCCCATGTTCAGCGAAATTACCCAATGTTTAGCGAAATACCCCATGTTTAGCGAAATTCCCCATCTCTAGCGAAATTCCCCACTCTAGCGAAACTCCCCACCCTAGCGAAATTCCCCACTCTAGCGAAATTCCCCACTTTAGCGAAATTCCCCACTCTAGCGAAATTCCCCATCTCTAGCGAAATTCCCCATCTCTAGCGAAATTCCCCATCTCTAGCGAAATTCCCCATCTCTAGCGAAATTCCCCATCTCTAGCGAAATTCCCCATCTCTAGCGAAATTCCCCATCTCTAGAGAAATTCCCCATCTCTAGCGAAATTCCCCATCTCTAGCGAAATTCCCCACTCTAGCGAAATGCCCCATCTCTAGCGAAATTCCCCATCTCTAGCGAAATTCCCCATCTCTAGCGAAATTCCCCATCTCTAGCGAAATTCCCCATCTCTAGCGAAATTCCCCATCTCTAGCGAAATTCCCCATCTCTAGCGAAATTCCCCACTCTAGCGAAATGCCCCATCTCTAGCGAAATTACCCATCTCTAGCGAAATTCCCCATCTCTAGCGAAATTCCCCATCTCTGGAGAAATTCCCCATCTCTAGCGAAATTCCCCACTCTAGCGAAATTCCCCAATCTAGCGAAATGCCTCATCTCTAGCGAAATTACCCATCTGTAACGAAATTCCCCATCTGTAGCGAAATTCCACATTTCTAGCGAAATTCCCCATCTTTAACGAAATTCCCCACTTTAGCGAAATTCCCCACTCTAGCGAAATTCCCCATCTCTAGCGAAATTCCCCATCTCTAGCGAAATTCAACACTCTAGCGAAATTCCCCACTCTAACGAAATTCCCCACTCTAGCGAAATTCCCCACTCTAGCGAAATTCCCCACTCTAGCGAAATTCCCCACTCTAGCGAAATTCCCCACTCTAGCGAAATTCCCCATTCTAGCGAAATTCCTGACTCCAGCGAAATTCCCCACTCTAGCGAAATTCCCCACTCGAGCGAAATTCCCCACTCGAGCGAAATTCCCCACTCGATCGAAATTCCACATCTCTAGCGAAATTCCCCATCTCTAGCGAAATTCCCCATCTCTAGCGAAATTCCCCACTCTAGCGAAACTCCCCACTCTAGCGAAATTCCCCACTCTAGCAAAATTCCCCACTCTAGCGAAATTCCCCACTGTATCGAAATTTCCCATCTCTAGCGAAATTCCCCATTTCCAGCGAAATTACCCATCTGTAACGAAATTCCCCATCTCTAGCGAAATTACCCATCTGTAACGAAATTCCCCCATTTTTAGCGAAATCCCCTTTATCTAGCGAAACTCCCCATTTTTAGCGAAATTCCTACATGTTCAGCGAAATTACCCAATGTTTAGCGAAATACCGCATGTTTAGCGAAATTCCCCATCTCTAGCGAAATTCCCCACTCTAGCGAAACTCCCCACTCTAGCGAAATTCCTCACTCTAGCGAAATTCC
The DNA here is from genome assembly GCA_963920705.1 of Odiellus spinosus. Taxonomy (NCBI): domain Eukaryota; kingdom Metazoa; phylum Arthropoda; class Arachnida; order Opiliones; family Phalangiidae; genus Odiellus; species Odiellus spinosus. The sequence continues at coordinate 4,147,893 of OY987229.1, forward strand.
CCACTTTAGCGAAATTCCCCACTCTAGCGAAATTCCCCATCTCTAGCGAAATTCCCCATCTCTAGCGAAATTCCCCACTCTAGCGAAATTCCCCACTCTAGCGAAATTCCCCACTCTAGCGAAATTCCCCACTCTAGCGAAATTCCCCACTCTAGCGAAATTCCCCACTCTAGCGAAATTCCCCATTCTAGCGAAATTCCCCACTCTAGCGAAATTCCCCACTCTAGCGAAATTCCCCACTCGAGCGAAATTCCCCACTCGAGCGAAATTCCCCACTCGATCGAAATTCCACATCTCTAGCGAAATTCCCCATCTCTAGCGAAATTCCCCATCTCTAGCGAAATTCCCCATCTCTAGCGAAATTCCCCATCTCTAGCGAAATTCCCCATCTCTAGCGAAATTCCCCATCTCTAGCGAAATTCCCCATCTCTAGCGAAATTCCCCATCTCTAGCGAAATTCCCCATCTCTAGCGAAATTCCCCATCTCTACCGAAATTCCCCATCTCTACCGAAATTCCCCATCTCTAGCGAAATTCCCCTCTCTAGCGAAATTCCACTCTCTAGCGAAATTCCCCACTCTAGCGAAATTCCCCACTCTAGCGAAATTCCCCATCTCTAGTGAAATTCCCCACTCTACCGAAATTCCCCACTCTAGCGATATTCCCCACTCTAGCGAAATTCCCCACTCTAGCAAAATTCCCCCAACTCTAGCGAAATTACCCCCACTCTATCGAAATTTCCCATCTCTAGCGAAATTCCCCACTCTAGCGAAATTCCCCACTCTAGCGAAATTCCCCACTCTAGCGAAATTCCCCACTCTAGCGAAATTCCCCACTCTAGCGAAATTCCCCACTCTAGCAAAATTCCCCACTCTAGCGAAATTCCTCACTCTATCGAAATTTCCCATCTCTAGCGAAATTCCCACTCTAGCGAAATTCCCCACTCTAGCGAAATTTCCCACTCTAGCGAAATTCCCCATCTGTAACGAAATTCCCCATCTGTAGCGAAATTCCCCATTTCTAGCGAAATTCCCCATCTGTAACGAAATTCCCCATCTGTAACGAAATTCCCCATCTCTAGCGAAATTCCCCATCTCTAGCGAAATTCCCCACTCTAGCGAAACTTCCCACTCTAGCGAAATTCCCCACTCTAGCAAAATTCCCCACTCTAGCAAAATTCCCCACTCTAGCGAAATTCCCCACTTTATCGAAATTTCCCATCTCTAGAGAAATTCCCCATTTCTAGCGAAATTACCCATCTGTAACGAAATTCCCCATCTCTAGCGAAATTACCCATCTGTAACGAAATTCCCCCATTTTTAGCGAAATCCCCAATATCTAGCGAAACTCCCCATTTTTAGCGAAATTCCCCCATGTTCAGCGAAATTACCCAATGTTTAGCGAAATACCGCATGTTTAGCGAAATTCCCCATCTCTAGCGAAATTCCCCACTCTAGCGAAACTCCCCACTCTAGCGAAATTCCTCACTCTAGCGAAATTCCCCACTTTAGCGAAATTCCCCACTCTAGCGAAATTCCCCATCTCTAGCGAAATTCCCTATCTGTAGCGAAATTCCCCACTCTAGCGAAATTCCCCACTCTAGCGAAATTCCCCACTCTAGCGAAATTCCCCACTCTAGCGAAATTCCCCACTCTAGCGAAATTCCCACTCTAGCGAAATTCCCCACTCTAGCGAAATTCCCCATTCTAGCGAAATTCCCCACTCTAGCGAAATTCCCCACTCTAGCGAAATTCCCCACTCGAGCGAAATTCCCCACTCGAGCGAAATTCCCCACTCGAGCGAAATTCCCCATCTCTAGCGAAATTCCCCAACTCTAGCGAAATTCCCCATCTCTAGCGAAATTCCCCATCTCTAGCGAAATTCCCCTCTCTAGCGAAATTCCCCTCTCTAGCGAAATTCCCCATCTCTAGCGAAATTCCCCTCTCTAGCGAAATTCCCCTCTCTAGCGAAATTCCCCACTCTAGAGAAATTCCCCACTCTAGCGAAATTCCCCACTCTAGCGAAATTCCCCACTCTAGCGAAATTCCCCACTCTAGCGAAATTCCCCACTCTAGCGAAATTCCCCATCTCTAGTGAAATTCCCCACTCTACCGAAATTCCCCACTCTTGCGATATTCCCCACTCTAGCGAAATTCCCCACTCTAGCAAAATTCCCCACTCTAGCGAAATTCCCCACTCTATCGAAATTTCCCATCTCTAGCGAAATTCCCCACTCTAGCGAAATTCCCCACTCTAGCGAAATTCCTCACTCTAGCGAAATTCCCCACTCTAGCGATATTCCCCACTCTAGCGAAATTCCCCACTCTAGCGAAATGCCCCATCTCTAGCGAAATTCCCCATCTTTAGCGAAATTCCCCATCTCTAGCGAAATTCCCCATCTCTAGCGAAATTCCCCATCTCTAGCGAAATTCCCCATCTCTAGCGAAATTCCCCATCTCTAGCGAAATTCCCCATCTCTAGCGAAATTCCCCATCTCTAGCGAAATTCCCCATCTCTAGCGAAATTCCCCATCTCTAGCGAAATTCCCCATCTCTAGCGAAATTCCCCATCTCTAGCGAAATTCCCCATCTCTAGCAAATTCCCCATCTCTAGCGAAATTCCCCATCACTAGCGAAATTCCCCATCTCTAGAGAAATTCCCCATCTCTAGCGAAATTCCCCACTCTAGCGAAATTCCCCACTCTAGCGAAATGCCCCATCTCTAGCGAAATTCCCCATCTTTAGCGAAATTCCCCATCTCTAGCGAAATTCCCCATCTCTAGCAAAATTCCCCATCTCTAGCGAAATTCCCCATCTCTAACGAAATTCCCCATCTCTAGCGAAATTCCCAATCTCTAGAGAAATTCCCCATCTCTAGCGAAATTCCCAACTCTAGCGAAATTCCCCACTCTAGCGAAATGCCCCATCTCTAGCGAAATTACCCATCTGTAACGAAATTCCCCATCTGTAGCGAAATTCCCCATTTCTAGCGAAATTCCCCATCTGTAACGAAATTCCCCATCTGTAACGAAATTCCCCATCTCTAGCGAAATTCCCCATCTCTAGCGAAATTGCCCACTCTAGCGAAACTCCCCACTCTAGCGAAATTCCCCACTCTAGCAAAATTCCCCACTCTAGCGAAATTCCCCACTCTATCGAAATTTCCCATCTCTAGCGAAATTTCCCATTTCTAGCGAAATTACCCATCTGTAACGAAATTCCCCATCTCTAGCGAAATTACCCATCTGTAACGAAATTCCCCCATTTTTAGCGAAATCCCCTATATCTAGCGAAACTCCCCATTTTTAGCGAAATTCCCCCATGTTCAGCGAAATTACCCAATGTTTAGCGAAATACCGCATGTTTAGCGAAATTCCCCATCTCTAGCGAAATTGCCCACTCTAGCGAAACTCCCCACTCTAGCGAAATTCCTCACTCTAGCGAAATTCCCCACTTTAGCGAAATTCCCCACTCTAGCGAAATTCCCCATCTCTAGCGAAATTCCCCATCTCTAGCGAAATTCCCCATCTCTAGAGAAATTCCCCATCTCTAGCGAAATTCCCCACTCTAACGAAATTCCCTACTCCAGCGAAATGCCCCATCTCTAGCGAAATGCCCCATCTCTAGCGAAATTACCCATCTGTAACGAAATTCCCCATCTGTAGCGAAATTCCCCATTTCTAGCGAAATTCCCCATCTGTAACGAAATTCCCCATCTGTAACGAAATTCCCCATCTCTAACGAAATTCCCCATCTCTAGCGAAATTCCCCACTCTAGCGAAATTCCCCACTCTAGCGAAATTCCCCACTCTAGCGAAATTCCCCACTCTAGCTAAATTCCCCACTCTAGCGAAATTCCCCACTCTAGCGAAATTCCCCACTCTAGCGAAATTCCCCACTCGAGCGAAATTCCCCAGTCGAGCGAAATTCCCCACTCGAGCAAAATTCCACATCTCAAGCGAAATTCCCCATCTCTAACGAAATTCCCCATCTCTAGCGAAATTCCCCATCTCTAGCGAAATTCCCCTCTCTAGCGAAATTCCCCTCTCTAGCGAAATTCCCCACTCTAGAGAAATTCCCCACTCTAGCGAAATTCCCCACTCTAGCGAAATTCCCCACTCTAGCGAAATTCCCCACTATAGCGAAATTCCCCACTCTAGCGAAATTCCCCACTCTAGCGAAATTCCCCACTCTAGCGAAATTCCCCACTCTAGCGAAATTCCCCACTCTAGCGAAATTCCCCACTCGAGCGAAATTCCCCACTCTAGCGAAATTCCCCACTCGAGCGAAATTCCCCACTCTAGCGAAATTCCCCACTCAAACGAAATTCCCCACTCTAGCGAAATTCCCCACTCTAGTGAAATTCCCCACTGTAGCGAAATTCCCCACTCTAGCGAAATTCCCCACTCTAGCGAAATTCCCCATACTAGCGAATTTCCCCGCTCTAGCGAAATTCCCCATCTCTAGCGAAATTCCCCACTCGAGCGAAATTCCCCACTCTAGCGAAATTCCCCACTCTAGCGAAATTCCCCACTCAATCGAAATTCCCCATCTCTAGCGAAATTCCCCATCTGTAACGAAATTCCTCCATTTTTAGCGAAATCCCCCATCTGTAACGAAATTCTCCATCTCTAGCGAAATTACCCATCTGTAACGAAATTCCCCCATTTTTAGCGAAATCCCCCATATCTAGCGAAACTCCCCATTTTTAGCGAAATTCCCCCATGTTCAGCGAAATTACCCAATGTTTAGCGAAATACCCCATGTTTAGCGAAATTCCCCATCTCTAGCGAAATTCCCCACTCTAGAGAAACTCCCCACTTTAGCGAAATTCCCCACTCTAGCGAAATTCCCCATCTCTAGCGAAAATCCCCATCTCTAGCGAAATTCCCCACCTCTAGCGAAATTCCCCATCTCTAGCGAAATTCCCCATCTCTAGCGAAATTCCCCATCTCTAGCGAAATTCCCCATCTCTAGAGAAATTCCCCATCTCTAGAGAAATTCCCCATCTCTAGCGAAATTCCCCACTCTAGCGAAATTCCCCATCTCTAGCGAAATTACCCATCTGTAACGAAATTCCCCATCTGTAGCGAAATTCCCCATCTGTAACGAAATTCCCCATCTGTAACGAAATTCCCCATCTGTAACGAAATTCCCCATCTCTAGCGAAATTCCCCATCTCTTGCGAAATTCCCCACTCTAGCGAAATTCCCCACTCTATCGAAATTCCCCACTCTAGCAAAATTCCCCACTCTAGCGAAATTCCCCACTCTAGCGAAATTCCCCACTCTAGCGAAATTCCTCACTCTAGCGAAATTCCCCACTCGAGCGAAATTCCCCACTCGAGCAAAATTCCCCACTCGAGCGAAATTCCACATCTCTAGCGAAATTCCCCATCTCTAACGAAATTCCACATCTCTAGCGAAATTCCCCATCTCTAACGAAATTCCCCATCTCTAGCGAAATTCCCCATCTCTAGCGAAATTCCCCTCTCTAGCGAAATTCCCCACTCTAGAGAAATTCCCTACTCTAGCGAAATTCCCCACTCTAGCGAAATTCCCCACTCTAGCGAAATTCCCCACTCTAGCAAAATTCCCCACTCGAGCGAAATTCCCCATCTCTAGCGAAATTCCCCATCTCTAGCGAAATTCCCCATCTCTAGCGAAATTCCCCATCTCTAGCGAAATTCCCCACTCTAGCGAAATTCCCCACTCTATCGAAATTCCCCACTCTAGCGAAATTCCCCACTCTAGGGAAATTCCCCACTCTAGCGAAATTCCCCACTCTAGCAAAATTCCCCACTCGAGCGAAATTCCCCACTCTAGCGAAATTCCCCACTTTAGCGAAATTCCCCACTCAAGCGAAATTCCCCATCTCTAGCGAAATTCCCCATCTCTAGCGAAATTCCCCATCTCTAGCGAAATTCCCCATCTCTAGCGAAATTCCCCACTCTAGCGAAATTCCCCACTCTATCGAAATTCCCCACTCTAGCGAAATTCCCCACTCTAGGGAAATTCCCCACTCTAGCGAAATTCCCCACTCTAGCAAAATTCCCCACTCGAGCGAAATTCCCCACTCGAGCAAAATTCCCCACTCGAGCGAAATTCCACATCTCTAGCGAAATTCCCCATCTCTAACGAAATTCCACATCTCTAGCGAAATTCCCCATCTCTAACGAAATTCCCCATCTCTAGCGAAATTCCCCATCTCTAGCGAAATTCCCCTCTCTAGCGAAATTCCCCTCTCTAGCGAAATTCCCCACTCTAGAGAAATTCCCCACTAGCGAAATTCCCCACTCTAGCGAAATTCCCCACTCTAGCGAAACTCCCCACTCTAGCGAAATTCCCCACTCTAGCGAAATTCCCCACTTTAGCGAAATTCCCCACTCTAGCGAAATTCCCCATCTCTAGCGAAATTCCCCATCTCTAGCGAAATTCCCCATCTCTAGCGAAATTCCCCACCTCTAGCGAAATTCCCCATCTCTAGCGAAATTCCCCATCTCTAGCGAAATTCCCCATCTCTAGCGAAATTCCCCATCTCTAGCGAAATTCCCCATCTCTAGAGAAATTCCCCATCTCTAGCGAAATTCCCCACTCTAGCGAAATTACCCACTCTAGCGAAATTCCCCATCTCTAGCGAAATTACCCATCTGTAACGAAATTTCCCATATGTAGCGAAATTCCCCATTTCTAGCGAAATTCCCCATCTGTAACGAAATTCCCCATCTGTAACGAAATTCCCCATCTCTAGCGAAATTCCCCATCTCTAGCGAAATTCCCCATCTCTAGCGAAATTCCCCATCTCTAGCGAAATTCCCCACTCTAGCGAAATTCCCCACTCTATCGAAATTCCCCATTCTAGCAAAAATTCCCCACTCTAGCGAAATTCCCCACTCTAGCGAAATTCCCCACTCTAGCGAAATTCCCCACTCTAGCGAAATTCCCCACTCGAGCGAAATTCCCCACTCGAGCGAAATTCCCCACTCGAGCGAAATTCCACATCTCTAGCGAAATTCCCCATCTCTAACGAAATTCCACATCTCTAGCTAAATTCCCCATCTCTAACTAAATTCCCCATCTCTAGCGAAATTCCCCATCTCTAGCGAAATTCCCCACTCTAGAGAAATTCCCCACTCTAGCGAAATTCCCCACTCTAGCGAATTCCCCACTCTAGCGAAATTCCCCACTCTAGCGAAATTCCCCACTCTAGCGAAATTCCCCACTCTAGCGAAATTCCCTACTCTAGCGAAATTCCCCACTCTAGCGAAATTCCCCACTCGAGCGAAATTCCCCACTCTAGCGAAATTCCCCACTCTAGCGAAATTCCCCACTCTAGCGAAATTCCCCACTCTAGCGAAATTCCCCACTCTAGCGAAATTCACCACTCTAGCGAAATTCCCCACTCTAGAGAAATTCCCCACTCTATCGAAATTCCCCATCTCTAGCGAAATTCCCCATCTGTAACGCAATTCCCCCATTTTTAGCGAAATCCCCCATCTGTAACGAAATTCTCCATCTCTAGCGAAATTACCCATCTGTAACGAAATTCCCCCATTTTTAGCGAAATCCCCCATATCTAGCGAAACTCCCCATTTTTAGCGAAATTCCCCCATGTTCAGCGAAATTACCCAATGTTTAGCGAAATACCCCATGTTTAGCGAAATTCCCCATCTCTAGCAAAATTCCCCACTCTAGAGAAACTCCCCACTCTAGCGAAATTCCCCACTCTAGCGAAGTTCCCCTCTTTAGCGAAATTCCCCACTCTAGCGAAATTCCCCATCTCTAGCGAAATTCCCCATCTCTAGCAAAATTCCCCATCTCTAGCGAAATTACCCACCTCTAGCGAAATTCCCCATCTCTAGCGAAATTCCCCATCTCTAGCGAAATTCCCCACTCTAGCGAAATTCCCCATCTCTAGCGAAATTACCCCTCTGTAACGAAATTTCCCATATGTATCGAAATTCCCCATTTCTAGCGAAATTCCCCATTTCTAGCGAAATTCCCCATCTGTAACGAAATTCCCCATCTGTAACGAAATTCCCCATCTCTAGCGAAATTACCCATCTGTAACGAAATTCCCCATCTGTAGCGAAATTTCCCATTTCTAGCGAAATTCCCCATCTGTAACGAAATTCCCCATCTGTAACGAAATTCCCCATCTCTAGCGAAATTCACCATCTCTAGCGAAATTCCCCACTCTAGCGAAACTCCCCACTCTAGCGAAATTCCCCACTCTAGCAAAATTCCCCACTCTAGCGAAATTCCCCACTCTAGCGAAATTCCCCATTTCTAGCGAAATTACCCATCTGTAACGAAATTCCCCATCTCTAGCGAAATTACCCATCTGTAACGAAATTCCCCCATTTTTAGCGAAATCCCCTATATCTAGCGAAACTCCCCATTTTTAGCGAAATTCCCCCATGTTCAGCGAAATTACCCAATGTTTAGCGAAATACCGCATGTTTAGCGAAATTCCCCATCTCTAGCGAAATTCCCCACTCTAGCGAAACTCCCCACTCTAGCGAAATTCCCCACTCTAGCGAAATTTCCCATCTCTAGCGAAATTCCCCATCTCTAGCGAAATTCCCCATCTCTAGCGAAATTCCCCATCTCTAGCGAAATTCCCCATCTCTAGCGAAATTCCCCATCTCTAGCGAAATTTCTTATCTCTAGCGAAATTCCCCATCTCTAGCGAAATTCCCCATCTCTAGCGAAATTCCCCATCTCTAGAGAAATTCCCCATCTCTAGCGAAATTCCCCACTCTAACGAAATTCCCTACTCCAGCGAAATGCCCCATCTCTAGCGAAATTACCCATCTGTAACGAAATTCCCCATCTGTAGCGAAATTCCCCATCTCTAGCGAAATTCCCCATCTCTAGCGAAATTCCCCATCTCTAGAGAAATTCCCCATCTCTAGCGAAATTCCCCACTCTAACGAAATTCCCTACTCCAGCGAAATGCCCCATCTCTAGCGAAATTCCCCATCTCTAGCGAAATTCCCCACTTTAGCGAAATTCCCCACTCTAGCGAAATTCCCCACTCTAGCGAAATTCCCCACTCTAGCGAAATTCCCCACTCTAGCGAAATTCCCCATCTCTAGCGAAATTCCCCATCTCTAGCGAAATTCCCCATCTCTAGCGAAATTCCCCATCTCTAGCGAAATTCCCCATCTCTAGCGAAATTCCCCATCTCTAGCGAAATTCCCCATCTCTAGAGAAATTCCCCATCTCTAGCGAAATTTCTTATCTCTAGCGAAATTCCCCATCTCTAGCGAAATTCCCCATCTCTAGCGAAATTCCCCATCTCTAGCGAAATTCCCCATCTCTAGAGAAATTCCCCATCTCTAGCGAAATTCCCCACTCTAACGAAATTCCCCACTCTAGCGAAATGCCCCATCTCTAGCGAAATTACCCATCTGTAACGAAATTCCCCATCTGTAGCGAAATTCCCCATTTCTAGCGAAATTCCCCATCTGTAACGAAATTTCCCATCTGTAACGAAATTCCCCATCTCTAGCGAAATTCCCCATCTCTAGCGAAATTCCCCACTCTAGCGAAATTCCCCACTCTAGCGAAATTCCCCACTCTAGCGAAATTCCCCACTCTAGCTAAATTCCCCACTCTAGCGAAATTCCCCACTCTAGCGAAATTCCCCACTCTAGCGAAATTCCCCACTCGAGCGAAATTCCCCAGTCGAGCGAAATTCCCCACTCGAGCAAAATTCCACATCTCTAGCGAAATTCCCCATCTCTAACGAAATTCCCCATCTCTAGCGAAATTCCCCATCTCTAGCGAAATTCCCCTCTCTAGCGAAATTCCCCTCTCTAGCGAAATTCCCCACTCGAGCGAAATTCCCCACTCTAGCGAAATTCCCCACTCTAGCGAAATTCCCCACTCTAGCGAAATTCCCCACTCTAGCGAAATTCCCCACTCTAGCGAAATTCCCCACTCTAGCGAAATTCCCCACTCTAGCGAAATTCCCCACTCTAGCGAAATTCCCCACTCTAGCGAAATTCCCCACTCTAGCGAAATTCCCCACTCTAGCGAAATTCCCCACTCGAGCGAAATTCCCCACTCTAGCGAAATTCCCCACTCGAGCGAAATTCCCCACTCTAGCGAAATTCCCCACTCAAACGAAATTCCCACTCTAGCGAAATTCCCCACTCTAGTGAAATTCCCCACTGTAGCGAAATTCCCCACTCTAGCGAAATTCCCCACTCTAGCGAAATTCCCCATACTAGCGAATTTCCCCACTCTAGCGAAATTCCCCATCTCTAGCGAAATTCCCCATTCGAGCGAAATTCCCCACTCTAGCGAAATTCCCCACTCTAGCGAAATTCCCCACTCAATCGAAATTCCCCATCTCTAGCGAAATTCCCCATCTGTAACGAAATTCCTCCATTTTTAGCGAAATCCCCCATCTGTAACGAAATTCTCCATCTCTAGCGAAATTACCCATCTGTAACGAAATTCCCCCATTTTTAGCGAAATCCCCCATATCTAGCGAAACTCCCCATTTTTAGCGAAATTCCCCCATGTTCAGCGAAATTACCCAATGTTTAGCGAAATACCCCATGTTTAGCGAAATTCCCCATCTCTAGCGAAATTCCCCACTCTAGAGAAACTCCCCACTTTAGCGAAATTCCCCACTCTAGCGAAATTCCCCATCTCTAGCGAAAATCCCCATCTCTAGCGAAATTCCCCATCTCTAGCGAAATTCCCCATCTCTAGCGAAATTCCCCACCTCTAGCGAAATTCCCCATCTCTAGCGAAATTCCCCATCTCTAGCGAAATTCCCCATCTCTAGGGAAATTCCCCATCTCTAGAGAAATTCCCCATCTCTAGCGAAATTCCCCACTCTAGCGAAATTCCCCATCTCTAGCGAAATTACCCATCTGTAACGAAATTCCCCATCTGTAGCGAAATTCCCCATCTGTAACGAAATTCCCCATCTGTAACGAAATTCCCCATCTGTAACGAAATTCCCCATCTCTAGCGAAATTCCCCATCTCTTGCGAAATTCCCCACTCTAGCGAAATTCCCCACTCTATCGAAATTCCCCACTCTAGCAAAATTCCCCACTCTAGCGAAATTCCCCACTCTAGCGAAATTCCCCACTCTAGCGAAATTCCTCGCTCTAGCGAAATTCCCCACTCGAGCGAAATTCCCCACTCGAGCAAAATTCCCCACTCGAGCGAAATTCCACATCTCTAGCGAAATTCCCCATCTCTAACGAAATTCCACATCTCTAGCGAAATTCCCCATCTCTAACGAAATTCCCCATCTCTAGCGAAATTCCCCATCTCTAGCGAAATTCCCCATCTCTAGCGAAATTCCCCTCTCTAGCGAAATTCCCCACTCTAGAGAAATTCCCTACTCTAGCGAAATTCCCCACTCTAGCGAAATTCCCCACTCTAGCGAAACTCCCCACTCTAGCGAAATTCCCCACTCTAGCGAAATTCCCCACTTTAGCGAAATTCCCCACTCTAGCGAAATTCCCCATCTCTAGCGAAATTCCCCATCTCTACCGAAATTCCCCATCTCTAGCGAAATTCCCCATCTCTAGCGAAATTCCCCACTCTAGCGAAATTCCCCACTCTATCGAAATTCCCCACTCTAGCGAAATTCCCCACTCTAGGGAAATTCCCCACTCTAGCGAAATTCCCCACTCTAGCAAAATTCCCCACTCGAGCGAAATTCCCCACTCTAGCGAAATTCCCCACTTTAGCGAAATTCCCCACTCTAGCGAAATTCCCCATCTCTAGCGAAATTCCCCATCTCTAGCGAAATTCCCCATCTCTAGCGAAATTCCCCATCTCTAGCGAAATTCCCCACTCTAGCGAAATTCCCCACTCTATCGAAATTCCCCACTCTAGCGAAATTCCCCACTCTAGGGAAATTCCCCACTCTAGCGATATTCCCCACTCTAGCAAAATTCCCCACTCGAGCGAAATTCCCCACTCGAGCAAAATTCCCCACTCGAGCGAAATTCCACATCTCTAGCGAAATTCCCCATCTCTAACGAAATTCCACATCTCTAGCGAAATTCCCCATCTCTAACGAAATTCCCCATCTCTAGCGAAATTCCCCATCTCTAGCGAAATTCCCCTCTCTAGCGAAATTCCCCTCTCTAGCGAAATTCCCCACTCTAGAGAAATTCCCCACTCTAGCGAAATTCCCCACTCTAGCGAAATTCCCCACTCTAGCGAAACTCCCCACTCTAGCGAAATTCCCCACTCTAGCGAAATTCCCCACTTTAGCGAAATTCCCCACTCTAGCGAAATTCCCCATCTCTAGCGAAATTCCCCATCTCTAGCGAAATTCCCCATCTCTAGCGAAATTCCCCACCTCTAGCGAAATTCCCCATCTCTAGCGAAATTCCCCATCTCTAGCGAAATTCCCCATCTCTAGCGAAATTCCCCATCTCTAGCGAAATTCCCCATCTCTAGAGAAATTCCCCATCTCTAGCGAAATTCCCCACTCTAGCGAAATTACCCACTCTAGCGAAATTCCCCATCTCTAGCGAAATTACCCATCTGTAACGAAATTTCCCATATGTAGCGAAATTCCCCATTTCTAGCGAAATTCCCCATCTGTAACGAAATTCCCCATCTGTAACGAAATTCCCCATCTCTAGCGAAATTCCCCATCTCTAGCGAAATTCCCCATCTCTAGCGAAATTCCCCATCTCTAGCGAAATTCCCCACTCTAGCGAAATTCCCCACTCTATCGAAATTCCCCATTCTAGCAAAAATTCCCCACTCTAGCGAAATTCCCCACTCTAGCGAAATTCCCCACTCTAGCGAAATTCCCCACTCTAGCGAAATTCCCCACTCGAGCGAAATTCCCCACTCGAGCGAAATTCCCCACTCGAGCGAAATTCCAAATCTCTAGCGAAATTCCCCATCTCTAACGAAATTCCACATCTCTAGCTAAATTCCCCATCTCTAACGAAATTCCCCATCTCTAGCGAAATTCCCCATCTCTAGCGAAATTCCCCATCTCTAGCGAAATTCCCCACTCTAGCGAAATTCCCCACTCTAGCGAAATTCCCCACTCTAGCGAAATTCCCTACTCTAGCGAAATTCCCCACTCTAGCGAAATTCCCCACTCGAGCGAAATTCCCCACTCTAGCGAAATTCCCCACTCTAGCGAAATTCCCCACTCTAGCGAAATTCCCCACTCTAGCGAAATTCCCCACTCTAGCGAAATTCACCACTCTAGCGAAATTCCCCACTCTAGAGAAATTCCCCACTCTATCGAAATTCCCCATCACTAGCGAAATTCCCCATCTGTAACGCAATTCCCCCATTTTTAGCGAAATCCCCCATCTGTAACGAAATTCTCCATCTCTAGCGAAATTACCCATCTGTAACGAAATTCCCCCATTTTTAGCGAAATCCCCCATATCTAGCGAAACTCCCCATTTTTAGCGAAATTCCCCCATGTTCAGCGAAATTACCCAATGTTTAGCGAAATACCCCATGTTTAGCGAAATTCCCCATCTCTAGCAAAATTCCCCACTCTAGAGAAACTCCCCACTCTAGCGAAATTCCCCACTCTAGCGAAGTTCCCCACTTTAGCGAAATTCCCCACTCTAGCGAAATTCCCCATCTCTAGCGAAATTCCCCATCTCTAGCAAAATTCCCCATCTCTAGCGAAATTCCCCACCTCTAGCGAAATTCCCCATCTCTAGCGAAATTCCCCATCTCTAGCAAAATTCCCCATCTCTAGAGAAATTCCCCATCTCTAGCGAAATTACCCACTCTAGCGAAATTACCCACTCTAGCGAAATTCCCCATCTCTAGCGAAATTACCCATCTGTAACGTAATTTCCCATATGTATCGAAATTCCCCATTTCTAGCGAAATTCCCCATTTCTAGCGAAATTCCCCATCTGTAACGAAATTCCCCATCTGTAACGAAATTCCCCATCTCTAGCGAAATTCCCCATCTCTAGCGAAATTCCCCATCTCTAGCGAAATTCCCCATCTCTAGCGAAATTCCCCACTCTAGCGAAATTCCCCACTCTATCGAAATTCCCCATTCTAGCAAAATTCCCCACTCTAGCGAAATTCCCCACTCTAGCGAAATTCCCCACTCTAGCGAAATTCCCCACTCGAGCGAAATTCCCCACTCTAGCGAAATTCCCCACTCGAGCGAAATTCCCCACTCGAGCGAAATTCCCCACTCGAGCGAAATTCCCCACTCTAGCGAAATTCCCCACTCTAGCGAAATTCCGCTCTCTAGCGAAATTCCCCTCTCTAGCGAAATTCCCCATCTCTAGCGAAATTCCCCATTTTAGCTAAATTCCCCACTCTAGCGAAGTTCCCCACTCTAGCGAAATTCCCCACTCTAGCGAAATTCCCCATCTCTAGCGAAATTCCCCACTCTAGCGAAATTCCCCACTCTAGCGAAATTCCCCACTCTAGCGAAATTCCCCACTCTAGCGAAATTCCCCACTCTATCGAAATTCCCCATCTCTAGCGAAATTCCCCATTTCTAGCGAAATTACCCATCTGTAACGAAATTCCCCATCTCTAGCGAAATTACCCGTCTGTAACGAAATTCCCCCATTTTTAGCGAAATCCCCCATATCTAGCGAAACTCTCGATTTTTAGCGAAATTCTCCCATGTTCAGCGAAATTACCCAATGTTTAGCGAAATACCCCATGTTTAGCGAAATTCCCCATCTCTAGCGAAATTCCCCACTCTAGCGAAACTCCCCACTCTAGCGAAATTCCCCACTCTAGCGAAATTCCCCACTTTAGCGAAATTCCCCACTCTAGCGAAATTCCAAATCTCTAGCAAAATTCCCCATCTCTAGCGAAATTCCCCATCTCTAGCGAAATTCCCCATCTCTAGCGAAATTCCCCATCTCTAGAGAAATTCCCCATCTCTAGCGAAATTCCCCATCTCTAGCGAAATTCCCCATCTCTAGCGAAATTCCCCATCTCTAGCGAAATTCCCCATCTCTAGCGAAATTCCCCATCTCTAGCGAAATTCCCCATCTCTAGAGAAATTCCCCATCTCTAGAGAAATTCCCCATCTCTAGCGAAATTCCCCATCTCTAGCGAAATTCCCCACTCTAGCGAAATTCCCCACTCTAGCGAAATTCCCCACTCTAGCGAAATGCCCCATCTCTAGCGAAATTACCCATCTGTAACGAAATTCCCCATCTCTAGCGAAATTCCCCATCTCTAGCGAAATTCCCCATCTCTAGCGAAATTCCCCACTCTAGCGAAATTCCCCACTCTAGCGAAATTCCCCATCTCTAGCGAAATTCCCCATCTCTAGCGAAATTCCCCATCTCTAGCGAAATTCCCCATCTCTAGAGAAATTCCCCATCTCTAGAGAAATTCCCCATCTCTAGCGAAATTCCCCATCTCTAGCGAAATTCCCCACTCTAGCGAAATTCCCCACTCTAGCGAAATTCCCCACTCTAGCGAAATGCCCCATCTCTAGCGAAATTACCCATCTGTAACGAAATTCCCCATCTCTAGCGAAATTCCCCATCTCTAGCGAAATTCCCCATCTCTAGCGAAATTCCCCACTCTAGCGAAATTCCCCACTCTAGCGAAATTCCCCACTCTAGCGAAATTCCCCACTCTAGCGAAATTCCACACTCTAGCGAAATTCCCCACTCTAGCGAAATTCCTCACTCGAGCGAAATTCCCCACTCGAGTGAAATTCCCCACTTTAGCGAAATTCCCCACTCTAGCAAATTCCACATCTCTAGCGAAATTCCCCACTCTAGCGAAATTCCCCACTCTAGCGATATTCCCCACTCTAGCGAAATTCCCCACTCTAGCAAAATTCCCCACTCTAGCGAAATTACCCACTCTAGCGAAATTCCCCACTCAATCGAAATTCCCCATCTCTAGCGAAATTCCCCATTTCTAGCGAAATTACCCATCTGTAACGAAATTCCCCATCCCTAGCGAAATTACCCGTCTGTAACGAAATTCCCCCATTTTTAGCGAAATCCCCCATATCTAGCGAAACTCCCGATTTTAAGCGAAATTCCCCCATGTTCAGCGAAATTACCCAATGTTTAGCGAAATACCCCATGTTTAGCGAAATTCCCCATCTCTAGCGAAATTCCCCACTCTAGCGAATCTCCACACTCTAGCGAAATTCTTCACTCTAGCGAAATTCCCTACTTTAGCGAAATTCCCCACTCTAGCGAAATTCCCCATCTCTAGCGAAATTCCCCATCTCTAGCGAAATTCCCCATCTCTAGCGAAATTCTCCATCTCTAGAGAAATTCCCCATCTCTAGCGAAATTCCCCATCTCTAGCGAAATTCCCCATCTCTAGCGAAATTCCCCATCTCTAGCGAAATTCCCCATCTCTAGCGAAATTCCCCACTCCAGCGAAATTCCCCACTTTAGCGAAATTCCCCACTCTAGCGAAATTCCCCATCTCTAGCGAAATTCCCCACTCTAGCGAAATTCCCCACTCTAGCGATATTCCCCACTTTAGCGAAATTCCCCACTCTAGCAAAATTCCCCACTCTAGCGAAATTACCCACTCTAGCGAAATTCCCCACTCTATCGAAATTCCCCATCTCTAGCGAAATTACCCATCTGTAACGAAATTCCCCATCCCTAGCGAAATTACCCATCTGTAACGAAATTCCCCCATTTTTAGCGAAATCCCCCATATCTAGCGAAACTCCCGATTTTTAGCGAAATTCCCCCATGTTCAGCGAAATTACCCAATGTTTAGCGAAATACCCCATGTTTAGCGAAATTCCCCATCTCTAGCGAAATTCCCCACTCTAGCGAATCTCCACACTCTAGCGAAATTCTTCACTCTAGCGAAATTCCCCACTTTAGCGAAATTCCCCACTCTAGCGAAATTCCCCATCTCTAGCGAAATTCCCCATCTCTAGCGAAATTCCCCATCTCTAGCGAAATTCCCCATCTCTAGAGAAATTCCCCATCTCTAGCGAAATTCCCCATCTCTAGCGAAATTCCCCATCTCTAGCGAAATTACCCATCTGTAACGAAATTCCCCATCTCTAGCGAAATTCCCCATCTCTAGCGAAATTCCCCAACTCTAGCGAAATTCCCCACTCTACCGAAATTCCCCACTCTAGCGATATTCCCCACTCTAGCGAAATTCCCCACTCTAGCGAAATTCCCCACTCTAGCGAAATTCCCCACTCTAGCGAAATTCCCCACTATAGCGAAATTCCCCACTCGAGCGAAATTCCCCACTCGAGTGAAATTCCCCACTCGAGTGAAATTCCCCACTCGAGAAAAATTCCACATCTCTAGCGAAATTCCCCATCTCTAGCGAAACTCCCCATCTCTAGCGAAATTCCCCATCTCTAGCGAAATTCCCCTCTCTAGCGAAATTCCCCTCTCTAGCGAAATTCCCCATCTCTAGCGAAATTCCCCACTCTAGCGAAATTCCCCACTCTAGCGAAATTCCCCACTCTAGCGAAATTCCCCACTCTAGCGAAATTCCCCACTCTAGCGAAATTCCCCACTCTAGCGAAATTCCCCACTTTAGCTAAATTTCCCACTCTAGCGAAATTCCCCACTCTAGCGAAATTCCCCACTCTAGCGAAATTCCCCACTCTAGCGAAATTCCCCACTCTAGCGAAATTCCCCATCTCGAGCGAAATTCCCCATCTCGAGCGAAATTCCCCATCTCTAGCGAAATTCCCCATTTCTAGCGAAATTACCCATCTGTAACGAAATTCCCCATCTCTAGCGAAATTACCCATCTGTAACGAAACTCCCCATCTCTAGCGAAATTCCCCATCTCTAGCGAAATTCCCCATCTCTAGCGAAATTCCCCATCTCTAGCGAAATTCCCCTCTCTAGCGAAATTCCCCTCTCTAGCGAAATTCCCCACTCTAGCGAAATTCCCCACTCTAGCGAAATTCCCCATCTCTAGCGAAATTCCCCTCTCTAGCGAAATTCCCCTCTCTAGCGAAATTCCCCACTCTAGCGAAATTCCCCACTCTAGCGAAATTCCCCACTTTAGCTAAATTCCCCACTCTAGCGAAATTCCCCACTCTAGCGAAATTCCCCACTCTAGCGAAATTCCCCACTCTAGCGAAATTCTCCACTCTAGCGAAATTCCCCATCTCGAGCGAAATTCCCCATCTCGAGCGAAATTCCCCATCTCTAGCGAAATTCCCCATTTCTAGCGAAATTACCCATCTGTAACGAAATTCCCCATCTCTAGCGAAATTACCCATCTGTAACGAAATTCCCCCATTTTTAGCGAAATCCCCCATATCTAGCGAAACTCCCGTTTTTTAGCGAAATTCCCCCATGATCAGCGAAATTACCCAATGTTTAGCGAAATACCCCATGTTTAGCGAAATTCCCCATCTCTAGCGAAATTCCCCACTCTAGCGAAATTCCCCACTCTAGCGAAATTCCCCACTCTAGCGAAATTCCCCACTCTAGCGAAATTCCCCACTCTAGCGAAATTCCCCACTCTAGCGAAATTCCCCACTTTAGCTAAATTTCCCACTCTAGCGAAATTCCCCACTCTAGCGAAATTCCCCACTCTAGCGAAATTCCCCACTCTAGCGAAATTCCCCACTCTAGCGAAATTCCCCATCTCGAGCGAAATTCCCCATCTCGAGCGAAATTCCCCATCTCTAGCGAAATTCCCCATTTCTAGCGAAATTACCCATCTGTAACGAAATTCCCCATCTCTAGCGAAATTACCCATCTGTAACGAAACTCCCCATCTCTAGCGAAATTCCCCATCTCTAGC
This sequence comes from Odiellus spinosus, assembly GCA_963920705.1. Taxonomy (NCBI): domain Eukaryota; kingdom Metazoa; phylum Arthropoda; class Arachnida; order Opiliones; family Phalangiidae; genus Odiellus; species Odiellus spinosus. The sequence goes on from OY987229.1 coordinate 4,166,639, forward strand.
GAAATTCCCCATCTCTAGCGAAATTCCCCATCTCTAGCGAAATTCCCCTCTCTAGCGAAATTCCCCTCTCTAGCGAAATTCCCCACTCTAGCGAAATTCCCCACTCTAGCGAAATTCCCCACTTTAGCTAAATTCCCCACTCTAGCGAAATTCCCCACTCTAGCGAAATTCCCCACTCTAGCGAAATTCCCCACTCTAGCGAAATTCCCCACTCTAGCGAAATTCCCCATCTCGAGCGAAATTCCCCATCTCGAGCGAAATTCCCCATCTCTAGCGAAATTCCCCATTTCTAGCGAAATTACCCATCTGTAACGAAATTCCCCATCTCTAGCGAAATTACCCATCTGTAACGAAACTCCCCATCTCTAGCGAAATTCCCCATCTCTAGCGAAATTCCCCATCTCTAGCGAAATTCCCCATCTCTAGCGAAATTCCCCATCTCTAGCGAAATTCCCCTCTCTAGCGAAATTCCCCTCTCTAGCGAAATTCGCCACTCTAGCGAAATTCCCCACTCTAGCGAAATTCCCCATCTCTAGCGAAATTCCCCTCTCTAGCGAAATTCCCCTCTCTAGCGAAATTCCCCACTCTAGCGAAATTCCCCACTCTAGCGAAATTCCCCACTTTAGCTAAATTCCCCACTCTAGCGAAATTCCCCACTCTAGCGAAATTCCCCACTCTAGCGAAATTCCCCACTCTAGCGAAATTCTCCACTCTAGCGAAATTCCCCATCTCGAGCGAAATTCCCCATCTCGAGCGAAATTCCCCATCTCTAGCGAAATTCCCCATTTCTAGCGAAATTACCCATCTGTAACGAAATTCCCCATCTCTAGCGAAATTACCCATCTGTAACGAAATTCCCCCATTTTTAGCGAAATCCCCCATATCTAGCGAAACTCCCGTTTTTTAGCGAAATTCCCCCATGATCAGCGAAATTACCCAATGTTTAGCGAAATACCCCATGTTTAGCGAAATTCCCCATCTCTAGCGAAATTCCCCACTCTAGCGAAATTCCCCACTCTAGCGAAATTCCCCACTCTAGCGAAATTCCCCACTCTAGCGAAATTCCCCATCTCGAGCGAAATTCCCCATCTCGAGCGAAATTCCCCATCTCTAGCGAAATTCCCCATTTCTAGCGAAATTACCCATCTGTAACGAAATTCCCCATCTCTAGCGAAATTACCCATCTGTAACGAAACTCCCCATCTCTAGCGAAATTCCCCATCTCTAGCGAAATTCCCCATCTCTAGCGAAATTACCCATCTCTAGCGAAATTCCCCTCTCTAGCGAAATTCCCCTCTCTAGCGAAATTCCCCACTCTAGCGAAATTCCCCACTCTAGCGAAATTCCCCACTTTAGCTAAATTCCCCACTCTAGCGAAATTCCCCACTCTAGCGAAATTCCCCACTCTAGCGAAATTCCCCACTCTAGCGAAATTCTCCACTCTAGCGAAATTCCCCATCTCGAGCGAAATTCCCCATCTCGAGCGAAATTCCCCATCTCTAGCGAAATTCCCCATTTCTAGCGAAATTACCCATCTGTAACGAAATTCCCCATCTCTAGCGAAATTACCCATCTGTAACGAAATTCCCCCATTTTTAGCGAAATCCCCCATATCTAGCGAAACTCCCGTTTTTTAGCGAAATTCCCCCATGATCAGCGAAATTACCCAATGTTTAGCGAAATACCCCATGTTTAGCGAAATTCCCCATCTCTAGCGAAATTCCCCACTCTAGCGAAATTCCCCACTTTAGCGAAATTCCCCACTCTAGCGAAATTCCCCATCTCTAGCGAAATTCCCCATCTATCGCGAAATTCCCCATCTCTAGCGAAATTCCCCATCTCTAGAGAAATTCCCCATCTCTAGCAAAATTCCCCATCTCTAGCAAAATTCCCCATCTCTAGCGAAATTCCCCATCTCTAGCGAAATTCCCCACCTCTAGCGAAATTCCCCATCTCTAGCGAAATTCCCCATCTCTAGCGAAATTCTCCATCTCTAGCGAAATTCCCCATCTCTAGCGAAATTCCCCATCTCTAGAGAAATTCCCCATCTCTAGCGAAATTCCCCATCTCTAGCGAAATTCCCCACTCTAGCGAAATTCCCCACTCTAGCGAAATTCCCCACTCTAGCTAAATGCCCCATCTCTAGCGAAATTACCCATCTGTAACGAAATTCCCCATCTCTAGCGAAATTCCCCATCTCTAGCGAAATTCCCCAATTCTAGCGAAATTCCCCACTCTAGCGAAATTCCCCACTCTAGCGAAATTCCCCACTCTAGCGAAATTCCCCACTCTAGCGAAATTCCCCACTCTAGCGAAATTCCCCACTCTAGCGAAATTCCCCACTCTAGCGAAATTCCCCACTCTAGCGAAATTCCCCACTCTAGCGAAATTCCCCACTCTAGCGAAATTCCCCACTCTAGCGAAATTCCCCACTCTAGCGAAATTCCCCACTCGAGCGAAATTCATCACTCGAGTGAAATTCCCCACTCAAGTGAAATTCCCCACTCGAGAAAAATTCCACATCTCTAGCGAAATTCCCCATCTCTAGCGAAACTCCCCATCTCTAGCGAAATTCCCCGTCTCTAGCGAAATTCCCCTCTCTAGCGAAATTCCCCTCTCTAGCGAAATTCCCCACTCTAGAGAAATTCCCCACTCTAGCGAAATTCCCCACTCTAGCGAAATTCCCCACTCTAGCGAAATTCCCCACTCTAGCGAAAATCCCCACTCTAGCGAAATTCCCCACTCTAGCGAAATTCCCCACTCTAGCGAAATTCCCCACTCTAGCGAAATTCCCCACTCCAGCGAAATTCCCCACTTTAGCGAAATTCCCCACTCTAGCGAAAATCCCCATCTCTAGCGAAATTCCCCACTCTAGCGAAATTACCCACTCTAGCGAAATTCCCCACTCTAGCGAAATTCCCCACTCTAGCAAAATTCCCCACTCTAGCGAAATTACCCACTCTAGCGAAATTCCCCACTCTATCGAAATTCCCCATCTCTAGCGAAATTCCCCATTTCTAGCGAAATTACCCATCTGTAGCGAAATTCCCCATCTCTAGCGAAATTACCCATCTGTAACGAAATTCCCCCATTTTTAGCGAAATCCCCTATATCTAGCGAAACTCCCCATTTTTAGCGAAATTCCCCCATGTTCAGCGAAATTACCCAATGTTTAGCGAAATACCCCATGTTTAGCGAAATTCCCCACTCTAGCGAAATTTCCCACTCTAGCGAAATTCCCCACTCTAGCGAAATTCCTCACTCTAGCGAAATTCCCCATCTCTAGCGAAATTCCCCATCTCTAGCGAAATTCCCCATCTCTAGCGAAATTCCCCAGTCTAGCGAAATTCCCCAGTCTAGCGAAATTCCCCACTCTAGCGAAATTCCCCACTCTAGCGAAATTCCCCACTCTAGCGAAATTCCCCATCTCTAGCGAAATTCCTCATTTCTAGCGAAATTACCCATCTGTAACGAAATTCCCCATCTCTAGCGAAATTCCCCATCTCTAGCGAAATTCCCCATCTCTAGCGAAATTCCCCATCTCTAGCGAAATTCCCCATCTCTAGCGAAATTCCCCATCTCTAGCGAAATTCCAAATCTCTAGCGAAATTCCCCACTCTAGCGAAATTCCCCACTCTAGCGAAATTCCCCACTTTAGCTAAATTCCCCACTCTATTGAAATTCCCCACTCTAGCGAAATTCCCCACTCTAGCGAAATTCCCCATCTCGAGCGAAATTCCCCATCTCGAGCGAAATTCCCCATCTCTAGCGAAATTCCCCATTTCTAGCGAAATTCCCCATCTCTAGCGAAATTCCCCATCTCTAGCGAAATTCCCCACTCTAGCGAAATTCTCCACTCTATCGAAATTCCCCATTCTAGCGAAATTCCCCACTCTAGCGAAATTCCCCACTCTAGCGAAATTCCCCACTCTAGCGAAATTCCCCACTCGAGCGAAATTCCCCACTCTAGCGAAATTCCCCACTCGAGCGAAATTCCCCACTCGAGCGAAATTCCCCACTCGAGCGAAATTCCACATCTCTAGCGAAATTCCCCATCTCTAACAAAATTCCACATCTCTAGCGAAATTCCCCATCTCTAACGAAATTCCCCATCTCTAGCGAAATTCCCCACTCGAGCGAAATTCCCCACTCTAGCGAAATTCCCCACTCTAGCGAAACTCCCCACTCTAGCGAAATTCCCCACTCTAGCGAAATTCCCCTCTCTAGCGAAATTCCCCACTCTAGCGAAATTCCCCATTCTATCAAAATTCCCCACTCTAGCGAAATTCCCCACTCTAGCGAAATTCCCCACTCAAGCGAAATTCCCCACTCGAGCGAAATTCCCCACTCGAGCGAAATTCCCCACTCGAGCGAAATTCCACATCTCTAGCGAAATTCCCCATCTCTAACGAAATTCCACATCTCTAGCGAAATTCCCCATCTCTAACGAAATTCCCCATCTCTAGCGAAATTCCCCACTCAAGCGAAATTCCCCACTCTAGCGAAATTCCCCACTCTAGCGAAACTCCCCACTCTAGCGAAATTCCCCACTCTAGCGAAATTCCCCTCTCTAGCGAAATTCCTCACTCTAGCGAAATTCCCCATCTCTAGCGAAATACCCCACTCTAGCGAAATTCCCCACTCTAGCGAAATTCCCCACTCTAGCGAAATTCCCCACTCTAGCGAAATTCCCCACTCTATCGAAATTCCCCATCTCTAGCGAAACTCCCCACTCTAGCGAAATTCCCCACTCTAGCGAAATTCCCCTCTCTAGCGAAATTCCCCTCTCTAGCGAAATTCCCCATCTCTAGCGAAATTCCCCATTTTAGCTAAATTCCCCACTCTAGCGAGGTTCCCCACTCTAGCGAAATTCCCCACTCTAGCGAAATTCCCCATCTCTAGCGAAATTCCCCACTCTAGCGAAATTCCCCACTCTAGCGAAATTCCCCACTCTAGCGAAATTCCCCACTCTAGCGAAATTCCCCACTCTATCGAAATTCCCCATCTCTAGCGAAATTCCCCATTTCTAGCGAAATTACCCATCTGTAACGAAATTCCCCATCTCTAGCGAAATTACCCGTCTGTAACGAAATTCCCCCATTTTTAGCGAAATCCCCCATATCTAGCGAAACTCTCGATTTTTAGCGAAATTCTCCCATGTTCAGCGAAATTACCCAATGTTTAGCGAAATACCCCATGTTTAGCGAAATTCCCCACTCTAGCGAAACTCCCCACTCTAGCGAAATTCCCCACTCTAGCGAAATTCCCCACTTTAGCGAAATTCCCCACTCTAGCGAAATTCCAAATCTCTAGCAAAATTCCCCATCTCTAGCGAAATTCCCCATCTCTAGCGAAATTCCCCATCTCTAGCGAAATTCCCCATCTCTAGAGAAATTCCCCATCTCTAGCGAAATTCCCCATCTCTAGCGAAATTCCCCATCTCTAGCGAAATTCCCCATCTCTAGCGAAATTCCCCATCTCTAGCGAAATTCCCCATCTCTAGCGAAATTCCCCATCTCTAGCGAAATTCCCCATCTCTAGAGAAATTCCCCATCTCTAGAGAAATTCCCCATCTCTAGCGAAATTCCCCATCTCTAGCGAAATTCCCCACTCTAGCGAAATTCCCCACTCTAGCGAAATTCCCCACTCTAGCGAAATGCCCCATCTCTAGCGAAATTACCCATCTGTAACGAAATTCCCCATCTCTAGCGAAATTCCCCATCTCTAGCGAAATTCCCCATCTCTAGCGAAATTCCCCACTCTAGCGAAATTCCCCACTCTAGCGAAATTCCCCACTCTAGCGAAATTCCCCACTCTAGCGAAATTCCCCACTCTAGCGAAATTCCCCACTCTAGCGAAATTCCTCACTCGAGCGAAATTCCCCACTCGAGTGAAATTCCCCACTTTAGCGAAATTCCCCACTCTAGCAAATTCCCCATCTCTAGCGAAATTCCCCACTATAGCGAAATTCCCCACTCTAGCGATATTCCCCACTCTAGCGAAATTCCCCACTCTAGCAAAATTCCCCACTCTAGCGAAATTACCCACTCTAGCGAAATTCCCCACTCTATCGAAATTCCCCATCTCTAGCGAAATTCCCCATTTCTAGCGAAATTACCCATCTGTAACGAAATTCCCCATCCCTAGCGAAATTACCCGTCTGTAACGAAATTCCCCCATTTTTAGCGAAATCCCCCATATCTAGCGAAACTCCCGATTTTAAGCGAAATTCCCCCATGTTCAGCGAAATTACCCAATGTTTAGCGAAATACCCCATGTTTAGCGAAATTCCCCATCTCTAGCGAAATTCCCCACTCTAGCGAAACTCCCCACTCTAGCGAAATTCCCCACTCTAGCGAAATTCCCCACTTTAGCGAAATTCCCCACTCTAGCGAAATTCCAAATCTCTAGCAAAATTCCCCATCTCTAGCGAAATTCCCCATCTCTAGCGAGATTCCCCATCTCTAGCGAAATTCCCCATCTCTAGAGAAATTCCCCATCTCTAGCAAAATTCCCCATCTCTAGCGAAATTCCCCATCTCTAGCGAAATTCCCCATCTCTAGCGAAATTCCCCATCTCTAGCGAAATTCCCCATCTCTAGCGAAATTCCCCATCTCTAGCGAAATTCCCCATCTCTAGAGAAATTCCCCATCTCTAGAGAAATTCCCCATCTCTAGCGAAATTCCCCATCTCTAGCGAAATTCCCCACTCTAGCGATATTCCCCACTCTAGCGAAATTCCCCACTCTAGCGAAATGCCCCATCTCTAGCGAAATTACCCATCTGTAACGAAATTCCCCATCTCTAGCGAAATTCCCCATCTCTAGCGAAATTCCCCATCTCTAGCGAAATTCCCCACTCTAGCGAAATTCCCCACTCTAGCGAAATTCCCCACTCTAGCGAAATTCCCCACTCTAGCGAAATTCCCCACTCTAGCGAAATTCCCCACTCTAGCGAAATTCCTCACTCGAGCGAAATTCCCCACTCGAGTGAAATTCCCCACTTTAGCGAAATTCCCCACTCTAGCAAATTCCCCATCTCTAGCGAAATTCCCCACTATAGCGAAATTCCCCACTCTAGCGATATTCCCCACTCTAGCGAAATTCCCCACTCTAGCGAAATTCCCCACTCTAGCGAAATTACCCACTCTAGCGAAATTCCCCACTCTATCGAAATTCCCCATCTCTAGCGAAATTCCCCATTTCTAGCGAAATTACCCATCTGTAACGAAATTCCCCATCCCTAGCGAAATTACCCGTCTGTAACGAAATTCCCCCATTTTTAGCGAAATCCCCCATATCTAGCGAAACTCCCGATTTTAAGCGAAATTCCCCCATGTTCAGCGAAATTACCCAATGTTTAGCGAAATACCCCATGTTTAGCGAAATTCCCCATCTCTAGCGAAATTCCCCACTCTAGCGAATCTCCACACTCTAGCGAAATTCTTCACTCTAGCGAAATTCCCTACTTTAGCGAAATTCCCCACTCTAGCGAAATTCCCCATCTCTAGCGAAATTCCCCATCTCTAGCGAAATTCCCCATCTCTAGCGAAATTCCCCATCTCTAGAGAAATTCCCCATCTCTAGCGAAATTCCCCATCTCTAGCGAAATTCCCCATCTCTAGCGAAATTCCCCATCTCTAGCGAAATTCCCCATCTCTAGCGAAATTCCCCACTCCAGCGAAATTCCCCACTTTAGCGAAATTCCCCACTCTAGCGAAATTCCCCATCTCTAGCGAAATTCCCCACTCTAGCGAAATTCCCCACTCTAGCGATATTCCCCACTTTAGCGAAATTCCCCACTCTAGCAAAATTCCCCACTCTAGCGAAATTACCCACTCTAGCGAAATTCCCCACTCTATCGAAATTCCCCATCTCTAGCGAAATTACCCATCTGTAACGAAATTCCCCATCCCTAGCGAAATTACCCATCTGTAACGAAATTCCCCCATTTTTAGCGAAATCCCCCATATCTAGCGAAACTCCCGATTTTTAGCGAAATTCCCCCATGTTCAGCAAAATTACCCAATGTTTAGCGAAATACCCCATGTTTAGCGAAATTCCCCATCTCTAGCGAAATTCCCCACTCTAGCGAATCTCCACACTCTAGCGAAATTCTTCACTCTAGCGAAATTCCCCACTTTAGCGAAATTCCCCACTCTAGCGAAATTCCCCATCTCTAGCGAAATTCCCCATCTCTAGCGAAATTCCCCATCTCTAGCGAAATTCCCCATCTCTAGAGAAATTCCCCATCTCTAGCGAAATTCCCCATCTCTAGCGAAATTCCCCATCTCTAGCGAAATTACCCATCTGTAACGAAATTCCCCATCTCTAGCGAAATTCCCCATCTCTAGCGAAATTCCCCAACTCTAGCGAAATTCCCCACTCTAGCGAAATTCCCCACTCTAGCAAAATTCCCCACTCTAGCAAAATTCCCCACTCTAGCGAAATTCCCCACTCTAGCGAAATTCCCCACTCTAGCGAAATTCCCCACTCTAGCGAAATTCCCCACTCTAGCGAAATTCCCCACTATAGCGAAATTCCCCACTCGAGCGAAATTCCCCACTCGAGTGAAATTCCCCACTCGAGTGAAATTCCCCACTCGAGAAAAATTCCACATCTCTAGCGAAATTCCCCATCTCTAGCGAAACTCCCCATCTCTAGCGAAATTCCCCATCTCTAGCGAAATTCCCCTCTCTAGCGAAATTCCCCTCTCTAGCGAAATTCCCCATCTCTAGCGAAATTCCCCACTCTAGCGAAATTCCCCACTCTAGCGAAATTCCCCACTCTAGCGAAATTCCCCACTCTAGCGAAATTCCCCACTCTAGCGAAATTCCCCACTCTAGCGAAATTCCCCACTTTAGCTAAATTTCCCACTCTAGCGAAATTCCCCACTCTAGCGAAATTCCCCACCCTAGCGAAATTCCCCACTCTAGCGAAATTCCCCACTCTAGCGAAATTCCCCATCTCGAGCGAAATTCCCCATCTCGAGCAAAATTCCCCATCTCTAGCGAAATTCCCCATTTCTAGCGAAATTACCCATCTGTAACGAAATTCCCCATCTCTAGCGAAATTACCCATCTGTAACGAAACTCCCCATCTCTAGCGAAATTCCCCATCTCTAGCGAAATTCCCCATCTCTAGCGAAATTCCCCTCTCTAGCGAAATTCCCCCCTCTAGCGAAATTCCCCATCTCTAGCGAAATTCCCCACTCTAGCGAAATTCCCCACTCTAGCGAAATTCCCCACTCTAGCGAAATTCCCCACTCTAGCGAGATTCCCCACTCTAGCGAAATTCCCCACTTTAGCTAAATTCCCCACTCTAGCGAAATTCCCCACTCTAGCGAAATTCCCCACTCTAGCGAAATTCCCCACTCTAGCGAAATTCTCCACTCTAGCGAAATTCCCCATCTCGAGCGAAATTCCCCATCTCGAGCGAAATTCCCCATCTCTAGCGAAATTCCCCATTTCTAGCGAAATTACCCATCTGTAACGAAATTCCCCATCTCTAGCGAAATTACCCATCTGTAACGAAATTCCCCCATTTTTAGCGAAATTCCCCACTCTAGAGAAATTCCCCACTCTAGCGAAATTCCCCATCTCGAGCGAAATTCCCCATCTCGAGCAAAATTCCCCATCTCTAGCGAAATTCCCCATTTCTAGCGAAATTACCCATCTGTAACGAAATTCCCCATCTCTAGCGAAATTACCCATCTGTAACGAAACTCCCCATCTCTAGCGAAATTCCCCATCTCTAGCGAAATTCCCCATCTCTAGCGAAATTCCCCTCTCTAGCGAAATTCCCCCCTCTAGCGAAATTCCCCATCTCTAGCGAAATTCCCCACTCTAGCGAAATTTGCCACTCTAGCGAAATTCCCCACTCTAGCGAAATTCCCCACTCTAGCGAAATTCCCCACTCTAGCGAAATTCCCCACTTTAGCTAAATTCCCCACTCTAGCGAAATTCCCCACTCTAGCGAAATTCCCCACTCTAGCGAAATTCCCCACTCTAGCGAAATTCTCCACTCTAGCGAAATTCCCCATCTCGAGCGAAATTCCCCATCTCGAGCGAAATTCCCCATCTCTAGCGAAATTCCCCATTTCTAGCGAAATTACCCATCTGTAACGAAATTCCCCATCTCTAGCGAAATTACCCATCTGTAACGAAATTCCCCCATTTTTAGCGAAATCCCCCATATCTAGCGAAACTCCCGTTTTTTAGCGAAATTCCCCCATGATCAGCGAAATTACCCAATGTTTAGCGAAATACCCCATGTTTAGCGAAATTCCCCATCTCTAGCGAAATTCCCCACTCTAGCGAAATTCCCCACTTTAGCGAAATTCCCCACTCTAGCGAAATTCCCCATCTCTAGCGAAATTCCCCATCTATAGCGAAATTCCCCATCTCTAGCGAAATTCCCCATCTCTAGAGAAATTCCCCATCTCTAGCAAAATTACCCATCTCTAGCAAAATTCCCCATCTCTAGCGAAATTCCCCATCTCTAGCGAAATTCCCCACCTCTAGCGAAATTCCCCATCTCTAGCGAAATTCCCCATCTCTAGCGAAATTCCCCATCTCTAGCGAAATTCCCCATCTCTAGCGAAATTCCCCATCTCTAGAGAAATTCCCGATCTCTAGCGAAATTCCCCATCTCTAGCGAAATTCCCCACTCTAGCGAAATTCCCCACTCTAGCGAAATTCCCCACTCTAGCGAAATGCCCCATCTCTAGCGAAATTATCCATCTGTAACGAAATTCCCCATCTCTAGCGAAATTCCCCATCTCTAGCGAAATTCCCCAATTCTAGCGAAATTCCCCACTCTAGCGAAATTCCCCACTCTAGCGAAATTCCCCACTCTAGCGAAATTCCCCACTCTAGCGAAATTCCCCACTCTAGCGAAATTCCCCACTCTAGCGAAATTCCCCACTCTAGCGAAATTCCCCACTCTAGCGAAATTCCCCACTCTAGCGAAATTCCCCACTCTAGCGAAATTCCCCACTCTAGCGAAATTCCCCACTCGAGCGAAATTCCTCACTCGAGTGAAATTCCCCACTCAAGTGAAATTCCCCACTCGAGAAAAATTCCACATCTCTAGCGAAATTCCCCATCTCTAGCGAAACTCCCCATCTCTAGCGAAATTCCCCGTCTCTAGCGAAATTCCCCTCTCTAGCGAAATTCCCCTCTCTAGCGAAATTCCCCACTCTAGAGAAATTCCCCACTCTAGCGAAATTCCCCACTCTAGCGAAATTCCCCACTCTAGCGAAATTCCCCACTCTAGCGAAATTCCCCACTCTAGCGAAATTCCCCACTCTAGCGAAATTCCCCACTCTAGCGAAATTCCCCACTCTAGCGAAATTCCCCACTCCAGCGAAATTCCCCACTTTAGCGAAATTCCCCACTCTAGCGAAAATCCCCATCTCTAGCGAAATTCCCCACTCTAGCGAAATTCCCCACTCTAGCGATATTCCCCACTCTAGCGAAATTCCCCACTCTAGCAAAATTCCCCACTCTAGCGAAATTACCCACTCTAGCGAAATTCCCCACTCTATCGAAATTCCCCATCTCTAGCGAAATTCCCCATTTCTAGCGAAATTACCCATCTGTAGCGAAATTCCCCATCTCTAGCGAAATTACCCATCTGTAACGAAATTCCCCCATTTTTAGCGAAATCCCCTATATCTAGCGAAACTCCCCATTTTTAGCGAAATTCCCCCATGTTCAGCGAAATTACCCAATGTTTAGCGAAATACCCCATGTTTAGCGAAATTCCCCACTCTAGCGAAATTTCCCACTCTAGCGAAATTCCCCACTCTAGCGAAATTCCCCACTCTAGCGAAATTCCCCACTCTAGCGAAATTCCCCACTCTAGCGAAATTCCCCACTCTAGCGAAATTCCCCACTCTAGCGAAATTCCCCACTCTAGCGAAATTCCCCACTCTAGCGAAATTCCCCACTCGAGCGAAATTCCTCACTCGAGTGAAATTCCCCACTCGAGTGAAATTCCCCACTCGAGAAAAATTCCACATCTCTAGCGAAATTCCCCATCTCTAGCGAAACTCCCCATCTCTAGCGAAATTCCCCGTCTCTAGCGAAATTCCCCTCTCTAGCGAAATTCCCCTCTCTAGCGAAATTCCCCACTCTAGAGAAATTCCCCACTCTAGCGAAATTCCCCACTCTAGCGAAATTCCCCACTCTAGCGAATTCCCCACTCTAGCGAAATTCCCCACTCTAGCGAAATTCCCCACTCTAGCGAAATTCCCCACTCTAGCGAAATTCCCCACTCTAGCGAAATTCCCCACTCCAGCGAAATTCCCCACTTTAGCGAAATTCCCCACTCTAGCGAAAATCCCCATCTCTAGCGAAATTCCCCACTCTAGCGAAATTCCCCACTCTAGCGATATTCCCCACTCTAGCGAAATTCCCCACTCTAGCAAAATTCCCCACTCTAGCGAAATTACCCACTCTAGCGAAATTCCCCACTCTATCGAAATTCCCCATCTCTAGCGAAATTCCCCATTTCTAGCGAAATTACCCATCTGTAGCGAAATTCCCCATCTCTAGCGAAATTACCCATCTGTAACGAAATTCCCCCATTTTTAGCGAAATTCCCCCATGTTCAGCGAAATTACCCAATGTTTAGCGAAATACCCCATGTTTAGCGAAATTCCCCACTCTAGCGAAATTTCCCACTCTAGCGAAATTCCCCACTCTAGCGAAATTCCTCACTCTAGCGAAATTCCCCATCTCTAGCGAAATTCCCCATCTCTAGCGAAATTCCCCATCTCTAGCGAAATTCCCCAGTCTAGCGAAATTCCCCAGTCTAGCGAAATTCCCCACTCTAGCGAAATTCCCCACTCTAGCGAAATTCCCCACTCTAGCGAAATTCCCCACTCTAGCGAAATTCCCCACTTTAGCTAAATTCCCCACTCTATTGAAATTCCCCACTCTAGCGAAATTCCCCACTCTAGCGAAATTCCCCATCTCGAGCGAAATTACCCATCTGTAACGAAATTCCCCATCTCTAGCGAAATTCCCCATCTCTAGCGAAATTCCCCATCTCTAGCGAAATTCCCCATCTCTAGCGAAATTCCCCATCTCTAGCGAAATTCCCCATCTCTAGCGAAATTCCCCATCTCTAGCGAAATTCCCCACTCTAGCGAAATTCCCCACTCTAGCGAAATTCCCCACTCTAGCGAAATTCCCCACTCTAGCGAAATTCCCCACTTTAGCTAAATTGCCCACTCTATTGAAATTCCCCACTCTAGCGAAATTCCCCACTCTAGCGAAATTCCCCATCTCGAGCGAAATTCCCCATCTCGAGCGAAATTCCCCATCTCTAGCGAAATTCCCCATTTCTAGCGAAATTCCCCATCTGTAACGAAATTCCCCATCTCTAGCGAAATTACCCATCTGTAACGAAATTCCCCCATTTTTAGCAAAATCCCCCATATCTAGCGAAACTCCCGATTTTTAGCGAAATTCCCCCATGTTCAGCGAAATTACCCAATGTTTAGCGAAATACCCCATGTTTAGCGAAATTCCCCATCTCTAGCGAAATTCCCCACTCTAGCGAATCTCCACACTCTAGCGAAATTCCCCACTCTAGCGAAATTCCCCACTTTAGCGAAATTCCCCATTTCTAGCGAAATTACTAATCTGTAACGAAATTCCCCATCTCTAGCGAAATTCCCCATCTCTAGAGAAATTCCCCATCTCTAGCGAAATTCCCCATCTCTAGCGAAATTCCCCATCTCTAGCGAAATTCCCCATTTCTAGCGAAATTCCCCACCTCTAGCGAAATTCCCCATCTCTAGCGAAATTCCCCATCTCTAGCGAAATTCCCCATCTCTAGCGAAATTCCCCATCTCTAGAGAAATTCCCCATCTCTAGCGAAATTCCCCACTCTAGCGAAATTCCCCACTCCAGCGAAATTCCCCACTCTAGCGAAATTCCCCATCTCTAGCGAAATTCCCCATCTCTAGCGAAATTCCCCATCTCTAGCGAAATTCCCCATCTCTAGCGAAATTCCCCACTCTAGCGAAATTCCCACTCTAGCCAAATTCCCATCTCTAGCGAAATTCCCCATCTCTAGCGAAATTCCCCATCTCTAGCGAAATTCCCCATCTCTAGCGAAATTCCCCACTCTAGCGAAATTCCCCACTCTAGCGAAATTCCCCACTCTAGCGAAATGCCCCATCTCTAGCGAAATTACCCATCTGTAACGAAATTCCCCATCTCTAGAGAAATTCCCCATCTCTAGCGAAATTCCCCAACTCTAGCGAAATTCCCCACTCTAGCGAAATTCCCCACTCTAGCGAAATTACCCACTCTAGCGAAATTCCCCAACTCTAGCGAAATTCCCCACTCTAGCGAAATTCCCCATCTCTACCGAAACTCCCCATCTCTAGCGAAATTCCCTATCTCTAGCGAAATTCCCCTCTCTAGCGAAATTCCCCTCTCTAGCGAAATTCCCCACTCTAGAGAAATTCCCCACTCTAGCGAAATTCCCCATCTCTAGCGAAATTCCCCACTCTAGCGAAATTCCCCACTCTAGCGAAATTCCCCACTCTAGCGAAATTCCCCACTCTAGCGAAATTCCCCACTCTGGCGAAATTCCCAACTCTAGCGAAATTCCCCACTCTAGCGAAATTCCCCACTCTAGCGAAATTCCCCACTCTAGCGAAACTCCCCACTCTAGCGAAATTCCCCATTTCTAGCGAAATTCCCCATTTCTAGCGAAATTACCCATCTGTAACGAAATTCCCCATCTCTAGCGAAATTACCCATCTGTAACGAAATACCACCATTTTTAGCGAAATCCCCCATATCTAGCGAAACTCCCGATTTTTAGCGAAATTCCCCCATGTTCAGCGAAATTACCCAATGTTTAGCGATATACCCTATGTTTAGCGAAATTCCCCATCTCTAGCGAAATTTCCCACTCTAACGAAATTCCAAACTCTAGCGAAATTCCCCACTCTAGCGAAATTCTCCACTTTAGCGAAATTCCCCATCTCTAGCGAAATTCCCCATCTCTAGCGAAATTCCCCATCTCTAGCGAAATTCCCCATCTCTAGCGAAATTCCCCATCTCTAGCGAAATTCCCCATCTCTAGCGAAATTCCCCATCTCTAGCGAAATTCCCCATCTCTAGCGAAATTCCCCATCTCTAGAGAAATTCCCCATCTCTAGCGAAATTCCTAACTCTAGCGAAATTCCCCACTCTAGCGAAATTCCCCACTCTAGCGAAATGCCCCATCTCTAGCGAAATTACCCATCTGTAACGAAATACCCCATCTCTAGCGAAATTCCCCATCTCTAGCGAAATTCCCCATCTCTAGCGAAATTCCAAACTCTAGCGAAATTCCACACTCTAGCGAAATTCCCCACTCTAGCGAAATTCCCCACTCTAGCGAAATTCCCCATCTGTAACGAAATTCTCCATCTCTAGCGAAATTCTCCATCTCTAGCGAAATTCCCCATCTCTAGCGAAATTCCCCAACTCTAGCGAAATTCCCCACTCTAGCGAAATTCCCCACTCTAGCGAAATTCCCCAACTCTAGCGAAATTCCCCACTCTAGCGAAATTCCCCATCTCTAGCGAAACTCCCCATCTCTAGCGAAATTCCCTATCTCTAGCGAAATTCCCCTCTCTAGCGAAATTCCCCTCTCTAGCGAAATTCCCCACTCTAGAGAAATTCCCCACTCTAGCGAAATTCCCCACTCTAGCGAAATTCCCCACTCTATCGAAATTCCCCACTCTAGCGAAATTCCCCACTCTAGCGAAACTCCCCACTCTAGCGAAATTCCCCATTTCTAGCGAAATTCCCCATTTCTAGCGAAATTACCCATCTGTAACGAAATTCCCCATCTCTAGCGAAATTACCCATCTGTAACGAAATACCACCATTTTTAGCGAAATCCCCCATATCTAGCGAAACTCCCGATTTTTATCGAAATTCCCCCATGTTCAGCGAAATTACCCAATGTATAGCGATATACCCTATGTTTAGTGAAATTCCCCATCTCTAGCGAAATTTCCCACTCTAGCGAAATTCCAAACTCTAGCGAAATTCCCCACTTTAGCGAAATTTCCCATCTCTAGCGAAATTCCCCATCTCTAGCGAAATTCCCCATCTCTAGCGAAATTCCAAATCTCTAGCGAAATTCCCCATCTCTAGCGAAATTCCCCATCTCTAGCGAAATTCCCCATCTCTAGCGAAATTCCCCATCTCTAGCGAAATTCCCCATCTCTAGCGAAATTCCCCATCTCTAGCGAAATTCCCCATCTCTAGTGAAATTCCCCATCTCTAGCGAAATTCCCCATCTCTAGCGAAATTCCCAATCTCTAGCGAAATTCCCCATCTCTAGCGAAATTCCCCATCTCTAGCGAAATTCCCCACTCTAGCGAAATTCCCCACTCTAGCGAAATGCCCCATCTCTAGCGAAATTACCCATCTGTAACGAAATTCCCCATCTCTAGCGAAATTCCCAATCTCTAGCGAAATTCCCCATCTCTAGCGAAATTCCCCACTCTAGCGAAATTCCACACTCTAGCGAAATTCCCCACTCTAGCGAAATTCATCACTCTAGCAAAATTCCCCACTCTAGCGAAATTTCCCACTCTAGCGAAATTCCCCACTCTAGCGAAATTCCCCACTCTAGCGAAATTCCCCACTCTAGCGAAATTCCCCATCTCTAGCGAAATTACCCATCTGTAACGAAATTCTCCATCTCTAGCGAAATTCCCCATCTCTAGCGATATTCCCCAACTCTAGCGAAATTCCCCACTCTAGCGAAATTCCCCACTCTAGCGAAATTCCCCAACTCTAGCGAAACTCCCCATCTCTAGCGAAATTCCCTATCTCTAGCGAAATTCCCCTCTCTAGCGAAATTCCCCACTCTAGAGAAATTCCCCATCTCTAGCGATATTCCCCAACTCTAGCGAAATTCCCCATCTCTAGCGATATTCCCCAACTCTAGCGAAATTCCCCACTCTAGCGAAATTCCCCATCTCTAGCGAAACTCCCCATCTCTAGCGAAATTCCCTATCTCTAGCGAAATTCCCCTCTCTAGCGAAATTCCCCACTCTAGAGAAATTCCCCACTCTAGCGAAATTCCCCATCTCTAGCGAAATTCCCCACTCTAGCGAAATTCCCCACTCTAGCGAAATTCCCCACTCTAGCGAAATTCCCCACTCTAGCGAAATTCCCCACTCTAGCGAAATTCCCCACTCTAGCGAAATTCCCCACTCTAGCGAAATTCCCCACTCTAGCGAAATTCCCCACTCTAGCGAAATTCCCCATCTCTAGCGAAACTCCCCATCTCTAGCGAAATTCCCTATCTCTAGCGAAATTCCCCTCTCTAGCGAAATTCCCCACTCTAGAGAAATTCCCCACTCTAGCGAAATTCCCCATCTCTAGCGAAATTCCCCACTCTAGCGAAATTCCCCACTCTAGCGAAATTCCCCACTCTAGCGAAATTCCCCACTCTAGCGAAATTCCCCACTCTAGCGAAATTCCCCACTCTAGCGAAATTCCCCACTCTAGCAAAATTCCCCACTCTAGCGAAATTCCCCATCTCTAGCGAAATTCCCCATCTCTAAGGAAATTCCCCATCTCTAGCGAAATTCCCCATCTCTAGCGAAATTCCCCATCTCTAGCGAAATTCCCCATCTCTAGAGAAATTCCCCATCTCTAGCGAAATTCCCCATCTCTAGCGAAATTCCCTACTCTAGCGAAATTCCCCACTCTAGCGAAATGCCCCATCTCTAGCGAAATTACCCATCTGTAACGAAATTCCCCATCTCTAGCGAAATTCCCCATCTCTAGCGAAATTCCCCATCTCTAGCGAAATTCCCCACTCTAGCGAAATTCCACACTCTAGCGAAATTCCCCACTCTAGCGAAATTCCCCACTCTAGCGAAATTCATCACTCTAGCAAAATTCCCCACTCTAGCGAAATTCCCCACTCTAGCGAAATTCCCCACTCTAGCGAAATTCCCACTCTAGCGAAATTCCCCACTCTAGCGAAATTCCCCACTCTAGCGAAATTCCCCACTCTAGCGAAATTCCCCACTCTAGCGAAATTCCCCACTCTAGCGAAACTCCCCACTCTAGCGAAATTCCCCACTCTAGCGAAATTCCCCACTTTAGCTAAATTCCCCACTCTAGCGAAATTCCCCACTCTATCGAAATTCCCCATCTCTAGCGAAATTACCCATTTCTAGCGAAATTCCCCATTTCTAGCGAAATTACCCATCTGTAACGAAATTACCCATCTCTAGCGAAATTACCCATCTGTAACGAAATTCCCCCATTTTTAGCGAAATCCCCCATGTTCAGCGAAATTACCCAATGTTTAGCGAAATACCCCATGTTTAGCGAAATTCCCCATCTCTAGCGAAATTCCCCACTCTAGCGAAATTCCCTACTCTAGCGAAATTCCCAACTCTAGCGAAATTCCCCACTCTAGCGAAATTCCCCATCTCTAGCGAAATTCCCCATCTCTAGCGAAATTCGACACTCTAGCGAAATTCATCACTCTAACAAAATTCCCCACTCTAGCGAAATTTCCCACTCTAGCGAAATTCCCCACTATAGCGAAATTCCCCACTCTAGCGAAATTCCCCACTCTAGCGAAATTCCCCATCTCTAGCGAAATTGTCCATCTGTAACGAAATTCTCCATCTCTAGCGAAATTCCCCATCTCTAGCGAAATTCCCCAACTCTAGCGAAATTCCCCACTCTAGCGAAATTCCCCATCTCTAGCGAAATTACCCATCTGTAACGAAATTCTCCATCTCTAGCGAAATTCCCCATCTCTAGCGAAATTCCCCAACTCTAGCGAAATTCCCCACTCTAGCGAAATTCCCCATCTCTAGCGAAACTCCCCATCTCTAGCGAAATTCCCTATCTCTAGCGAAATTCCCCTCTCTAGCGAAATTCCCCTCTCTAGCGAAATTCCCCACTCTAGAGAAATTCCCCACTCTAGCGAAATTCCCCATCTCTAGCGAAATTCCCCACTCTAGCGAAATTCCCCACTCTAGCGAAATTCCCCAGTCCAGCGAAATTCCCCACTCTAGCGAAACTCCCCACTCTAGCGAAATTCCCCATTTCTAGCGAAACTCCCCACTCTAGCGAAATTCCCCATTTCTAGCGAAATTCACCATTTCTAGCGAAATTACCCATCTGTAACGAAATTCCCCATCTCTAGCGAAATTACCCATCTGTAACGAAATACCACCATTTTTAGCGAAATCCCCCATATCTAGTGAAACTCCCGATTTTTAGCGAAATTCCCCCATGTTCAGCGAAATTACCCAATGTTTAGCGATATACCCCATGTTTAGCGAAATTCCCCATCTCTAGGGAAATTTCCCACTCTAGCGAAATTCCAAACTCTAGCGAAATTCCCCACTCTAGCGAAATTCCCCACTTTAGCGAAATTCCCCATCTCTAGCGAAATTCCCCATCTCTAGCGAAATTCCCCATTTCTAGCGAAATTCCCCATCTCTAGCGAAATTCCCCATCTCTAGCGAAATTCCCCATCTCTAGCGAAATTCCCCATCTCTAGCGAAATTCCCCATCTCTAGCGAAATTCCCCATCTCTGGCGAAATTCCCCATCTCTAGCGAAATTCCCCATCTCTAGCGAAATTCCCCATCTCTAGCGAAATTCCCCATCTCTAGAGAAATTCCCCATCTCTAGCGAAATTCCCCATCTCTAGCGAAATTCCCCACTCTAGCGAAATTCCCCACTCTAGCGAAATTCCCCACTCTAGCGAAATGCCCCATCTCTAGCGAAATTACCCATCTGTAACGAAATTCCCCATCTCTAGCGAAATTCCCCATCTCTAGCGAAATTCCCCACTCTAGCGAAATTCCACACTCTAGCGAAATTCCCCACTCTAGCGAAATTCCCCACTCTAGCGAAATTCATCACTCTAGCAAAATTCCCCACTCTAGCGAAATTCCCCACTCTAGCGAAATTTCCCACTCTAGCGAAATTCCCCACTCTAGCGAAATTCCCCACTCTAGCGAAATTCCCCACTCTAGCGAAATTCCCCACTCTAGCGAAATTCCCCACTCTAGCGAAACTCCCCACTCTAGCGAAATTCCCCACTCTAGCGAAATTCCCCACTTTAGCTAAATTCCCTACTTTAGCTAAATTCCCCACTCTAGCGAAATTCCCCATCTCTAGCGAAATTCCCCATCTCTAGCGAAATTCCCCATCTCTAGCGAAACTCCCCATCTCTAGCGAAATTCCCCATCTCTAGAGAAATTCCCCATCTCTAGCGAAATTCCCCATCTCTAGCGAAATTCCCCACTCTAGCGAAATTCCCCACTCTAGCGAAATTCCCCACTCTAGCGAAATTTCCCACTCTAGCGAAATTCCCCACTCTAGCGAAATTCCCCACTCTAGCGAAATTCCCCACCCTAGCGAAATTCCCCACTCTAGCTAAATTCCCCACTCTAGCGAAATTCCCCACTCTAGCGAAATTCCTCACTCGAGCGAAATTCCCCATCTCTAGCGAAATTCCCCATCTCTAGCGAAATTCCCCATCTCTAGCGAAATTCCCCATCTCTAGCGAAATTCCCCATCTCTAGCGAAATTCCCCATCTCTAGCGAAATTCCCCATCTCTAGCGAAATTCCCCATCTCTAGAGAAATTCCCCACTCTAGCGAAATTCCCCACTCTAGCGAAATTCCCCACTCTAGCGAAATTCCCCACTCTAGCGAAATTCCCCACTCTAGCGAAACTCCCCACTCTAGCGAAATTCCCCACTCTAGCGAAATTCCCCATCTCTAGCGAAATTCCCCATCTCTAGAGAAATTCCCCATCTCTAGCGAAATTCCCCATCTCTAGCGAAATTCCCCACTCTAGCGAAATTCCCCACTCTAGCGAAATTCCCCACTCTAGCGAAATTCCCCATCTCTAGCGAAATTCCCCACTCTAGCGAAATTCCCCACTCTAGCGAAATTCTCCACTCTAGCGAAATTCCTCACTCGAGCGAAATTCCCCACTCGAGCGAAATTCCCCACTCGAGCGAAATTCCCCTCTCTAGCGAAATTCCCCTCTCTAGCGAAATTCCCCACTCTAGAGAAATTCCCCACTCTAGCGAAATTCCCCACTCTAGCGAAATTCCCCACTCTAGCGAAATTCCCCATCTCTAGCGAAATTCCCCACTCTAGCGAAATTCCCCACTCTAGCGAAATTCCCCATCTCTAGCGAAATTACCCATCTCTAGCGAAATTCCCCATCTCTAGCGAAATTCCCCATCTCTAGCAAAATTCCCCATCTCTAGCGAAATTCCCCGCTCTAGCGAAATTCCCCACTCTAGCGAAATTCCCCACTCTAGCGAAATTCCCCATCTCTAGCGAAATTCCCCATCTCTAGCGAAATTCCCCATCTCTAGAGAAATTCCCCACTCTTGCGAAATTCCCCACTCTAGCGAAATTCCCCACTCTAGCGAAATTCCCCACTCTAGCGAAATTCCCCACTCTAGCGAAATTCCCCACTCTAGCGAAACTCCCCACTCTAGCGAAATTCCCCACTCTAGCGAAATTCCCCATCTCTAGCGAAATTCCCCATCTCTAGAGAAATTCCCCATCTCTAGCGAAATTCCCCATCTCTAGCGAAATTCCCCATCTCTAGCGAAATTCCCCACTCTAGCGAAATTCCCCACTCTAGCGAAATTCCCCATCTCTAGCGAAATTCCCCATCTCTAGCGAAATTCCCCACTCTAGCGAAATTCCCCACTCTAGCGAAATTCCCCGCTCTAGCGAAATTCCCCACTCGAGCGAAATTCCCCACTCGAGCGAAATTCCCCTCTCTAGCGAAATTCCCCTCTCTAGCGAAATTCCCCACTCTAGAGAAATTCCCCACTCTAGCGAAATTCCCCACTCTAGCGAAATTCCCCGCTCTAGCGAAATTCCCCACTCTAGCGAAATTCCCCACTCTAGCGAAATTCCCCACTCTAGCGAAATTCCCCACTCTAGCGAAATTCCCCACTCTAGCGAAATTCCCCACTCTAGCGAAATTCCCCACTCTAGCGAAATTCTCCACTCTAGCGAAATTCCTCACTCGAGCGAAATTCCCCACTCGAGCGAAATTCCCCATTCGAGCGAAATTCCCCTCTCTAGCGAAATTCCCCTCTCTAGCGAAATTCCCCTCTCTAGCGAAATTCCCCACTCTAGAGAAATTCCCCACTCTAGCGAAATTCCCCACTCTAGCGAAATTCCCCACTCTAGCGAAATTCCCCATCTCTAGCGAAATTCCCCACTCTAGCGAAATTCCCCACTCTAGCGAAATTCCCCATCTCTAGCGAAATTACCCATCTCTAGCGAAATTCCCCATCTCTAGCGAAATTCCTCATCTCTAGCAAAATTCCCCATCTCTAGCGAAATTCCCCGCTCTAGCGAAATTCCCCACTCTAGCGAAATTCCCCACTCTAGCGAAATTCCCCACTCTAGCGAAATTCCCCACTCTAGCGAAATTCCCCACTCTAGCGAAATTCCCCACTCTAGCGAAATTCCCCACTCTAGCGAAATTCCTCACTCGAGCGAAATTCCCCACTCGAGCGAAATTCCCCACTCGAGCGAAATTCCCCTCTCTAGCGAAATTCCCCACTCTAGCGAAATTCCCCATTCTAGCGAAATTCCCCACTCTAGCGAAATTCCCCACTCTAGCGAAATTCCCCACTCTAGCGAAATTCCCCATCTCTAGCGAAATTCCCCATCTCTAGCGAAATTCCCCATCTCTAGCGAAATTCCCCATCTCTAGCGAAATTCCCCATCTCTAGCGAAATTCCCCATCTCTAGCGAAATTCCCCATCTCTAGAGAAATTCCCCACTCTAGCGAAATTCCCCACTCTAGCGAAATTCCCCACTCTAGCGAAATTCCCCACTCTAGCGAAATTCCCCACTCTAGCGAAACTCCCCACTCTAGCGAAATTCCCCACTCTAGCGAAATTCCCCATCTCTAGCGAAATTCCCCATCTCTAGAGAAATTCCCCATCTCTAGCGAAATTCCCCATCTCTAGCGAAATTCCCCACTCTAGCGAAATTCCCCACTCTAGCGAAATTCCCCACTCTAGCGAAATTCCCCATCTCTAGCGAAATTCCCCACTCTAGCGAAATTCCCCACTCTAGCGAAACTCCCCACTCTAGCGAAATTCCTCACTCGAGCGAAATTCCCCACTCGAGCGAAATTCCCCACTCGAGCGAAATTCCCCTCTCTAGCGAAATTCCCCACTCTAGCGAAATTCCCCATTCTAGCGAAATTCCCCACTCTAGCGAAATTCCCCACTCTAGCGAAATTCCCCATCTCTAGCGAAATTCCCCATCTCTAGCGAAATTCCCCATCTCTAGCGAAATTCCCCATCTCTAGCGAAATTCCCCATCTCTAGCGAAATTCCCCATCTCTAGCGAAATTCCCCATCTCTAGAGAAATTCCCCACTCTAGCGAAATTCCCCACTCTAGCGAAATTCCCCACTCTAGCGAAATTCCCCACTCTAGCGAAATTCCCCACTCTAGCGAAACTCCCCACTCTAGCGAAATTCCCCACTCTAGCGAAATTCCCCATCTCTAGCGAAATTCCCCATCTCTAGAGAAATTCCCCATCTCTAGCGAAATTCCCCATCTCTAGCGAAATTCCCCACTCTAGCGAAATTCCCCACTCTAGCGAAATTCCCCACTCTAGCGAAATTCCCCATCTCTAGCGAAATTCCCCACTCTAGCGAAATTCCCCACTCTAGCGAAATTCTCCACTCTAGCGAAATTCCTCACTCGAGCGAAATTCCCCACTCGAGCGAAATTCCCCACTCGAGCGAAATTCCCCTCTCTAGCGAAATTCCCCTCTCTAGCGAAATTCCCCACTCTAGAGAAATTCCCCACTCTAGCGAAATTCCCCACTCTAGCGAAATTCCCCACTCTAGCGAAATTCCCCATCTCTAGCGAAATTCCCCACTCTAGCGAAATTCCCCACTCTAGCGAAATTCCCCATCTCTAGCGAAATTACCCATCTCTAGCGAAATTCCCCATCTCTAGCGAAATTCCCCATCTCTAGCAAAATTCCCCATCTCTAGCGAAATTCCCCGCTCTAGCGAAATTCCCCACTCTAGCGAAATTCCCCACTCTAGCGAAATTCCCCATCTCTAGCGAAATTCCCCATCTCTAGCGAAATTCCCCATCTCTAGAGAAATTCCCCACTCTTGCGAAATTCCCCACTCTAGCGAAATTCCCCACTCTAGCGAAATTCCCCACTCTAGCGAAATTCCCCACTCTAGCGAAATTCCCCACTCTAGCGAAACTCCCCACTCTAGCGAAATTCCCCACTCTAGCGAAATTCCCCATCTCTAGCGAAATTCCCCATCTCTAGAGAAATTCCCCATCTCTAGCGAAATTCCCCATCTCTAGCGAAATTCCCCATCTCTAGCGAAATTCCCCACTCTAGCGAAATTCCCCACTCTAGCGAAATTCCCCATCTCTAGCGAAATTCCCCATCTCTAGCGAAATTCCCCACTCTAGCGAAATTCCCCACTCTAGCGAAATTCCCCGCTCTAGCGAAATTCCCCACTCGAGCGAAATTCCCCACTCGAGCGAAATTCCCCTCTCTAGCGAAATTCCCCTCTCTAGCGAAATTCCCCACTCTAGAGAAATTCCCCACTCTAGCGAAATTCCCCACTCTAGCGAAATTCCCCGCTCTAGCGAAATTCCCCACTCTAGCGAAATTCCCCACTCTAGCGAAATTCCCCACTCTAGCGAAATTCCCCACTCTAGCGAAATTCCCCACTCTAGCGAAATTCCCCACTCTAGCGAAATTCCCCACTCTAGCGAAATTCTCCACTCTAGCGAAATTCCTCACTCGAGCGAAATTCCCCATCTCTAGCGAAATTCCCCATCTCTAGCGAAATTCCCCACTCTAGCGAAATTCCCCACTCTAGCGAAATTCCCCGCTCTAGCGAAATTCCCCACTCGAGCGAAATTCCCCACTCGAGCGAAATTCCCCTCTCTAGCGAAATTCCCCTCTCTAGCGAAATTCCCCACTCTAGAGAAATTCCCCACTCTAGCGAAATTCCCCACTCTAGCGAAATTCCCCGCTCTAGCGAAATTCCCCACTCTAGCGAAATTCCCCACTCTAGCGAAATTCCCCACTCTAGCGAAATTCCCCACTCTAGCGAAATTCCCCACTCTAGCGAAATTCCCCACTCTAGCGAAATTCCCCACTCTAGCGAAATTCTCCACTCTAGCGAAATTCCTCACTCGAGCGAAATTCCCCACTCGAGCGAAATTCCCCATTCGAGCGAAATTCCCCTCTCTAGCGAAATTCCCCTCTCTAGCGAAATTCCCCTCTCTAGCGAAATTCCCCACTCTAGAGAAATTCCCCACTCTAGCGAAATTCCCCACTCTAGCGAAATTCCCCACTCTAGCGAAATTCCCCATCTCTAGCGAAATTCCCCACTCTAGCGAAATTCCCCACTCTAGCGAAATTCCCCATCTCTAGCGAAATTACCCATCTCTAGCGAAATTCCCCATCTCTAGCGAAATTCCTCATCTCTAGCAAAATTCCCCATCTCTAGCGAAATTCCCCGCTCTAGCGAAATTCCCCACTCTAGCGAAATTCCCCACTCTAGCGAAAT
This sequence comes from Odiellus spinosus, assembly GCA_963920705.1. NCBI lineage: Eukaryota > Metazoa > Arthropoda > Arachnida > Opiliones > Phalangiidae > Odiellus > Odiellus spinosus. The sequence goes on from OY987229.1 coordinate 4,192,275, forward strand.
TCCCCACTCTAGCGAAATTCCCCACTCTAGCGAAATTCCCCACTCTAGCGAAATTCCCCACTCTAGCGAAATTCCCCACTCTAGCGAAATTCCTCACTCGAGCGAAATTCCCCACTCGAGCGAAATTCCCCACTCGAGCGAAATTCCCCTCTCTAGCGAAATTCCCCACTCTAGCGAAATTCCCCATTCTAGCGAAATTCCCCACTCTAGCGAAATTCCCCACTCTAGCGAAATTCCCCACTCTAGCGAAATTCCCCATCTCTAGCGAAATTCCCCACTCTAGCGAAATTCCCCACTCTAGCGAAATTCCCCATCTCTAGCGAAATTACCCATCTCTAGCGAAATTCCCCATCTCTAGCGAAATTCCCCATCTCTAGCAAAATTCCCCATCTCTAGCGAAATTCCCCATCTCTAGCGAAATTCCTCATCTCTAGCGAAATTCCCCATCTCTAGCGAAATTACCCATCTCTAGCGAAATTACCCATCTCTAGCGAAATTACCCATCTCTAGCGAAATTCCCCATCTCTAGCGAAATTCCCCATCTCTAGCAAAATTCCCCATCTCTAGCGAAATTCCCCATCTCTAGCGAAATTCCCCATCTCTAGCGAAATTCCCCATCTCTAGAGAAATTCCCCATCTCTAGCGAAATTCCCCATCTCTAGCGAAATTCCCCACTCTAGCGAAATTCCCCACTCTAGCGAAATTCCCCACTCTAGCGAAATGCCCCATCTCTAGCGAAATTCCCCATCTCTAGCGAAATTCCCCACTCTAGCGAAATTCCCCACTCTAGCGAAATTCCCCGCTCTAGCGAAATTCCCCACTCTAGCGAAATTCCCCACTCTAGCGAAATTCCCCACTCTAGCGAAATTCCCCACTCTAGCGAAATTCCCAACTATAGCGAAATTCCCCACTCTAGCGAAATTCCCCACTCTAGCGAAATTCCCCACTCTAGCGAAATTCCCCACTCGAGCGAAATTCCCCACTCGAGCGAAATTCCCCACTCGAGCGAAATTCCACATCTCTAGCGAAATTCCCCATCTCTAGCGAAATTCCCCATCTCTAGCGAAATTCCCCATCTCTAGCGAAATTCCCCTCTCTAGCGAAATTCCCCTCTCTAGCGAAATTCCCCACTCTAGAGAAATTCCCCACCCTAGCGAAATTCCCCACTCTAGCGAAATTCCCCACTCTAGCGAAATTCCCCATTCTAGCGAAATTCCCCACTCTAGCGAAATTCCCCACTCTAGCGAAATTCCCCACTCTAGAGAAATTCCCCATCTCTAGCGAAATTCCCCACTCTAGCGAAATTCCCCACTCTAGCGAAATTCCCCATCTCTTGCGAAATTACCCATCTCTAGCGAAATTCCCCATCTCTAGCGAAATTCCCCATCTCTAGCGAAATTCCCCATCTCTAGCGAAATTCCCCATCTCTAGAGAAATTCCCCATCTCTAGCGAAATTCCCCATCTCTAGCGAAATTCCCCACTCTAGCGAAATTCCCCACTCTAGCGAAATTCCCCACTCTAGCGAAATGCCCCATCTCTAGCGAAATTACCCATCTGTAACGAAATTCCCCATCTCTAGCGAAATTCCCCATCTCTAGCGAAATTCCCCGCTCTAGCGAAATTCCCCGCTCTAGCGAAATTCCCCGCTCTAGCGAAATTCCCCACTCTAGCGAAATTCCCCACTCTAGCGAAATTCCCCACTCTAGCGAAATTCCCCACTCTAGCGAAATTCCCCACTCTAGCGAAATTCCCCACTCTAGCGAAATTCCCCACTCTAGCGAAATTCCCCACTCGAGCGAAATTCCCCACTCGAGCGAAATTCCCCACTCGAGCGAAATTCCACATCTCTAGAGAAATTCCCCATCTCTAGCGAAATTCCCCATCTCTAGCGAAATTCCCCATCTCTAGCGAAATTCCCCTCTCTAGCGAAATTCCCCTCTCTAGCGAAATTCCCCACTCTAGAGAAATTCTCCACTCTAGCGAAATTCCCCACTCTAGCGAAATTCCCCACTCTAGCGAAATTCCCCACTCTAGCGAAATTCCCCACTCTAGCGAAATTCCCCACTCTAGCGAAATTCCCAACTCTAGCGAAATTCCCCACTCTAGCGAAATTCCCCACTCTAGCGAAATTCCCCACTCGAGCGAAATTCCCCACTCGAGCGAAATTCCCCACTCGAGCGAAATTCCCCACTCGAGCGAAATTCCACATCTCTAGCGAAATTCCCCATCTCTAGCGAAATTCCCCATCTCTAGCGAAATTCCCCATCTCTAGCGAAATTCCCCACTCTAGCGAAATTCCCCACTCTAGCGAAATTCCCCACTCTAGCGAAATTCCCCACTCTAGCGAAATTCCCCACTCTAGCGAAATTCCCCACTCTAGCGAAATTCCCCACTCTAGCGAAATTCCCCATCACTAGCGAAATTCCCCACTCTAGCGAAATTCCCCACTCTAGCGAAATTCCCCATCTCTAGCGAAATTACCCATCTCTAGCGAAATTCCCCATCTCTAGCGAAATTCCCCATCTCTAGCGAAATTCCCCATCTCTAGCGAAATTCCCCATCTCTAGCGAAATTCCCCATCTCTAGCGAAATTCCCCATCTCTAGCGAAATTCCCCATCTCTAGCGAAATTCCCCATCTCTAGCGAAATTCCCCATCTCTAGCGAAATTCCCCATCTCTAGCGAAATTCCCCATCTCTAGCGAAATTCCCCACTCTAGCGAAATTCCCCACTCTAGCGAAATTCCCCACTCTAGCGAAATGCCCCATCTCTAGCGAAATTACCCATCTGTAACGAAATTCAACATCTCTAGCGAAATTCCCCATCTCTAGCGAAATTCCCCGCTCTAGCGAAATTCCCCGCTCTAGCGAAATTCCCCGCTCTAGCGAAATTCCCCACTCTAGCGAAATTCCCCACTCTAGCGAAATTTCCCACTCTAGCGAAATTCCCCACTCTAGCGAAATTCCCCACTCTAGCGAAATTCCCCACTCTAGCGAAATTCCCCACTCTAGCGAAATTCCCCACTCTAGCGAAATTCCCCACTCGAGCGAAATTCCCCACACGAGCGAAATTCCCCACTCGAGCGAAATTCCACATCTCTAGAGAAATTCCCCATCTCTAGCGAAATTCCCCATCTCTAGCGAAATTCCCCATCTCTAGCGAAATTCCCCTCTCTAGCGAAATTCCCCTCTCTAGCGAAATTCCCCACTCTAGAGAAATTCTCCACTCTAGCGAAATTCCCCACTCTAGCGAAATTCCCCACTCTAGCGAAATTCCCCATTCTGCGAAATTCCCCACTCTAGCGAAATTCCCCACTCTAGCGAAATTCCCCACTCTAGCGAAATTCCCCACTCTAGCGAAATTCCCCACTCTAGCGTAATTCCCCACTCTAGCGTAATTCCCCACTCTAGCGAAATTCCCCACTCTAGCGAAATTCCCCACTCTATCGAAATTCCCCACTCTAGCGAAATGACCCATCTCTAGCGAAATTACCCATCTGTAACGAAATTCCCCATCTGTAGCGAAATTCCCCATTTCTAGCGAAATTCCCCATTTCTAGCGAAATTCCCCATCTGTAACGAAATTCCCCATCTCTAGCGAAATTACAAATCTGTAACAAAATTCCCCCATTTTTAGCGAAATCCCCTATATCTAGCGAAACTCCCCATTTTTAGCGAAATTCCCCCATGTTCAGCGAAATTACCCAATGTTTAGCGAAATACCCCATGTTTAGCGAAATTCCCCCTCTAGCGAAACTCCCCACTCTAGCGAAATTCCCCACTCTAGCGAAATTCCCCACTTTAGCGAAATTCCCCACTTTAGCGAAATTCCCCATCTCTAACGAAATTCATCATCTCTAGCGAAATTCCCCATCTCTAGCGAAATTCCCCATCTCTAGCGAAATTCCCCATCTCTAGCGAAATTCCCCATCTCTAGCGAAATTCCCCATCTCTAGCGAAATTCCCCATCTCTAGCGAAATTCCCCATCTCTAGCGAAATTCCCCATCTCTAGCGAAATTCCCCATCTCTAGCGAAATTCCCCATCTCTAGCGAAATTCCCCATCTCTAGCGAAATTCCCCATCTCTAGCGAAATTCCCCATCTCTAGCGAAATTCCCCATCTCTAGTGAAATTGCCCATCTCTAGCGAAATTCCCCATCTCTAGAGAAATTCCCCATCTCTAGCGAAATTCCCCATCTCTAGCGAAATTCCCCACTCTAGCGAAATGCCCCATCTCTAGCGAAATGCCCCATCTCTAGCGAAATTACCCATCTGTAACGAAATTCCCCATCTGTAGCGAAATTCCCCATTTCTAGCGAAATTCCCCATTTCTAGCGAAATTCCCCATTTCTAGCGAAATTCCCCATTTCTAGCGAAATTCCCCATCTGTAACGAAATTCGCCATCTGTATCGAAATTCGCCATTTCTAGCGAAATTCCCCTCTCTAGCGAAATTCCCCACTCTAGCGAAATTCCCCACTCTAGCGAAATTCCCCACTCTAGAGAAATTCCCCACTCTAGCGAAATTCCCCACTCTAGCGAAATTCCCCACTCTAGCGAAATTCCCCACTCTAGCGAAATTCCCCACTCTAGCGAAATTCCCCACTCTAGCCTAATTCCCCACTCTAGCGAAATTCCCCATCTCTAGCGAAATTCCCCATCTCTAGCGAAATTCCCCATCTCTAGCGAAATTCCCCATCTCTAGCGAAATTCCCCATCTCTAGAGAAATTCCCCATCTCTAGCGAAATTCCCTATCTCTAGCGAAATTCCCCACTCTAGCGAAATTCCCCACTCTAGCGAAATTCCCCACTCTAGCGAAATGCCCCATCTCTAGCGAAATTACCCATCTGTAACGAAATTCCCCATCTCTAGCGAAATTCCCCATCTCTAGCGAAATTCCCCGCTCTAGCGAAATTCCCCGCTCTAGCGAAATTCCCCGCTCTAGCGAAATTCCCCACTCTAGCGAAATTCCCCACTCTAGCGAAATTCCCCACTCTAGCGAAATTCCCCACTCTAGCGAAATTCCCCACTCTAGCGAAATTCCCCACTCTAGCGAAATTCCCCACTCGAGCGAAATTCCCCACTCGAGCGAAATTCCACATCTCTAGCGAAATTCCCCATCTCTAGCGAAATTCCCCATCTCTAGCGAAATTACCCATCTGTAACGAAATTCCCCATCTCTAGCGAAATTCCCCATCTCTAGCGAAATTCCCCAATCTAGCGAAATTCCCCACTCTAGCGAAATTCCCCGCTCTAGCGAAATTCCCCACTCTAGCGAAATTCCCCACTCTAGCAAAATTCCCCACTCTAGCGAAATTCCCCACTCTAGCGAAATTCCCCAATCTAGCGAAATTCCCCACTCTAGCGAAATTCCCCATCTCTAGCGAAATTCCCCACTCTAGCGAAATTCCCCACTCTAGCGTAATTCCTAACTCTAGCGTAATTCCCCACTCTAGCGAAATTCCCAATCTAGCGAAATTCCCCACTCTATCGAAATTCCCCACTCTAGCGAAATGCCCCATCTCTAGCGAAATTACCCATCTGTAACGAAATTCCCCATCTGTAGCGAAATTCCCCATTTCTAGCGAAATTCCCCATCTGTAACGAAATTCCCCATCTCTAGCGAAATTACAAATCTGTAACAAAATTCCCCCATTTTTAGCGAAATCCCCTATATCTAGCGAAACTCCCCATTTTTAGCGAAATTCCCCCATGTTCAGCGAAATTACCCAATGTTTAGCGAAATACCCCATGTTTAGCTAAATTCCCCCCTCTAGCGAAACTCCCCACTCTAGCGAAATTCCCCACTTTAGCGAAATTCCCCACTTTAGCGAAATTCCCCATCTCTAACGAAATTCCCCATCTCTAGCGAAATTCCCCATCCCTAGCGAAATTCCCCATCTCTAGCGAAATTCCCCATCTCTAGCGAAATTACCCATCTGTAACGAAATTCCCCATCTCTAGCGAAATTCCCCATCTCTAGCGAAATTCCCCAATCTAGCGAAATTCCCCACTCTAGCGAAATTCCCCGCTCTAGCGAAATTCCCCACTCTAGCGAAATTCCCCACTCTAGCAAAATTCCCCACTCTAGCGAAATTCCCCACTCTAGCGAAATTCCCCAATCTAGCGAAATTCCCCACTCTAGCGAAATTCCCCACTCTAGCGAAATTCCCCAATCTAGCGAAATGCCCCACTCTAGCGAAATTCCCCATCTCTAGCGAAATTCCCCACTCTAGCGAAATTCCCCACTCTAGCGAAATTCCCCACTCGAGCGAAATTCCCCACTCGAGCGAAATTCCCCACTCGAGCGAAATTCCACATCTCTAGCGAAATTCCCCATCTCTAGCGAAATTCCCCATCTCTAGCGAAATTACCCATCTGTAACGAAATTCCCCATCTCTAGCGAAATTCCCCATCTCTAGCGAAATTCCCCAATCTAGCGAAATTCCCCACTCTAGCGAAATTCCCCGCTCTAGCGAAATTCCCCACTCTAGCGAAATTCCCCACTCTAGCAAAATTCCCCACTCTAGCGAAATTCCCCACTCTAGCGAAATTCCCCAATCTAGCGAAATTCCCCACTCTAGCGAAATTCCCCATCTCTAGCGAAATTCCCCACTCTAGCGAAATTCCCCACTCTAGCGTAATTCCTAACTCTAGCGTAATTCCCCACTCTAGCGAAATTCCCCACTCTAGCGAAATTCCCCACTCTATCGAAATTCCCCACTCTAGCGAAATGCCCCATCTCTAGCGAAATTACCCATCTGTAACGAAATTCCCCATCTGTAGCGAAATTCCCCATCTGTAGCGAAATTCCCCATTTCTAGCGAAATTCCCCATCTGTAACGAAATTCCCCATCTCTAGCGAAATTACAAATCTGTAACAAAATTCCCCCATTTTTAGCGAAATCCCCTATATCTAGCGAAACTCCCCATTTTTAGCGAAATTCCCCCATGTTCAGCGAAATTACCCAATGTTTAGCGAAATACCCCATGTTTAGCTAAATTCCCCCCTCTAGCGAAACTCCCCACTCTAGCGAAATTCCCCACTTTAGCGAAATTCCCCACTTTAGCGAAATTCCCCATCTCTAACGAAATTCCCCATCTCTAGCGAAATTCCCCATCCCTAGCGAAATTCCCCATCTCTAGCGAAATTCCCCATCTCTAGCGAAATTCCCCATCTCTAGCGAAATTCCCCATCTCTAGCGAAATTCCCCATCTCTAACGAAATTCCCCATCTCTAGCGAAATTCCCCATCTCTAGCGAAATTCCCCATCTCTAGCGAAATTCCCCATCTCTAGCGAAATTCCCCATCTCTAGCGAAATTCCCCATCTCTAGCGAAATTCCCCATCTCTAGCGAAATTCCCCATCTCTAGCGAAATTCCCCTTCTCTAGCGAAATTCCCCATCTCAAGCGAAATTCCCCATCTCTAGCGAAATTCCCCATCTCTGGAGAAATTCCCCATCTCTAGCGAAATTCCCCATCTCTAGCGAAATTCCCCACTCTAGCGAAATTCCCCACTCTAGTGAAATGCCCCATCTCTAGCGAAATTACCCATCTGTAACGAAATACCCCATCCGTAGCGAAATTCCCCATTTCTAGCGTAATTCCCCATTTCTAGCGAAATTCCCCATCTGTAACGAAATTCGCCATCTGTAACGAAATTCGCCATTTCTAGCGAAATTCCTCTCTCTCGCGAAATTCCCCACTCTAGCGAAATTCCCCACTTTAGCGAAATTCCCCACTCTAGCGAAATTCCCCATCTCTAGCGAAATTCCCCATCTCTAGCGAAATTCCCCATCTCTAGCGAAATTCCCCATCTCTAGCGAAATTCCCCATCTCTAGCGAAATTCCCCATCTCTAGCGAAATTCCCCATCTCTAGCGAAATTCCCCATCTCTAGCGAAATTCCCCATCTCTAGCGAAATTCCCCATCTCTAGCGAAATTCCCCATCTCTAGCGAAATTCCCCATCTCTAGCGAAATTCCCCACTCTAGCGAAATTCCCCACTTTAGCGAAATTCCCCACTCTAGCGAAATTCCCTATCTCTAGCGAAATTCCCCATCTCTAGCGAAATTCCCCATCTCTAGCGAAATTCCCCATCTCTAGCGAAATTCCCCATCTCTAGCGAAATTCCCCATCTCTAGCGAAATTCCCCATCTCTAGCGAAATTCCCCATCTCTAGCGAAATTCCCCATCTCTAGCGAAATTCCCCATCTCTAGCGAAATTCCCCATCTCTAGCGAAATTCCCCATCTCTAGCGAAATTCCCCATCTCTAGAGAAATTCCCCATCTCTAGCGAAATTCCCCACTCTAGCGAAATTCCCCACTCTAGCGAAATGCCCCATCTCTAGCGAAATTACCCATCTGTAACGAAATTCCCCATCTGTAGCGAAATTCCACATTTCTAGCGAAATTCCCCATCTGTAACGAAATTCCCCATCTGTAACGAAATTCCCCATCTGTAACGAAATTCCCCATCTCTAGCGAAATTCCCCATCTCTAGCGAAATTCCCCATCTCTAGCGAAATTCCCCACTCTAGCGAAATTCTCCACTCTAGCGAAATTCCCCACTCTAGAGAAATTCCCCACTCTAGCGAAATTCCCCACCCTAGCGAAATTCCCCACTCTAGCGAAATTCCCCATTCTAGCGAAATTCCCCACTCTAGCGAAATTCCCCACTCTAGCGAAATTCCCCACTCGAGCGAAATTCCCCACTCGAGCGAAATTCCCCACTCGAGCGAAATTCCCCTCTCGAGCGAAATTCCACATCTCTAGCGAAATTCCCCATCTCTAGCGAAATTCCCCATCTCTAGCGAAATTCCCCATCTCTAGCGAAATTCCCCATCTCTAGCGAAATTCCCCACCTCTAGCGAAATTCCCCATCTCTAGCGAAATTCCCCATCTCTAGCGAAATTCCCCTCTCTAGCGAAATTCCCCTCTCTAGCGAAATTCCCCACTCTAGAGAAATTCCCCACTCTAGCGAAATTCCCCACTCTAGCGAAATTCCCCACTCTAGCGAAATTCCCCACTCTAGCGAAATTCCCCATCTCTAGCGAAATTTCCCACTCTACCGAAATTCCCCACTCTAGCGATATTCCCCACTCTAGCGAAATTCCCCACTCTAGCGAAATTCCCCACTCAAGCGAAATTCCCCACTCTATCGAAATTCCCCACTTTAGCGAAATTCCCCACTCTAGCGAAATTCCCCATCTCTAGCGAAATTCCCCATCTCTAGCGAAATTCCAAATCTCTAGCGAAATTCCCCATCTCTAGCAAAATTCCCCATCTCTAGCGAAATTCCCCATCTCTAGCGAAATTCCCCATCTCTAGCGAAATTCCCCATCTCTAGCGAAATTCCCCATCTCTAGCGAAATTCCCCATCTCTAGCGAAATTCCCCATCTCTAGCGAAATTCCCCATCTCTAGCGAAATTCCCCATCTCTAGAGAAATTCCTCATCTCTAGCGAAATTCCCCACTCTAGCGAAATTCCCCACTCTAGCGAAATGCCCCATCTCTAGCGAAATTACCCATCTGTAACAAAATTCCCCATCTGTAACGAAATTCCACATTTCTAGCGAAATTCCCTATCTGTAACGAAATTCCCCATCTGTAACGAAATTCCCCATCTCTAGCGAAATTCCCCATCTCCAGCGAAATTCCCCATCTCTAGCGAAATTCCCCACTCTAGCGAAATTCCCCACTCTAGCGAAATTCCCCACTCTAGCGAAATTCCCCACTCTAGCGAAATTCCCCACCCTAGCGAAATTCCCCATCTCTAGCGAAATTCCCCATCTCTAGCGAAATTCCCCATCTCTAGCGAAATTCCCCATCTCTAGCGAAATTCAACATCTCTAGCGAAATTCCCCATATCTAGCGAAATTCCCCATCTCTAGCTCAATTCCCCATCTCTAGCTAAATTCCCCATCTCTAGCGAAATTCCCCTCTCTAGCGAAATTCCCCTCTCTAGCGAAATTCCCCTCTCTAGCGAAATTCCCCACTCTAGAGAAATTGCCCACTCTAGCGAAATTCCCCACTCTAGCGAAATTCCCCACTCTAGCGAAATTCCCCACTCTAGCGAAATTCCCCATCTCTAGCGAAATTTCCCACTCTACCGAAATTCCCCACTCTAGCGATATTCCCACTCTAGCTAAATTCCCCACTCTAGCAAAATTCCCCACTCTAGCGAAATTCCCCACTCTATCGAAATTTCCCATCTCTAGCGAAATTCCCCATTTCTAGCGAAATTACCCATCTGTAACGAAATTCCCCATCTCTAGCGAAATTACCCATCTGTAACGAAATTCCCCCATTTTTAGCGAAATCCCCTATATCTAGCGAAACTCCCCATTTTTAGCGAAATTCCCCCATGTTCAGCGAAATTACCCAATGTTTAGCGAAATACCCCACTCTAGCGAAATTCCCCACTCTAGCGAAATTTCCCACTCTAGCGAAATTCCCCACTCTAGCGAAATTCCCCATTCTAGCGAAATTCCCTATTCTAGCGAAATTCCCCAATCTAGCGAAATTCCCCACTCTAGCGAAATTCCCCACTCGAGCGAAATTCCCCACTCGAGCGAAATTCCCCACTCGAGCGAAATTCCCCACTCGAGCGAAATTCCCCATCTCTAGCGAAATTCCCCATCTCTAGCGAAATTCCCCATCTCTAGCGAAATTCCCCATCTCTAGCGAAATTCCCCATCTCTAGCGAAATTCCCCATCTCTAGCGAAATTCCCCATCTCTAGCGAAATTCCCCATCTCTAGCGAAATTCCCCTCTCTAGCGATATTCCCCTCTCTAGCGAAATTCCCCACTCTAGAGAAATTCCCCACTCTAGCGAAATTCCCCACTCTAGCGAAATTCCCCACTCTAGCGAAATTCCCCACTCTAGCGAAATTCCCCACTCTAGCGAAATGCCCCATCTCTAGCGAAATTCCCCATCTCTAGCGGGAATTCCTCATCTCTAGCGAAATTCCCCATCTCTAGCGAAATTCCCCATCTCTAGCGAAATTCCCCATCTCTAGCGAAATTCCCCATCTCTAGCGAAATTCCCCATCTCTAGCGAAATTCCCCATCTCTAGCGAAATTCCCCATCTCTAGCGAAATTCCCCATCTCTAGAGAAATTCCAAATCTCTAGCGAAATTCCCCACTCTAGCGAAATTCCCCACTCTAGCGAAATGCCCCATCTCTAGCGAAATTCCCCATCTCTACCGAAATTCCCCATCTCTAGCGAAATTCCCCATCTCTAGCGAAATTCCCCATCTCTAGCGAAATTCCCCATCTCTAGCGAAATTCCCCATCTCTAGCGAAATTCCCCATCTCTAGCGAAATTCCCCATCTCTAGCGAAATTCCCCATCTCTAGCGAAATTCCCCATCTCTAGCGAAATTCCCCATCTCTAGCGAAATTCCCCATCTCTAGCGAAATTCCCCATCTCTAGCGAAATTCCCCATCTCTAGCGAAATTCCCCATCTCTAGCGAAATTCCCCATCTCTAGAGAAATTCCCCATCTCTAGCGAAATTCCCCACTCTAGCGAAATTCCCCACTCTAGCGAAATGCCTAATCTCTAGCGAAATTCCCAATCTCTACCGAAATTCCCCATCTCTAGCGAAATTCCCCATCTCTAGCGAAATTCCCCATCTCTAGCGAAATTCCCCATCTCTAGCGAAATTCCCCATCTCTAGCGAAATTCCCCATCTCTAGCGAAATTCCCCATCTCTAGCGAAATTCCCCATCTCTAGCGAAATTCCCCATCTCTAGAGAAATTCCCCATCTCTAGCGAAATTCCCCACTCTAGCGAAATTCCCCACTCTAGTGAAATGCCCTATCTCTAGCGAAATTACCCATCTGTAACGAAATTCCCCATCTGTAGCGAAATTCCCCATTTCTAGCGAAATTGCCCATCTCTAGCGAAATTCCCCATCTCTAGCGAAATTCCCCACTTTAGCGAAATTCCCCACTCTAGCGAAATTCCCCATCTCTAGCGAAATTCCCCATCTCTAGCGAAATTCCCCATCTCTAGCGAAATTCCCCATCTCTAGCGAAATTCCCCATCTCTAGCGAAATTCCCCATCTCTAGCGAAATTCCCCATCTCTAGCGAAATTCCCCATCTATAGCGTAATTCCCCATCTCTAGCGAAATTTCTTATCTCTAGCGAAATTCCCCATCTCTAGCGAAATTCCCCATCTCTAGCGAAATTCCCCATCTCTAGAGAAATTCCCCATCTCTAGCGAAATTCCCCACTCTAACGAAATTCCCCACTAGCGAAATGCCCCATCTCTAGCGAAATTACCCATCTGTAACGAAATTCCCCATCTGTAGCGAAATTCCCCATCTGTAACGAAATTCCCCATCTGTAACGAAATTCCCCATCTCTAGCGAAATTCCCCATCTCTAGCGAAATTCCCCACTCTAGCGAAATTCCCCACTCTAGCGAAATTCCCCACTCTAGCGAAATTCCCCACTCTAGCGAAATTCCCCACTCTAGCGAAATTCCCCACTCTAGCGAAATTCCCCACTCTAGCGAAATTCCCCACTCTAGCGAAATTCCCCATTCTAGCGAAATTCCCCAGTCTAGCGAAATTCCCCACTCTAGCGAAATTCCCCACTCGAGCGAAATTCCCCACTCGAGCGAAATTCCCCACTCGATCGAAATTCCACATCTCTAGCGAAATTCCCCATCTCTAGCGAAATTCCCCATCTCTAGCGAAATTCCCCACTCTAGCGAAACTCCCCACTCTAGCGAAATTCCCCACTCTAGCAAAATTCCCCACTCTAGCGAAATTCCCCAGTGTATCGAAATTTCCCATCTCTAGCGAAATTCCCCATTTCTAGCGAAATTACCCATCTGTAACGAAATTCCCCATCTCTAGCGAAATTACCCATCTGTAACGAAATTATCCCATTTTTAGCTAAATCCCCTATATCTAGCGAAACTCCCCATTTTTAGCGAAATTCCCTCATGTTCAGCGAAATTACCCAATGTTTGGCGAAATACCGCATGTTTAGCGAAATTCCCCATCTCTAGCGAAATTCCCCACTCTAGCGAAATTCCCCACTCTAGCGAAATTCCTCACTCTAGCGAAATTCCCCACTTTAGCGAAATTCCCCACTCTAGCGAAATTCCCCATCTCTAGCGAAATTCCCCATCTCTAGCGAAATTCCCCACTCTAGCGAAATTCCCCACTCTAGCGAAATTCCCCACTCTAGCGAAATTCCCCACTCTAGCGAAATTCCCCACTCTAGCGAAATTCCCCATTCTAGCGAAATTCCCCACTCTAGCGAAATTCCCCACTCTAGCGAAATTCCCCACTCGAGCGAAATTCCCCACTCGAGCGAAATTCCCCACTCGATCGAAATTCCACATCTCTAGCGAAATTCCCCATCTCATGCGAAATTCCCCATCTCTAGCGAAATTCCCCATCTCTAGCGAAATTCCCCATCTCTAGCGAAATTCCCCATCTCTAGCGAAATTCCCCATCTCTAGCGAAATTCCCCATCTCTAGCGAAATTCCCCATCTCTAGCGAAATTCCCCTCTCTAGCGAAATTCCCCTCTCTAGCGAAATTCCCCACTCTAGAGAAATTCCCAATCTAGCGAAATTCCCCACTCTAGCGAAATTCCCCACTCTAGCGAAATTCCCCACTCTAGCGAAATTCCCCACTCTAGCGAAATTCCCCATCTCTAGTGAAATTCCCCACTCTACCGAAATTCCCCACTCTAGCGATATTCCCCACTCTAGCGAAATTCCCCGCTCTAGCAAAATTCCCCACTCTAGCGAAATTCCCCACTCTATCGAAATTTCCCATCTCTAGCGAAATTCCCACTCTAGCGAAATTCCCCACTCTAGCGAAATTCCCCACTCTAGCGAAATTCCCCACTCTAGCGAAATTCCCCATCTCTAGTGAAATTCCCCACTCTACCGAAATTCCCCACTCTAGCGATATTCCCCACTCTAGCGCAATTCCCCACTCTAGCAAAATTCCCCACTCTAGCAAAATTCCCCACTCTATCGAAATTTCCCATCTCTAGCGAAATTTCCCACTCTAGCGAAATTCCCCACTCTAGCGAAATTCCCCACTCTAGCGAAATTCCCCACTCTAGCGAAATTCCCCACTCTAGCGAAATTCCCCATCTCTAGTGAAATTCCCCACTCTACCGAAATTCCCCACTCTAGCGATATTCCCCACTCTAGCGAAATTCCCCACTCTAGCGAAATTCCCCATCTCTAGCGAAATTCCCCATCTCTAGCGAAATTCCCCATCTCTAGAGAAATTCCCCATCTCTAGCGAAATTCCCCACTCTAGCGAAATTCCCCACTCTAGCGAAATGCCCCATCTCTAGCGAAATTCCCCATCTCTAGCGAAATTCCCCATCTCTAGCGAAATTCCCCATCTCTATCGAAATTCCCCATCTCTAGCGAAATTCCCCATCTCTAGCGAAATTCCCCATTTCTAGCGAAATTCCCCATCTCTAGAGAAATTCCCCATCTCTAGCGAAATTCCCCACTCTAGCGAAATTCCCCACTCTAGCGAAATGCCCCATCTCTAGCGAAATTACCCATCTGTAACGAAATTCCCCATCTGTAGCGAAATTCCCCATTTCTAGCGAAATTCCCCATCTGTAACGAAATTCCCCATCTGTAACGAAATTCCCCATCTCTAGCGAAATTCCCCATCTCTAGCGAAATTCCCCACTCTAGCGAAACTCCCCACTCTAGCGAAATTCCCCACTCTAGCAAAATTCCCCACTCTAGCGAAATTCCCCACTCTATCGAAATTTCCCATCTCTAGCGAAATTCCCCATTTCTAGCGAAATTACCCATCTGTAACGAAATTCCCCATCTCTAGCGAAATTACCCATCTGTAACGAAATTCCCCCATTTTTAGCGAAATCCCCAATATCTTGCGAAACTCCCCATTCTTAGCGAAATTCCCCCATGTTCAGCGAAATTACCCAATGTTTAGAGAAATACCGCATGTTTAGCGAAATTCCCCATCTCTAGCGAAATTCCCCACTCTAGCGAAACTCCCCACTCTAGCTAAATTCCTCACTCTAGCGAAATTCCCCACTTTAGCGAAATTCCCCACTCTAGCGAAATTCCCCATCTCTAGCGAAATTCCCCATCTCTAGCGAAATTCCCCATCTCTAGCGAAATTCCCCATCTCTAGCGAAATTCCCCACTCTAGCGAAATTCCCCACTCTAGCGAAATTCCCCACTCTAGCGAAATTCCCCATCTGTAACGAAATTCCCCATCTGTAGCGAAATTCCCCATTTCTAGCGAAATTCCCCATCTGTAACGAAATTCCCCATCTGTAATGAAATTCCCCATCTCTAGCGAAATTCCCCATCTCTAGCGAAATTCCCCACTCTAGCGAAACTCCCCACTCTAGCGAAATTCCCCACTCTAGCAAAATACCCCACTCTAGCGAAATTCCCCACTCTATCGAAATTTCCCATCTCTAGCGAAATTCCCCATTTCTAGCGAAATTGCCCATCTGTAACGAAATTCCCCATCTCTAGCGAAATTACCCATCTGTAACGAAATTCCCCCATTTTTAGCGAAATCCCCAATATCTAGCGAAACTCCCAATTTTTAGCGAAATTCCCCCATGTTCAGCGAAATTACCCAATGTTTAGCGAAATACCGCATGTTTAGCGAAATTCCCCATCTCTAGCGAAATTCCCCACTCTAGCGAAACTCCCCACTCTAGCGAAATTCCTCACTCTAGCGAAATTCCCCACTTTAGCGAAATTCCCCACTCTAGCGAAATTTCCCATCTCTAGCGAAATTCCCCACTCTAGCGAAATTCCCCATCTGTAACGAAATTCCCCATCTGTAGCGAAATTCCCCATTTCTAGCGAAATTCCCCATATGTAACGAAATTCCCCATCTGTAACGAAATACCCCATCTCTAGCGAAATTCCCCATCTCTAGCGAAATTCCCCACTCTAGCGAAACTCCCCACTCTAGCGAAATTCCCCACTCTAGCAAAATACCCCACTCTAGCGAAATTCCCCACTCTATCGAAATTTCCCATCTCTAGCGAAATTCCCCATTTCTAGCGAAATTACCCATCTGTAACGAAATTCCCCATCTCTAGCGAAATTACCCATCTGTAACGAAATTCCCCCATTTTTAGCGAAATCCCCAATATCTAGCGAAACTCCCCATTTTTAGCGAAATTCCCCCATGTTCAGCGAAATTACCCAATGTTTAGCGAAATACCGCATGTTTAGCGAAATTCCCCATCTCTAGCGAAATTCCCCACTCTAGCGAAACTCCCCACTCTAGCGAAATTCCTCACTCTAGCGAAATTCCCCACTTTAGCGAAATTCCCCACTCTAGCGAAATTCCCCATCTCTAGCGAAATTCCCCATCTCTAGCGAAATTCCCCACTCTAGCGAAATTCCCCACTCTAGCGAAATTCCCCACTCTAGCGAAATTCCCCACTCTAGCGAAATTCCCCACTCTAGCGAAATTCCCCACTCTAGCGAAATTCCCCATCTCTAGCGAAATTCCCCATCTCTAGCGAAATTCCCCACTCTAGCGAAATTCCCCACTCTAGCGAAATTCCCCACTCTAGCGAAATTCCCCACTCTAGCGAAATTCCCCACTCTAGCGAAATTCCCCACTCTAGCGAAATTCCCCATTCTAGCGAAATTCCCCACTCTAGCGAAATTCCCCACTCTAGCGAAATTCCCCACTCGAGCGAAATTCCCCACTCGAGCGAAATTCCCCACTCGATCGAAATTCCACATCTCTAGCGAAATTCCCCATCTCTAGCGAAATTCCCCATCTCTAGCGAAATTCCCCATCTCTAGCGAAATTCCCCATCTCTAGCGAAATTCCCCATCTCTAGCGAAATTCCCCATCTCTAGCGAAATTCCCCTCGCTAGCGAAATTCTCCACTCTAGAGAAATTCCCCACTCTAGCGAAATTCCCCACTCTAGCGATATTCCCCACTCTAGCGAAATTCCCCACTCTAGCGAAATTCCCCACTCTAGCGAAATTCCCCACTCTAGCGAAATTCCCCACTCTAGCGAAATTCCCCATCTCTAGTGAAATTCCTCACTCTACCGAAATTCCCCACTCTTGCGATATTCCCCACTCTAGCGAAATTCCCCACTCTAGCAAAATTCCCCACTCTAGCGAAATTCCCCACTCTATCGAAATTTCCCATCTCTAGCGAAATTCCCCACTCTAGCGAAATTCCCCACTCTAGCGAAATTCCCCACTCTAGCGAAATTCCCCACTCTACCGAAATTCCCCACTCTAGCGATATTCCCCACTCTAGCGAAATTCCCCACTCTAGCAAAATTCCCCACTTTAGCGAAATTCCCCACTCTATCGAAATTTCCCATCTCTAGCGAAATTCCCCATTTCTAGCGAAATTACCCATCTGTAACGAAATTCCCCCATTTTTAGCGAAATCCCCTATATCTAGCGAAACTCCCCATTTTTAGCGAAATTCCCCCATGTTCAGCGAAATTACCCAATGTTTAGCGAAATAACTATGTTTAGCGAAATTCCCCATCTCTAGCGAAATTCTACACTCTAGCGAAACTCCCCAATCTAGCGAAATTCCCCACTCTAGCGAAATTCCCCACTTTAGTGAAATTCCCCACTCTAGCGAAATTCCCCATCTCTAGCAAAATTCCCCATCTCTAGCGAAATTCCCCATCTCTAGCGAAATTCCCCATCTCTAGCGAAATTCCCCATCTCTAGCGAAATTCCCCATCTCTAGCGAAATTCCCCATCTCTAGCGAAATTCCCCATCTCTAGCGAAATTCCGCATCTCTAGCGAAATTCCCCATCTCAAGCGAAATTCCCCATCTCTAGAGAAATTCCCCATCTCTAGCGAAATTCCCCACTCTAGCGAAATTCCCCACTCTAGCGAAATGCCCCATCTCTAGCGAAATTCCCCATCTCTAGCGAAATTCCCCATCTCTAGCGAAATTCCCCATCTCTAGCGAAATTCCCCATCTCTAGCGAAATTCCCCATCTCTATCGAAATTCCCCATCTCTAGCGAAATTCCCCATCTCTAGCGAAATTCCCCATCTCTAGCGAAATTCCCCACTCTAGCGAAATGCCCCATCTCTAGCGAAATTACCCATCTGTAACGAAATTCCCCATCTGTAGCGAAATTACCCATTTCTAGCGAAATTCCCCATCTGTAACGAAATTCCCCATCTGTAACGAAATTCCCCATCTCTAGCGAAATTCCCCATCTCTAGCGAAATTCCCCACTCTAGCGAAACTCCCCACTCTAGCGAAATTCCCCACTCTAGCAAAATTCCCCACTCTAGCGAAATTCCCCACTCTAGCGAAATTCCCCATCTCTAGTGAAATTCCTCACTCTACCGAAATTCCCCACTCTTGCGATATTCCCCACTCTAGCGAAATTCCCCACTCTAGCAAAATTCCCCACTCTAGCGAAATTCCCCACTCTATCGAAATTTCCCATCTCTAGCGAAATTCCCCACTCTAGCGAAATTCCCCACTCTAGCGAAATTCCCCACTCTAGCGAAATTCCCCACTCTACCGAAATTCCCCACTCTAGCGATATTCCCCACTCTAGCGAAATTCCCCACTCTAGCAAAATTCCCCACTTTAGCGAAATTCCCCACTCTATCGAAATTTCCCATCTCTAGCGAAATTCCCCATTTCTAGCGAAATTACCCATCTGTAACGAAATTCCCCCATTTTTAGCGAAATCCCCTATATCTAGCGAAACTCCCCATTTTTAGCGAAATTCCCCCATGTTCAGCGAAATTACCCAATGTTTAGCGAAATAACTATGTTTAGCGAAATTCCCCATCTCTAGCGAAATTCTACACTCTAGCGAAACTCCCCAATCTAGCGAAATTCCCCACTCTAGCGAAATTCCCCACTTTAGTGAAATTCCCCACTCTAGCGAAATTCCCCATCTCTAGCAAAATTCCCCATCTCTAGCGAAATTCCCCATCTCTAGCGAAATTCCCCATCTCTAGCGAAATTCCCCATCTCTAGCGAAATTCCCCATCTCTAGCGAAATTCCCCATCTCTAGCGAAATTCCCCATCTCTAGCGAAATTCCGCATCTCTAGCGAAATTCCCCATCTCAAGCGAAATTCCCCATCTCTAGAGAAATTCCCCATCTCTAGCGAAATTCCCCACTCTAGCGAAATTCCCCACTCTAGCGAAATGCCCCATCTCTAGCTAAATTCCCCATCTCTAGCGAAATTCCCCATCTCTAGCGAAATTCCCCATCTCTAGCGAAATTCCCCATCTCTAGCGAAATTCCCCATCTCTAGCGAAATTCCCCATCTCTATCGAAATTCCCCATCTCTAGCGAAATTCCCCATATCTAGCGAAATTCCCCATCTCTAGCGAAATTCCCCATCTCTAGCGAAATTCCCCACTCTAGCGAAATGCCCCATCTCTAGCGAAATTACCCATCTGTAACGAAATTCCCCATCTGTAGCGAAATTACCCATTTCTAGCGAAATTCCCCATCTGTAACGAAATTCCCCATCTGTAACGAAATTCCCCATCTCTAGCGAAATTCCCCACTCTAGCGAAACTCCCCACTCTAGCGAAATTCCCCACTCTAGCAAAATTCCCCACTCTAGCGAAATTCCCCACTCTATCGAAATTTCCCATCTCTAGCGAAATTACCCATTTCTAGCGAAATTACCCATCTGTAACGAAATTCCCCATCTCTAGCGAAATTACCCATCTGTAACGAAATTCCCCCATGTTCAACGAAATTATCCAATGTTTAGCGAAATACCGCACGTTTAGCGAAATTCCCCATCTCTAGCGAAATTCCCCACTCTAGCGAAACTCCCCACTCTAGCGAAATTCCTCACTCTAGCGAAATTCCCCACTTTAGCGAAATTCCCCACTCTAGCGAAATTCCCCATCCCTAGCGAAATTCCCCATCTCTAGCGAAATTCCCCACTCTAGCGAAACTCCCCACTCTAGCGAAATTCCTCACTCTAGCGAAATTCCCCACTTAAGCGAAATTCCCCACTCTAGCGAAATTCCCCATCTCTAGCGAAATTCCCCATCTCTAGCGAAATTCCCCATCTCTAGCGAAATTCCCCATCTCTAGCGAAATTCCCCATCTCTAACGAAATTCCCCATCTCTAGCGAAATTCCCCATCTCTAGCGAAATGCCCCATCTCTAGCGAAATTACCCATCTGTAACGAAATTCCCCATCTGTAGCGAAATTCCCCATTTCTAGCGAAATTCCCCATCTGTAACGAAATTCCCCATCTGTAACGAAATTCCCCATCTCTAGCGAAATTCCCCATCTCTAGCGAAATTCCCCACTCTAGCGAAACTCCCATCTCTAGCGAAATTCCCCACTCTAGCAAAATTCCCCACTCTAGCGAAATTCCCCACTCTATCGAAATTTCCCATCTCTAGCGAAATTCCCCATTTCTAGCGAAATTACCCATCTGTAACGAAATTCCCCATCTCTAGCGAAATTACCCATCTGTAACGAAATTCCCCCATTTTTAGCGAAATCCCCTATATCTAGCGAAACTCCCCATTTTTAGCGAAATTCCCCCATGTTCAGCGAAATTACCCAATGTTTAGCGAAATACCGCATGTTTAGCGAAATTCCCCATCTCTAGCGAAATTCCCCACTCTAGCGAAACTCCCCACCCTAGCGAAATTCCCCACTCTAGCGAAATTCCCCACTTTAGCGAAATTCCCCACTCTAGCGAAATTCCCCATCTCTAGCGAAATTCCCCATCTCTAGCGAAATTCCCCATCTCTAGCGAAATTCCCCATCTCTAGCGAAATTCCCCATCTCTAGCGAAATTCCCCATCTCTAGCGAAATTCCCCATCTCTAGCGAAATTCCCCATCTATAGCGTAATTCCCCATCTCTAGCGAAATTTCTTATCTCTAGCGAAATTCCCCATCTCTAGCGAAATTCCCCATCTCTAGCGAAATTCCCCATCTCTAGAGAAATTCCCCATCTCTAGCGAAATTCCCCACTCTAGCGAAATTCCCCACTCTAGCGAAATTCCCCACTCGAGCGAAATTCCCCACTCGAGCGAAATTCCCCACTCGATCGAAATTCCACATCTCTAGCGAAATTCCCCATCTCTAGCGAAATTCCCCATCTCTAGCGAAATTCCCCATCTCTAGCGAAATTCCCCATCTCTAGCGAAATTCCCCATCTCTAGCGAAATTCCCCATCTCTAGCGAAATTCCCCATCTCTAGCGAAATTCCCCTCGCTAGCGAAATTCTCCACTCTAGAGAAATTCCCCACTCTAGCGAAATTCCCCACTCTAGCGATATTCCCCACTCTAGCGAAATTCCCCACTCTAGCGAAATTCCCCACTCTAGCGAAATTCCCCACTCTAGCGAAATTCCCCACTCTAGCGAAATTCCCCATTTCTAGTGAAATTCCTCACTCTACCGAAATTCCCCACTCTTGCGATATTCCCCACTCTAGCGAAATTCCCCACTCTAGCAAAATTCCCCACTCTAGCGAAATTCCCCACTCTATCGAAATTTCCCATCTCTAGCGAAATTCCCCACTCTAGCGAAATTCCCCACTCTAGCGAAATTCCCCACTCTAGCGAAATTCCCCACTCTACCGAAATTCCCCACTCTAGCGATATTCCCCACTCTAGCGAAATTCCCCACTCTAGCAAAATTCCCCACTTTAGCGAAATTCCCCACTCTATCGAAATTTCCCATCTCTAGCGAAATTCCCCATTTCTAGCGAAATTACCCATCTGTAACGAAATTCCCCCATTTTTAGCGAAATCCCCTATATCTAGCGAAACTCCCCATTTTTAGCGAAATTCCCCCATGTTCAGCGAAATTACCCAATGTTTAGCGAAATAACTATGTTTAGCGAAATTCCCCATCTCTAGCGAAATTCTACACTCTAGCGAAACTCCCCAATCTAGCGAAATTCCCCACTCTAGCGAAATTCCCCACTTTAGTGAAATTCCCCACTCTAGCGAAATTCCCCATCTCTAGCAAAATTCCCCATCTCTAGCGAAATTCCCCATCTCTAGCGAAATTCCCCATCTCTAGCGAAATTCCCCATCTCTAGCGAAATTCCCCATCTCTAGCGAAATTCCCCATCTCTAGCGAAATTCCCCATCTCTAGCGAAATTCCGCATCTCTAGCGAAATTCCCCATCTCAAGCGAAATTCCCCATCTCTAGAGAAATTCCCCATCTCTAGCGAAATTCCCCACTCTAGCGAAATTCCCCACTCTAGCGAAATGCCCCATCTCTAGCGAAATTCCCCATCTCTAGCGAAATTCCCCATCTCTAGCGAAATTCCCCATCTCTAGCGAAATTCCCCATCTCTAGCGAAATTCCCCATCTCTATCGAAATTCCCCATCTCTAGCGAAATTCCCCATCTCTAGCGAAATTCCCCATCTCTAGCGAAATTCCCCATCTCTAGCGAAATTCCCCATCTCTAGCGAAATTCCCCACTCTAGCGAAATGCCCCATCTCTAGCGAAATTACCCATCTGTAACGAAATTCCCCATCTGTAGCGAAATTACCCATTTCTAGCGAAATTCCCCATCTGTAACGAAATTCCCCATCTGTAACGAAATTCCCCATCTCTAGCGAAATTCCCCATCTCTAGCGAAATTCCCCACTCTAGCGAAACTCCCCACTCTAGCGAAATTCCCCACTCTAGCAAAATTCCCCACTCTAGCGAAATTCCCCACTCTATCGAAATTTCCCATCTCTCGCGAAATTACCCATTTCTAGCGAAATTACCCATCTGTAACGAAATTCCCCATCTCTAGCGAAATTACCCATCTGTAACGAAATTCCCCCATGTTCAACGAAATTATCCAATGTTTAGCGAAATACCGCACGTTTAGCGAAATTCCCCATCTCTAGCGAAATTCCCCACTCTAGCGAAACTCCCCACTCTAGCGAAATTCCTCACTCTAGCGAAATTCCCCACTTTAGCGAAATTCCCCACTCTAGCGAAATTCCCCATCCCTAGCGAAATTCCCCATCTCTAGCGAAATTCCCCACTCTAGCGAAACTCCCCACTCTAGCGAAATTCCTCACTCTAGCGAAATTCCCCACTTAAGCGAAATTCCCCACTCTAGCGAAATTCCCCATCTCTAGCGAAATTCCCCATCTCTAGCGAAATTCCCCATCTCTAGCGAAATTCCCCATCTCTAGAGAAATTCCCCATCTCTAACGAAATTCCCCATCTCTAGCGAAATTCCCCATCTCTAGCGAAATGCCCCATCTCTAGCGAAATTACCCATCTGTAACGAAATTCCCCATCTGTAGCGAAATTCCCCATTTCTAGCGAAATTCCCCATCTGTAACGAAATTCCCCATCTGTAACGAAATTCCCCATCTCTAGCGAAATTCCCCATCTCTAGCGAAATTCCCCACTCTAGCGAAACTCCCATCTCTAGCGAAATTCCCCACTCTAGCAAAATTCCCCACTCTAGCGAAATTCCCCACTCTATCGAAATTTCCCATCTCTAGCGAAATTCCCCATTTCTAGCGAAATTACCCATCTGTAACGAAATTCCCCATCTCTAGCGAAATTACCCATCTGTAACGAAATTCCCCCATTTTTAGCGAAATCCCCTATATCTAGCGAAACTCCCCATTTTTAGCGAAATTCCCCCATGTTCAGCGAAATTACCCAATGTTTAGCGAAATACCGCATGTTTAGCGAAATTCCCCATCTCTAGCGAAATTCCCCACTCTAGCGAAACTCCCCACCCTAGCGAAATTCCCCACTCTAGCGAAATTCCCCACTTTAGCGAAATTCCCCACTCTAGCGAAATTCCCCATCTCTAGCGAAATTCCCCATCTCTAGCGAAATTCCCCATCTCTAGCGAAATTCCCCATCTCTAGCGAAATTCCCCATCTCTAGCGAAATTCCCCATCTCTAGCGAAATTCCCCATCTATAGCGTAATTCCCCATCTCTAGCGAAATTTCTTATCTCTAGCGAAATTCCCCATCTCTAGCGAAATTCCCCATCTCTAGCGAAATTCCCCATCTCTAGAGAAATTCCCCATCTCTAGCGAAATTCCCCACTCTAACGAAATTCCCCACTAGCGAAATGCCCCATCTCTAGCGAAATTACCCATCTGTAACGAAATTCCCCATCTGTAGCGAAATTCCCCATTTCTAGCGAAATTCCCCATCTGTAACGAAATTCCCCATCTGTAACGAAATTCCCCATCTCTAGCGAAATTCCCCATCTCTAGCGAAATTCCCCACTCTAGCGAAATTCCCCAGTCTAGCGAAATTCCCCACTCTAGCGAAATTCCCTACTCGAGCGAAATTCCCCACTCGAGCGAAATTCCCCACTCGAGCGAAATTCCCCATCTCTAGCGAAATTCCCCACTCTAACGAAATTCCCCACTAGCGAAATGCCCCATCTCTAGCGAAATTCCCCATCTGTAACGAAATTCCCCATCTGTAGCGAAATTCCCCATTTCTAGCGAAATTCCCCATCTGTAACGAAATTCCCCATCTGTAACGAAATTCCCCATCTCTAGCGAAATTCCCCATCTCTAGCGAAATTCCCCACTCTAGCGAACTTCCCCACTCTAGCGAAATTCCCCACTCTAGCGAAATTCCCCACTCTAGCGAAATTCCCCACTCTAGCGAAATTCCCCACTTGAGCGAAATTCCCCACTCGAGCGAAATTCCCCACTCGAGCGAAATTCCCCATCTCTAGCGAAATTCCCTATCTCTAGCGAAATTCCCCATCTCTAGCGAAATTCCCCATCTCTAGCGAAATTTCCCATCTCTAGCGAAATTCCCCATCTCTAGCGAAATTCCCCATCTCTAGCGAAATTCCCCATCTCTAGCGAAATTCCCCATCTCTAGCGAAATTCCCCATCTCTAGCGAAATTCCCCACTCTAGCGAAATTCCCCACTCTAGCGAAATTCCCCAGTCTAGCGAAATTCCCCACTCTAGCGAAATTCCCTACTCGAGCGAAATTCCCCACTCGAGCGAAATTCCCCACTCGAGCGAAATTCCCCATCTCTAGCGAAATTCCCCACTCTAACGAAATTCCCCACTAGCGAAATGCCCCATCTCTAGCGAAATTCCCCATCTGTAACGAAATTCCCCATCTGTAGCGAAATTCCCCATTTCTAGCGAAATTCCCCATCTGTAACGAAATTCCCCATCTGTAACGAAATTCCCCATCTCTAGCGAAATTCCCCATCTCTAGCGAAATTCCCCACTCTAGCGAACTTCCCCACTCTAGCGAAATTCCCCACTCTAGCGAAATTCCCCACTCTAGCGAAATTCCCCACTCTAGCGAAATTCCCCACTTGAGCGAAATTCCCCACTCGAGCGAAATTCCCCACTCGAGCGAAATTCCCCATCTCTAGCGAAATTCCCTATCTCTAGCGAAATTCCCCATCTCTAGCGAAATTCCCCATCTCTAGCGAAATTTCCCATCTCTAGCGAAATTCCCCATCTCTAGCGAAATTCCCCATCTCTAGCGAAATTCCCCATCTCTAGCGAAATTCCCCATCTCTAGCGAAATTCCCCATCTCTAGCGAAATGCCCCATCTCTAGCGAAATTACCCATCTGTAACGAAATTCCCCATCTGTAGCGAAATTCCCCATTTCTAGCGAAATTCCCCATCTGTAACGAAATTCCCCATCTGTAACGGAATTCCCCATCTCTAGCGAAATTCCCCATCTCTAGCGAAATTCCCCACTCTAGCGAAATTCCCCATCTCTAGCGAAATTCCCCATCTCTAGCGAAATTCCCCATCTCTAGCGAAATTCCCCATCTCTAGCGAAATTCCCCATCTCTAGCGAAATTCCCCATCTCTAGCGAAATTCCCCATCTATAGCGTAATTCCCCATCTCTAGCGAAATTTCTTATCTCTAGCGAAATTCCCCATCTCTAGCGAAATTCCCCATCTCTAGCGAAATTCCCCATCTCTAGAGAAATTCCCCATCTCTAGCGAAATTCCCCACTCTAACGAAATTCCCCACTAGCGAAATGCCCCATCTCTAGCGAAATTACCCATCTGTAACGAAATTCCCCATCTGTAGCGAAATTCCCCATTTCTAGCGAAATTCCCCATCTGTAACGAAATTCCCCATCTGTAACGAAATTCCCCATCTCTAGCGAAATTCCCCATCTCTAGCGAAATTCCCCACTCTAGCGAAATTCCCCACTCTAGCGAAATTCCCCACTCTAGCGAAATTCCCCACTCTAGCGAAATTCCCCACTCGAGCGAAATTCCCCACTCGAGCGAAATTCCCCACTCGAGCGAAATTCCCCATCTCTAGCGAAATTCCCCACTCTAACGAAATTCCCCACTAGCGAAATGCCCCATCTCTAGCGAAATTCCCCATCTGTAACGAAATTCCCCATCTGTAGCGAAATTCCCCATTTCTAGCGAAATTCCCCATCTGTAACGAAATTCCCCATCTGTAACGAAATTCCCCATCTCTAGCGAAATTCCCCATCTCTAGCGAAATTCCCCACTCTAGCGAACTTCCCCACTCTAGCGAAATTCCCCACTCTAGCGAAATTCCCCACTCTAGCGAAATTCCCCACTCTAGCGAAATTCCCCACTTGAGCGAAATTCCCCACTCGAGCGAAATTCCCCACTCGAGCGAAATTCCCCATCTCTAGCGAAATTCCCTATCTCTAGCGAAATTCCCCATCTCTAGCGAAATTCCCCATCTCTAGCGAAATTTCCCATCTCTAGCGAAATTCCCCATCTCTAGCGAAATTCCCCATCTCTAGCGAAACTCCCCATCTCTAGCGAAATTCCCCATCTCTAGCGAAATTCCCCATCTCTAGCGAAATGCCCCATCTCTAGCGAAATTACCCATCTGTAACGAAATTCCCCATCTGTAGCGAAATTCCCCATTTCTAGCGAAATTCCCCATCTGTAACGAAATTCCCCATCTGTAACGGAATTCCCCATCTCTAGCGAAATTCCCCATCTCTAGCGAAATTCCCCACTCTAGCGAAACTCCCATCTCTAGCGAAATTCCCCACTCTAGCAAAATTCCCCACTCTAGCGAAATTCCCCACTCTATCGAAATTTCCCATCTCTAGCGAAATTCCCCATTTCTAGCGAAATTACCCATCTGTAACGAAATTCCCCATCTCTAGCGAAATTACCCATCTGTAACGAAATTCCCCCATTTTTAACGAAATCCCCTATATCTAGCGTAACTCCCCATTTTTAGCGAAATTCCCCCATGTTCAGCGAAATTACCCAATGTTTAGCGAAATACCGCATGTTTAGCGAAATTCCCCATCTCTAGCGAAATTCCCCACTCTAGCGAAACTCCCCACTCTAGCGAAATTCCCCACTCTAGCGAAATTCCCCACTTTAGCGAAATTCCCCACTCTAGCGAAATTCCCCATCTCTAGCGAAATTCCCCATCTCTAGCGAAATTCCCCATCTCTAGCGAAATTCCCCATCTCTAGCGAAATTCCCCATCTCTAGCGAAATTCCCCATCTATAGCGAAATTCCCCATCTCTAGCGAAATTTCTTATCTCTAGCGAAATTCCCCATCTCTAGCGAAATTCCCCATCTCTAGCGAAATTCCCCACTCTAGCGAAACTCCCATCTCTAGCGAAATTCCCCACTCTAGCAAAATTCCCCACTCTAGCGAAATTCCCCACTCTATCGAAATTTCCCATCTCTAGCGAAATTCCCCATTTCTAGCGAAATTACCCATCTGTAACGAAATTCCCCATCTCTAGCGAAATTACCCATCTGTAACGAAATTCCCCCATTTTTAGCGAAATCCCCTATATCTAGCGAAACTCCCCATTTTTAGCGAAATTCCCCCATGTTCAGCGAAATTACCCAATGTTTAGCGAAATACCGCATGTTTAGCGAAATTCCCCATCTCTAGCGAAATTCCCCACTCTAGCGAAACTCCCCACTCTAGCGAAATTCCCCACTCTAGCGAAATTCCCCACTTTAGCGAAATTCCCCACTCTAGCGAAATTCCCCATCTCTAGCGAAATTCCCCATCTCTAGCGAAATTCCCCATCTCTAGCGAAATTCCCCATCTCTAGCGAAATTCCCCATCTCTAGCGAAATTCCCCATCTCTAGCGAAATTCCCCATCTATAGCGAAATTCCCCATCTCTAGCGAAATTTCTTATCTCTAGCGAAATTCCCCATCTCTAGCGAAATTCCCCATCTCTAGCGAAATTCCCCACTCTAGCGAAACTCCCATCTCTAGCGAAATTCCCCACTCTAGCAAAATTCCCCACTCTAGCGAAATTCCCCACTCTATCGAAATTTCCCATCTCTAGCGAAATTCCCCATTTCTAGCGAAATTACCCATCTGTAACGAAATTCCCCATCTCTAGCGAAATTACCCATCTGTAACGAAATTCCCCCATTTTTAGCGAAATCCCCTATATCTAGCGAAACTCCCCATTTTTAGCGAAATTCCCCCATGTTCAGCGAAATTACCCAATGTTTAGCGAAATACCGCATGTTTAGCGAAATTCCCCATCTCTAGCGAAATTCCCCACTCTAGCGAAACTCCCCACTCTAGCGAAATTCCCCACTCTAGCGAAATTCCCCACTTTAGCGAAATTCCCCACTCTAGCGAAATTCCCCATCTCTAGCGAAATTCCCCATCTCTAGCGAAATTCCCCATCTCTAGCGAAATTCCCCATCTCTAGCGAAATTCCCCATCTCTAGCGAAATTCCCCATCTCTAGCGAAATTCCCCATCTCTAGCGAAATTCCCCATCTATAGCGAAATTCCCCATCTCTAGCGAAATTTCTTATCTCTAGCGAAATTCCCCATCTCTAGCGAAATTCCCCATCTCTAGAGAAATTCCCCATCTCTAGCGAAATTCCCCACTCTAACGAAATTCCCCACTAGCGAAATGCCCCATCTCTAGCGAAATTACCCATCTGTAACGAAATTCCCCATCTGTAGCGAAATTCCCCATTTCTAGCGAAATTCCCCATCTGTAACGAAATTCCCCATCTGTAACGAAATTCCCCATCTCTAGCGAAATTCCCCATCTCTAGCGAAATTCCCCACTCTAGCGAAATTCCCCACTCTAGCGAAATTCCCCACTCTAGCGAAATTCCCCACTCTAGCGAAATTCCCCACTCTAGCGAAATTCCCCACTCGAGCGAAATTCCCCACTCGAGCGAAATTCCCCACTCGAGCGAAATTCCACATCTCTAGCGAAATTCCAAATCTCTAACGAAATTCCCCATCTCTAGCGAAATTCCCCATCTCTAGCGAAATTCCCATCTCTAGCGAAATTCCCCTCTCTAGCGAAATTCCCCACTCTAGCGAAATTCCCCACTCTAGCGAAACTCCCCACTCTAGCGAAATTCCCCACTCTAGCAAAATTCCCCACTCTAGCGAAATTCCCCACTCTATCGAAATTTCCCATCTCTAGCGAAATTACCCATTTCTAGCGAAATTACCCACTCTAGAGAAATTCCCCACTCTAGCGAAATTCCCCACTCTAGCGAAATTCCCCACTCTAGCGAAATTCCCCACTCTAGCGAAATTCCCCACTCTAGCGAAATTCCCCACTCTAGCTAAATTCCCCACTCGAGCGAAATTCCCCACTCTAGCGAAATTCCCCACTCGAGCGAAATTCCCCACTCGAGCGAAATTCCCCACTCAAACGAAATTCCCCACTCTAGCGAAATTCCCCACTCTAGCGAAATTCCCCACTCTAGCGAAATTCCCCATCTCTAGCGAAATTCCCCATCTCTAGCGAAATTCCCCATCTCTAGCGAAATTCCCCATCTCTAGCGAAATTTCCCATCTCTAGCGAAATTCCCAATCTCTAGCGAAATTCCCCATCTCTAGAGAAATTCCCCATCTCTAGCGAAATTCCCCTCTCTAGCGAAATTCCCCACTCTAGCGAAATGCCCCATCTCTAGCGAAATAACCCATCTGTAACGAAATTCCCCATCTGTAGCGAAATTACCCATTTCTAGCGAAATTCCCCATCTGTAACGAAATTCCCCATCTGTAACGAAATTCCCCATCTCTAGCGAAATTCCTCATCTCTAGCGAAATTCCCCACTCTAGCGAAACTCCCCACTCTAGCGAAATTCCCCACTCTAGCAAAATTCCCCACTCTAGCGAAATTCCCCACTCTATCGAAATTTCCCATCTCTAGCGAAATTACCCATTTCTAGCGAAATTACCCATCTGTAACGAAATTCCCCATCTCTAGCGAAATTACCCATCTGTAACGAAATTCCCCCATTTTTAGCGAAATCCCCTATATCTAGCGAAACTCCCCATTTTTAGCGAAATTCCCCCATGTTCAGCGAAATTACCCAATGTTTAGCGATATACCGCATGTTTAGCGAAATTCCCCATCTCTAGCGAAATTCCCCACTCTAGCGAAACTCCCCACTCTAGCGAAATTCCTCACTCTAGCGAAATTCCCCACTTTAGCGAAATTCCCCACTCTAGCGAAATTCCCCATCCCTAGCGAAATTCCTCATCTCTAGCGAAATTCCCAACTCTAGCGAAACTCCCCACTCTAGCGAAATTCCTCACTCTAGCGAAATTCCCCACTTTAGCGAAATTCCCCAGTCTAGCGAAATTCCCCATCTCTAGCGAAATTCCCCATCTCTAGCGAAATTCCAAATCTCTAGCGAAATTCCCCATCTCTAGCGAAATTCCCCATCTCTAGCGAAATTCCCCATCTCTAACGAAATTCCCCATCTCTAGCGAAATTCCCCATCTCTAGCGAAATGCCCCATCTCTAGCGAAATTACCCATCTGTAACGAAATTCCCCATCTGTAGCGAAATTCCCCATTTCTAGCGAAATTCCCCATCTGTAACGAAATTCCCCATCTGTAACGAAATTCCCCATCTCTAGCGAAATTCCCCATCTCTAGCGAAATTCCCCACTCTAGCGAAACTCCCATCTCTAGCGAAATTCCCCACTCTAGCAAAATTCCCCACTCTAGCGAAATTCCCCACTCTATCGAAATTTCCCATCTCTAGCGAAATTCCCCATTTCTAGCGAAATTACCCATCTGTAACGAAATTCCCCATCTCTAGCGAAATTACCCATCTGAACGAAATTCCCCCATTTTTAGCGAAATCCCCTATATCTAGCGAAACTCCCCATTTTTAGCGAAATTCCCCACTCTAGCGAAACTCCCCACCCTAGCGAAATTCCCACTCTAGCGAAATTCCCCACTTTAGCGAAATTCCCCACTCTAGCGAAATTCCCCATCTCTAGCGAAATTCCCCATCTCTAGCGAAATTCCCCATCTCTAGCGAAATTCCCCATCTCTAGCGAAATTCCCCACTTTAGCGAAATTCCCCACTCTAGCGAAATTCCCCATCTCTAGCGAAATTCCCCATCTCTAGCGAAATTCCCCATCTCTAGCGAAATTCCCCATCTCTAGCGAAATTCCCCATCTCTAGCGAAATTCCCCATCTCTAGCGAAATTCCCCATCTATAGCGAAATTCCCCATCTCTAGCGAAATTTCTTATCTCTAGCGAAATTCCCCATCTCTAGCGAAATTCCCCATCTCTAGAGAAATTCCCCATCTCTAGCGAAATTCCCCACTCTAACGAAATTCCCCACTAGCGAAATGCCCCATCTCTAGCGAAATTACCCATCTGTAACGAAATTCCCCATCTGTAGCGAAATTCCCCATTTCTAGCGAAATTCCCCATCTGTAACGAAATTCCCCATCTGTAACGAAATTCCCCACTCTAGCGAAATTCCCCACTTTAGCGAAATTCCCCACTCTAGCGAAATTCCCCATCTCTAGCGAAATTCCCCATCTCTAGCGAAATTCCCCATCTCTAGCGAAATTCCCCATCTCTAGCGAAATTCCCCATCTCTAGCGAAACTCCCCATCTCTAGCGAAATTCCCCATCTCTAGCGAAATTCCCCATCTATAGCGAAATTCCCCATCTCTAGCGAAATTTCTTATCTCTAGCGAAATTCCCCATCTCTAGCGAAATTCCCCATCTCTAGAGAAATTCCCCATCTCTAGCGAAATTCCCCACTCTAACGAAATTCCCCACTAGCGAAATGCCCCATCTCTAGCGAAATTACCCATCTGTAACGAAATTCCCCATCTGTAGCGAAATTCCCCATTTCTAGCGAAATTCCCCATCTGTAACGAAATTCCCCATCTGTAACGAAATTCCCCATCTCTAGCGAAATTCCCCATCTCTAGCGAAATTCCCCATCTCTAGCGAAATTCCCCATCTCTAGCGAAATTCCCCACTCTAGCGAAATTCCCCACTCTAGCGAAATTCCCCACTCTAGCGAAATTCCCCACTCTAGCGAAATTCCCCACTCTAGCGAAATTCCCCACTCGAGCGAAATTCCCCACTCGAGCGAAATTCCCCACTCGAGCGAAATTCCACATCTCTAGCGAAATTCCAAATCTCTAACGAAATTCCCCATCTCTAGCGAAATTCCCCATCTCTAGCGAAATTCCCATCTCTAGCGAAATTCCCCTCTCTAGCGAAATTCCCCACTCTAGCGAAATTCCCCACTCTAGCGAAACTCCCCACTCTAGCGAAATTCCCCACTCTAGCAAAATTCCCCACTCTAGCGAAATTCCCCACTCTATCGAAATTTCCCATCTCTAGCGAAATTACCCATTTCTAGCGAAATTACCCACTCTAGAGAAATTCCCCACTCTAGCGAAATTCCCCACTCTAGCGAAATTCCCCACTCTAGCGAAATTCCCCACTCTAGCGAAATTCCCCACTCTAGCGAAATTCCCCACTCTAGCTAAATTCCCCACTCGAGCGAAATTCCCCACTCTAGCGAAATTCCCCACTCGAGCGAAATTCCCCACTCTAGCGAAATTCCCCACTCAAACGAAATTCCCCACTCTAGCGAAATTCCCCACTCTAGCGAAATTCCCCACTCTAGCGAAATTCCCCATCTCTAGCGAAATTCCCCATCTCTAGCGAAATTCCCCATCTCTAGCGAAATTCCCCATCTCTAGCGAAATTTCCCATCTCTAGCGAAATTCCCAATCTCTAGCGAAATTCCCCATCTCTAGAGAAATTCCCCATCTCTAGCGAAATTCCCCACTCTAGCGAAATTCCCCACTCTAGCGAAATGCCCCATCTCTAGCGAAATTACCCATCTGTAACGAAATTCCCCATCTGTAGCGAAATTACCCATTTCTAGCGAAATTCCCCATCTGTAACGAAATTCCCCATCTGTAACGAAATTCCCCATCTCTAGCGAAATTCCCCATCTCTAGCGAAATTCCCCACTCTAGCGAAACTCCCCACTCTAGCGAAATTCCCCACTCTAGCAAAATTCCCCACTCTAGCGAAATTCCCCACTCTATCGAAATTTCCCATCTCTAGCGAAATTACCCATTTCTAGCGAAATTACCCATCTGTAACGAAATTCCCCATCTCTAGCGAAATTACCCATCTGTAACGAAATTCCCCCATTTTTAGCGAAATCCCCTATATCTAGCGAAACTCCCCATTTTTAGCGAAATTCCCCCATTTTCAGCGAAATTACCCAATGTTTAGCGAAATACCGCATGTTTAGCGAAATTCCCCATCTCTAGCGAAATTCCCCACTCTAGCGAAACTCCCCACTCTAGCGAAATTCCTCACTCTAGCGAAATTCCCCACTTTAGCGAAATTCCCCACTCTAGCGAAATTCCCCATCCCTAGCGAAATTCCTCATCTCTAGCGAAATTCCCCACTCTAGCGAAACTCCCCACTCTAGCGAAATTCCTCACTCTAGCGAAATTCCCCACTTTAGCGAAATTCCCCAGTCTAGCGAAATTCCCCATCTCTAGCGAAATTCCCCATCTCTAGCGAAATTCCAAATCTCTAGCGAAATTCCCCATCTCTAGCGAAATTCCCCATCTCTAGCGAAATTCCCCATCTCTAACGAAATTCCCCATCTCTAGCGAAATTCCCCATCTCTAGCGAAATGCCCCATCTCTAGCGAAATTACCCATCTGTAACGAAATTCCCCATCTGTAGCGAAATTCCCCATTTCTAGCGAAATTCCCCATCTGTAACGAAATTCCCCATCTGTAACGAAATTCCCCATCTCTAGCGAAATTCCCCATCTCTAGCGAAATTCCCCACTCTAGCGAAACTCCCATCTCTAGCGAAATTCCCCACTCTAGCAAAATTCCCCACTCTAGCGAAATTCCCCACTCTATCGAAATTTCCCATCTCTAGCGAAATTCCCCATTTCTAGCGAAATTACCCATCTGTAACGAAATTCCCCATCTCTAGCGAAATTACCCATCTGAACGAAATTCCCCCATTTTTAGCGAAATCCCCTATATCTAGCGAAACTCCCCATTTTTAGCGAAATTCCCCACTCTAGCGAAACTCCCCACCCTAGCGAAATTCCCACTCTAGCGAAATTCCCCACTTTAGCGAAATTCCCCACTCTAGCGAAATTCCCCATCTCTAGCGAAATTCCCCATCTCTAGCGAAATTCCCCATCTCTAGCGAAATTCCCCATCTCTAGCGAAATTCCCCACTTTAGCGAAATTCCCCACTCTAGCGAAATTCCCCATCTCTAGCGAAATTCCCCATCTCTAGCGAAATTCCCCATCTCTAGCGAAATTCCCCATCTCTAGCGAAATTCCCCATCTCTAGCGAAATTCCCCATCTCTAGCGAAATTCCCCATCTCTAGCGAAATTCCCCATCTATAGCGAAATTCCCCATCTCTAGCGAAATTTCTTATCTCTAGCGAAATTCCCCATCTCTAGCGAAATTCCCCATCTCTAGAGAAATTCCCCATCTCTAGCGAAATTCCCCACTCTAACGAAATTCCCCATCTCTAGCGAAATTCCCCACTCTAACGAAATTCCCCACTAGCGAAATGCCCCATCTCTAGCGAAATTACCCATCTGTAACGAAATTCCCCATCTGTAGCGAAATTCCCCATTTCTAGCGAAATTCCCCATCTGTAACGAAATTCCCCATCTCTAGCGAAATTCCCCACTCTAGCGAAATTCCCCACTCTAGCGAAATTCCCCACTCTAGCGAAATTCCCCACTCTAGCGAAATTCCCCACTCTAGCGAAATTCCCCACTCGAGCGAAATTCCCCACTCGAGCGAAATTCCCCACTCGAGCGAAATTCCCCACTCGAGCGAAATTCCACATCTCTAGCGAAATTCCAAATCTCTAACGAAATTCCCCATCTCTAGCGAAATTCCCCATCTCTAGCGAAATTCCCATCTCTAGCGAAATTCCCCTCTCTAGCGAAATTCCCCACTCTAGCGAAATTCCCCACTCTAGCGAAACTCCCCACTCTAGCGAAATTCCCCACTCTAGCAAAATTCCCCACTCTAGCGAAATTCCCCACTCTATCGAAATTTCCCATCTCTAGCGAAATTACCCATTTCTAGCGAAATTACCCACTCTAGAGAAATTACCCATTTCTAGCGAAATTACCCACTCTAGAGAAATTCCCCACTCTAGCGAAATTCCCCACTCTAGCGAAATTCCCCACTCTAGTGAAATTCCCCACTCTAGCGAAATTCCCCACTCTAGCTAAATTCCCCACTCGAGCGAAATTCCCCACTCTAGCGAAATTCCCCACTCGAGCGAAATTCCCCACTCTAGCGAAATTCCCCACTCAAACGAAATTCCCCACTCTAGCGAAATTCCCCACTCTAGCGAAATTCCCCACTCTAGCGAAATTCCCCATCTCTAGCGAAATTCCCCATCTCTAGCGAAATTCCCCATCTCTAGCGAAATTCCCCATCTCTAGCGAAATTTCCCATCTCTAGCGAAATTCCCAATCTCTAGCGAAATTCCCCATCTCTAGAGAAATTCCCCATCTCTAGCGAAATTCCCCACTCTAGCGAAATTCCCCACTCTAGCGAAATGCCCCATCTCTAGCGAAATTACCCATCTGTAACGAAATTCCCCATCTGTAGCGAAATTACCCATTTCTAGCGAAATTCCCCATCTGTAACGAAATTCCCCATCTGTAACGAAATTCCCCATCTCTAGCGAAATTCCCCATCTCTAGCGAAATTCCCCACTCTAGCGAAACTCCCCACTCTAGCGAAATTCCTCACTCTAGCAAAATTCCGCACTCTAGCGAAATTCCCCACTCTATCGAAATTTCCCATCTCTAGCGAAATTACCCATTTCTAGCGAAATTACCCATCTGTAACGAAATTCCCCATCTCTATCGAAATTACCCATCTGTAACGAAATTCCCCCATTTTTAGCGAAATCCCCTATATCTAGCGAAACTCCCCATTTTTAGCGAAATTCCCCCATGTTCAGCGAAATTACCCAATGTTTAGCGAAATACCGCATGTTTAGCGAAATTCCCCATCTCTAGCGAAATTCCCCACTCTAGCGAAACTCCCCACTCTAGCGAAATTCCTCACTCTAGCGAAATTCCCCACTTTAGCGAAATTCCCCACTCTAGCGAAATTCCCCATCCCTAGCGAAATTCCTCATCTCTAGCGAAATTCCCCACTCTAGCGAAACTCCCCACTCTAGCGAAATTCCTCACTCTAGTGAAATTCCCCACTTTAGCGAAATTCCCCAGTCTAGCGAAATTCCCCATCTCTAGCGAAATTCCCCATCTCTAGCGAAATTCCAAATCTCTAGCGAAATTCCCCATCTCTAGCGAAATTCCCCATCTCTAGCGAAATTCCCCATCTCTAACGAAATTCCCCATCTCTAGCGAAATTCCCCATCTCTAGCGAAATGCCCCATCTCTAGCGAAATTACCCATCTGTAACGAAATTCCCCATCTGTAGCGAAATTCCCCATTTCTAGCGAAATTCCCCATCTGTAACGAAATTCCCCATCTGTAACGAAATTCCCCATCTCTAGCGAAATTCCCCACTCTAGCGAAACTCCCATCTCTAGCGAAATTCCCCACTCTAGCAAAATTCCCCACTCTAGCGAAATTCCCCACTCTATCGAAATTTCCCATCTCTAGCGAAATTCCCCATTTCTAGCGAAATTACCCATCTGTAACGAAATTCCCCATCTCTAGCGAAATTACCCATCTGAACGAAATTCCCCCATTTTTAGCGAAATCCCCTATATCTAGCGAAACTCCCCATTTTTAGCGAAATTCACCCATGTTCAGCGAAATTACCCAATGTTTAGCGAAATACCGCATGTTTAGCGAAATTCCCCATCTCTAGCGAAATTCCCCACTCTAGCGAAACTCCCCACCCTAGCGAAATTCCCACTCTAGCGAAATTCCCCACTTTAGCGAAATTCCCCACTCTAGCGAAATTCCCCATCTCTAGCGAAATTCCCCATCTCTAGCGAAATTCCCCATCTCTAGCGAAATTCCCCATCTCTAGCGAAATTTTCCATCTCTAGCGAAATTCCCCATCTATAGCGAAATTCCCCATCTCTAGCGAAATTTCTTATCTCTAGCGAAATTCCCCATCTCTAGCGAAATTCCCCATCTCTAGCGAAATTCCCCATCTCTAGAGAAATTCCCCATCTCTAGCGAAATTCCCCACTCTAACGAAATTCCCCACTAGCGAAATGCCCCATCTCTAGCGAAATTACCCATCTGTAACGAAATTCCCCATCTGTAGCGAAATTCCCCATTTCTAGCGAAATTCCCCATCTGTAACGAAATTCCCCATCTGTAACGAAATTCCCCATCTCTAGCGAAATTCCCCATCTCTAGCGAAATTCCCCACTCTAGCGAAATTCCCCACTCTAGCGAAATTCCCCACTCTAGCGAAATTCCCCACTCTAGCGAAATTCCCCACTCTAACGAAATTCCCAACTCTAGCGAAATTCCCCACTCGAGCGAAATTCCCCACTCGAGCGAAATTCCCCACTCGAGCGAAATTCCACATCTCTAGCGAAATTCCCCATCTCTAGCGAAATTCCCCACTCTAGCGAAATTACCCATCTGTAACGAAATTCCCCATCTGTAGCGAAATTACCCATTTCTAGCGAAATTCCCCATCTGTAACGAAATTACCCATCTGTAACGAAATTCCCCATCTCTAGCGAAATTCCCCATCTCTAGCGAAATTCCCCACTCTAGCGAAACTCCCCACTCTAGCGAAATTCCTCACTCTAGCAAAATTCCGCACTCTAGCGAAATTCCCCACTCTATCGAAATTTCCCATCTCTAGCGAAATTACCCATTTCTAGCGAAATTACCCATCTGTAACGAAATTCCCCATCTCTATCGAAATTACCCATCTGTAACGAAATTCCCCCATTTTTAGCGAAATCCCCTATATCTAGCGAAACTCCCCATTTTTAGCGAAATTCCCCCATGTTCAGCGAAATTACCCAATGTTTAGCGAAATACCGCATGTTTAGCGAAATTCCCCATCTCTAGCGAAATTCCCCACTCTAGCGAAACTCCCCACTCTAGCGAAATTCCTCACTCTAGCGAAATTCCCCACTTTAGCGAAATTCCCCACTCTAGCGAAATTCCCCATCCCTAGCGAAATTCCTCATCTCTAGCGAAATTCCCCACTCTAGCGAAACTCCCCACTCTAGCGAAATTCCTCACTCTAGCGAAATTCCCCACTTTAGCGAAATTCCCCAGTCTAGCGAAATTCCCCATCTCTAGCGAAATTCCCCATCTCTAGCGAAATTCCAAATCTCTAGCGAAATTCCCCATCTCTAGCGAAATTCCCCATCTCTAGCGAAATTCCCCATCTCTAACGAAATTCCCCATCTCTAGCGAAATTCCCCATCTCTAGCGAAATGCCCCATCTCTAGCGAAATTACCCATCTGTAACGAAATTCCCCATCTGTAGCGAAATTCCCCATTTCTAGCGAAATTCCCCATCTGTAACGAAATTCCCCATCTGTAACGAAATTCCCCATCTCTAGCGAAATTCCCCACTCTAGCGAAACTCCCATCTCTAGCGAAATTCCCCACTCTAGCAAAATTCCCCACTCTAGCGAAATTCCCCACTCTATCGAAATTTCCCATCTCTAGCGAAATTCCCCATTTCTAGCGAAATTACCCATCTGTAACGAAATTCCCCATCTCTAGCGAAATTACCCATCTGAACGAAATTCCCCCATTTTTAGCGAAATCCCCTATATCTAGCGAAACTCCCCATTTTTAGCGAAATTCACCCATGTTCAGCGAAATTACCCAATGTTTAGCGAAATACCGCATGTTTAGCGAAATTCCCCATCTCTAGCGAAATTCCCCACTCTAGCGAAACTCCCCACCCTAGCGAAATTCCCACTCTAGCGAAATTCCCCACTTTAGCGAAATTCCCCACTCTAGCGAAATTCCCCATCTCTAGCGAAATTCCCCATCTCTAGCGAAATTCCCCATCTCTAGCGAAATTCCCCATCTCTAGCGAAATTTTCCATCTCTAGCGAAATTCCCCATCTATAGCGAAATTCCCCATCTCTAGCGAAATTTCTTATCTCTAGCGAAATTCCCCATCTCTAGCGAAATTCCCCATCTCTAGCGAAATTCCCCATCTCTAGAGAAATTCCCCATCTCTAGCGAAATTCCCCACTCTAACGAAATTCCCCACTAGCGAAATGCCCCATCTCTAGCGAAATTACCCATCTGTAACGAAATTCCCCATCTGTAGCGAAATTCCCCATTTCTAGCGAAATTCCCCATCTGTAACGAAATTCCCCATCTGTAACGAAATTCCCCATCTCTAGCGAAATTCCCCATCTCTAGCGAAATTCCCCACTCTAGCGAAATTCCCCACTCTAGCGAAATTCCCCACTCTAGCGAAATTCCCCACTCTAGCGAAATTCCCCACTCTAACGAAATTCCCAACTCTAGCGAAATTCCCCACTCGAGCGAAATTCCCCACTCGAGCGAAATTCCCCACTCGAGCGAAATTCCACATCTCTAGCGAAATTCCCCATCTCTAGCGAAATTCCCCATCTCTAGCGAAATTCCCCATCTCTAGCGAAATTCCCCATCTCTAGCGAAATCCCCATCTCTAGCGAAATTCCCCATCTCTAGCGAAATTCCCCATCTCTAGCGAAATTCCCCATCTCTAGCGAAATTCCCCATCTCTAGCGAAATTCCCCATCTCTAGCGAAATTCCCCATCTCTAGCGAAATGCCCCATCTCTAGCGAAATTACCCATCTGTAACGAAATTCCCCATCTGTAGCGAAATTCCCCATCTCTAGCGAAATTCCCCACTCTAGCGAAACTCCCATCTCTAGCGAAATTCCCCACTCTAGCAAAATTCCCCACTCTAGCGAAATTCCCCACTCTATCGAAATTTCCCATCTCTAGCGAAATTCCCCATTTCTAGCGAAATTACCCATCTGTAACGAAATTCCCCATCTCTAGCGAAATTACCCATCTGTAACGAAATTCCCCCATTTTTAGCGAAATCCCCTATATCTAGCGAAACTCCCTATTTTTAGCGAAATTCCCCCATGTTCAGCGAAATTACCCAATGTTTAGCGAAATACCGCATGTTTAGCGAAATTCCCCATCTCTAGCGAAATTCCCCACTCTAGCGAAACTCCCCACTCTAGCGAAATTCCCCACTCTAGCGAAATTCCCCACTTTAGCGAAATTCCCCACTCTAGCGAAATTCCCCATCTCTAGCGAAATTCCCCATCTCTAGCGAAATTCCCCATCTCTAGCGAAATTCCCCATCTCTAGCGAAATTCCCCATCTCTAGCGAAATTCCCCATCTCTAGCGAAATTCCCCATCTCTAGCGAAATTCCCCATCTCTAGCGAAATTCCCCATCTCTAGCGAAATTTCTTATCTCTAGCGAAATTCCCCATCTCTAGCGAAATTCCCCATCTCTAGCGAAATTCCCCACTCTAGCGAAACTCCCATCTCTAGCGAAATTCCCCACTCTAGCAAAATTCCCCACTCTAGCGAAATTCCCCACTCTATCGAAATTTCCCATCTCTAGCGAAATTCCCCATTTCTAGCGAAATTACCCATCTGTAACGAAATTCCCCATCTCTAGCGAAATTACCCATCTGTAACGAAATTCCCCCATTTTTAGCGAAATCCCCTATATCTAGCGAAACTCCCCATTTTTAGCGAAAATCCCCCATGTTCAGCGAAATTACCCAAAGTTTAGCGAAATACCGCATGTTTAGCAAAATTTCCCCATCTCTAGCGAAATTCCCCACTCTAGCGAAACTCCCCACTCTAGCGAAATTCCCCATCTCTAGCGAAATTCCCCATCTCTAGCGAAATTCCCCATCTCTAGCGAAATTCCCCATCTCTAGCGAAATTCCCCATCTCTAGCGAAATTCCCCATCTCTAGCGAAATTACCCATCTATAGCGAAATTCCCCATCTCTAGCGAAATTTCTTATCTCTAGCGAAATTCCCCATCTCTAGCGAAATTCCCCATCTCTAGCGAAATTCCCCATCTCTAGAGAAATTCCCCATCTCTAGCGAAATTCCCCACTCTAACGATATTCCCCACTAGCGAAATGCCCCATCTCTAGCGAAATTACCCATCTGTAACGAAATTCCCCATCTGTAGCGAAATTCCCCATTTCTAGCGAAATTCCCCATCTGTAACGAAATTCCCCATCTGTAACGAAATTCCCCATCTCTAGCGAAATTCCCCATCTCTAGCGAAATTCCCCACTCTAGCGAAATTCCCCACTCTAGCGAAATTCCCCACTCTAGCGAAATTTCCCACTCTAGCGAAATTTCCCACTCTAGCGAAATTCCCCACTCTAGCAAAATTCCCCACTCGAGCGAAATTCCCCACTTGAGCGAAATTCCCCACTCGAGCGAAATTCCACATCTCTAGCGAAATTCCCCATCTCTAACGAAATTCCCCATCTCTAGCGAAATTCCCCATCTCTAGCGAAATTCCCATCTCTAGCGAAATTCCCCTCTCTAGCGAAATTCCCCACTCTAGAGAAATTCCCCACTCTAACGAAATTCCCCACTCTAGAGAAATTCCCCACTCTAGCGAAATTCCCCACTCTAGCGAAATTCCCATCTCTAGCGAAATTCCCCTCTCTAGCGAAATTCCCCACTCTAGCGAAATTCCCCGCTCTAGCGAAATTCCCCATCTCTAGCGAAATTCCCCATCTCTAGCGAAATTCCCCATCTCTAGCGAAATTCCCCATCTCTAGCGAAATTCCCCATCTCTAGCGAAATTCCCCATCTCTAGCGAAATTCCCCATCTCTAGCGAAATTCCCCATCTCTAGCGAAATTCCCCATCTCTAGCGAAATTCCCCATCTCTAGCGAAATTCCCCATCTCTAGAGAAATTCCCAATCTCTAGCGAAATTCCCCACTCTAACGAAATTCCCCACTCTAGCGAAATGCCCTATCTCTAGCGAAATTACCCATCTGTAACGAAATTCCCCATCTGTAGCGAAATTCCCCATTTCTAGCAAAATTCCCCATCTGTAACGAAATTCCCCATCTGTAACGAAATTCCCCATCTCTAGCGAAATTCCCCATCTCTAGCGAAATTCCCCATCTCTAGCGAAATTCCCTACTCTAGCGAAATTCCCCACTCTAGCGAAATTCCCCACTCTAGCGAAATTCCCCACTCTAGCGAAATTCCCCACTCTAGCGAAATTCCCCACTCTAGCGAAATTCCCCACTCTAGCAAAATTCCCCACTCTAGCGAAATTCCCCACTCGAGCGAAATTCCCCACTCGAGCGAAATTCCCCACTCTAGCGAAATTCCCCACTCGAGCGAAATTCCCCACTCTAGCGAAATTCCCCAACTCAAACGAAATTCCCCACTCTAGCGAAATTCCCCACTCTAGCGAAATTCCCCACTGTAGCGAAATTCCCCACTCTAGCGAAATTCCCCACTCTAGCGAAATTCTCCATACTAGCGAAATTCCCCACTCTAGCGAAATTCCCCATCTCTAGCGAAATTCCCCACTCTAGCGAAATTCCCCACTCTAGCGAAATTCCCCACTCTAGCGAAATTCCCCACTCTATCGAAATTCCCCATCTCTAGCAAAATTCCCCATCTCTAGCGAAATTCCCCATCTCTAGCGAAATTCCCCACCTCTAGTGAAATTCCCCATCTCTAGCGAAATTCCCCATCTCTAGCGAAATTCCCCATCT
Organism: Odiellus spinosus; assembly: GCA_963920705.1. Taxonomy (NCBI): domain Eukaryota; kingdom Metazoa; phylum Arthropoda; class Arachnida; order Opiliones; family Phalangiidae; genus Odiellus; species Odiellus spinosus. The sequence goes on from OY987229.1 coordinate 4,235,290, forward strand.
CTAGCGAAATTCCCCACTCTAGCAAAATTCCCCACTCTAGCGAAATTCCCCATCTCTAGCGAAATTACCCATCTGTAACGAAATTCCCCATCTGTAGCGAAATTCCCGATCTGTAACGAAATTCCCCATCTGTAGCGTTATTCCCCATCTCTAGCGAAATTCCCCATCTGTAACGAAATTCCCCATCTGTAACGAAATTCCCCACTCTAGCGAAATTCGCCATCTCTAGCGAAATTCCCCACTCTAGCGAAATTTCCCACTCTAGCGAAATTCCCCACTCGAGCGAAATTCCCCACTCGAGCGAAATTCCCCACTCGAGCGAAATTCCCCACTCGAGCGAAATTCCCCACTCGAGCGAAATTCCCCATCTCTAGCGAAATTCCCCATCTCTAGCGAAATTCCCCATCTCTAGCGAAATTCCCCATCTCTAGCGAAATTCCCCATCTCTAGCGAAATTCCCCATCTCTAGCGAAATTCCCCATCTCTAGAGAAATTCCCAATCTCTAGCGAAATTCCCCACTCTAACGAAATTCCCCACTCTAGCGAAATGCCCTATCTCTAGCGAAATTACCCATCTGTAACGAAATTCCCCATCTGTAGCGAAATTCCCCATTTCTAGCAAAATTCCCCATCTGTAACGAAATTCCCCATCTGTAACGAAATTCCCCATCTCTAGCGAAATTCCCCATCTCTAGCGAAATTCCCCATCTCTAGCGAAATTCCCCACTCTAGCGAAATTCCCCACTCTAGCGAAATTCCCTACTCTAGCGAAATTCCCCACTCTAGCGAAATTCCCCACTCTAGCGAAATTCCCCACTCTAGCGAAATTCCCCACTCTAGCAAAATTCCCCACTCTAGCGAAATTCCCCACTCGAGCGAAATTCCCCACTCTAGCGAAATTCCCCACTCGAGCGAAATTCCCCACTCTAGCGAAATTCCCCAACTCAAACGAAATTCCCCACTCTAGCGAAATTCCCCACTCTAGCGAAATTCCCCACTGTAGCGAAATTCCCCACTCTAGCGAAATTCCCCACTCTAGCGAAATTCTCCATACTAGCGAAATTCCCCACTCTAGCGAAATTCCCCATCTCTAGCGAAATTCCCCACTCTAGCGAAATTCCCCACTCTAGCGAAATTCCCCACTCTAGCGAAATTCCCCACTCTATCGAAATTCCCCATCTCTAGCAAAATTCCCCATCTCTAGCGAAATTCCCCATCTCTAGCGAAATTCCCCACCTCTAGTGAAATTCCCCATCTCTAGCGAAATTCCCCATCTCTAGCGAAATTCCCCATCTCTAGCGAAATTCCCCACTCTAGCAAAATTCCCCACTCTAGCGAAATTCCCCATCTCTAGCGAAATTACCCATCTGTAACGAAATTCCCCATCTGTAGCGAAATTCCCCATCTGTAACGAAATTCCCCATCTGTAGCGTTATTCCCCATCTCTAGCGAAATTCCCCATCTGTAACGAAATTCCCCATCTGTAACGAAATTCCCCACTCTAGCGAAAATCGCCATCTCTAGCGAAATTCCCCACTCTAGCGAAATTTCCCACTCTAGCGAAATTCCCCACTCGAGCGAAATTCCCCACTCGAGCGAAATTCCCCACTCGAGCGAAATTCCCCACTCGAGCGAAATTCCCCACTCGAGCGAAATTCCCCACTCTAGCGAAATTCCCCACTCGAGCGAAATTCCCCACTCTAGCGAAATTCCCCAACTCAAACGAAATTCCCCACTCTAGCGAAATTCCCCACTCTAGCGAAATTCCCCACTGTAGCGAAATTCCCCACTCTAGCGAAATTCCCCACTCTAGCGAAATTCCCCACTCTAGCGAAATTCCCCACTCTAGCGAAATTCCCCATCTCTAGCGAAATTCCCCACTCTAGCGAAATTCCCCACTCTAGCGAAATTCCCCACTCTAGCGAAATTCCCCACTCTAGCGAAATTCCCCACTCTATCGAAATTCCCCATCTCTAGCGAAATTCCCCATCTGTAACGAAATTCCTCCATTTTTAGCGAAATTCCCCATCTGTAACGAAATTCCCCATCTGTAACGAAATTCCCCATCTCTAGCGAAATTCCCCATCTCTAGCGAAATTCCCCACTCTAGCGAACTTCCCCACTCTAGCGAAATTCCCCACTCTAGCGAAATTCCCCACTCTAGCGAAATTCCCCACTCTAGCGAAATTCCCCACTCTAGCGAAATTCCCCACTCGAGCGAAATTCCCCACTCGAGCGAAATTCCCCACTCGAGCGAAATTCCCCATCTCTAGCGAAATTCCCCATCTCTAGCGAAATTCCCCATCTCTAGCGAAATTCCCCATCTCTAGCGAAATTTCCCATCTCTAGCGAAATTCCCCATCTCTAGCGAAATTCCCCATCTCTAGCGAAATTCCCCATCTCTAGCGAAATTCCCCATCTCTAGCGAAATTCCCCATCTCTAGCGAAATTCCCCATCTCTAGCGAAATGCCCCATCTCTAGCGAAATTACCCATCTGTAACGAAATTCCCCATCTGTAGCGAAATTCCCCATTTCTAGCGAAATTCCCCATCTGTAACGAAATTCCCCATCTGTAACGAAATTCCCCATCTCTAGCGAAATTCCCCATCTCTAGCGAAATTCCCCAATCTAGCGAAACTCCCATCTCTAGCGAAATTCCCACTCTAGCAAAATTCCCCACTCTAGTGAAATTCCCCAATCTATCGAAATTTCCCATCTCTAGCGAAATTCCCCATTTCTAGCGAAATTACCCATCTGTAACGAAATTCCCCATCTCTAGCGAAATTACCCATCTGTAACGAAATTCCCCCATTTTTAGCGAAATCCCCTATATCTAGCGAAACTCCCCATTTTTAGCGAAATTCCCCCATGTTCAGCGAAATTACCCAATGTTTAGCGAAATACCGCATGTTTAGCGAAATTCCCCATCTCTAGCGAAATTCCCCACTCTAGCGAAACTCCCCACTCTAGCGAAATTCCCCACTCTAGCGAAATTCCCCACTTTAGCGAAATTCCCCACTCTAGCGAAATTCCCCATCTCTAGCAAAATTCCCCATCTCTAGCGAAATTCCCCATCTCTAGCGAAATTCCCCATCTCTAGCGAAATTCCCCATCTCTAGCGAAATTCCCCATCTCTAGCGAAATTCCCCATCTCTAGCGAAATTCCCCATCTCTAGCGAAATTCCCCATCTATAGCGAAATTCCCCATCTCTAGCGAAATTTCTTATCTCTAGCGAAATTCCCCATCTCTAGCGAAATTCCCCATCTCTAGCGAAATTCCCCACTCTAGCGAAACTCCCATCTCTAGCGAAATTCCCCACTCTAGCAAAATTCCCCACTCTAGCGAAATTCCCCACTCTATCGAAATTTCCCATCTCTAGCGAAATTCCCCATTTCTAGCGAAATTACCCATCTGTAACGAAATTCCCCATCTCTAGCGAAATTACCCATCTGTAACGAAATTCCCCCATTTTTAGCGAAATCCCCTATATCTAGCGAAACTCCCCATTTTTAGCGAAATTCCCCCATGTTCAGCGAAATTACCCAATGTTTAGCGAAATACCGCATGTTTAGCGAAATTCCCCATCTCTAGCGAAATTCCCCACTCTAGCGAAACTCCCCACTCTAGCGAAATTCCCCACTATAGCGAAATTTCCCACTTTAGCGAAATTCCCCACTCTAGCGAAATTCCCCATCTCTAGCGAAATTCCCCATCTCTAGCGAAATTCCCCATCTCTAGCGAAATTCCCCATCTCTAGCGAAATTCCCCATCTCTAGCGAAATTCCCCATCTCTAGCGAAATTCCCCATCTCTAGCGAAATTCCCCATCTCTAGCGAAATTCCCCATCTCTAGCGAAATTCCCCATCTCTAGCAAAATTCCCCATCTCTAGCGAAATTCCCCATCTATAGCGAAATTCCCCATCTCTAGCGAAATTTCTTATCTCTAGCGAAATTCCCCATCTCTAGCGAAATTCCCCACTCTAGCGAAACTCCCATCTCTAGCGAAATTCCCCACTCTAGCAAAATTCCCCACTCTAGCGAAATTCCCCACTCTATCGAAATTCCCCATCTGTAGCGAAATTCCCCATTTCTAGCGAAATTACCCATCTGTAACGAAATTCCCCATCTCTAGCGAAATTACCCATCTGTAACGAAATTCCCCCATTTTTAGCGAAATCCCCTATATCTAGCGAAACTCCCCATTTTTAGCGAAATTCCCCCATGTTCAGCGAAATTACCCAATGTTTAGCGAAATACCGCATGTTTAGCGAAATTCCCCATCTCTAGCGAAATTCCCCACTCTAGCGAAACTCCCCACTCTAGCGAAATTCCCCACTTTAGCGAAATTCCCCATCTCTAGCGAAATTCCCCATCTCTAGCGAAATTCCCCATCTCTAGCGAAATTCCCCATCTCTAGCGAAATTCCCCATCTCTAGCGAAATTCCCCATCTCTAGCGAAATTCCCCATCTCTAGCGAAATTCCCCATCTCTAGCGAAATTCCCCATCTATAGCGAAATTCCCCATCTCTAGCGAAATTTCTTATCTCTAGCGAAATTCCCCATCTCTAGCGAAATTCCCCATCTCTAGCGAAATTCCCCACTCTAGCGAAACTCCCATCTCTAGCGAAATTCCCCACTCTAGCAAAATTCCCCACTCTAGCGAAATTCCCCACTCTATCGAAATTTCCCATCTCTAGCGAAATTCCCCATTTCTAGCGAAATTACCCATCTGTAACGAAATTCCCCATCTCTAGCGAAATTACCCATCTGTAACGAAATTTCCCCATTTTTAGCGAAATCCCCTATATCTAGCGAAACTCCCCATTTTTAGCGAAATTCCCCCATGTTCAGCGAAATTACCCAATGTTTAGCGAAATACCGCATGTTTAGCGAAATTCCCCATCTCTAGCGAAATTCCCCACTCTAGCGAAACTCCCCACTCTAGCGAAATTCCCCACTATAGCGAAATTCCCCACTTTAGCGAAATTCCCCACTCTAGCGAAATTCCCCATCTCTAGCGAAATTCCCCATCTCTAGCGAAATTCCCCATCTCTAGCGAAATTCCCCATCTCTAGCGAAATTCCCCATCTCTAGCGAAATTCCCCATCTCTAGCGAAATTCCCCATCTCTAGCGAAATTCCCCATCTTTAGCGAAATTCCCCATCTATAGCGAAATTCCCCATCTCTAGCGAAATTTCTTATCTCTAGCGAAATTCCCCATCTCTAGCGAAATTCTCCACTCTAGCGAAACTCCCATCTCTAGCGAAATTCCCCACTCTAGCAAAATTCCCCACTCTAGCGAAATTCCCCACTCTATCGAAATTCCCCATCTGTAGCGAAATTCCCCATTTCTAGCGAAATTACCCATCTGTAACGAAATTCCCCATCTCTAGCAAAATTACCCATCTGTAACGAAATTCCCCCATTTTTAGCGAAATCCCCTATATCTAGCGAAACTCCCCATTTTTAGCGAAATTCCCCCATGTTCAGCGAAATTACCCAATGTTTAGCGAAATACCGCATGTTTAGCGAAATTCCCCATCTCTAGCGAAATTCCCCACTCTAGCGAAACTCCCCACTCTAGCGAAATTCCCCACTCTAGCGAAATTCCCCACTTTAGCGAAATTCCCCACTCTAGCGAAATTCCCCATCTCTAGCGAAATTCCCCATCTCTAGCGAAATTCCCCATCTCTAGCGAAATTCCCCATCTCTAGCGAAATTCCCCATCTCTAGCGAAATTCCCCATCTCTAGCGAAATTCCCCATCTCTAGCGAAATTCCCCATCTCTAGCGAAATTCCCCATCTCTAGCGAAATTCCCCATCTATAGCGAAATTCCCCATCTCTAGCGAAATTTCTTATCTCTAGCGAAATTCCCCATCTCTAGCGAAATTCCCCATCTCTAGCGAAATTCCCCATCTCTAGAGAAATTCCCCATCTCTAGCGAAATTCCCCACTCTAACGAAATTCCCCACTAGCGAAATGCCCCATCTCTAGCGAAATTACCCATCTGTAACGAAATTCCCCATCTGTAGCGAAATTCCCCATTTCTAGCGAAATTCCCCATCTGTAACGAAATTCCCCATCTGTAACGAAATTCCCCATCTCTAGCGAAATTCCCCATCTCTAGCGAAATTCCCCACTCTAGCGAAATTCCCCACTCTAGCGAAATTCCCCACTCTAGCGAAATTCCCCACTCTAGCGAAATTCCCCACTCTAGCGAAATTCCCCACTCTAGCGAAATTCCCCTCTCGAGCGAAATTCCCCACTCGAGCGAAATTCCCCACTCGAGCGAAATTCCACATCTCTAGCGAAATTCCAAATCTCTAACGAAATTCCCCATCTCTAGCGAAATTCCCCATCTCTAGCGAAATTCCCATCTCTAGCGAAATTCCCCTCTCTAGCGAAATTCCCCACTCTAGAGAAATTCCCCACTCTAGCGAAATTCCCCACTCTAGAGAAATTCCCCACTCTAGCGAAATTCCCCACTCTAGCGAAATTACCCATCTGTAACGAAATTCCCCCATTTTTAGCGAAATCCCCTATATCTAGCGAAACTCCCCATTTTTAGCGAAATTCCCCCATGTTCAGCGAAATTACCCAATGTTTAGCGAAATACCGCATGTTTAGCGAAATTCCCCATCTCTAGCGAAATTCCCCACTCTAGCGAAACTCCCCACTCTAGCGAAATTCCCCACTATAGCGAAATTTCCCACTTTAGCGAAATTCCCCACTCTAGCGAAATTCGCCATCTCTAGCGAAATTCCCCATCTCTAGCGAAATTCCCCATCTCTAGCGAAATTCCCCATCTCTAGCGAAATTCCCCATCTCTAGCGAAATTCCCCATCTCTAGCGAAATTCCCCATCTCTAGCAAAATTCCCCATCTCTAGCGAAATTCCCCATCTATAGCGAAATTCCCCATCTCTAGCGAAATTTCTTATCTCTAGCGAAATTCCCCATCTCTAGCGAAATTCCCCACTCTAGCGAAACTCCCATCTCTAGCGAAATTCCCCACTCTAGCAAAATTCCCCACTCTAGCGAAATTCCCCACTCTATCGAAATTCCCCATCTGTAGCGAAATTCCCCATTTCTAGCGAAATTACCCATCTGTAACGAAATTCCCCATCTCTAGCGAAATTACCCATCTGTAACGAAATTCCCCCATTTTTAGCGAAATCCCCTATATCTAGCGAAACTCCCCATTTTTAGCGAAATTCCCCCATGTTCAGCGAAATTACCCAATGTTTAGCGAAATACCGCATGTTTAGCGAAATTCCCCATCTCTAGCGAAATTCCCCACTCTAGCGAAACTCCCCACTCTAGCGAAATTCCCCACTCTAGCGAAATTCCCCACTTTAGCGAAATTCCCCACTCTAGCGAAATTCCCCATCTCTAGCGAAATTCCCCATCTCTAGCGAAATTCCCCATCTCTAGCGAAATTCCCCATCTCTAGCGAAATTCCCCATCTCTAGCGAAATTCCCCATCTCTAGCGAAATTCCCCATCTCTAGCGAAATTCCCCATCTCTAGCGAAATTCCCCATCTATAGCGAAATTCCCCATCTCTAGCGAAATTTCTTATCTCTAGCGAAATTCCCCATCTCTAGCGAAATTCCCCATCTCTAGCGAAATTCCCCACTCTAGCGAAACTCCCATCTCTAGCGAAATTCCCCACTCTAGCAAAATTCCCCACTCTAGCGAAATTCCCCACTCTATCGAAATTTCCCATCTCTAGCGAAATTCCCCATTTCTAGCGAAATTACCCATCTGTAACGAAATTCCCCATCTCTAGCGAAATTACCCATCTGTAACGAAATTCCCCCATTTTTAGCGAAATCCCCTATATCTAGCGAAACTCCCCATTTTTAGCGAAATTCCCCCATGTTCAGCGAAATTACCCAATGTTTAGCGAAATACCGCATGTTTAGCGAAATTCCCCATCTCTAGCGAAATTCCCCACTCTAGCGAAACTCCCCACTCTAGCGAAATTCCCCACTATAGCGAAATTCCCCACTTTAGCGAAATTCCCCACTCTAGCGAAATTCCCCATCTCTAGCGAAATTCCCCATCTCTAGCGAAATTCCCCATCTCTAGCGAAATTCCCCATCTCTAGCGAAATTCCCCATCTCTAGCGAAATTCCCCATCTCTAGCGAAATTCCCCATCTCTAGCGAAATTCCCCATCTCTAGCGAAATTCCCCATCTCTAGCGAAATTCCCCATCTATAGCGAAATTCCCCATCTCTAGCGAAATTTCTTATCTCTAGCGAAATTCCCCATCTCTAGCGAAATTCCCCACTCTAGCGAAACTCCCATCTCTAGCGAAATTCCCCACTCTAGCAAAATTCCCCACTCTAGCGAAATTCCCCACTCTATCGAAATTCCCCATCTGTAGCGAAATTCCCCATTTCTAGCGAAATTACCCATCTGTAACGAAATTCCCCATCTCTAGAAAAATTACCCATCTGTAACGAAATTCCCCCATTTTTAGCGAAATCCCCTATATCTAGCGAAACTCCCCATTTTTAGCGAAATTCCCCCATGTTCAGCGAAATTACCCAATGTTTAGCGAAATACCGCATGTTTAGCGAAATTCCCCATCTCTAGCGAAATTCCCCACTCTAGCGAAACTCCCCACTCTAGCGAAATTCCCCACTCTAGCGAAATTCCCCACTTTAGCGAAATTCCCCACTCTAGCGAAATTCCCCATCTCTAGCGAAATTCCCCATCTCTAGCGAAATTCCCCATCTCTAGCGAAATTCCCCATCTCTAGCGAAATTCCCCATCTCTAGCGAAATTCCCCATCTCTAGCGAAATTCCCCATCTCTAGCGAAATTCCCCATCTCTAGCGAAATTCCCCATCTCTAGCGAAATTCCCCATCTCTAGCGAAATTCCCCATCTCTAGCGAAATTCCCCATCTATAGCGAAATTCCCCATCTCTAGCGAAATTTCTTATCTCTAGCGAAATTCCCCATCTCTAGCGAAATTCCCCATCTCTAGCGAAATTCCCCATCTCTAGAGAAATTCCCCATCTCTAGCGAAATTCCCCACTCTAACGAAATTCCCCACTAGCGAAATGCCCCATCTCTAGCGAAATTACCCATCTGTAACGAAATTCCCCATCTGTAGCGAAATTCCCCATTTCTAGCGAAATTCCCCATCTGTAACGAAATTCCCCATCTGTAACGAAATTCCCCATCTCTAGCGAAATTCCCCATCTCTAGCGAAATTCCCCACTCTAGCGAAATTCCCCACTCTAGCGAAATTCCCCACTCTAGCGAAATTCCCCACTCTAGCGAAATTCCCCACTCTAGCGAAATTCCCCACTCTAGCGAAATTCCCCTCTCGAGCGAAATTCCCCACTCGAGCGAAATTCCCCACTCGAGCGAAATTCCACATCTCTAGCGAAATTCCAAATCTCTAACGAAATTCCCCATCTCTAGCGAAATTCCCCATCTCTAGCGAAATTCCCATCTCTAGCGAAATTCCCCTCTCTAGCGAAATTCCCCACTCTAGAGAAATTCCCCACTCTAGCGAAATTCCCCACTCTAGAGAAATTCCCCACTCTAGCGAAATTCCCCACTCTAGCGAAATTCCCCACTCTAGCGAAATTCCCCACTCTAGCGAAATTCAACACTCTAGCTAAATTCCCCACTCGAGCGAAATTCCCCACTCCAGCGAAATTCCCCACTCGAGCGGAATTCCCCACTCTAGCGAAATTCCCCACTCAAACGAAATTCCCCACTCTAGCGAAATTCCCCACTCTAGCGAAATTCCCCACTCTAGCGAAATTCCCCATCTCTAGCGAAATTCCCCATCTCTAGCGAAATTACCCATCTCTAGCGAAATTCCCCATCTCTAGCGAAATTTCCCTTCTCTAGCGAAATTCCCAATCTCTAGCGAAATTCCCCATCTCTAGAGAAATTCCCCATCTCTAGCGAAATTCCCCACTCTAGCGAAATTCCCCACTCTAGCGAAATGCCCCATCTCTAGCGAAATTACCCATCTGTAACGAAATTCCCCATCTGTAGCGAAATTACCCATTTCTAGCGAAATTCCCCATCTGTAACGAAATTCCCCATCTGTAACGAAATTCCCCATCTGTAACGAAATTCCCCATCTCTAGCGAAATTCCCCATCTCTAGCGAAATTCCCCACTCTAGCGAAACTCCTCAATCTAGCGAAATTCCCCACTCTAGCAAAATTCCCCACTCTAGCGAAATTCCCCACTCTATCGAAATTTCCCATCTCTAGCGAAATTACCCATTTCTAGCGAAATTACCCACTCTAGAGAAATTCCCCACTCTAGCGAAATTCCCCACTCTAGCGAAATTCCCCACTCTAGCGAAATTCCCCACTCTAGCGAAATTCCCCACTCTAGCTAAATTCCCCACTCGAGCGAAATTCCCCACTCTAGCGAAATTCCCCACTCGAGCGAAATTCCCCACTCTAGCGAAATTCCCCACTCAAACGAAATTCCCCACTCTAGCGAAATTCCCCACTCTAGCGAAATTCCCCACTCTAGCGAAATTCCCCATCTCTAGCGAAATTCCCCATCTCTAGCGAAATTCCCCATCTCTAGCGAAATTCCCCATCTCTAGCGAAATTTCCCATCTCTAGCGAAATTCCCAATCTCTAGCGAAATTCCCCATCTATAGAGAAATTCCCCATCTCTAGCGAAATTCCCCACTCTAGCGAAATTCCCCACTCTAGCGAAATGCCCCATCTCTAGCGAAATTACCCATCTGTAACGAAATTCCCCATCTGTAGCGAAATTACCCATTTCTAGCGAAATTCCCCATCTGTAACGAAATTCCCCATCTGTAACGAAATTCCCCATCTCTAGCGAAATTCCCCATCTCTAGCGAAATTCCCCACTCTAGCGAAACTCCCCACTCTAGCGAAATTCCCCACTCTAGCAAAATTCCCCACTCTAGCGAAATTCCCCACTCTATCGAAATTTCCCATCTCTAGCGAAATTACCCATTTCTAGCGAAATTACCCATCTGTAACGAAATTCCCCATCTCTAGCGAAATTACCCATCTGTAACGAAATTCCCCCATTTTTAGCGAAATCCCCTATATCTAGCGAAACTCCCCATTTTTAGCGAAATTCCCCCATGTTCAGCGAAATTACCCAATGTTTAGCGAAATACCGCATGTTTAGCGAAATTCCCCATCTCTAGCGAAATTCCCCACTCTAGCGAAACTCCCCACTCTAGCGAAATTCCTCACTCTAGCGAAATTCCCCACTTTAGCGAAATTCCCCACTCTAGCGAAATTCCCCATCCCTAGCGAAATTCCCCATCTCTAGCGAAATTCCCCACTCTAGCGAAACTCCCCACTCTAGCGAAATTCCTCACTCTAGCGAAATTCCCCACTTTAGCGAAATTCCCCAGTCTAGCGAAATTCCCCATCTCTAGCGAAATTCCCCATCTCTAGCGAAATTCCAAATCTCTAGCGAAATTCCCCATCTCTAGCGAAATTCCCCATCTCTAGCGAAATTCCCCATCTCTAAGGAAATTCCCCATCTCTAGCGAAATTCCCCATCTCTAGCGAAATGCCCCATCTCTAGCGAAATTACCCATCTGTAACGAAATTCCCCATCTGTAGCGAAATTCCCCATTTCTAGCGAAATTCCCCATCTGTAACGAAATTCCCCATCTGTAACGAAATTCCCCATCTTTAGCGAAATTCCCCATCTCTAGCGAAATTCCCCACTCTAGCGAAACTCCCATCTCTAGCGAAATTCCCCACTCTAGCAAAATTCCCCACTCTAGCGAAATTCCCCACTCTATCGAAATTTCCACTCTAGCGAAATTCCCCACTCTAGCGAAATTCCCCATCTCTAGCGAAATTCCCCATCTCTAGCGAAATTCCCCATCTCTAGCGAAATTCCCCACTTTAGCGAAACTCCCCACCCTAGCGAAATTCCCACTCTAGCGAAATTCCCCACTTTAGCGAAATTCCCCACTCTAGCGAAATTCCCCATCTCTAGCGAAATTCCCCATCTCTAGCGAAATTCCCCATCTCTAGCGAAATTCCCCATCTCTAGCGAAATTCCCCATCTCTAGCGAAATTCCCCATCTATAGCGAAATTCCCCATCTCTAGCGAAATTTCTTATCTCTAGCGAAATTCCCCATCTCTAGCGAAATTCCCCATCTCTAGCGAAATTCCCCATCTCTAGAGAAATTCCCCATCTCTAGCGAAATTCCCCACTCTAACGAAATTCCCCACTAGCGAAATGCCCCATCTCTAGCGAAATTACCCATCTGTAACGAAATTCCCCATCTGTAGCGAAATTCCCCATTTCTAGCGAAATTCCCCATCTGTAACGAAATTCCCCATCTGTAACGAAATTCCCCATCTCTAGCGAAATTCCCCATCTCTAGCGAAATTCCCCACTCTAGCGAAATTCCCCACTCTAGCGAAATTCCCCACTCTAGCGAAATTCCCCACTCTAGCGAAATTCCCCACTCTAGCGAAATTCCCCACTCGAGCGAAATTCCCCACTCGAGCGAAATTCCCCACTCGAGCGAAATTCCACATCTCTAGCGAAATGCCAAATCTCTAGCGAAATTCCCCATCTCTAGCGAAATTCCCCATCTCTAGCGAAATTCCCCATCTCTAGCGAAATTCCCCATCTCTAGCGAAATTCCCCATCTCTAGCGAAATTCCCCATCTCTAGCGAAATTCCCCATCTCTAGCGAAATTCCCCATCTCTAGCGAAATTCCCCATCTCTAGCGAAATTCCCCATCTCTAGCGAAATTCCCCATCTCTAGCGAAATTCCCCATCTCTAGCGAAATGCCCCATCTCTAGCGAAATTACCCATCTGTAACGAAATTCCCCATCTGTAGCGAAATTCCCCATCTCTAGCGAAATTCCCCACTCTAGCGAAACTCCCATCTCTAGCGAAATTCCCCACTCTAGCAAAATTCCCCACTCTAGCGAAATTCCCACTCTATCGAAATTTCCCATCTCTAGCGAAATTCCCCATTTCTAGCGAAATTACCCATCTGTAACGAAATTCCCCATCTCTAGCGAAATTATCCATCTGTAACGAAATTCCCCCATTTTTAGCGAAATCCCCTATATCTAGCGAAACTCCCTATTTTTAGCGAAATTCCCCCATGTTCAGCGAAATTACCCAATGTTTAGCGAAATACCGCATGTTTAGCGAAATTCCCCATCTCTAGCGAAATTCCCCACTCTAGCGAAACTCCCCACTCTAGCGAAATTCCCCACTCTAGCGAAATTCCCCACTTTAGCGAAATTCCCCACTCTAGCGAAATTCCCCATCTCTAGCGAAATTCCCCATCTCTAGCGAAATTCCCCATCTCTAGCGAAATTCCCCATCTCTAGCGAAATTCCCCATCTCTAGCGAAATTCCCCACTCTAACGAAATTCCCCACTAGCGAAATGCCCCATCTCTAGCGAAATTACCCATCTGTAACGAAATTCCCCATCTGTAGCGAAATTCCCCATTTCTAGCGAAATTCCCCATCTGTAACGAAATTCCCCATCTGTAACGAAATTCCCCATCTCTAGCGAAATTCCCCATCTCTAGCGAAATTCCCCACTCTAGCGAAATTCCCCACTCTAGCGAAATTCCCCACTCTAGCGAAATTCCCCACTCTAGCGAAATTCCCCACTCTAGCGAAATTCCCCACTCGAGCGAAATTCCCCACTCGAGCGAAATTCCCCACTCGAGCGAAATTCCACATCTCTAGCGAAATGCCAAATCTCTAGCGAAATTCCCCATCTCTAGCGAAATTCCCCATCTCTAGCGAAATTCCCCATCTCTAGCGAAATTCCCCATCTCTAGCGAAATTCCCCATCTCTAGCGAAATTCCCCATCTCTAGCGAAATTCCCCATCTCTAGCGAAATTCCCCATCTCTAGCGAAATTCCCCATCTCTAGCGAAATTCCCCATCTCTAGCGAAATGCCCCATCTCTAGCGAAATTACCCATCTGTAACGAAATTCCCCATCTGTAGCGAAATTCCCCATCTCTAGCGAAATTCCCCACTCTAGCGAAACTCCCATCTCTAGCGAAATTCCCCACTCTAGCAAAATTCCCCACTCTAGCGAAATTCCCACTCTATCGAAATTTCCCATCTCTAGCGAAATTCCCCATTTCTAGCGAAATTACCCATCTGTAACGAAATTCCCCATCTCTAGCGAAATTATCCATCTGTAACGAAATTCCCCCATTTTTAGCGAAATCCCCTATATCTAGCGAAACTCCCTATTTTTAGCGAAATTCCCCCATGTTCAGCGAAATTACCCAATGTTTAGCGAAATACCGCATGTTTAGCGAAATTCCCCATCTCTAGCGAAATTCCCCACTCTAGCGAAACTCCCCACTCTAGCGAAATTCCCCACTCTAGCGAAATTCCCCACTTTAGCGAAATTCCCCACTCTAGCGAAATTCCCCATCTCTAGCGAAATTCCCCATCTCTAGCGAAATTCCCCATCTCTAGCGAAATTCCCCATCTCTAGCGAAATTCCCCATCTCTAGCGAAATTCCCCATCTCTAGCGAAATTCCCCATCTATAGCGAAATTCGCCATCTCTAGCGAAATTTCTTATCTCTAGCGAAATTCCCCATCTCTAGCGAAATTCCCCATCTCTAGCGAAATTCCCCACTCTAGCGAAACTCCCATCTCTAGCGAAATTCCCCACTCTAGCGAAATTCCCCACTCTAGCGAAATTCCCCACTCTATCGAAATTTCCCATCTCTAGCGAAATTCCCCATTTCTAGCGAAATTACCCATCTGTAACGAAATTCCCCCATTTTTAGCGAAATCCCCTATATCTAGCGAAACTCCCCATTTTTAGCGAAATTCCCCCATGTTCAGCGAAATTACCCAATGTTTAGCGAAATACCGCATGTTTAGCAAAATTTCCCCATCTCTAGCGAAATTCCCCACTCTAGCGAAACTCCCCACTCTAGCGAAATTCCCCATCTCTAGCGAAATTCCCCATCTCTAGCGAAATTCCCCATCTCTAGCGAAATTCCCCATCTCTAGCGAAATTCCCCATCTCTAGCGAAATTCCCCATCTCTAGCGAAATTCCCCATCTCTAGCGAAATTCCCCATCTATAGCGAAATTCCCCATCTCTAGCGAAATTTCTTATCTCTAGCGAAATTCCCCATCTCTAGCGAAATTCCCCATCTCTAGCGAAATTCCCCACTCTAGCGAAACTCCCATCTCTAGCGAAATTCCCCACTCTAGCAAAATTCCCCACTCTAGCAAAATTCCCCACTCTAGCGAAATTCCCCACTCTATCGAAATTCCCCATCTGTAGCGAAATTCCCCATTTCTAGCGAAATTACCCATCTGTAACGAAATTCCCCATCTCTAGCGAAATTACCCATCTGTAACGAAATTCCCCCATTTTTAGCGAAATCCCCTATATCTAGCGAAACTCCCCATTTTTAGCGAAATTCCCCCATGTTCAGCGAAATTACCCAATGTTTAGCGAAATACCGCATGTTTAGCGAAATTCCCCATCTCTAGCGAAATTCCCCACTCTAGCGAAACTCCCCACTCTAGCGAAATTCCCCACTCTAGCGAAATTCCCCACTTTAGCGAAATTCCCCACTCTAGCGAAATTCCCCATCTCTTGCGAAATTCCCCATCTCTAGCGAAATTCCCCATCTCTAGCGAAATTCCCCATCTCTAGCGAAATTCCCCATCTCTAGCGAAATTCCCCATCTCTAGCGAAATTCCCCATCTCTAGCGAAATTCCCCATCTCTAGCGAAATTCCCCATCTCTAGCGAAATTCCCCATCTATAGCGAAATTCCCCATCTCTAGCGAAATTTCTTATCTCTAGCGAAATTCCCCATCTCTAGCGAAATTCCCCATCTCTAGAGAAATTCCCCATCTCTAGCGAAATTCCCCACTCTAACGAAATTCCCCACTAGCGAAATGCCCCATCTCTAGCGAAATTACCCATCTGTAACGAAATTCCCCATCTGTAGAGAAATTCCCCATTTCTAGCGAAATTCCCCATCTGTAACGAAATTCCCCATCTGTAACGAAATTCCCCATCTCTAGCGAAATTCCCCATCTCTAGCGAAATTCCCCACTCTAGCGAAATTCCCCACTCTAGCGAAATTCCCCACTCTAGCGAAATTCCCCACTCTAGCGAAATTCCCCACTCTAGCGAAATTCCCCACTCTAGCGAAATTCCCCACTCGAGCGAAATTCCCCACTCGAGCGAAATTCCCCACTCGAGCGAAATTCCACATCTCTAGCGAAATTCCAAATCTCTAACGAAATTCCCCATCTCTAGCGAAATTCCCCATCTCTAGCGAAATTCCCATCTCTAGCGAAATTCCCCTCTCTAGCGAAATTCCCCACTCTAGAGAAATTCCCCACTCTAGCGAAATTCCCCACTCTAGAGAAATTCCCCACTCTAGCGAAATTCCCCACTCTAGAGAAATTCCTCACTCTAGCGAAATTCCCCACTCTAGCGAAATTCCCCACTCTAGCGAAATTCCCCACTCTAGCGAAATTCCCCACTCTAGCTAAATTCCCCACTCGAGCGAAATTCCCCACTCTAGCGAAATTCCCCACTCGAGCGAAATTCCCCATCTCTAGCGAAATTCCCCATCTATAGCGAAATTCCCCATCTCTAGCGAAATTTCTTATCTCTAGCGAAATTCCCCATCTCTAGCGAAATTCCCCATCTCTAGAGAAATTCCCCATCTCTAGCGAAATTCCCCACTCTAACGAAATTCCCCACTAGCGAAATGCCCCATCTCTAGCGAAATTACCCATCTGTAACGAAATTCCCCATCTGTAGAGAAATTCCCCATTTCTAGCGAAATTCCCCATCTGTAACGAAATTCCCCATCTGTAACGAAATTCCCCATCTCTAGCGAAATTCCCCATCTCTAGCGAAATTCCCCACTCTAGCGAAATTCCCCACTCTAGCGAAATTCCCCACTCTAGCGAAATTCCCCACTCTAGCGAAATTCCCCACTCTAGCGAAATTCCCCACTCTAGCGAAATTCCCCACTCGAGCGAAATTCCCCACTCGAGCGAAATTCCCCACTCGAGCGAAATTCCACATCTCTAGCGAAATTCCAAATCTCTAACGAAATTCCCCATCTCTAGCGAAATTCCCCATCTCTAGCGAAATTCCCATCTCTAGCGAAATTCCCCTCTCTAGCGAAATTCCCCACTCTAGAGAAATTC
The DNA here is from genome assembly GCA_963920705.1 of Odiellus spinosus. Lineage (NCBI taxonomy): Eukaryota > Metazoa > Arthropoda > Arachnida > Opiliones > Phalangiidae > Odiellus > Odiellus spinosus. The sequence continues at coordinate 4,252,500 of OY987229.1, forward strand.
CCCACTCTAGCGAAATTCCCCACTCTAGAGAAATTCCCCACTCTAGCGAAATTCCCCACTCTAGAGAAATTCCTCACTCTAGCGAAATTCCCCACTCTAGCGAAATTCCCCACTCTAGCGAAATTCCCCACTCTAGCGAAATTCCCCACTCTAGCTAAATTCCCCACTCGAGCGAAATTCCCCACTCGAGCGAAATTCCCCACTCGAGCGAAATTCCCCACTCTAGCGAAATTCCCCACTCAAACGAAATTCCCCACTCTAGCGAAATTCCCCACTCTAGCGAAATTCCCCACTCTAGCGAAATTCCCCATCTCTAGCGAAATTCCCCATCTCTAGCGAAATTCCCCATCTCTAGCGAAATTCCCCATCTCTAGCGAAATTCCCCATCTCTAGCGAAATTTCCCATCTCTAGCGAAATTCCCAATCTCTAGCGAAATTCCCCATCTCTAGAGAAATTCCCCATCTCTAGCGAAATTCCCCACTCTAGCGAAATTCCCCACTCTAGCGAAATGCCCCATCTCTAGCGAAATTACCCATCTGTAACGGAATTCCCCATCTGTAGCGAAATTACCCATTTCTAGCGAAATTCCCCATCTGTAACGAAATTCCCCATCTGTAACGAAATTCCCCATCTCTAGCGAAATTCCCCATCTCTAGCGAAATTCCCCACTCTAGCGAAACTCCCCACTCTAGCGAAATTCCCCACTCTAGCAAAATTCCCCACTCTAGCGAAATTCCCCACTCTATCGAAATTTCCCATCTCTAGCGAAATTACCCATTTCTAGCGAAATTACCCACTCTAGAGAAATTCCCCACTCTAGCGAAATTCCCCACTCTAGCGAAATTCCCCACTCTAGCGAAATTCCCCACTCTAGCGAAATTCCCCACTCTAACGAAATTCCCCACTCTAGCTAAATTCCCCACTCGAGCGAAATTCCCCACTCTAGCGAAATTCCCCACTCGAGCGAAATTCCCCACTCTAGCGAAATTCCCCACTCAAACGAAATTCCCCACTCTAGCGAAATTCCCCACTCTAGCGAAATTCCCCACTCTAGCGAAATTCCCCATCTCTAGCGAAATTCCCCATCTCTAGCGAAATTCCCCATCTCTAGCGAAATTTCCCTTCTCTAGCGAAATTCCCAATCTCTAGCGAAATTCCCCACTCTAGCGAAATTCCCCACTCTAGCGAAATGCCCCATCTCTAGCGAAATTACCCATCTGTAACGAAATTCCCCATCTGTAGCGAAATTACCCATTTCTAGCGAAATTCCCCATCTGTAACGAAATTCCCCATCTGTAACGAAATTCCCCATCTCTAGCGAAATTCCCCATCTCTAGCGAAATTCCCCACTCTAGCGAAACTCCCCACTCTAGCGAAATTCCCCACTCTAGCAAAATTCCCCACTCTAGCGAAATTCCCCATTCTATCGAAATTTCCCATCTCTAGCGAACTTACCCATTTCTAGCGAAATTACCCATCTGTAACGAAATTCCCCATCTCTAGCGAAATTACCCATCTGTAACGAAATTCCCCCATTTTTAGCGAAATCCCCTATATCTAGCGAAACTCCCCATTTTTAGCGAAATTCCCCCATGTTCAGCGAAATTACCCAATGTTTAGCGAAATACCGCATGTTTAGCGAAATTCCCCATCTCTAGCGAAATTCCCCACTCTAGCGAAACTCCCCACTCTAGCGAAATTCCTCACTCTAGCGAAATTCCCCACTTTAGCGAAATTCCCCACTCTAGCGAAATTCCCCATCCCTAGCGAAATTCCCCATCTCTAGCGAAATTCCCCACTCTAGCGAAACTCCCCACTCTAGCGAAATTCCTCACTCTAGCGAAATTCCCCACTTTAGCGAAATTCCCCAGTCTAGCGAAATTCCCCATCTCTAGCGAAATTCCCCATCTCTAGCGAAATTCCAAATCTCTAGCGAAATTCCCCATCTCTAGCGAAATTCCCCATCTCTAGCGAAATTCCCCATCTCTAACGAAATTCCCCATCTCTAGCGAAATTCCCCATCTCTAGCGAAATGCCCCATCTCTAGCGAAATTACCCATCTGTAACGAAATTCCCCATCTGTAGCGAAATTCCCCATTTCTAGCGAAATTCCCCATCTGTAACGAAATTCCCCATCTGTAACGAAATTCCCCATCTTTAGCGAAATTCCCCATCTCTAGCGAAATTCCCCACTCTAGCGAAACTCCCATCTCTAGCGAAATTCCCCACTCTAGCAAAATTCCCCACTCTAGATAAATTCCCCACTCTATCGAAATTTCCACTCTAGCGAAATTCCCCACTCTAGCGAAATTCCCCATCTCTAGCGAAATTCCCCATCTCTAGCGAAATTCCCCATCTCTAGCGAAATTCCCCATCTCTAGCGAAATTCCCCACTTTAGCGAAACTCCCCACCCTAGCGAAATTCCCACTCTAGCGAAATTCCGCACTTTAGCGAAATTCCCCACTCTAGCGAAATTCCCCATCTCTAGCGAAATTCCCCATCTCTAGCGAAATTCCCCATCTCTAGCGAAATTCCCCATCTCTAGCGAAATTCCCCATCTCTAGCGAAATTCCCCATCTATAGCGAAATTCTCCATCTCTAGCGAAATTTCTTATCTCTAGCGAAATTCCCCATCTCTAGCGAAATTCCCCATCTCTAGCGAAATTCCCCATCTCTAGCGAAATTCCCCATCTCTAGCGAAATTCCCCATCTCTAGAGAAATTCCCCATCTCTAGCGAAATTCCCCACTCTAACGAAATTCCCCACTAGCGAAATGCCCCATCTCTAGCGAAATTACCCATCTGTAACGAAATTCCCCATCTGTAGCGAAATTCCCCATTTCTAGCGAAATTCCCCATTTCTAGCGAAATTCCCCATCTGTAACGAAATTCCCCATCTGTAACGAAATTCCCCACTCTAGCGAAACTCCCATCTCTAGCGAAATTCCCCACTCTAGCAAAATTCCCCACTCTAGCGAAATTCCCCACTCTATCGAAATTTCCCATCTCTAGCGAAATTCCCCATTTCTAGCGAAATTACCCATCTGTAACGAAATTCCCCATCTCTAGCGAAATTACCCATCTGTAACGAAATTCCCCCATTTTTAGCGAAATCCCCTATATCTAGCGAAACTCCCCATTTTTAGCGAAATTCCCCCATGTTCAGCGAAATTACCCAATGTTTAGCGAAATACCGCATGTTTAGCAAAATTTCCCCATCTCTAGCGAAATTCCCCACTCTAGCGAAACTCCCCACTCTAGCGAAATTCCCCATCAGTAGTAAAGAAGCCACGTCCAGGAGCGAAAACCTGTTTATTAAGACACCAAAGGGTTATGTCAAAGGTCAAAGGTTAAAGGTTAAAGGTTAAAGGTTAAAGGTTAAAGGTTAAAGGTCAAAGGTCAAAGGTCAAAGGTCAAAAAGGTCAAAAAGTTCAAAAAGTTCAAAAAGTTCAAAAAGTTCAAAAATGTCAAAAAAGTCATAGACATATATATGAAAACCCCGCTTATCATTGTATGAGGCCTCTTTTACTTTTACACGCCAGGGGTAGATAGTGTGTTTCGTTGTAGTATTTGAAAGCGAATCATACGGTTAAAAATGGGCGAAGAAACTGGTCGCGTCTCGTTGGAGCCTTGTCAGTGTTGTCGATGGAAACGTTTCGTTTATCACGATTCTTATTGCCTAAGACATTGGAAATATATTGCCCGAGTATTTATCACGCCTATTGCCTTGCCGATTGGTATAATTAGATCAATTTTCAATCGAGATGCGCTATACATCTTCGAGTCTACTTATCATATTCTCGGATTGCTACTAATTAGGCCGTATATTTGGGAGATCTACGACAGTTCGTCTTTGAACAATCGATGCCGTCGGTGTTATGGTTACATCATTCGAAGGGCTAAACGATAGTCTGAAATAGTATGTTAAATAAATTTGATACAATAAAAAATTGATTGTGAAAAAAAATATTTGTTTTTATTTCATATACGGTTATAAATTTCGTCATATTCTTTTTGATACACAGAATCATTTGAAAACACTTTTCCACTCGGATTATAAAACCATGCTTTTTTTAAGGCGTCCACTTGCGGGCGTAAAAACTGTCCGTCTTGTTGAGACGCGTAGTTACAACAATGGGTATCTCCTAGCCAGATGATTATTTGTAATATCTCCATTAATTTGGCGATGTTCATTAAATAACCGTTACATCCTCTGGATTTGTTTAAAGTCTTGTTTTTAATTATTAACGTCGACCGTAATTCGTAGAGAATCTTAATCAATGCCGTGTTGATAACTCCTTCTACAGCGGTTTTAGAATGGCATATATAACCGAGTATATAAGAGGCTTCGTGGAAATTTTGGCATTTATGAATTTCCGATTCTGAATATTTATGAATGATCCCTAAAGAACATTCGGTTTGTAATATATACCGACCGCAATCTCGACTATCGATAAATTCGAACATCGTGAAACTAGGGCTAACTTGAATACGCAATCCGATAGTTATTCCAGTTTGATTTTTTATCATTTCGTTCCATACAAAAACGCGTATTATATGTTTTAAATATTCCGATTCAGTTTCCGTATTATTGTTATTTATAACTTCAACTAGCGCTAAGGTTCCTAACCTCGGTACTTTAGAAGTTAAATTTTCCACGAGGCATGTTTTACAGCCGTTATGGTACGAAAAGTAGACCGGCATATACAAATGGTAGTAATTCTGAAGAAAATCCATTTGTCCATAGTCCGCTTCAAACAGATCCATCTTTTAATCTTTTAGATAACGACAGCAGTATTCTTGATTTTCCTCTTCCTCGAAGAAAATGCACGGACTTCTATAGCGGTTTTCGTGCGAAGAATACGTATCGCAATTGATACAAAAGCGCGAGGCGGGGAGTAGGTTAAGGTAGCTCGATGGTATTGTAAGGTTAAGAACGCAACCTCTCTGAATGTATATAGCGTGTTTATAGCTCGGACAGTCCTTGTTAATGCAGTAGTGAATAGAGCCACCGCTTATTGGTAATGTAACTTCGCAAACGTCCGAGCACCAGAAACACGGAACTACTTGGCGCGGCCGAATCTCCGTCTCCCCGTCCCGGATCAAGCGTCTAAATTGTTGCCTTGTAAAAGCTGAAAAAAAATATGTCAGACAACGCCTACAAAACAAAAATACACTGACCCCGAAATAACCACGTGCTGTTTAGTTACTACTAACCCGGAAAAGAAAACAGTCTGTACCCTGAGGGTTTTTTCTAAGCGTTGATTTTAAAGTATATAAGGCTTTTGGCAAGAGCTATGAGCTGTTAAAAAATGGTTTGCGAGACTCCGTCGAACAAGTGAGTTTTATTAAGCTCTCTTATAAGTTATATTAAAACTAATATTAAAACTAATATATATATATATATATTTTAGCTCTAATCGTTATCGGAACTCCGCGAGAATCGGATATCTAGAAAACCTTTTCGAATATCTAGCAGCTTATATCAGGTAAGAAGCTTAAATTATAATCGTTATTTATAACAGCCCCTGTAAAAGTGTTTCAACCCTTTTGCAATAAAGCTCGTTGGCTAGTATAGATAGGGGTAAACTTCATAATGCATTTCCTATTAGCTCCTGTAAATCTCTCTTTTTTAGTGACGAGGAAAGCGATATGGAAGAAGATGGAGATGTTGATTCCGATGCGTCAACAATCCCCTATCCCAACTCCGACGCTTCAGAGACCGAGTAAGATAAACAATTGATATGTATTTAAAAATAGTTTTTATTTAAGTTTTTTTTTTTTTTTTTTTTTTTTTTTTAAAGACATATAGTTATAATGTATAGTTATAATAGTATCAATTTTTTTTTTAAAAAGACATATAGTTATGTTTAGTTATAATGTATAGTTATAATAGTATCTATTTTTTTTTTTTTTTTTTCTTTTTTTTTTTAAGTCTTTGAAAAGCGCGCACTTAGCACCGGACTGGGTGTTTTAGAGCAGTTGGTGGTTTTCCAGCACCCAGTCCGCGTGCAGACGCACAGTTTCCCGCGCGCATTTTATATTTCTCCCGGTGTGCATACTGCACGGGTTCGCCACGTAAGGTACGGCGGGACAGCCGAGCTTGTCGAGGTCCAACGCCTCGATCTTAAACAAGCTCGACACCAAATGAGCCTTCTCGTACCCCTTGCAAAGTATGAGTTGGAAGTCTTTAAAAGCTTCGCAATGGGGTACGAGTCGGCTGTATGGCAAAAGCCCCGCCGTCCAACCCATACCGGTGAGATTCGCTACGGCGAAAGCGTTTGTTTTTTTCACGGGGCCGCTCACTTGGCGTAGATCGTAAGGGGGGAGATAGCTCGACAGCTCCACCACCTTCGAGCTATACTCCCCGCACCCGCACTTGACAAATTTCGCCACCGAAACTTCTTTTACGACGAAATCTGCGTGCATCCGGCCAAGGCGGGTGCTGAACTCTTCGCGACCCCGTAAAAACAAAGCATCCACCACCAGGACCTTCTCCAATTGATCTATAATATATATAAACGCCTTTTTTAGACTAGACGAGGAAGATTATATCAGCTGTTTAGGCTGCGGGAATTTACATCTCCATGAAGCCGAACATAATGCTAATCTTCGTGCCTATTATTGCCTTACACCCCACTGTACTCGCTATCTCTGTCTAATTGCTTTTATTCATAATGATTCTTATCACATTGTTGATGTTTTCCTTCCCCTTTCCGAAAATGAACTACCCATTTCCCTTAACCTTCTTCAAGAAATACCTCTACCTTAAAAACTGTCAAATATAAACTTAATGTAATCTATTTCCCAATAATTTAATCTATAATAACTTGTTTTTAAACCACACAGTGTCGTACTTAGCTGCCAGTTTTGCGGAGATGTTTCATATCATGTTATCTACAACGCTGATCTATCAGGCTACTATTGTTCTAATCTAAACTGTAATTATCTTTTCGACCTAATCGCCTTTAATAATCTTCAAAATCTTTATTATATCAATGTTCTAAATCCATCTCCCGAAACTGAGCTAGCAACCTCCTTAAACCTTTCATTTTCTATTGTCTAAAAATTCAACTGTTTTATAATTTTACCTCTAAAACTAAGTTTTATAATTTTACCTCTAAAACTAAGTTTTATAATTTTACCTCTAAAACTAAGTTTTATAATTTTACCTCTAAAACTAAGTTTTATAATTTTACCTCTAAAACTAAGTTTAATGTTATATAATTTCTAAACTGTAATATTTCTAATTTTGAAAAGAATAATGTATAAGTTGAAACTAAATATTCTAATATTTAAAAAATAAAAAAGTACTTACAAGTTTGCGTAGCAGCGTTCATCGTAGATATTAAGTTTTTTTAAAAAAAGTTTAAAGTTGAATTAAAGCTTGAGAATTTAGAAGTAGATTTTTTTTAATTTTAAACTTGGAAAATTTTTTAGATTTTTAAGGTTAAGACGAAGTTTTCAGAATACAGCAGCGGATGATCCGGGTTAAAAGCGAGATACTAGTTAAAACGTTTTTTCGATCCTTATATAGTCTAAGATTTATTTTTTTTGATCAAATTATAATTTGTTTGTTAGAAAGTTGTTTTAGATCTATTCGCATCATAAAATGTCAGTTAATTCCAGTTATAACTAGTTCCAAAGCGTGAACTAGAAAATTAACTATTCCAGCTAACTAACATTGGAAGTCCGAACTCGGTTTAAAGTAAGTAAAATCCTCATTTTCTGACAGTTTCAATTTTTTGATATAATAAATCGTTAAAGATCTATTCGGATCTAAAAATCAGGATAATGCGTGTTCCGAAGCTTGAATGTTTGCTAAAATAAAATAGATCCTCGCTTATTTGAAAAAAAATTTGACCTCGTCTAAAAAAGATAGAAAAATCCGCGTAGATTGGGCTTTAAGATGTGACCTACAGATCAAACTTTACCAACTAGCCAACTTAAAAATCCGAACACGCCAGTGGGCCTCAAATTTTTTTCGTCAAAAATACCTATATCAGGTGATATATAAGCCGAAATTTTTCGTCGAAAATATCACAACTCTCGCCATGGCCGGCAGCTCGAATAAACGAAAAATGGACTTAATCAACACTCTACCGGATCTCTCTGAAGTTGAAGACTGGAAAGCCGAACTAGAAAGCCATATCCAATCAATGATCGAGGAGTCTACAATCGACAAGCAGGGAGGAATCATTCCTAGATTCGACGTGAAAAGCGATAACTCGACGTATACGATCAAACTACCAGCGACCAAGGGCCAGGTCTATTTCGATATTCAGATTTACAATTATTCTGATATAAAAGATGTCTCAGCGTCTCAAATCTGGGAGCAAAGTTCGAGACGATTGAAGTTCGTCGCCGACGAGGATTCCCAGGAGTCCAAATTGATCAACACGTTGGTCAGCCGAATCGCCCGGGAAATGAGGGAGCATCCCGAAAAGATTATCGTCCCACCGATCAAACGTGTGAAGAAAAACTAAGTATTGATTTTTTTTTGTTTGAAAAAACAATAATCAGGTTAGTTAACTTTTTTTTGTGTTTTAAATATGGATCCGCCCAGTCTCTTAATTCTAGCAACTAATTGCGTTGTTTATACCGGGCAAACAAGACGGTTATCCAATTTAGGTTTTAACCCGGTTTTAATTAAAAACATTTACAAAGCGCACTTAGAATACTGTAATTTTCTTTCTCTACTCCATGCATTGGATTGGATACACGTAGTGCCATCTAACGTAGTTCGTAAATATTATATTAATGGAAAATATTGTTCCAAAGTTACAATTTTTAAAAGAATTATCATAATGCACCCGTGGGTTTCGGAATTCGGGTTCTGGCGCTTATCGCCTAATCCAAACGATAAACTTGGTATTCAAAAAATATTAAATGAACAAAAATGGCTCAAAAGATTACCAACCTTTATCGATGGATTATATACCACTAATCCCGATGTCGTGGTTTATATTCTAAAAAGTCTGAGAAGACAATTAAACGAGAGTTTTAATGAATTAAAGAGTAAATATAACTTTCAACATACGCCCCATTTAAATGTCGGTGATGGATGGTGTCTATTAGATCGTGATCCAAACCCTCCGGGGATTAACTTTTCTTATATTCAGAGTAACGATTTTATAACGACTGCTATTAAATTCTCGTATGATTTTCACCAATTTACAAAATACGCGAAAGGCAATACGGTTTGTATCTATAATCTTTTATCCATTAAAGTACCGGATGTTTCATTCATGCACGATGTTGTTTCGTATTCTAAAGAAGACTCTTTAAATTTTATCTACGAAAACTGGAATAAGAGCTCCGTCATAAGATTTACCGGTTTAAAGCCGCTAGAAGTTCGCCTTTTATTAAGGTGATTGGGGAATTTCTCTTCAGTCTGTCGGTATGAGCGATACCGAGCCTAGCGGGGACGAGGAGGAGGCGGCTTTAGATTTAACTTTAAATCGGGATCCTAAACGTTTTTTCTCAATTGATAAACTATTGGACAAAAAGTCGAGAAAGTACGGTTGTAGACAAATCGAGGCTAAAGTTAATTTTAAGAATTTAAACGAAATTAAATTAACTGAATTTCACGACACGTTGGTCAATATAATTAATTCTTTGTTGTACGAGCTTTTGAGTCAACATAGTGATTATAACCGGGTTAGGTTCGTAATTAGATCGGATGAATTAGATAACCCTGTAAATTTAAAATTTATGAACGTAAATGACTTAACGGCCGAACGGGTTCTACATTCAATAAGTAGAATTGCCCAGAGTAGCAAAAAGTTCAATCTGTACGCCTCTCTCGTCTTTGATATTATCCTTCTCCAATGCGATGTTCAAATTGGGGGGCGTCAAAGATCTTTAGCGGCCCGAAAAATAGTCGCTATGGATGCGTTTTTAAAATCAAACCCCAATTATATATTCTTGGAGAATGATGATGATCTTTGCTTCGGGAGGGGTTTAGCTATCGGAATTTTCCTAGCTGATATAAGGCTAGCGAAACGGAAAGATAAACTTTATAAACTTAGCGAAAAACAAAATCAATATTATAGACTATTGAAAAACGGCTCTAAACCTTTGCAAAAAGAAGAAGCTTTATCATTGTTTCGAAAAGCTAATATAGAGCCCGGTGCCGTAACTATGGCCAGCGTCCAAAAATTCCAAAATTATTTAACCGATTATCAGATTATTGTACATAAGTTAGAAAATTTAGAGCCGTATTTCATTGGTCCGTTTCGAGAGAAACAAATATTTTTGGTCTCTTTGGATCAACACGTCCACGTGCTTAAAGATTTGCATTACCTTAAAGGGGGTAGAGCTTACTGCCCCCTCTGTCTAAAAATATTTGCGAGCGCCCGTCAGAAACGAGGTCACGCGTGCGAGAAGCGTTTAATATGCCATAGATGTAAGGCTAACGTCTTTCACGAGCTGCCATTAGTGAAACTTATCCGTTGCGGAAAATGTAGTAGATACTTTAAAGGGATAGCCTGTTTTAATTTACACGAATCGAATAATGTTTGTGAAACTTTTAAACGGTGTATTGAGTGTGGTTTAGAACGCGGGGAAAAACACGAGTGTAACAAACCTTGTCGAAATTGCAAAAGGAAACACGAGAAGAACAAATGTTACGTCATGCCTTTGGATACTATTTACGAGAAAGTGAAATATTGTTATTACGACTCGGAGACGATTGTTAAGAATAAAGAACACGTCCCGGTACTACTTGTTTCGGCCATGGAACAAGATGAGGGCAGCTACGATTACAAAACATTTCGCGGCTACGATTGTTTTGATCAATTTTTGAACTATTTGTTCGAAACGAAAGAGGATTATATTCAACACGCTACGAAACGAGTAAAAGTAACGATTCCGCTGCACTGCAATGTACAAATGGTTGCTCATAATGCCCGAAGCTTCGATGCCTTTTTCGTGTTAAACTCGCTTCTGAGAATGAAAATCATACCCGAAGTAGTTTTTCAGGGAAGCAAACTTTTAGGAATTTTTCTCAAAAATCAAAAAATTAAATTTATCGACAGTTTTAGCTTTATCTCGCAACCCTTACGTACTTTTTCAACCACGTTCTCTCTCGGAGCGTGCCAAAAACAATTCTTTCCGTATATATTCATGAACGAAACGAATCTCGATTATAATTCGAAAATACCCGACAAGAAGTATTTCCAGCCGGAATATATGAAGACTAAAGATTACGAATCTTTTCTCGAGTGGTACGCCGAGAAATCTTTACAGCCGAGCTATAATTTACAAGAAGAGTTAGAGTACTATACTATTATGGACGTGAAAGTCTTACAAAAAGGCGTGGACAAATTTCGGCTAATGTTCAAGCAAGAAACTGGTTACGACATTTTAAATATGAACGCTTTAACAATCGCCGGCGCGTGTACTAATCTCTTTCTACACAAATATCTAGAAGAATTCACTTTAGGTGTCGTACCTACTAACGGATACGGAGATAACGTTTTTCAGAGCAAACCGGCGCAACAATGGCTGGCGTGGGAGGAAAAGACCCGAGGCGTTAAAATCCAAACTTCCCGGTCATTGGAGGGTGAAAAGAAATTCGGAAGATATCCCGTGGATGGTTTTTCGAATAATCCAGATACCGTCTATCAGTTCGACGGTTGTTTCATTCACGGCTGCCCTTTACATACTAAAGGGGGGCAATGGAATTCTTTACTGCAGGATACGTTCAAGAATCTTCACGAAAGAACCTTGGATAGAGACGATGCTATTCAAAACACCGCTCCGAACGCGCAATATAACCAAATATGGGAATGCGAGTGGAAAGAAAAAATGAAAAACAACCCCGAGATCCAAAAATTCTGCGAAACGCTAACTTTCCACGAACCAATCGGGCCTAGATCTGGGTTGTTCGGTGGCCGTTGCGAGGCTTTCTCCCTTTATTACAAGGCTAAGCCTGACGAGACCATCGAACAATTCGATCTCTGTAGTATGTACCCCCATATTTGTAAGACTAAATCGTTTCCAAAGTATTTACCGGAAATCATCCGTAACAATTTTAATTACGAGAAAAACGCGTATTTTGGTTTAATGAAATGTAAGATTCTTCCTCCTCGTACCGCCTTTATTCCCGCTTTACCTTTCAGAGCGAGAAAAAAACTGTTCTTCGCCCTCTGCCGGACATGCGTGGAACAAGATGTGAAAACCTGTATTCATAACACGGAGGAACGAGCGCTGATCGAAACATGGACAACGCCGGAAATCTATAACGCAATGGAGAATGGATACGTATTACTACGGATCTACGAAGTTCATCATTACTCCAAACGCTACACGTACGTCAAGGGGGAGGACCCAGGATTATTTGGTAGCTATATCAACGCTTTCCTCAAGCTTAAAATGCAAAATTCAGGCTGGCCGAAGGATGTAGTTACGGATCTCGAGAAAGCGGAATATTTACAATCTATTAAAGAGCGAGAAGGGTTCGAAATTAAAGCCGAGGACGTGACTAATAACCCGGCTTTGAGACAAGTTAGCAAGCTCGGAGCCAATAATATTTGGGGGAGGAATTCGCTCAACAATACCCGCCCCACTAGTCGTTTTGTCAAAGAATACCAAGCTTATATCGATATAGTGAACGACCCGTCAAAAGAATTGATGGATATCCGACCATTCAATGACGATATCTGTCTGTTAACTTACGAATATAAAAAGGAATATTGCCCCACCTATTACAAGGGGAGTTGCGTCATAGGCAGTTTCGTTAGTTCGTACGGGCGGGTAATCTTATACAATACATTAAAGGTTTTAGACCGTCGAAATATTTATTCTGACACTGATAGTACGATATTTATCCGCAAGAAAAACGACGTCAGTAATTTCCCGCCCTTAGGTAGATTGATGGGAGAGTGGGTTAACGAGATTCCCTTTACAACAATAACAGAGTTCGTCTGTAGCGGCCCGAAAAGTTATTCTTACAAATGCGCGGATGGGTCTAGCGTCACTAAGATGAAAGGGATAACTATGAATAGAGTTAACGAAGAAATAATTAATTTTGATTCGATTAAAGAGGCTTTAGACAATCCCGGAACAACGTACGTCGCTGACGTACCTTTTAGCGTAGTTCGAGATAGAAGCCGAGCGAAATTATTTCTCGGGAGTTTAAAGAAAACGTTTGGCGTTACGTTCAACAAACGAATCATCTTAGAAGATCTCTCGACATTGCCTTACGGGTACTCGAACGATCAGGATGAATCGAGAATCGCAGCGTCTGAAATCTTTTAATCTGAAGTGGTACGCCAAGCAGCCTAATCTACCAAATTGGATGAAACCGGACGCTTTCGCCAAAGCGGGCTTTTTCTACCTCAACGACGGACTTAAAACGCAATGTTTCAGCTGTCACAACGTCTTCGAAAAATGGGATGATCTGTATACGGATGATCCGATGACCGTACATCAAAAACTAGCACCTTTCTGCGACTTGGTTTTGGGCCGTGACATGACCAATATCACTCGAATCGACGAGGACCGACGCGAAAAAATCGCTCGGGATTGCTTGGAACAATTGGCCCCTTTAGTTGAAAATACGACCATTTTGAAACTATTGGAAGTCTTCCAACAAGGTATTATCGATTTCCAACAAAACATTATCAATGGAAAAGATATATAAACGGGTGACCTTCGACGATTTACCAGTCGTGTGGTATTTCCAGACGGAAGATCGTGTCGATTGGTTTTTCAGAGATAAACTCTATTTCAAAAAACGGATTTCGGTCTTCGAAAATATATTTAAAAAAAATGTGTTGCCGGGTAAAGTTTCAAGCCCCGATGCAATTGTTGTTAGCGGGCTGTACCATGTCGGGAAAAACCACGTGGATACATAATCTTTTAAGAAACGCTAATTGTTTAATAGACCCGCCTCCGGACAGAATTTTTTATTGTTATAAAGAGTATCAACCTTTATTTGACGAAATTAAAAAAGAAATTTGTAGCGTAGAATTTTTGGAGGGTTTACCTCCGGATGGTTGTAATTTTTGGGATCCAAAATTAAATAACTTTTTAATTATTGATGATTTAGCATCGACTTGTTATAATAGTACAATTGTCTCAAATATATTCTGCGTCAATAGCCATCATAAAAATCTTTCCGTAGCATTATTAACTCAAAATTTATTCGGTCAAGGCAAAGAAAGCCGAACGATTAGTTTAAACGCGTCTTATATAATTGTATTTCGAAACCCGCAAGATGGATCCCAAATTAACTATCTGAGTAGACAAATATTTCCTAATAATAAAAAACTCGTAACTAAAGCGTATGATTTTGTCACTAGAGATAAACCATTTTCTTATTTGTGTATTGATTTAAAACAAAATATTAACGACGAATTACGGTTAAGGTCTAACGTTTTTCCAAATGAAGGAAATATGATTTTTGTACACGAATAAATATATATATATATCGTAACAATGAGTGTCTTTTCTTTATTCTTGCTTAAGCTTTACAATGAGTCGAAAGGTAAAAAGCCTCCTGAAAAAAATGAGGAATGTTAGACGTCGTAAACCCCACCCCTTAAAAAAACACGTAAGATTCTTCCGAGACTTAAAGAAAGCTAGTCAGGAAGGGGGAGGTAAATTGACCCGTATCTTGAAAAAAGCGAAAAATAATCAAATGAAAGCGATGTATAATTCTTTCTATAATTTATTACGAGGAAATATCGCTTTGCCAGAGAAGGAGAGATTATACGTGAAACAGCACGGAGCTTTCGTACGAAAAATAGCCAATAAACGTGTCTTAGATAAAAACAAACGAAAAATCCTTATAAAGCAAGTCGGCGGTTTTTTGCCAGGTTTATTAGGCGCTCTGATTCCGACCTTGATCTCCACGATTTCTTCGTTCGCGCAATGAAACGAATGATTTTGGTTCCGGAAACGACAATCTTGTCCGATCCCGAGAAAGAAACTAATCAACTTGACCTAGAAATGTCAAAAATATTACGGGATAAAACTTTCTCCAGCGAACAAAAATTACGTTTATATTCGGATGTTTTCCAAAAATACATCAATATGAAAAGCCTGATCGAACCCCCCTTCGTTAACGTGAAAAATCTACCAACACCGACCCCGCCAGCTAGTATCCCTACGCCACCCGCAACGTTACAATCAATGCCTTGGTTAACTCCTAACAACGCTACCATGTTTACTCCGACGCAACATTCGACACCGGTGGCGCTGGCATCTACTCCCTCGATAACTTCTCAAACTCCTAAACGCTCAACGCAACAGTCAGTCCAAACTCAGCCGGCGTCTCTTAGCCAACTCGCGCCTCTCGCGCAAGCATTGAGTACTCTTATAGCCAAGCAACCGAAAGCCACCCCGCCGAGACAAAGTACGGCCGAAAGATTGAAGGAAAAACAGCGCAGATACGCCCGGGAAACTCTCGATAAATCGAACGAAGAAAATCAAGAGCGTATGACCTTAAGAAAGAAAACTGGAAGAAGATGGGACTTGTGAAGACAACCGGTCGCTTTCTTCTCTGCCTTGGCGTTATATTAGGACTTCCGTAATTATTTTTTTTGACAGTTTGCGTGTTAATCGCGCTAATACCTGTTTTGATTATTTGTTTAATATATTCGAAGATTAAACACCGGAATTCCGTCGAGTGCGAATGTTCCTTATTTATATGTCTATATTTTCAAGATAACCCGATTCATAGGTGTTTTTATTTTATTTATGCAATTTGTTATCTGTTTATAGTAAATACATATTTAATTTTAATAAATATATTAAGTTTAAGTATCTTCGAAGCACTCGGCAGTTTCTTTCTCACTTTCGCTTTCGCGTTTCACGGCGCTTTCAATTCGCCCCAACACTTATACTGTTATTTTTGTAAAAAACATGTTAAGATGTTTAAATCTGTAAACACTCTTTAATAAAATTATTCGATACAAGAACCGTTTTCGTGATTCATTAAATGCATACACATATTTAACATTATAATAATATCATTATACGTTTTATCTCTCAAGTTATACATTTCATTTAGGATATTTTTGAAAGACAGACCGGCGCATAAACCGGTTAAAACAAAAATCACGTGACCTCCACAGGTGAACGACGCTTTTGGCTGTAACGACGTAGCGTTGTATTTCCACTTGGTGGTATATCTAGATAAATCCAATCCGTAATAACTCGGTTCTTTTCCGAAGGAGCAAAAGAAATGGCCGACATCGTTTCGATCCACAAAAACGCCTACCCAATGTAGACCGCTTTCGGAGGCAGGTTCCGAATTAATCACGAAACAATAGGGTTTAAAGTCGGGTTTCTCGGGTAAGATATCTTGGGGAAACACACCGACAAAAAAGGGTCGCGTTCGGGTATCGCATTGTAGAAAAGACGTTAATTCTTCGGTATTCATACTTTTTGAACTTCGGGTTCGTAGAACGCACCTCTTATAACCTCACCAGTTCCATCCTCAATGACGTAAGCGGGTGGATCGCGATAGAGGACTTTCCTTATAACGAAGATCTCGTCCGTCCAGTAACCCGTATATCCTTTCCCAAAAACGCCTTTATCCGCCGAAATTCTAACTCGATCTCCCGGACGTAATTTGGGCTTCTTAACTTTCTTTTTCTTTTTCATGTATAACCGTTTCCAGACTAAATGCTCGTTATCAATATTCACATCCTTCGGCGCCATTTTAATCGTCGAATGTTTCGCTTTATTGTACCCTTCCACCACTTTTTGCAAATGTTTCACGTAATTCGAATCGTTATTTTTAGTCATTAATCTAAATATTCGATTTTTTAAAGTTCTATTAAAGCGTTCGATCATACTACATTTCAAAGTGCCGTAGCTAGGGTACCAGTGAATACCTTTTCTCTTTAAGTACGCCTGAACCGGTTTATTTATAAACTCGCTACCTTCGTCCGTATTAAAACGCGAAGGGGTCCGTTGTTTAAAAATGGATTCCAGGGCTCTAATCATTTCAGACCCGTTTTTGGTTTTTAACGGTCGGGCCCAGGCGTATCTCGATAACAAATCGATTACCGTTAAAACGTATCGATATTTATTATTCCGCTTAACTAGTTTAGGTAGGTCAATTAAATCTCCTTGGAATACTTCATCCATCTGCGTGACGTAGATTTGATTCCTAGGGAAGTTTTTACGTCTGTTTCTATGTTTCGTATAGGCGGGTTGCGTTACTAACCAGTCTTGCACATCTTGTTTCGAGACTTTCGGGTTCGCCTCTCCTAGTTTTTTCGGGGAACCAAGACTAGCGGCGTGTTGGGGATCGTAATACACTCGGCTTAATTTTTGAGCTACTCGTTTCCCCACCATCGTAATAAGAATAACAATTATTTCAAAAAGTTTTTATTTAAATATCGTACATAATTTCGTATTTCAAGTCGGTCGTATCTTTAGTGATGTCCGAGAACAATCGCTCCAAATCCTCCTCGGATTCGTCGTGCGTGATTTGAAAATTGGTTACGATAGATTCCATATTTAACATCTGAATAGCGCTAGCGATATTTTTTTCCATTCTTTCATCAAATTCCAGCGCGGTGTTTGTCGGGCAAGAACTATCGTGGGCTAATTTCTCGTTACAGGCTTGATTAAAGCATCCCTCGGTGATATTATACATCTTCTCAATCACTTCTCGAAGAATCAGGTTTTTGAAAAGTTTTTTAATCGTAATTTTGGTTCGCGAGACTTCATCCAAGCTGGTTTTCAATTGTTTCAGGCGTTTCCAAGTCGATTTCTTGAAGGAGAAGCCGTTCGAGGTCGAGAACCAAGTCTGGTAAAAGGTAGAATATTTCGAGGAATCTCGATTATAGCGCCGAATGTCTATAAATTTGACACCATCCGGTGACGCTATTCCTTCAATTTGATATTTATCCGGTAACCAGCATTGAAAACGATGTAGCGCGTCTTCGAAAAAGGCTTCAATGTCGTTTTCCCATAACCAGATGCTATCCCAAACGTTTTGATTAATCGTTACGCTACTCTTAGTATCGTTCCGCCGAATAAAAAGACCCGAGTCGTTTATCCCGATAGTTTGTTTTTCGGAGAGGCAATATTCGTGCTCCTGCATGGTGTACGGTTAGGTTGATTTTGATACGGTTTTCGCGCTTTCTTTCCCTCTTATATCTCGTTTAAAGATTTTCTCAGCGCGTCAAAGTTCCATCGAGACGAAACGAAGGCTACGGTTCTAACATTATCGCGGACTGTTATAACCAAATTCAAATCTTTACGGCGCGCGAGGTAAATATAGTCGTCCATCCTCTTACTCCAGCTTGTAAAGAATGTTTCGATCTTTCGTGATTAATATTTGGTTCTCGAATTCGGCTTGGATTATACACGTCACTGAGAAGGTTAATGGAGTTTTTTATTTAATGGTTAAGCGTACGCTACCGCTCTGCGACAAAGAAATATGTTCACTCCCGGCTTTTTCCTCCACAGTAGTATCCACCAAAAAGAAAGTATTGCCTTTAGCGTAATCTTCGTACGTAATATCATTTCCTTTATTTTTTCCGTAAGTATCCGTGGCCGTAAATAAACTCATGTATTCGCGCGTCCATTGTTTGTTATCAAACTTGGGTTGAAAAGCTTGGTCGGGGTAGTTTTTATTCCCTACCGATAAGTATAATTGCGAAATACCCAAATGCTTAAAATCAAAGGGGTTCTCGTTTAAAGCGCCGTTGAAACCTGTTGTTTTTACGAACGATATTGTAACTCTATTCGGGACACGCCCCAAGAATAAATTTTCTTTTACCGTGTCGCTATTTCCGCTTTCGATATTAAAGTATTTTACTACCGTTTGATTGATAGGATAGACGCAGTTGGCTTTTTCCAAAACCATGGCGTGCGCTAACATAATATCGGGATTAATTTTAACTTTCCGAACATAGAGAGAAGCGTCGGTAATTATAAATTTATAATTAACAATAGCCGGCGCAGCCGCACCTTGAGCCGCAGCCGCTGGTATAGAGACAATGGGGAAACTATTCGAAGAGCGGATAAATTTATATTTCATGTCAACGTTATTAATCAAAAATTTATTCATTTTACAGACGTCAAAGGGGGGCACCCCAATCATTACGATTGTTCGAGAATTATCGGTTCTATGCTTTCGGTGCTTCATACCCGTATTATCGTCGCTAAATATTTCATCGCCTGTCAAGAATTTATCTTTGTAATACATTTGTAGCCGCAATTGGGTTTTTTTCGCGTCTTCTCCGTAACTTAAATGCGCCGTCGTATAAGCCGAGTAAGGGAAAACAGTGTTCAAGGACTGAACGGGGGTATCATTAAACGAGACTTTCCCTTGAGAAAAGAGGGCCCATTGCGTTAGATTAACGGGGCCTACTTTGGGGGTGGCCGCCGTAATATCCTCCCACGAGCCGTTGGCATTTTGCTGTACCATTTTAGCTTCAATTTTAAATTTGGTTTTTGTTAAATCAGTATAGTTTCCGTCATTACCCGGTATAAAAAACTCCAGCGGACCTCCATCAGTGATCGTATTAATAGTTTTAAACTCTACATCGTTACTTCCTACGATATTGTAATTACTAAGGGGTTCAGAGAACAAATCTAATTCCGACATCATTCCTTCCATCGTGAAGATCAACTGGAAGCTTAATCAACTAACACTCTTCTTTTCAATATAAAAAATCTTTTAATCTTTTTCTTCCGACCGATTCTCTTTCGTTTACCGCTGCCATACTGCGCTACTTTATCACCCGCTTTGTGTAATAAATTAGAGCCGGCGAGTCTCAGATTTCTCTGGAATGAAGTTTTAGGATCCTGACCCGCTTGGATATCCCCGAACATACGGGTGCCTATACCCAACGCTTCTTTCCCCACCGCTTTAAAAGCCGGTTTAAAAATTGGTGTAATGAAACGAACTAGGCTTTTAAATATCGATCCTATTCCGTGCCCCCGTTGGAAGACGGGACCTTGAAAACCGCCGCCGGCTTGTTGGGCGTAGTAGGAATAATACGGATTTTTTCCCCCTGACATTATCTTTTTTTTCGAAAATGTAAAATAACAACCGTTTTTCCCAGATTTAATGGTATTTTCGCTTCGGAATCTGTAGTGATGTTAATATCAATCACGTTAAAATTAGAGACGCGTAGCGGGTAGTAATTTATCGGATTACAAATTATATTATGAGGTATATTATCCTTATTGTTTTCTGGTCGACTATTTATTCGAATAAAGCCACCCCAAGCGTCACCTATCAACTGCGGATAGATGAGGTTAGTATGAATAAATAAACTCATGACCCCCCTATTTATATCAGCCACGTATTGACCATCTGTATTATTAACTAGATACTTATCAATTAGATTTTCGTCGAAACCTAACATCTTTCCTAACCCGGGGTTGTCTTGACTAAATTTAACGGAAAAAATATCCAAATATTCTCTTTGCTCGGGCGTTAATTCAACATCCGGGATGTTATTGAGTCCTACACCGCATTTAAGCTTCACGGTTCCGTTTTTATTATGTTTAAACGCAAAGTAAGGGCGAATTCGAATCGGTAAACAACGTAGCATTTCGTCTAAAACCGCTTCTATACTTTCGTACGAACCGCGCGTTAAAGAATACGTTTTAGTTTCAATTATTATCGTATCTTTACTCGTATCTATTTTAGGCAACGCATCATCCAATTTCACTTTATATCTAATCTGGATAGGAGGAATCTTTCTTAGATCTATTTCTTTAACTTTGCGATCTACGGCTCTAAATGTATAGACTCGTCTACCAGTCAACCACCCATTAGTCTGATCAGGTGGTACGCCTAATACATCGGCATACTGATGCGGGAATTTAATAGCTACATCACTGTCACTCGTTCTAATAGTAAATTGTTTACCCTGCAATGAGGGTATTAAAAAAAATTTTACTTTGTCTTGCGAACCACTTTTTTCTTCACCCTTAATTAGAGTATCTAACAATCGATAGTAGATATGCATATCATCATGTTTCTCACGCTTAATCAAACCCCCTTTCTTCACATCCATTGAAGCGAATTTATATTCATAATGCGGGTCAGCGTACCTAACCGTAAATTCATTATACCGATCCGTAATGTTATCCCATTTCGACGGCATAGTTATTTCCGATACCCCCGCCTCCCATTTACCATCTTCTAAATCTAATGTCGCTGCTAATTGCGTTTTATAACTAGTTTTTGTATTATCAGGATAAATATGCATAGACGCGTTACTTGGTAACGTAATATAAAAATTATCCTCGCTCGGTGATAACATGGACATGATTAATCGTCGAATGGTTTACAATGATAAGCGAGGGTTTCATATATAGGTGGTGGGGATTCTCTATCGAGGTCACGGGTGCTTTTAACCTTTACCCTTTGACTTTTTTGACTTTTTTGACATTTTTGACATTTTTGACCTTTTTGACCTTTGACCTTTGACCTTTAACCTTTAACCTTTAACCTTTGACCTTTGACATAACCCTTTGGTGTCTTAATAAACAGGTTTTCGCTCCTGGAGGTGGCTTCTTTACTACTCCCATCTCTAGCGAAATTCCCCATCTCTAGCGAAATTCCCCATCTCTAGCGAAATTCCCCATCTCTAGCGAAATTCCCCATCTCTAGCGAAATTACCCATCTATAGCGAAATTCCCCATCTCTAGCGAAATTTCTTATCTCTAGCGAAATTCCCCATCTCTAGCGAAATTCCCCATCTCTAGCGAAATTCCCCATCTCTAGAGAAATTCCCCATCTCTAACGAAATTCCCCACTCTAACGATATTCCCCACTAGCGAAATGCCCCATCTCTAGCGAAATTACCCATCTGTAACGAAATTCCCCATCTGTAGCGAAATTCCCCATTTCTAGCGAAATTCCCCATCTGTAACGAAATTCCCCATCTGTAACGAAATTCCCCATCTCTAGCGAAATTCCCCATCTCTAGCGAAATTCCCCACTCTAGCGAAATTCCCCACTCTAGCGAAATTCCCCACTCTAGCGAAATTCCCCACTCTAGCGAAATTCCCCACTCTAGCGAAATTCCCCACTCTAGCAAAATTCCCCACTCGAGCGAAATTCCCCACTCGAGCGAAATTCCCCACTCGAGCGAAATTCCACATCTCTAGCGAAATTCCCCATCTCTAACGAAATTCCCCATCTCTAGCGAAATTCCCCATCTCTAGCGAAATTCCCATCTCTAGCGAAATTCCCCTCTCTAGCGAAATTCCCCACTCTAGAGAAATTCCCCACTCTAACGAAATTCCCCACTCTAGAGAAATTCCCCACTCTAGCGAAATTCCCCACTCTAGCGAAATTCCCATCTCTAGCGAAATTCCCCTCTCTAGCGAAATTCCCCACTCTAGCGAAATTCCCCACTCTAGCGAAATTCCCCATCTCTAGCGAAATTCCCCATCTCTAGCGAAATTCCCCATCTCTAGCGAAATTCCCCATCTCTAGCGAAATTCCCCATCTCTAGCGAAATTCCCCATCTCTAGCGAAATTCCCCATCTCTAGCGAAATTCCCCATCTCTAGCGAAATTCCCCATCTCTAGCGAAATTCCCCATCTCTAGCGAAATTCCCCATCTCTAGAGAAATTCCCAATCTCTAGCGAAATTCCCCACTCTAACGAAATTCCCCACTCTAGCGAAATGCCCTATCTCTAGCGAAATTACCCATCTGTAACGAAATTCCCCATCTGTAGCGAAATTCCCCATTTCTAGCAAAATTCCCCATCTGTAACGAAATTCCCCATCTGTAACGAAATTCCCCATCTCTAGCGAAATTCCCCATCTCTAGCGAAATTCCCCATCTCTAGCGAAATTCCCCACTCTAGCGAAATTCCCCACTCTAGCGAAATTCCCCACTCTAGCGAAATTCCCCACTCTAGCGAAATTCCCCACTCTAGCGAAATTCCCCACTCTAGCGAAATTCCCCACTCTAGCGAAATTCCCCACTCTAGCGAAATTCCCCACTCTAGCGAAATTCCCCACTCGAGCGAAATTCCCCACTCTAGCGAAATTCCCCACTCGAGCGAAATTCCCCACTCTAGCGAAATTCCCCAACTCAAACGAAATTCCACACTCTAGCGAAATTCCCCACTCTAGCGAAATTCCCCACTGTAGCGAAATTCCCCACTCTAGCGAAATTCCCCACTCTAGCGAAATTCCCCATACTAGCGAAATTCCCCACTCTAGCGAAATTCCCCATCTCTAGCGAAATTCCCCACTCTAGCGAAATTCCCCACTCTAGCGAAACTCCCCACTCTAGCGAAATTCCCCACTCTATCGAAATTCCCCATCTCTAGCGAAATTCCCCATCTGTAACGAAATTCCTCCATTTTTAGCGAAATCCCCCATCTGTAACGAAATTTTCCATCTCTAGCGAAATTACCCATCTGTAACGAAATTCCCACATTTTTAGCGAAATCCCCCATATCTAGCGAAATACCCCATGTTTAGCGAAATTCCCCATCTCTAGCGAAATTCACCACTCTAGAGAAACTCCCCACTCTAGCGAAATTCCCCACTCTAGCGAAATTCCCCACTTTAGCGAAATTCCCCACTCTAGCGAAATTCCCCATCTCTAGCGAAATTCCCCATCTCTAGCGAAATTCCCCATCTCTAGCGAAATTCCCCACCTCTAGCGAAATTCCCCACCTCTAGCGAAATTCCCCATCTCTAGCGAAATTCCCCATCTCTAGCGAAATTCCCCATCTCTAGCGAAATTCCCCATCTCTAGCGAAATTCCCCATCTCTAGCGAAATTCCCCATCTCTAGCGAAATTCCCCATCTCTAGAGAAATTCCCCATCTCTAGAGAAATTCCCCATCTCTAGCGAAATTCCCCACTCTAGCGAAATTCCCCACTCTAGCGAAATTCCCCATCTCTAGCGAAATTACCCATCTGTAACGAAATTCCCCATCTGTAGCTAAATTCCCCATCTGTAACGAAATTCCCCATCTGTAGCGTTATTCCCCATCTCTAGCGAAATTCCCCATCTGTAACGAAATTCCCCATCTGTAACGAAATTCCCCACTCTAGCGAAATTCGCCATCTCTAGCGAAATTCCCCACTCTAGCGAAATTCCCCACTCTAGCGAAATTCCCCACTCGAGCGAAATTCCCCACTCGAGCGAAATTCCCCACTCTAGCGAAATTCCCCACTCGAGCGAAATTCCCCACTCGAGCGAAATTCCCCACTCTAGCGAAATTCCCCACTCGAGCGAAATTCCCCACTCTAGCGAAATTCCCCAACTCAAACGAAATTCCCCACTCTAGCGAAATTCCCCACTCTAGCGAAATTCCCCAATGTAGCGAAATTCCCCACTCTAGCGAAATTCCCCACTCTAGCGAAATTCCCCATACTAGCGAAATTCCCCACTCTAGCGAAATTCCCCATCTCTAGCGAAATTCCCCACTCTAGCGAAATTCCCCACTCTAGCGAAATTCCCCACTCTAGCGAAATTCCCCACTCTATCGAAATTCCCCATCTCTAGCGAAATTCCCCATCTGTAACGAAATTCCTCCATTTTTAGCGAAATCCCCCATCTGTAACGAAATTCTCCATCTCTAGCGAAATTACCCATCTGTAACGAAATTCCCACATTTTTAGCAAAATCCCCCATATCTAGCGAAATACCCCATGTCTAGCGAAATTCCCCATCTCTAGCGAAATTCACCACTCTAGAGAAACTCCCCACTCTAGCGAAATTCCCCACTCTAGCGAAATTCCCCACTTTAGCGAAATTCCCCACTCTAGCGAAATTCCCCATCTCTAGCGAAATTCCCCATCTCTAGCGAAATTCCCCATCTCTAGCGAAATTCCCCATCTCTAGCGAAATTCCCCACCTCTAGCGAAATTCCCCATCTCTAGCGAAATTCCCCATCTCTAGCGAAATTCCCCATCTCTAGCGAAATTCCCCATCTCTAGCGAAATTCCCCATCTCTAGCGAAATTCCCCATCTCTAGAGAAATTCCCCATCTCTAGAGAAATTCCCCATCTCTAGCAAAATTCCCCACTCTAGCGAAATTCCCCACTCTAGCGAAATTCCCCATCTCTAGCGAAATTACCCATCTGTAACGAAATTCCCCATCTGTAGCGAAATTCCCCATCTGTAACGAAATTCCCCATCTGTAGCGTTATTCCCCATTTCTAGCGAAATTCCCCATCTGTAACGAAATTCCCCATCTGTAACGAAATTCCCCATCTGTAACGAAATTCCCCATCTCTAGCGAAATTCGCCATCTCTAGCGAAATTCCCCACTCTAGCGAAATTCCCCACTCGAGCGAAATTCCCCCCTCGAGCGAAATTCCCCACTCTAGCAAAATTCCCCACTCGAGCGAAATTCCCCACTCGAGCGAAATTCCCCACTCTAGCGAAATTCCCCACTCGAGCGAAATTCCCCACTCTAGCGAAATTCCCCAACTCAAACGAAATTCCCCACTCTAGCGAAATTCCCCACTCTAGCGAAATTCCCCACTGTAGCGAAATTCCCCACTCTAGCGAAATTCCCCACTCTAGCGAAATTCCCCATACTAGCGAAATTCCCCACTCTAGCGAAATTCCCCATCTCTAGCGAAATTCCCCACTCTAGCGAAATTCCCCACTCTAGCGAAATTCCCCACTCTAGCGAAATTCCCCACTCTATCGAAATTCCCCATCTCTAGCGAAATTCCCCATCTGTAGCGAAATTCCTCCATTTTTAGCGAAATCCCCCATCTGTAACGAAATTCTCCATCTCTACCGAAATTACCCATCTGTAACGAAATTCCCACATTTTTAGCGAAATCCCCCATATCTAGCGAAATACCCCATGTTTAGCGAAATTCCCCATCTCTAGCGAAATTCACCACTCTAGAGAAACTCCCCACTCTAGCGAAATTCCCCACTCTAGCGAAATTCCCCACTCTAGCGAAATTCCCCACTTTAGCGAAATTCCCCACTCTAGCGAAATTCCCCATCTCTAGCGAAATTCCCCATCTCTAGCGAAATTCCCCATCTCTAGCGAAATTCCCCATCTCTAGCGAAATTCCCCACCTCTAGCGAAATTCCCCATCTCTAGCGAAATTCCCCATCTCTAGCGAAATTCCCCATCTCTAGCAAAATTCCCCATCTCTAGCGAAATTCCCCATCTCTAGCGAAATTCCCCATCTCTAGCGAAATTCCCCATCTCTAGAGAAATTCCCCATCTCTAGAGAAATTCCCCATCTCTAGCGAAATTCCCCACTCTAGCGAAATTCCCCACTCTAGCGAAATTCCACATCTCTAGCGAAATTACCCATCTGTAACGAAATTCCCCATCTGTAGCGAAATTCCCCATCTGTAACGAAATTCCCCATCTGTAGCGTTATTCCCCATTTCTAGCGAAATTCCCCATCTGTAACGAAATTCCCCATCTGTAACGAAATTCCCCATCTCTAGCGAAATTCGCCATCTCTAGCGAAATTCCCCACTCTAGCGAAATTCCCCACTCTAGCGAAATTCCCCACTCGAGCGAAATTCCCCACTCGAGCGAAATTCCCCACTCGAGCGAAATTCCCCACTCGAGCGAAATTCCACATCTCTAGCGAAATTCCCCATCTCTAACGAAATTCCACATCTCTAGCGAAATTCCTCATCTCTAACGAAATTCCCCATCTCTAGCGAAATTCCCCACTCTAGAGAAATTCCCCACTCTAGCGAGATTCCCCACTCTAGCGAAATTCCCCACTCTAGCGAAATTCCCCACTCTAGCGAAATTCCCCACTCTAGCGAAATTCCCCACTCTAGCGAAATTCCCCATCTCTAGCGAAATTCCCCATCTGTAACGAAATTCCCCCATTTTTAGCGAAATCCCCCATCTGTAACGAAATTCTCCATCTCTAGCGAAATTACCCATCTGTAACGAAATTCCCCCATTTTTAGCGAAATCCCCCATATCTAGCGAAACTCCCCATTTTTAGCGAAATTCCCCCATGTTCAGCGAAATTACCCAATGTTTAGCGAAATACCCCATGTTTAGCGAAATTCCCCATCTCTAGCGAAATTCCCCACTCTAGCGAAATTCCCCACTCTAGCGAAATTCCCCACTTTAGCGAAATTCCCCACTCTAGCGAAATTCCCCATCTCTAGCGAAATTCCCCATCTCTAGCGAAATTCCCCATCTCTAGCGAAATTCCCCACCTCTAGCGAAATTCCCCACCTCTAGCGAAATTCCCCATCTCTAGCGAAATTCCCCATCTCTAGCGAAATTCCCCATCTCTAGCGAAATTCCCCATCTCTAGCGAAATTCCCCATCTCTAGCGAAATTCCCCATCTCTAGCGAAATTCCCCATCTCTAGCGAAATTCCCCATCTCTAGCGAAATTCCCCATCTCTAGAGAAATTCCCCATCTCTAGCGAAATTCCCCACTCTAGCGAAATTCCCCACTCTAGCGAAATTCCCCATCTCTAGCGAAATTACCCATCTGTAACGAAATTCCCCATCTGTAGCGAAATTCCCCATCTGTAACGAAATTCCCCATCTGTAACGAAATTCCCCATCTCTAGCGAAATTCCCCATCTCTAGCGAAATTCCCCATCTCTAGCGAAATTCCCCACTCTAGCGAAATTCCCCACTCTAGCGAAATTCCCCACTCTAGCGAAATTCCCCACTCTAGCGAAATTCCCCACTCTAGCGAAATTCCCCACTCTAGCGAAATTCCCCACTCGAGCGAAATTCCCCACTCGAGCGAAATTCCCCACTCGAGCGAAATTCCACATCTCTAGCGAAATTCCCCATCTCTAACGAAATTCCACATCTCTAGCGAAATTCCCCATCTCTAACGAAATTCCACATCTCTAGCGAAATTCCCCATCTCTAACGAAATTCCCCATCTCTAGCGAAATTCCCCATCTCTAGCGAAATTCCCCTCTCTAGCGAAATTCCCCTCTCTAGCGAAATTCCCCACTCTAGAGAAATTCCCCACTCTAGCGAAATTCCCCACTCTAGCGAAATTCCCCACTCTAGCGAAATTCCCCACTCTAGCGAATTGCCAAATCTCTAGCGAAATTACCCATCTGTAACGAAATTCCCCATCTGTAGCGAAATTCCCCATTTCTAGCGAAATTCCCCATCTGTAACGAAATTCCCCATCTGTGACGAAATTCCCCATCTCTAGCGAAATTCCCCATCTCTAGCGAAATTCCCCACTCTAGCGAAATTCCCCACTCTAGCAAAATTCCCCACTCGAGCGAAATTCCCCACTCGAGCGAAATTCCCCACTCGAGCGAAATTCCACATCTCTAGCGAAATTCCCCATCTCTAACGAAATTCCACATCTCTAGCGAAATTCCTCATCTCTAACGAAATTCCCCATCTCTAGCGAAATTCCCCATCTCTAGCAAAATTCCCCTCTCTAGCGAAATTCCCCACTCTAGACAAATTCCCCACTCTAGACAAATTCCCCACTCTAGCGAAATTCCCCACTCTAGCAAAATTCCCCACTCTAGCGAAATTCCCCACTCTAGCGAAATTCCCCACTCTAGCGAAATTCCCCACTCTAGCGAAATTCACCACTCTAGCGAAATTCACCACTCTAGCGAAATTCCCCACTCTAGAGAAATTCCCCACTCTATCGAAATTCCCCATCTCTAGCGAAATTCCCCATCTGTAACGAAATTCCCCCATTTTTAGAGAAATCCCCCATATCTAGCGAAACTCCCCATTTTTAGCGAAATTCCCCCATGGTCAGCGAAATTAC
This sequence comes from Odiellus spinosus, assembly GCA_963920705.1. Lineage (NCBI taxonomy): Eukaryota > Metazoa > Arthropoda > Arachnida > Opiliones > Phalangiidae > Odiellus > Odiellus spinosus. Next base: position 4,281,198 of record OY987229.1, read on the forward strand.
CCAATGTTTAGCGAAATACCCCATGTTTAGCGAAATTCCCCATCTCTAGCGAAATTCCCCACTCTAGAGAAACTCCCCACTCTAGCGAAATTCCCCACTCTAGCGAAATTCCCCACTTTAGCGAAATTCCCCACTCTAGCGAAATTCCCCATCTCTAGCGAAATTCCCCATCTCTAGCGAAATTCCCCATCTCTAGCGAAATTCCCCACCTCTAGCGAAATTCCCCATCTCTAGCGAAATTCCCCATCTCTAGCGAAATTCCCCATCTCTAGCGAAATTCCCCATCTCTAGCGAAATTCCCCATCTCTAGCGAAATTCCCCATCTCTAGAGAAATTCCCCATCTCTAGAGAAATTCCCCATCTCTAGCGAAATTCCCCACTCTAGCGAAATTCCCCACTCTAGCGAAATTCCCCATCTCTAGCGAAATTACCCATCTGTAACGAAATTCCCCATCTGTAGCGAAATTCCCCATTTCTAGCGAAATTCCCCATCTGTAACGAAATTCATCATCTGTAACGAAATTCCCCATCTGTAACGAAATTCATCATCTGTAACGAAATTCCCCATCTCTAGCGAAATTCCCCATCTCTAGCGAAATTCCCCATCTCTAGCGAAATTCCCCACTCTAGCGAAATTCCCCACTCTATCGAAATTCCCCACTCTAGCGAAATTCCCCACTCTAGCGAAATTCCCCACTCTAGCGAAATTCCCCACTCTAGCGAAATTCCCCACTCTAGCGAAATTCCCCACTCTAGCGAAATTCCCCACTCGAGCGAAATTCCCCACTCGAGCGAAATTCCCCACTCGAGCGAAATTCCACATCTCTAGCGAAATTCCCCATCTCTAACGAAATTCCACATCTCTAGCGAAATTCCCCATCTCTAACGAAATTCCCCATCTCTAGCGAAATTCCCCATCTCTAGCGAAATTCCCCTCTCTAGCGAAATTCCCCTCTCTAGCGAAATTCCCCACTCTAGAGAAATTCCCCACTCTAGCGAAATTCCCCACTCTAGCGAAATTCCCCACTCTAGCGAAATGCCAAATCTCTAGCGAAATTACCCATCTGTAACGAAATTCCCCATCTGTAGCGAAATTCCCCATTTCTAGCGAAATTCCCCATCTGTAACGAAATTCCTCATCTGTAACGAAATTCCCCATCTCTAGCGAAATTCCCCATCTCTAGCGAAATTCCCCACTCTAGAGAAATTCCCCACTCTAGCGAAATTCCCCACTCTAGCGAAATTCCCCACTTTAGCGAAATTCCCCACTCTAGCGAAATTCCCCACTCTAGAGAAATTCCCCACTCTAGCGAAATTCCCCACTCTAGCGAAATTCCCCACTCTAGCGAAATTCCCCACTCTAGCGAAATTCCCCACTCTAGCGAAATTCCCCATCTCTAGCGAAATTCCCCATCTCTAGCGAAATTCCCCATCTCTAGCGAAATTCCCCATCTCTAGCGAAATTCCCCATCTCTAGCGAAATTCCCCACTCTAGAGAAATTCCCCACTCTAGCGAAATTCCCCACTCTAGCGAAATTCCCCACTTTAGCGAAATTCCCCACTCTAGCGAAATTCCCCACTCTAGAGAAATTCCCCACTCTAGCGAAATTCCCCACTCTAGCGAAATTCCCCACTCTAGCGAAATTCCCCACTCTAGCGAAATTCCCCACTCTAGCGAAATTCCCCACTCTAGCGAAATTCCCTACTCTAGCGAAATTCCCCACTCTAGCGAAATTCCCCACTCTAGCGAAATTCCCCACTCTAGCGAAATTCACCACTCTAGCGAAATTCCCCACTCTAGAGAAATTCCCCACTCTATCGAAATTCCCCATCTGTAACGAAATTCCCCCATTTTTAGCGAAATCCCCCATCTGTAACGAAATTCTCCATCTCTAGCGAAATTACCCATCTGTAACGAAATTTCCCCATTTTTAGCGAAATCCCCCATATATAGCGAAACTCCCCATTTTTAGCGAAATTCCCCCATGTTTAGCAAAATACCCCATGTTTAGCGAAATTCCCCACATCTAGCGAAATTCCCCACTCTAGAGAAACTCCCCACTCTAGCGAAATTCCCCACTCTAGCGAAGTTCCCCACTTTAGCGATATTCCCCACTCTAGCGAAATTCCCCATCTCTAGCGAAATTCCCCATCTCTAGCGAAATTCCCAATCTCTCGCGAAATTCCCCATCTCTAGCGAAATTCCCCATCTCTAGCGAAATTCCCCACCTCTAGCGAAATTCCCCATCTCTAGCGAAATTCCCCATCTCTAGCGAAATTCCCCATCTCTAGCGAAATTCCCCATCTCTAGCGAAATTCCCCATCTCTAGCGAAATTCCCCATCTCTAGCGAAATTCCCCATCTCTAGCGAAATTCCCCATCTCTAGCGAAATTCCCCATCTCTAGCGAAATTCCCCATCTCTAGCGAAATTCCCCATCTCTAGCGAAATTCCCCATCTCTAGAGAAATTCCCCATCTCTAGCGAAATTCCCCACTCTAGCGAAATTACCCACTCTAGCGAAATTACCCATCTCTAGCGAAATTACCCATCTGTAACGAAATTTCCCATATGTAGCGAAATTCCCCATTTCTAGCGAAATTCCCCATCTGTAACGAAATTCCCCATCTGTAACGAAATTCCCCATCTCTAGCGAAATTCCCCATCTCTAGCGAAATTCCCCACTCTAGCGAAATTCCCCACTCTATCGAAATTCCCCACTTTAGCGAAATTCCCCACTCTAGCGAAATTCCCCACTCTAGCGAAATTCCCCACTCTAGCGAAATTCCCCATCTCTAGCGAAATTACCCATCTGTAACGAAATTCCCCATCTGTAGCGAAATTCCCCATTTCTAGCGAAATTCCCCATCTGTAACGAAATTCCCCATCTGTAACGAAATTCCCCATCTCTAGCGAAATTCCCCATCTCTAGCGAAATTCCCCACTCTAGCGAAATTCCCCACTCTATCGAAATTCCCCACTCTAGCGAAATTCCCCACTCTAGCGAAATTCCCCACTCTAGCGAAATTCCCCACTCTAGCGAAATTCCCCACTCTAGCGAAATTCCCCACTCGAGCGAAATTCCCCACTCGAGCGAAATTCCCCACTCGAGCGAAATTCCACATCTCTAGCGAAATTCCCCATCTCTAACGAAATTCCACATCTCTAGCGAAATTCCCCATCTCTAACGAAATTGCCCATCTCTAGCGAAATTCCCCATCTCTAGCGAAATTCCCCTCTCTAGAGAAATTCCCCTCTCTAGCGAAATTCCCCACTCTAGAGAAATTCCCCACTCTAGCGAAATTCCCCACTCTAGCGAAATTCCCCACTCTAGCGAAATTCCCCACTCTAGCGAAATTCCCCACTCTAGCGAAATGCCAAATCTCTAGCGAAATTACCCATCTGTAACGAAATTCCCCATCTGTAGCGAAATTCCCCATTTCTAGCGAAATTCCCCATCTGTAACGAAATTCCCCATCTGCAACGAAATTCCCCATCTCTAGCGAAATTCCCCATCTCTAGCGAAATTCCCCACTCTAGCGAAACTCCCCACTCTAGCGAAATTCCCCACTCTAGCAAAATTCCCCACTCTAGCGAAATTCCCCACTCTATCGAAATTTCCCATCTCTAGCGAAATTCCCCATTTCTAGCGAAATTACCCATCTGTTACGAAATTCCCCATCTCTAGCGAAATTACCCATCTGTAACGAAATTCCCCAATTTTTAGCGAAATCCCCTCTATCTAGCGAAACTCCCCATTTTAAGCGAAATTCCCCCATGTTCAGCGAAATTACCCAATGTTTAGCGAAATACCGCATGTTTAGCGAAATTCCCCATCTCTAGCGAAATTCCCCACTCTAGCGAAACTCCCCACTCTAGCGAAATTCCCCACTTTAGCGAAATTCCCCACTCTAGCGAAATTCCCCATCTCTAGCGAAATTCCCCATCTCTAGCGAAATTCCCCATCTCTAGCGAAATTCCCCATCTCTAGCGAAATTCCACATCTCTAGCGAAATTCCCCATATCTAGCGAAATTCCCCATCTCTAGAGAAATTCCCCATCTCTAGCGAAATTACCCACTCTAACGAAATTCCCCACTCTAGCGAAATGCCCCATCTCTAGCGAAATTCCCCACTCTAGCGAAATTCCCCACTGTAGCGAAATTCCCCACTCTAGCGAAATTCCCCACTCTAGCGAAATTCCCCATCTCTATCGAAATTCAGCATCTCTAGCGAAATTCCCCATCTCTAGCGAAATTCCCCATCTCTAGCGAAATTCCCCATCTCTAGAGAAATTCCCCATCTCTAGCGAAATTCCCCATCTCTAGAGAAATTCCCCATCTCTAGCGAAATTCCCCACTCTAGCGAAATTCCCCACTCTAGCGAAATTCCCCATCTCTAGCGAAATTACCCATCTGTAACGAAATTCCCCATCTGTAGCGAAATTCCCCATTTCTAGCGAAATTCCCCATCTGTAACGAAATTCCCCATCTGTAACGAAATTCCCCATCTCTAGCGAAATTCCCCATCACTAGCGAAATTCCCCATCTCTAGCGAAATTCCCCACTCTAGCGAAATTCCCCACTCTATCGAAATTCCCCTCTCTAGCGAAATTCCCCTCTCTAGCGAAATTCCCCACTCTAGAAAAAATCCCCACTCTAGCGAAATTCCCCACTCTAGCAAAATTCCCCACTCTAGCGAAATTCCGCACTCTAGCGAAATGCCCCATCTCTAGCGAAATTACCCATCTGTAACGAAATTCCCCATCTGTAGCGAAATTCCCCATTACTAGGGAAATTCCCTATCTGTAACGAAATTCCCCATCTGTAACGAAATTCCCCATCTGTAACGAAATTCCCCATCTCTAGCGAAATTCCCCATCTCTAGCGAAATTCCCCACTCTAGCGAAACTCCCCACTCTAGCGAAATTCCCCACTCTAGCAAAATTCCCCACTCTTGCGAAATTCCCCACTCTATCGAAATTTCCCATCTCTAGCGAAATTCCCCATTTCTAGCGAAATTACCCATCTGTAACGAAATTCCCCATCTCTAGCGAAATTACCCATCTGTAACGAAATTCCCCCATTTTTAGAGAAATCCCCTATATCTAGCGAAACTCCCCATTTTAAGCGAAATTCCCCCATGTTCAGCGAAATTACCCAATGTTTAGCGAAATACCGCATGTTTAGCGAAATTCCCCATCTCTAGCGAAATTCCCCACTCTAGCGAAACTCCCCACTCTAGCGAAATTCCCCACTCTAGCGAAATTCCCCACTTTAGCGAAATTCCCCACTCTAGCGAAATTCCCCATCTCTAGCGAAATTCCCCATCTCTAGCGAAATTCCCCATCTCTAGCGAAATTCCCCATCTCTAGCGAAATTCCCCATCTCTAGCGAAATTCAGCATCTCTAGCGAAATTCCCCATCTCTAGCAAAATTCCCCATCTCTAGCAAAATTCCCCATCTCTAGAGAAATTCCCCATCTCTAGCGAAATTCCCCATCTCTAGAGAAATTCCCCATCTCTAGCGAAATTACCCACTCTAACGAAATTCCCCACTCCAGCGAAATGCCCCATCTCTAGCGAAATTGCCCATCTCTAGCGAAATTCCCCACCTCTAGCGAAATTCCCCATCTCTAGCGAAATTCCCCATCTCTAGCGAAATTCCCCATCTCTAGCGAAATTCAGCATCTCTAGCGAAATTCCCCATCTCTAGCAAAATTTCCCATATCTAGCAAAATTCCCCATCTCTAGAGAAATTCCCCATCTCTAGCGAAATTCCCCACTCTAGCGAAATTCCCCACTCTAGCGAAATTCCCCATCTCTAGCGAAATTACCCATCTGTAACGAAATTCCCCATCTGTAGCGAAATTCCCCATTTCTAGCGAAATTCCCCATCTGTAACGAAATTCCCCATCTGTAACGAAATTCCCCATCTCTAGCGAAATTCCCCATCACTAGCGAAATTCCCCATCTCTAGCGAAATTCCCCACTCTAGCGAAATTCCCCACTCTATCGAAATTCCCCACTCTAGCGAAATTCCCCACTCTAGCGAAATTCCCCACTCTAGCGAAATTCCCCACTCTAGCGAAATTCCCCACTCTAGCGAAATTCCCCACTCGAGCGAAATTCCCCACTCGAGCGAAATTCCCCACTCGAGCGAAATTCCACATCTCTAGCGAAATTCCCCGTCTCTAACGAAATTCCACATCTCTAGCGAAATTCCCCATCTCTAACGAAATTCCCCATCTCTAGCGAAATTCCCCATCTCTAGCGAAATTCCCCTCTCTAGCGAAATTCCCCTCTCTAGCGAAATTCCCCACTCTAGAGAAATTCCCCACTCTAGCGAAATTCCCCACTCTAGCGAAATTCCCCACTCTAGCGAAATGCCCCATCTCTAGCGAAATTACCCATGTGTAACGAAATTCCCCATCTGTATCGAAATTCCCCATTACTAGGGAAATTCCCTATCTGTAACGAAATTCCCCATCTGTAACGAAATTCCCCATCTCTAGCGAAATTCCCCATCTCTAGCGAAATTCCCCACTCTAGCGAAACTCCCCACTCTAGCGAAATTCCACACTCTAGCAAAATTCCCCACTCTTGCGAAATTCCCCACTCTATCGAAATTTCCCATCTCTAGCGAAATTCCCCATTTCTAGCGAAATTACCCATCTGTAACGAAATTCCCCATCTCTAGCGAAATTACCCATCTGTAACGAAATTCCCCCATTTTTAGCGAAATCCCCTATATCCAGCGAAATTACCCAATGTTTAGCGAAATACCGCATGTTTAGCGAAATTCCCCATCTCTAGCGAAATTCCCCACTCTAGCGAAACTCCCCACTCTAGCGAAATTCCCCACTCTAGCGAAATTCCCCACTTTAGCGAAATTCTCCACTCTAGCGAAATTCCCCATCTCTAGCGAAATTCCCCATCTCTAGCGAAATTCCCCATCTCTAGCGAAATTCCCCATCTCTAGCGAAATTCCCCATCTCTAGCGAAATTCCCCATCTCTAGCGAAATTCCCCATCTCTAGCGAAATTCCCCATCTCTAGCGAAATTCCCCATCTCTAGCGAAATTCCCCATCTCTAGCAAAATTCCCCATCTCTAGAGAAATTCCCCATCTCTAGCGAAATTCCCCACTCGAGCGAAATTCCCCACTCGAGCGAAATTCCCCACTCGAGCGAAATTCCACATCTCTAGCGAAATTCCTCATCTCTAACGAAATTCCCCATCTCTAGCGAAATTCCCCATCTCTAGCGAAATTCCCCTCTCTAGCGAAATTCCCCTCTCTAGAGAAATTCCCCATCTAGAGAAATTCCCCACTCTAGCGAAATTCCCCACTCTAGCGAAATTCCCCACTCTAGCGAAATTCCCCACTCTAGCGAAATTCCCTACTCTAGCGAAATTCCCCACTCGAGCGAAATTCCCCACTATAGCGAAATTTCCCACTCTAGCGAAATTCCCCACTGTAGCGAAATTCCCCACTCTAGCGAAATTCCCCTCTCTAGCGAAATTCCCCATACTAGCGAAATTCCCCACTCTAGCGAAATTCCACATCTCTAGCGAAATTCCCCATCTCTAGCGAAGTTCCCCACTCTAGCGAAATTCCCCATCTCTAGCGAAATTCCCCATCTGTAACGAAATTCCTCCATTTTTAGCGAAATCCCCCATCTGTAACGAAATTCTCCATCTCTAGCGAAATTACCCATCTGTAACGAAATTCCCCCATTTTTAGCGAAATCCCCCATATCTAGCGAAACTCCCCATTTTTAGCGAAATTCCCCATGTTCAGCGAAATTACCCAATGTTTAGCGAAATACCCCATGTTTAGCGAAATTCCCCATCTCTAGCGAAATTCCCCACTCTAGAGAAACTCCCCACTCTAGCGAAATTCCCCACTCTAGCGAAATTCCCCACTTTAGCGAAATTCCCCACTCTAGTGAAATTCCCCATCTCTAGCGAAATTCCCCACCTCTAGCGAAATTCCCCATCTCTAGCGAAATTCCCCATCTCTAGCGAAATTCCCCATCTCTAGCGAAATTCCCCATCTCTAGAGAAATTCCCCATCTCTAGCGAAATTCTCCACTCTAGCGAAATTCCCCACTCTAGAGAAATTCCCCATCTCTAGCGAAATTACCCATCTGTAACGAAATTCCCCATCTGTAGCGAAATTCCCCATTTCTAGCAAAATTCCCCATCTGTAACGAAATTCCCCATCTCTAGCGAAATTCCCCATCTCTAGCGAAATTCCCCATCTCTAGCGAAATTCCCCACTCTAGCGAAATTCCCCACTCTATCGAAATTCCCCACTCTAGCAAAATTCCCCACTCTAGCGAAATTCCCCACTCTAGCGAAATTCCCCACTCTAGCGAAATTCCCCACTCTAGCGAAATTCCCCACTCGAGCGAAATTCCCCACTCGAGCGAAATTCCCCACTCGAGCGAAATTCCACATCTCTAGCGAAATTCCCCATCTCTAACGAAATTCCACATCTCTAGCGAAATTCCCCATCTCTAACGAAATTCCCCATCTCTAGCGAAATTCCCCATCTCTAGCGAAATTCCCCTCTCTAGCGAAATTCCCCTCTCTAGCGAAATTCCCCACTCTAGAGAAATTCCCCACTCTAGCGAAATTCCCCACTCTAGCGAAATTCCCCACTCTAGCGAAACTCCCCACTCTAGCGAAATTCCCCATTTCTAGCGAAATTACCCATCTGTAACGAAATTACCCATCTCTAGCGAAATCACCCATCTGTAACGAAATTCCCCCATTTTTAGCGAAATCCCCTATATCTAGCGAAACTCCCCATTTTTAGCGAATTTCCCCATGTTCAGCGAAATTACCCAATGTTTAGCGAAATACCGCATGTTTAGCGAAATTCCCCATCTCTAGCGAAATTCCCCACTCTATCGAAACTCCCCACTCTAACGAAATTCCCCACTCTAGCGAAATTCCCCACTTTAGCGAAATTCCCCACTCTAGCGAAATTCCCCATCTCTAGCGAAATTCCCCATCTCTAGCGAAATTCCCCATCTCCAGCGAAATTCCCCATCTCTAGCGAAATTCCCCATCTCTAGCGAAATTCCCCATCTCTAGCGAAATTCCCCATCCCTAGCAAAATTCCCCATCTCTAGCGAAATTCCCCATCTCTAGCGAAATTCCCCATCTCTAGCGAAATTCCCCATCTCTAAAGAAATTCCCCATCTCTAGCGAAATTCCCCACTCTAACGAAATTCCTCACTCTAGCGAAATGCCCCATCTCTAGCGAAATTACCCATCTGTAACGAAATTCCCCATCTGTAGCGAAATTCCCCATTTCTAGCGAAATTCCCCATCTGTAACGAAATTCCCCATCTGTAACGAAATTCCCCATCTCTAGCGAAATTCCCCATCTCTAGCGAAATTCCCCACTCTAGCGAAATTCCCCACTCTAGCGAAATTCCCCACTCTAGAGAAATTCCCCACTCTAGCGAAATTCCCCACTCTAGCGAAATTCCCCACTCTAGCGAAATTCCCCACTCGAGCGAAATTCCCCACTCGAGCGAAATTCCCCACTCGAGCGAAATTCCACATCTCTAGCGAAATTCCCCATCTCTAACGAAATTCCCCATCTCTAGCGAAATTCCCCATCTCTAGCGAAATTCCCCTCTCTAGCGAAATTCCCCTCTCTAGCGAAATTCCCCACTCTAGAGAAATTCCCCACTCTATCGAAATTCTCCACTCTAGCGAAATTCCCCACTCTAGCGAAATTCCCCACTCTAGTGAAATTCCCCACTCTAGCGAAATTCCCCACTCTAGCGAAATTCCCCACTCTAGAGCAATTCCCCACTCTAGCGAAATTCCCCACTCTAGCGAAATTCCCCATACTAGCGAAATTCCCCACTCGAGCGAAATTCCCCACTCTAGCGAAATTCCCCACTCAAACGAAATTCCCCACTCGAGCGAAATTCCACATCTCTAGCGAAATTCCCCATCTCTAACGAAATTCCACATCTCTAGTGAAATTCCCCATCTCTAACGAAATTCCCCATCTCTAGCGAAATTCCCCATCTCTAGCGAAATTCCCCTCTCTAGCGAAATTCCCCTCTCTAGCGAAATTCCCCATCTCTAGCGAAATTCCCCACTCAAACGAAATTCTGCACTCTAGCGAAATTCCCCACTCTAGCGAAATTCCCCACTCTAGCGAAATTCCCCACTCTAGCGAAATTCCCCACTCTAGCGAAATTCCCCACTCTAGCGAAATTCCCCACTCTAGCGAAATTCCCCACTCGAGCGAAATTCCCCATCTCTAGCGAAATTCCCCATCTGTAACGAAATTCCTCCATTTTTAGCGAAATCCCCCATCGGTAACGAAATTCTCCATCTCTAGCGAAATTACCCATCTGTAACGAAATTCCCCCATTTTTAGCGAAATCCCCCATATCTAGCGAAACTCCCCATTTTTAGCAAAATTCCCCCATGTTCAGCGAAATTACCCAATGTTTAGCGAAATACCCCATGTTTAGCGAAATTCCCCATCTCTAGAGAAATTCCCCAATCTAGAGAAACTCCCCACTCTAGCGAAATTCCCCACTCTAGCGAAATTCCCACTTTAGCGAAATTCCCCATCTCTAGCGAAAGGCCCCATCTCTAGCGAAATTCCCCATCTCTAGCGAAATTCCCCATCTCTAGCGAAATTCCCCATCTCTAGAGAAATTCCCCATCTCTAGCGAAATTCCCCACTCTAGCGAAATTCCCCACTCTAGCGAAATTCCCCATCTCTAGCGAAATTACCCATCTGTAACGAAATTCCCCATCTGTAGCGAAATTCCCCATTTCTAGCGAAATTCCCCATCTGTAACGAAATTCCCCATCTGTAACGAAATTCCCCATCTGTAACGAAATTACCCATCTCTAGCGAAATTCCCCATCTCTAGCGAAATTCCCCATCTCTAGCGAAATTCCCCACTCTAGCGAAATTCCCCACTCTATCGAAATTCCCCACTCTATCGAAATTCCCCACTCTAGCAAAATTCCCCACTCTAGCGAAATTCCCCACTCTAGCGAAATTCCCCACTCTATCGAAATTCTCCACTCTATCGAAATTCCCCACTCTAGCAAAATTCCCCACTCTAGCGAAATTCCCCACTCTAGCGAAATTCCCCACTCTAGCGAAATTCCCCACTCTAGCGAAATTCCCCACTCGAGCGAAATTCCCCACTCGAGCGAAATTCCCCACTCGAGCGAAATTCCACATCTCTAGCGAAATTCCCCACTTGAGCGAAATTCCACATCTCTAGCGAAATTCCCCACTCTATCGAAATTCCTCATCTCTAGCGAAATTCCCCATCTGTAACGAAATTCCCCCATTTTTAGCGAAATCCCCCATCTGTAACGAAATTCTCTATCTCTAGCGAAATTACCCATCTGTAACGAAATCCCCCCATTTTTAGCGAAATCCCCCATATCTAGCGAAACTCCCCATTTTTAGCGAAATTCCCCCATTTTCAGCGAAATTACCCAATGTTTAGCGAAATACCCCATGTTTAGTGAAATTCCCCATCTGTAGCGAAATTCCTCACTCTAGAGAAACTCCCCACTCTAGCGAAATTCCCCACTGTAGCGAAATTCCCACTTTAGCGAAATTCCCCACTCTAGCGAAATTCCCCATCTCTTACGAAAGGCCCCATCTCTAGCGAAATTCCCCATCTCTAGCGAAATTCCCCACCTCTAGCGAAATTCCCCATCTCTAGCGAAATTCCCCATCTCTAGCGAAATTCCCCATCTCTAGCGAAATTCCACATCTCTAGCGAAATTCCCCATCTCTAGAGAAATTCCCCATCTCTAGCGAAATTCCCCACTCTAGCGAAATTCCCCACTCTAGCGAAATTCCCCATTTCTAGCGAAATTCCCCATCTGTAACGAAATTCCCCATCTGTAACGAAATTCCCCATCTCTAGCGAAATTCCCCATCTCTAGCGAAATTCCCCATCTCTAGAGAAATTCCCCATCTCTAGCGAAATTCCCCACTCTAGCGAAATTCCCCACTCTAGTGGGGAATTTCGCTAGAGATGGGGAATTTCGCTAGAGATGGGGAATTTCGTTAGAGATGGGGAATTTCGCTAGAGATGGGGAATTTCGTTACAGATGGGGAATTTCGTTACAGATGGGTAATTTCGCTAGAAATGGGGAATTTCGCTACAGATGGGGAATTTCGTTACAGATTAGTAATTTCGCTAGAGATGGGGAATTTCGCTAGAGTGGGGAATTTCGCTAGAGTAGGGAATTTCGCTAGAGATGGGGAATTTCTCTAGAGATGGGGAATTTCGCTAGAGATGGGGAATTTTGCTAGAGATGGGGAATTTCGCTAGAGATGGGGAATTTCGCTAGAGATGGGGAGTTTCGCTAGAGATGGGGAATTTCGCTAGAGATGGGGAATTTCGCTAGAGGTGGGGAATTTCGCTAGAGATGGGGAATTTTGCTAGAGATGGGGAATTTCGCTAGAGATGGGGAATTTCGCTAGAGTGGGGAATTTCGCTAAAGTGGGGAATTTCGCTAGAGTGGGGAATTTCGCTAGAGTGGGGAGTTTCGCTAGAGTGGGGAATTTCACTAGAGTGGGGAATTTCGCTAGAGTGGGAATTTCTCTAGAGTGGGGAATTTCGCTAGAGTGGGGAATTTCGCTAAAGTGGGGAATTTCGCTAGAGTGGGGAATTTCGCTAGAGTGGGGAGTTTCGCTAGAGTGGGGAATTTCACTAGAGTGGGGAATTTCGCTAGAGTGGGAATTTCTCTAGAGTGGGGAATTTCGCTAGAGAGGGGAGTTTCGCTAGAGATGGGGAATTTCGCTAGAGATGGGGAATTTCGCTAGAGATGGGGAATTTCGCTAGAGATGGGGAATTTCGCTAGAGATGGGGAATTTCGTTACAGATGGGGAATTTCGTTACAGATGGGGAATTTCGCTAGAAATGGGGAATTTCGCTACAGATGGGGAATTTCGTTACAGATGGGTAATTTCGCTAGAGATGGGGAATTTCGCTAGAGTGGGGAATTTCGCTAGAGTGGGGAATTTCGCTAGAGATGGGGAATTTCTCTAGAGATGGGGAATTTCGCTAGAGATGGGGAATTTCGCTAGAGATGGGGAATTTCGCTAGAGATGGGGAATTTCGCTAGAGATGGGGAATTTCGCTAGAGATGGGGAATTTCGCTAGAGGTGGGGAATTTCGCTAGAGATGGGGAATTTCGCTAGAGATGGGGCCTTTCGCAAGAGATGGGGAATTTCGCTAGAGTGGGGAATTTCGCTAAAGTGGGAATTTCGCTAGAGTGGGGAATTTCGCTAAACATTTGGTTTTTCGCTAAACATTGGGTAATTTCGCTGAACATGGGGGAATTTCGCTAAAAATGGGGAGTTTCGCTAGATATGGGGGATTTCGCTAAAAATGGGGGAATTTCGTTACAGATGGGTAATTTCGCTAGAGATGGAGAATTTCGTTACAGATGGGGGATTTCGCTAAAAATGGAGGAATTTCGTTACAGATGGGGAATTTCGCTAGAGATGGGGAATTTCGATTGAGTGGGGAATTTCGCTAGAGTGGGGAATTTCGCTAGAGTGGGGAATTTCGCTAGAGTGGGGAATTTCGCTAGAGTGGGGAATTTCGCTAGAGATGGGGAATTTCGCTAGAGTGGGGAATTTCGCTAGTATGGGGAATTTCGCTAGAGTGGGGAATTTTGCAAGAGTGGGGAATTTCGATAGAGTGGGGAATTTCGATAGAGTGGGGAATTTCGCTAGAGTGGGGAATTTCGCTAGAGATGGGGAATTTCGCTAGAGATGGGGAATTTCGCTAGAGATGGGGAATTTCGTTACAGATGGGGAATTTCGTTACAGATGGGGAATTTCGCTAGAAATGGGGAATTTCGCTACAGATGGGGAATTTCGTTAGAGATGGGTAATTTCGCTAGAGATGGGGAATTTCGCTAGAGTGGGGAATTTCACTAGAGTGGGGAATTTCGCTAGAGTGGGGAATTTCGCTAGAGTGGGGAATTTCGCTAGAGTGGGGAATTTCGCTAGAGTGGGGAATTTCGCTAGAGTGGAGAATTTCGCTAGAGTGGGGAATTTCTCTAGAGTGGGGAATTTCGCTAGAGAGGGGAATTTCGCTAGAGAGGGGAATTTCGCTAGAGATGGGGAATTTCGCTAGAGATGGGGAATTTCTTTAGAGATGGGGAATTTCGCTAGAGATGTGGAATTTCGCTCGAGTGGGGAATTTCGCTCGAGTGGGGAATTTCGCTCGAGTGGGGAATTTCGCTAGAGTGGGGAATTTCGCTAGAGTTGGTGAATTTCGCTAGAGTGGGGAATTTCGCTAGAGTGGGGAATTTCGCTAAAGTGGGGAATTTCGCTAGAGTGGGGAATTTCGCTAGAGATGGGGAATTTCGCTAGAGATGGGGAATTTCGCTAGAGATGGGGAATTTCGTTACAGATGGGGAATTTCGTTACAGATGGGGAATTTCGCTAGAAATGGGGAATTTCGCTACAGATGGGGAATTTCGTTACAGATGGGTAATTTCGCTAGAGATGGGGCATTTCGCTAGAGTGGGGAATTTCGTTAGAGTGGGGAATTTCGCTAGAGATGGGGAATTTCTCTAGAGATGGGGAATTTCGCTAGAGATGGGGAATTTCGCTAGAGATGGGGAATTTCGCTAGAGATGGGGAATTTCGCTAGAGATGGGGAATTTCGTTAGAGATGGGGAATTTCGCTAGAGATGGGGAATTTCGCTAGAGATGGGGAATTTCGCTAGAGATGGGGAATTTCGCTAGAGTGGGGAATTTCGCTAGAGTGGGGAATTTCGCTAGAGTGGGGAATTTCGCTAGAGTGGGGAATTTCGCTAGAGTGGGGAATTTCGCTAGAGTGGGGAATTTTGCTAGAGTGGGGAATTTCGATAGAGTGGGGAATTTCGATAGAGTGGGGAATTTCGCTAGAGTGGGGAATTTCGCTAGAGATGGGGAATTTCGCTAGAGTGGGGAATTTCGCTAAAGTGGGAATTTCGCTAGAGTGGGGAATTTCGCTAAACATTTGGTTTTTCGCTAAACATTGGGTAATTTCGCTGAACATGGGGGAATTTCGCTAAAAATGGGGAGTTTCGCTAGATATGGGGGATTTCGCTAAAAATGGGGGAATTTCGTTACAGATGGCTAATTTCGCTAGAGATGGAGAATTTCGTTACAGATGGGGGATTTCGCTAAAAATGGAGGAATTTCGTTACAGATGGGGAATTTCGCTAGAGATGGGGAATTTCGATTGAGTGGGGAATTTCGCTAGAGTGGGGAATTTCGCTAGAGTGGGGAATTTCGCTAGAGTGGGGAATTTCGCTAGAGTGGGGAATTTCGCTAGAGATGGGGAATTTCGCTAGAGTGGGGAATTTCGCTAGTATGGGGAATTTCGCTAGAGTGGGGAATTTTGCAAGAGTGGGGAATTTCGATAGAGTGGGGAATTTCGATAGAGTGGGGAATTTCGCTAGAGTGGGGAATTTCGCTAGAGATGGGGAATTTCGCTAGAGATGGGGAATTTCGCTAGAGATGGGGAATTTCGTTACAGATGGGGAATTTCGTTACAGATGGGGAATTTCGCTAGAAATGGGGAATTTCGCTACAGATGGGGAATTTCGTTAGAGATGGGTAATTTCGCTAGAGATGGGGAATTTCGCTAGAGTGGGGAATTTCACTAGAGTGGGGAATTTCGCTAGAGTGGGGAATTTCGCTAGAGTGGGGAATTTCGCTAGAGTGGGGAATTTCGCTAGAGTGGGGAATTTCGCTAGAGTGGAGAATTTCGCTAGAGTGGGGAATTTCTCTAGAGTGGGGAATTTCGCTAGAGAGGGGAATTTCGCTAGAGAGGGGAATTTCGCTAGAGATGGGGAATTTCGCTAGAGATGGGGAATTTCTTTAGAGATGGGGAATTTCGCTAGAGATGTGGAATTTCGCTCGAGTGGGGAATTTCGCTCGAGTGGGGAATTTCGCTCGAGTGGGGAATTTCGCTAGAGTGGGGAATTTCGCTAGAGTTGGTGAATTTCGCTAGAGTGGGGAATTTCGCTAGAGTGGGGAATTTCGCTAAAGTGGGGAATTTCGCTAGAGTGGGGAATTTCGCTAGAGATGGGGAATTTCGCTAGAGATGGGGAATTTCGCTAGAGATGGGGAATTTCGTTACAGATGGGGAATTTCGTTACAGATGGGGAATTTCGCTAGAAATGGGGAATTTCGCTACAGATGGGGAATTTCGTTACAGATGGGTAATTTCGCTAGAGATGGGGCATTTCGCTAGAGTGGGGAATTTCGTTAGAGTGGGGAATTTCGCTAGAGATGGGGAATTTCTCTAGAGATGGGGAATTTCGCTAGAGATGGGGAATTTCGCTAGAGATGGGGAATTTCGCTAGAGATGGGGAATTTCGCTAGAGATGGGGAATTTCGTTAGAGATGGGGAATTTCGCTAGAGATGGGGAATTTCGCTAGAGATGGGGAATTTCGCTAGAGATGGGGAATTTCGCTAGAGTGGGGAATTTCGCTAGAGTGGGGAATTTCGCTAGAGTGGGGAATTTCGCTAGAGTGGGGAATTTCGCTAGAGTGGGGAATTTCGCTAGAGTGGGGAATTTTGCTAGAGTGGGGAATTTCGATAGAGTGGGGAATTTCGATAGAGTGGGGAATTTCGCTAGAGTGGGGAATTTCGCTAGAGATGGGGAATTTCGCTAGAGATGGGGAATTTCGCTAGAGATGGGGAATTTCGTTACAGATGGGGAATTTCGTTACAGATGGGGAATTTCGCTAGAAATGGGGAATTTCGCTACAGATGGGGAATTTCGTTACAGATGGTTAATTTCGCTAGAGATGGGGAATTTCGCTAGAGTGGGGAATTTCGCTAGAGTGGGGAATTTCGCTAGAGATGGGGAATTTCGCTAGAGATGGGGAATTTCGCTAGAGATGGGGAATTTCGCTAGAGATGGGGAATTTCGCTAGAGGTGGGGAATTTCGCTAGAGATGGGGAATTTCGCTAGAGATGGGGCCTTTCGCTAGAGATGGGGAATTTCGCTAGAGTGGGGAATTTCGCTAAAGTGGGAATTTCGCTAGAGTGGGGAGTTTCTCTAGAGTGAGGAATTTCGCTAGAGATGGGGAATTTCGCTAAACATTGGGTAATTTCGCTAGAGATGGGGAATTTCGCTAGAGATGGGGAATTTCGCTAGAGTGGGGAATTTCGTTAGAGTGGGGAGTTTCTCTAGAGTGAGGAATTTCGCTAGAGATGGGGAATTTCGCTAAACATTTGGTATTTCGCTAAACATTGGGTAATTTCGCTAGAGATGGGGAATTTCGCTAGAGATGGGGAATTTCGCTAGAGATGGGGAATTCCCCACTCTAGCGAAATTCCCCACTCTAGCGAAATTCCCCACTCTAGCGAAATTCCCCACTCGAGCGAAATTCCCCACTCTAGCGAAATTCCCCACTCAAACGAAATTCCCCACTCTAGCGAAATTCCCCACTCTAGCGAAATTCCCCACTTTAGCGAAATTCCCCACTCTAGCGAAATTCCCCACTCTAGCGAAATTCCCCATACTAGCGAAATTCCCCACTCTAGCGAAATTCCCCATCTCTAGCGAAATTCCCCACTCTAGCGAAATTCCCCACTCTAGCGAAATTCCCCACTCTAGCGAAATTCTCCACTCTAGCGAAATTCCCCACTCAATCGAAATTCCCCATCTCTAGCGAAATTCCCCATCTGTAACGAAATTCCTCCATTTTTAGCGAAATCCCCCATCTGTAACGAAATTCTCCATCTCTAGCGAAATTACCCATCTGTAACGAAATTCCCCCATTTTCAGCGAAATCCCCCATATCTAGCGAAACTCCCCATTTTTAGCGAAATTCCCCCATGTTCAGCGAAATTACCCAATGTTTAGCGAAATACCCCATGTTTAGCGAAATTCCCCACTCTAGCGAAATTCACACTTTAACGAAATTCCCCACTCTAGCGAAATTCCCCATCTCTAGCGAAAGGCCCCATCTCTAGCGAAATTCCCCATCTCTAGCGAAATTCCCCACCTCTAGCGAAATTCCCCATCTCTAGCGAAATTCCCCATCTCTAGCGAAATTCCCCATCTCTAGCGAAATTCCCCATCTCTAGCGAAATTCCCCATCTCTAGCGAAATTCCCCATCTCAAGCGAAATTCCCCACTCTAGAGAAATTCCCCACTCTAGCGAAATTAACCATCTCTAGCGAAATTACCCATCTGTAACGAAATTCCCCATCTGTAGCGAAATTCCCCATCTCTAGCGAAATTCCCCATCTCTAGAGAAATTCCCCATCTCTAGCGAAATTCCCCACTCTAACGAAATTCCCCACTCTAGCGAAATGCCCCATCTCTAGCGAAATTACCCATCTGTAACGAAATTCCCCATCTGTAGCGAAATTCCCCATTTCTAGCGAAATTCCCCATCTGTAGCGAAATTCCCCATTTCTAGCGAAATTCCCCATCTGTAACGAAATTCCCCATCTGTAACGAAATTCCCCATCTCTAGCGAAATTCCCCATCTCTAGCGAAATTCCCCATCTCTAGCGAAATTCCCCACTCTAGCGAAATTCCCCACTCTAGCGAAATTCCCCACTCTAGCGAAATTCCCCACTCTAGCGAAATTCCCCAACTCTAGCGAAATTCCCCACTCTAGCGAAATTCCCCACTCGAGCGAAATTCCCCACTCGAGCGAAATTCCCCACTCGAGCGAAATTCCACATCTCTAGCGAAATTCCCCATCTCTAACGAAATTCCCCATCTCTAGCGAAATTCCCCATCTCTAGCGAAATTCCCCTCTCTAGCGAAATTCCCCTCTCTAGCGAAATTCCCCACTCTAGAGAAATTCCCCACTCTAGCGAAATTCTCCACTCTAGCGAAATTCCCCACTCTAGCGAAATTCCCCACTCTAGCGAAATTCCCCACTCTAGCGAAATTCCCCACTCGAGCGAAATTCCCCACTCTAGCGAAATTCCCCACTCAAACGAAATTCCCCACTCTAGCGAAATTCCCCACTCTAGCGAAATTCCCCACTCTAGCGAAATTCCCCACTCTAGCGAAATTTCCCACTCTAGCGAAATTCCCCATACTAGCGAAATTCCCCACTCTAGCGAAATTCCCCACTCTAGCGAAATTCCCCATCTCTAGCGAAATTCCCCACTCTAGCGAAATTCCCCACTCTAGCGAAATTCCCCACTCTAGCGAAATTCCCCACTCTAGCGAAATTCCCCACTCAATCGAAATTCCCCATCTCTAGCGAAATTCCCCATCTGTAACGAAATTCCTCCATTTTTAGCGAAATCCCCCATCTGTAACGAAATTCTCCATCTCTAGCGAAATTACCCATCTGTAACGAAATTCCCCCATTTTTAGCGAAATCCCCCATATCTAGCGAAACTCCCCATTTTTAGCGAAATTCCCCCATGTTCAGCGAAATTACCCAATGTTTAGCGAAATACCCCATGTTTAGCGAAATTCCCCACTCTAGCGAAATTCCCACTTTAGCGAAATTCCCCACTCTAGCGAAATTCCCCGTCTCTAGCGAAAGGCCCCATCTCTAGCGAAATTCCCCATCTCTAGCGAAATTCCCCACCTCTAGCGAAATTCCCCATCTCTAGCGAAATTCCCCATCTCTAGCGAAATTCCCCATCTCTAGCGAAATTCCCCATCTCTAGCGAAATTCCCCATCTCTAGCGAAATTCCCCATCTCAAGCGAAATTCCCCACTCTAGCGAAATTCCCCACTCTAGCGAAATTCCCCATCTCTAGCGAAATTCCCCACTCTAGCGAAATTCCCCAACTCTAGCGAAATTCCCCACTCTAGCGAAATTCCCCACTCGAGCGAAATTCCCCACTCGAGCGAAATTCCCCACTCGAGCGAAATTCCACATCTCTAGCGAAATTCCCCATCTCTAACGAAATTCCCCATCTCTAGCGAAATTCCCCATCTCTAGCGAAATTCCCCTCTCTAGCGAAATTCCCCTCTCTAGCGAAATTCCCCACTCTAGAGAAATTCCCCACTCTAGCGAAATTCTCCACTCTAGCGAAATTCCCCACTCTAGCGAAATTCCCCACTCTAGCGAAATTCCCCACTCTAGCGAAATTCCCCACTCGAGCGAAATTCCCCACTCTAGCGAAATTCCCCACTCAAACGAAATTCCCCACTCTAGCGAAATTCCCCACTCTAGCGAAATTCCCCACTCTAGCGAAATTCCCCACTCTAGCGAAATTTCCCACTCTAGCGAAATTCCCCATACTAGCGAAATTCCCCACTCTAGCGAAATTCCCCATCTCTAGCGAAATTCCCCACTCTAGCGAAATTCCCCACTCTAGCGAAATTCCCCACTCTAGCGAAATTCCCCACTCTAGCGAAATTCCCCACTCAATCGAAATTCCCCATCTCTAGCGAAATTCCCCATCTGTAACGAAATTCCTCCATTTTTAGCGAAATCCCCCATCTGTAACGAAATTCTCCATCTCTAGCGAAATTACCCATCTGTAACGAAATTCCCCCATTTTTAGCGAAATCCCCCATATCTAGCGAAACTCCCCATTTTTAGCGAAATTCCCCCATGTTCAGCGAAATTACCCAATGTTTAGCGAAATACCCCATGTTTAGCGAAATTCCCCACTCTAGCGAAATTCCCACTTTAGCGAAATTCCCCACTCTAGCGAAATTCCCCGTCTCTAGCGAAAGGCCCCATCTCTAGCGAAATTCCCCATCTCTAGCGAAATTCCCCACCTCTAGCGAAATTCCCCATCTCTAGCGAAATTCCCCATCTCTAGCGAAATTCCCCATCTCTAGCGAAATTCCCCATCTCTAGCGAAATTCCCCATCTCTAGCGAAATTCCCCATCTCAAGCGAAATTCCCCACTCTAGCGAAATTCCCCACTCTAGCGAAATTCCCCATCTCTAGCGAAATTCCCCACTCTAGCGAAATTCCCCAACTCTAGCGAAATTCCCCACTCTAGCGAAATTCCCCACTCGAGCGAAATTCCCCACTCGAGCGAAATTCCCCACTCGAGCGAAATTCCACATCTCTAGCGAAATTCCCCATCTCTAACGAAATTCCCCATCTCTAGCGAAATTCCCCATCTCTAGCGAAATTCCCCTCTCTAGCGAAATTCCCCTCTCTAGCGAAATTCCCCACTCTAGAGAAATTCCCCACTCTAGCGAAATTCTCCACTCTAGCGAAATTCCCCACTCTAGCGAAATTCCCCACTCTAGCGAAATTCCCCACTCTAGCGAAATTCCAAACTCGAGCGAAATTCCCCACTCTAGCGAAATTCCCCACTCAAACGAAATTCCCCACTCTAGCGAAATTCCCCACTCTAGCGAAATTCCCCACTCTAGCGAAATTCCCCACTCTAGCGAAATTTCCCACTCTAGCGAAATTCCCCATACTAGCGAAATTCCCCACTCTAGCGAAATTCCCCATCTCTAGCGAAATTCCCCACTCTAGCGAAATTCCCCACTCTAGCGAAATTCCCCACTCTAGCGAAATTCCCCACTCTAGCGAAATTCCCCACTCAATCGAAATTCCCCATCTCTAGCGAAATTCCCCATCTGTAACGAAATTCCTCCATTTTTAGCGAAATCCCCCATCTGTAACGAAATTCTCCATCTCTAGCGAAATTACCCATCTGTAACGAAATTCCCCCATTTTTAGCGAAATCCCCCATATCTAGCGAAACTCCCCATTTTTAGCGAAATTCCCCCATGTTCAGCGAAATTACCCAATGTTTACCGAAATACCCCATGTTTAGCGAAATTCCCCACTCTAGCGAAATTCCCACTTTAGCGAAATTCCCCACTCTAGCGAAATTCCCCATCTCTAGCGAAAGGCCCCATCTCTAGCGAAATTCCCCATCTCTAGCGAAATTCCCCACCTCTAGCGAAATTCCCCATCTCTAGCGAAATTCCCCATCTCTAGCGAAATTCCCCATCTCTAGCGAAATTCCCCATCTCTAGCGAAATTCCCCATCTCTAGCGAAATTCCCCATCTCTAGCGAAATTCCCCATCTCAAGCGAAATTCCCCACTCTAGCGAAATTCCCCACTCTAGCGAAATTCCCCATCTCTAGCGAAATTACCCATCTGTAACGAAATTCCCCATCTGTAGCGAAATTCCCCATTTCTAGCGAAATTCCCCATCTGTAACGAAATTCCCCATCTGTAACGAAATTCCCCATCTCTAGCGAAATTACCCATCTCTAGCGAAATTCCCCATCTCTAGCGAAATTCCCCACTCTAGCGAAATTCCTCACTCTATCGAAATTCCCCACTCTATCGAAATTCCCCACTCTAGCGAAATTCCCCATCTCTAGCGAAAGGCCCCATCTCTAGCGAAATTCCCCATCTCTAGCGAAATTCCCCACCTCTAGCGAAATTCCCCATCTCTAGCGAAATTCCCCATCTCTAGCGATATTCCCCATCTCTAGCGAAATTCCCCATCTCTAGCGAAATTCCCCATCTCTAGCGAAATTCCCCATCTCTAGCGAAATTCCCCATCTCTAGCGAAATTCCCCATCTCAAGCGAAATTCCCCACTCTAGCGAAATTCCCCACTCTAGCGAAATTCCCCATCTCTAGCGAAATTCCCCACTCTAGCAAAATTCCCCAACTCTAGCGAAATTCCCCACTCTAGCGAAATTCCCCACTCGAGCGAAATTCCCCACTCGAGCGAAATTCCCCACTCGAGCGAAATTCCCCACTCGAGCTAAATTCCACATCTCTAGCGAAATTCCCCATCTCTAACGAAATTCCCCATCTCTAGCGAAATTCCCCTCTCTAGCGAAATTCCCCACTCTAGAGAAATTCCCCACTCTAGCGAAATTCTCCACTCTAGCGAAATTCCCCACTCTAGCGAAATTCCCCACTCTAGCGAAATTCCCCACTCTAGCGAAATTCCCCACTCGAGCGAAATTCCCCACTCTAGCGAAATTCCCCACTCAAACGAAATTCCCCACTCTAGCGAAATTCCCCACTCTAGCGAAATTCCCCACTCTAGCGAAATTCCCCACTCTAGCGAAATTCCCCACTCTAGCGAAATTCCCCATCTCTAGCGAAATTCCCCACTCTAGCGAAATTCCCCACTCTAGCGAAATTCCCCACTCTAGCGAAATTCCCCACTCTAGCGAAATTCCCCACTCAATCGAAATTCCCCATCTCTAGCGAAATTCCCCATCTGTAACGAAATTCCTCCATTTTTAGCGAAATCCCCCATCTGTAACGAAATTCTCCATCTCTAGCGAAATTACCCATCTGTAACGAAATTCCCCCATTTTTAGCGAAATCCCCCATATCTAGCGAAACTCCCCATTTTTAGCGAAATTCCCCCATGTTCAGCGAAATTCCCCCATGTTCAGCGAAATTACCCAATGTTTACCGAAATACCCCATGTTTAGCGAAATTCCCCACTCTAGCGAAATTCCCACTTTAGCGAAATTCCCCACTCTAGCGAAATTCCCCATTTCTAGCGAAAGGCCCCATCTCTAGCGAAATTCCCCATCTCTAGCGAAATTCCCCATCTCTAGCGAAATTCCCCATCTCTAGCGAAATTCCCCATCTCTAGCGAAATTCCCCATCTCTAGCGAAATTCCCCATCTCTAGCGAAATTCCCCATCTCTAGCGAAATTCCCCATCTCTAGCGAAATTCCCAATCTCAAGCGAAATTCCCCACTCTAGCGAAATTCCCCATCTCTAGCGAAATTACCCATCTCTAGCGAAATTACCCATCTGTAACGAAATTCCCCATCTGTAGCGAAATTCCCCATTTCTAGCGAAATTCCAAATCTGTAACGAAATTCCCAATCTGTAACGAAATTCCCCATCTCTAGCGAAATTACCCATCTCTAGCGAAATTCCCCATCTCTAGCGAAATTCCCCACTCTAGCGAAATTCCCCACTCTATCGAAATTCCCCACTCTATCGAAATTCCCCACTCTAGCAAAATTCCCCACTCTAGCGAAATTCCCCACTCTAGCGAAATTCCCCACTCTAGCGAAATTCCCCACTCTAGCGAAATTCCCCACTCGAGCGAAATTCCCCACTCGAGCGAAATTCCACACTCGAGCGAAATTCCACATCTCTAGCGAAATTCCCCATCTCTAACGAAATTCCACATCTCTAGCGAAATTCCCCATCTCTAACGAAATTCCCCATCTCTAGCGAAATTCCCCATCTCTAGCGAAATTCCCCATCTCTAGCGAAATTCCCCTCTCTAGCGAAATTCCCCTCTCTAGCGAAATTCCCCACTCTAGAGAAATTCCCCACTCTAGCGAAATTCCCCACTCTAGTGAAATTCCCCACTCTAGCGAAACTCCCCACTCTAGCGAAATTCCCCACTCTAGCGAAATTCCCCACTTTAGCGAAATTCCCCACTCTAGCGAAATTCCCCATCTCTAGCGAAATTCCCCATCTCTAGCGAAATTCCCCATCTCTAGCGAAATTCCCCATCTCTAGCGAAATTCCCCACCTCTAGCGAAATTCCCCATCTCTAGCGACATTCCCCATCTCTAGCGAAATTCCCCATCTCTAGCGAAATTCCCCATCTCTAGCAAAATTCCCCATCTCTAGCGAAATTCCCCATCTCTAGAGAAATTCCCCATCTCTAGCGAAATTCCCTACTCTAGCGAAATTCCCCACTCTAGCGAAATTCCCCACCTCTAGCGAAATTCCCCATCTCTAGCGAAATTCCCCATCTCTAGCGAAATTCCCCATCTCTAGCGAAATTCCCCATCTCTAGCGAAATTCCCCATCTCTAGCGAAATTCCCCATCTCTAAAGAAATTCCCCATCTCTAGCGAAATTCCCCTTTCTAGCGAAATTCCCCACTCTAGCGAAATTCCCCATCTCTAGCGAAATTACTAATCTGTAACGAAATTCCCCGTCTGTAGCGAAATTCCCCATTTCTAGCGAAATTCCCCATCTGTAAAGAAATTCCCCATCTGTAACGAAATTCCCCATCTCTAGCGAAATTCCCCATCTCTAGCGAAATTCCCCATCTCTAGCGAAATTCCCCACTCTAGCGAAATTCCCCACTCTATCGAAATTCCCCACTCTAGCAAAATTCCCCACTCTAGCGAAATTCCCCACTCTAGCGAAATGCCCCATCTCTAGCGAAATTCCCCACTTTAGCGAAATTCCCCACTCTAGCGAAATTCCCCATCTCTAGCGAAATTCCCCATCTCTAGCGAAATTCCCCATCTCTAGCGAAATTCCCCACCTCTAGCGAAATTCCCCATCTCTAGCGAAATTCCCCATCTCTAGCGAAATTCCCCATCTCTAGCGAAATTCCCCATCTCTAGCAAAATTCCCCATCTCTAGCGAAATTCCCCATCTCTAGAGAAATTCCCCATCTCTAGCGAAATTCCCTACTCTAGCGAAATTCCCCACTCTAGCGAAATTCCCCACCTCTAGCAAAATTCCCCACTCTAGCGAAATTCCCCACTCTAGCGAAATTCCCCACTCTAGCGAAATTCCCCACTCTAGCGAAATTCCCCACTCGAGCGAAATTCCCCACTCGAGCGAAATTCCCCACTCTAGCGAAATTCCCCACTCTAGCGAAATTCCCCACTCTAGCGAAATTCCCCACTCGAGCGAAATTCCCCACTCTAGCGAAATTCCCCACTCAAACGAAATTCCCCATCTCTAGCGAAATTCCCCATCTCTAGCGAAATTCCCCTCTCTAGCGAAATTCCCCTCTCTAGCGAAATTCCCCACTCTAGAGAAATTCCCCACTCTAGCGAAATTCCCCACTCTAGTGAAATTCCCCACTCTAGCGAAACTCCCCACTCTAGCGAAATTCCCCACTCTAGCGAAATTCCCCACTTTTGCGAAATTCCCCACTCTAGCGAAATTCCCCATCTCTAGCGAAATTTCCCACTCTAGCGAAATTCCCCATCTCTAGCGAAATTCCCCACCTCTAGCGAAATTCCCCATCTCTAGCGAAATTCCCCATCTCTAGCGAAATTCCCCACTCTAGCGAAATTCCCCACTCGAGCGAAATTCCCCACTCGAGCGAAATTCCCCACTCGAGCGAAATTCCACATCTCTAGCGAAATTCCCCACTCAAACGAAATTCCCCACTCGAGCGAAATTCCACATCTCTAGCGAAATTCCCCATCTCTAACGAAATTCCCCACCTCTAGCAAAATTCCCCACTCTAGCGAAATTCCCCACTCTAGCGAAATTCCCCACTCTAGCGAAATTCCCCACTCTAGCGAAATTCCCCACTCGAGCGAAATTCCCCACTCTAGCGAAATTCCCCACTCTAGCGAAATTCCCCACTCTAGCGAAATTCCCCACTCTAGCGAAATTCCCCACTCGAGCGAAATTCCCCACTCTAGCGAAATTCCCCACTCAAACGAAATTCCCCTCTCGAGCGAAATTCCACATCTCTAGCGAAATTCCCCATCTCTAACGAAATTCCACATCTCTAGTGAAATTCCCCATCTCTAACGAAATTCCCCATCTCTAGCGAAATTCCCCATCTCTAGCGAAATTCCCCTCTCTAGCGAAATTCCCCTCTCTAGCGAAATTCCCCATCTCTAGCGAAATTCCCCACTCAAACGAAATTCTGCACTCTAGCGAAATTCCCCACTCTAGCGAAATTCCCCACTCTAGCGAAATTCCCCACTCTAGCGAAATTCCCCACTCTAGCGAAATTCCCCACTCTAGCGAAATTCCCCACTCTAGCGAAATTCCCCACTCGAGCGAAATTCCCCATCTCTAGCGAAATTCCCCATCTGTAACGAAATTCCTCCATTTTTAGCGAAATCCCCCATCGGTAACGAAATTCTCCATCTCTAGCGAAATTACCCATCTGTAACGAAATTCCCCCATTTTTAGCGAAATCCCCCATATCTAGCGAAACTCCCCATTTTTAGCAAAATTCCCCCATGTTCAGCGAAATTACCCAATGTTTAGCGAAATACCCCATGTTTAGCGAAATTCCCCATCTCTAGAGAAATTCCCCAATCTAGAGAAACTCCCCACTCTAGCGAAATTCCCCACTCTAGCGAAATTCCCACTTTAGCGAAATTCCCCATCTCTAGCGAAATTCCCCACTCTAGCGAAATTCCCCACTCTAGCGAAATTCCCCACTCTAGCAAAATTCCCCACTCTAGCGAACTTCCCCACTCTATCGAAATTCCCCATCTCTAGCGAAATTCCCCATTTCTAACGAAATTCCCCATCTCTAGCGAAATTAACCATCTGTAACGAAATTCCCCCATTTTTAGCGAAATCCCTATATCTAGCGAAACTCCCCATTTTTAGCGAAATTCCCCCATGTTCATCGAAATCACCCAATGTTTAGCGAAATACCCCATGTTTAGCGAAATTCCCCATCTCTAGCGAAATTCCCCACTCTAGCGAAACTCCCCACTCTGGCGAAATTCCCCACTCTAGCGAAATTCCATACTTTAGCGAAATTCCCCACTCTAGCGAAATTCCCCATCTCTAGCGAAATTCCCCATCTCTAGCGAAATTCCCCATCTCTAGCGAAATTCCCCATCTCTAGCGAAATTCCCCATCTCTAGCGAAATTCCCCATCTCTAGCGAAATTCCCCATCCCTAGCGAAATTCCCCATCTCTAGAGAAATTCCCCTCTCTAGCGAAATTCCCCACTCTAGAGAAATTCCCCACTCTAGCGAAATTCCCCACTCTAGCGAAATTCCCCACTCTAGCGAAATTCCCCATCTCTAGCGAAATTCCCCACTCTAGCGAAACTCCCCACTCTAGCGAAATTCCCCACTCTAGCGAAATTCCATACTTTAGCGAAATTCCCCACTCTAGCGAAATTCCCCATCTCTAGCGAAATTCCCCATCTCTAGCGAAATTCCCCATCTCTAGCAAAATTCCCCATCTCTAGCGAAATTCCCCATCTCTAGAGAAATTCCCCATCTCTAGCGAAATTCCCTACTCTAACGAAATTCCCCACTCTAGCGAAATTCCCCATCTCTAGCGAAATTACTAATCTGTAACGAAATTCCCCATCTGTAGCGAAATTCCCCATTTCTAGCGAAATTACCCATCTGTAAAGAAATTCCCCATCTGTAACGAAATTCCCCATCTCTAGCGAAATTCCCCATCTCTAGCGAAATTCCCCATCTCTAGCGAAATTCCCCACTCTAGCGAAATTCCCCACTCTATCGAAATTCCCTACTCTAGCAAAATTCCCCACTCTAGCGAAATTCCCCACTCTAGCGAAATTCCCCACTCTAGCGAATTTCCCCACTCTAGCGAACTTCCCCACTCTATCGAAATTCCCCATCTCTAGCGAAATTCCCCATTTCTAACGAAATTCCCCATCTCTAGCGAAATTACCCATCTGTAACGAAATTCCCCCATTTTTAGCGAAATCCCTATATCTAGCGAAACTCCCCATTTTTAGCGAAATTCCCCCATGTTCATCGAAATTACCCAATGTTTAGCGAAATACCCCATGTTTAGCGAAATTCCCCATCTCTAGCGAAATTCCCCACTCTAGCGAAACTCCCCACTCTAGCGAAATTCCCCACTCTAGCGAAATTCCATACTTTAGCGAAATTCCCCACTCTAGCGAAATTCCCCATCTCTAGCGAAATTCCCCATCTCTAGCGAAAATCCCCATCTCTAGCGAAATTCCCCATCTCTAGCGAAATTCCCCATCTCTAGCGAAATTCCCCATCTCTAGCGAAATTCCCCATCTCTAGAGAAATTCCCCTCTCTAGCGAAATTCCCCACTCTAGAGAAATTCCCCACTCTAGCGAAATTCCCCACTCTAGCGAAATTCCCCACTCTAGCGAAATTCCCCATCTCTAGCGAAATTCCCCACTCTAGCGAAACTCCCCACTCTAGCGAAATTCCCCACTCTAGCGAAATTCCATACTTTAGCGAAATTCCCCACTCTAGCGAAATTCCCCATCTCTAGCGAAATTCCCCATCTCTAGCGAAATTCCCCATCTCTAGCAAAATTCCCCATCTCTAGCGAAATTCCCCATCTCTAGAGAAATTCCCCATCTCTAGCGAAATTCCCTACTCTAGCGAAATTCCCCACTCTAGCGAAATTCCCCATCTCTAGCGAAATTACTAATCTGTAACGAAATTCCCCATCTGTAGCGAAATTCCCCATTTCTAGCGAAATTACCTATCTGTAACGAAATTCCCCATCTGTAACGAAATTCCCCATCTCTAGCGAAATTCCCCATCTCTAGCGAAATTCCCCATCTCTAGCGAAACTCCCCACTCTAGCGAAATTTCCCACTCTAGCGAAATTCCCCACTCTATCGAAATTCCCTACTCTAGCAAAATTCCCCACTCTAGCGAAATTCCCCACTCTAGCGAAATTCCCCACTCTAGCGAAATTCCCGACTCTAGCGAAATTCCCCACTCCAGCGAAATTCCCCACTCGAGCGAAATTCCCCACTCGAGCGAAATTCCACATCTCTAGCGAAATTCCCCATCTCTAACGAAATTCCACATCTCTAGCGAAATTCCCCATCTCTAACGAAATTCCCCATCTATAGCGAAATTCCCCATCTCTAGCGAAATTCCCCTCTCTAGCGAAATTCCCCTCTCTAGCGAAATTCCCCACTCTAGCGAAATTCCCCACTCTAGAGAAATTCCCCACTCTAGCGAAATTCCCCACTCTAGCGAAATTCCCCACTCTAGCGAAATTCCCCACTCTAGCGAAATTCCCCACTCTAGCGAAATTCCCCACTCTAGCGAAATTCCCCACTCTAGCGAAATTCCCTACTCTAGCGAAATTCCCCACTCTAGCGAAATTCCCCACTCTAGCGAAATTCCCCACTCTAGCGAAATTCCCCACTCTAGCGAAATTCCCCACTCTAGCGAAATTCCCCACTCTAGCGAAATTCCCCACTCTAGCGAAATTCCCCACTCTAGCGAAATTCCCCACTCTAGCGAAATTCCCCACTCTATCGAAATTCCTCATCTCTAGCGAAATTCCCCATCTGTAACGAAATTCCCCCATTTTTAGCGAAATCCCCCATCTGTAACGAAATTCTCCATCTCTAGCGAAAT
Organism: Odiellus spinosus; assembly: GCA_963920705.1. Lineage (NCBI taxonomy): Eukaryota > Metazoa > Arthropoda > Arachnida > Opiliones > Phalangiidae > Odiellus > Odiellus spinosus. The sequence continues at coordinate 4,311,242 of OY987229.1, forward strand.
TACCCATCTGTAACGAAATCCCCCCATTTTTAGCGAAATCCCCCATATCTAGCGAAACTCCCCATTTTTAGCGAAATTCCCCCATGTTCATCGAAATTACCCAATGTTTAGCGAAATACCCCATGTTTAGCGAAATTCCCCATCTCTAGCGAAATTCCCCACTCTAGCGAAACTCCCCACTCTAGCGAAATTCCCCACTCTAGCGAAATTCCATACTTTAGCGAAATTCCCCACTCTAGCGAAATTCCCCATCTCTAGCGAAATTCCCCATCTCTAGCGAAATTCCTCTTCTCTAGCGAAATTCCCCATCTCTAGCGAAATTCCCCATCTCTAGCGAAATTCCCCATCTCTAGCGAAATTCCCCATCTCTAGAGAAATTCCCCTCTCTAGCGAAATTCCCCACTCTAGAGAAATTCCCCACTCTAGCGAAATTCCCCATCTCTAGCGAAATTCCCCATCTCTAGAGAAATTCCCCATCTCTAGCGAAATTCCCCACTCTAGCGAAATTCCCCACTCTATCGAAATTCCCTACTCTAGCAAAATTCCCCACTCTAGCGAAATTCCCCACTCTAGCGAAATTCCCCACTCTAGCGAAATTCCCCACTCTAGCGAACTTCCCCACTCTATCGAAATTCCCCATCTCTAGCGAAATTCCCCATTTCTAACGAAATTCCCCACTCTAGCGAAATTCCATACTTTAGCGAAATTCCCCACTCTAGCGAAATTCCCCATCTCTAGCGAAATTCCCCATCTCTAGCGAAATTCCTCTTCTCTAGCGAAATTCCCCATCTCTAGCGAAATTCCCCATCTCTAGCGAAATTCCCCATCTCTAGCGAAATTCCCCATCTCTAGAGAAATTCCCCTCTCTAGCGAAATTCCCCACTCTAGAGAAATTCCCCACTCTAGCGAAATTCCCCATCTCTAGCGAAATTCCCCATCTCTAGAGAAATTCCCCATCTCTAGCGAAATTCCCCACTCTAGCGAAATTCCCCACTCTATCGAAATTCCCTACTCTAGCAAAATTCCCCACTCTAGCGAAATTCCCCACTCTAGCGAAATTCCCCACTCTAGCGAAATTCCCCACTCTAGCGAACTTCCCCACTCTATCGAAATTCCCCATCTCTAGCGAAATTCCCCATTTCTAACGAAATTCCCCATCTCTAGCGAAATTACCCATCTGTAACGAAATTCCCCCATTTTTAGCGAAATCCCTATATCTAGCGTAACTCCCCATTTTTAGCGAAATTCCCCCATGTTCATCGAAATTACCCAATGTTTAGCGAAATACCCCATGTTTAGCGAAATTCCCCATCTCTAGCGAAATTCCCCACTCTAGCGAAACTCCCCACTCTAGCGAAATTCCCCACTCTAGCGAAATTCCATACTTTAGCGAAATTCCCCACTCTAGCGAAATTCTCCATCTCTAGCGAAATTCCCCATCTCTAGCGAAATTCCCCATCTCTAGCGAAATTCCCCATCTCTAGCGAAATTCCCCATCTCTAGCGAAATTCCCCATCTCTAGAGAAATTCCCCTCTCTAGCGAAATTCCCCACTCTAGAGAAATTCCCCACTCTAGCGAAATTCCCCACTCTAGAGAAATTCCCCACTCTAGCGAAATTCCCCATCTCTAGCGAAATTCCCCACTCTAGCGAAACTCCCCACTCTAGCGAAATTCCCCACTCTAGCGAAATTCCATACTTTAGCGAAATTCCCCACTCTAGCGAAATTCCCCACTCTAGCGAAATTCCCCATCTCTAGCGAAATTCCCCATCTCTAGCGAAATTCCCCATCTCTAGCGAAATTCCCCATCTCTAGCGAAATTCCCCATCTCTAGAGAAATTCCCCATCTCTAGCGAAATTCCCTACTCTAGCGAAATTCCCCACTCTAGCGAAATTCCCCATCTCTAGCGAAATTACTAATCTGTAACGAAATTCCCCATCTGTAGCGAAATTCCCCATTTCTAGCGAAATTACCCATCTGTAACGAAATTCCCCATCTGTAACGAAATTCCCCATCTCTAGCGAAATTCCCCATCTCTAGCGAAATTCCCCATCTCTAGCGAAATTCCCCACTCTAGCGAAATTCCCCACTCTAGCGAAATTCCCCACTCTATCGAAATTCCCTACTCTAGCAAAATTCCCCACTCTAGCGAAATTCCCCACTCTAGCGAAATTCCCCACTCTAGCGAAATTCCCGACTCTAGCGAAATTCCCCACTCCAGCGAAATTCCCCACTCGAGCGAAATTCCCCACTCGAGCGAAATTCCACATCTCTAGAGAAATTCCCCATCTCTAACGAAATTCCACATCTCTAGCGAAATTCCCCATCTCTAACGAAATTCCCCATCTATAGCGAAATTCCCCATCTCTAGCGAAATTCCCCTCTCTAGCGAAATTCCCCTCTCTAGCGAAATTCCCCACTCTAGCGAAATTCCCCACTCTAGAGAAATTCCCCACTCTAGCGAAATTCCCCACTCTAGCGAAATTCCCCACTCTAGCGAAATTCCCCACTCTAGCGAAATTCCCCACTCTAGCGAAATTCCCCACTCTAGCGAAATTCCCCACTCTAGCGAAATTCCCTACTCTAGCGAAATTCCCCACTCTAGCGAAATTCCCCACTCTAGCGAAATTCCCCACTCTAGCGAAATTCCCCACTCTAGCGAAATTCCCCACTCTAGCGAAATTCCCCACTCTAGCGAAATTCCCCACTCTAGCGAAATTCCCCACTCTAGCGAAATTCCCCACTCTATCGAAATTCCTCATCTCTAGCGAAATTCCCCATCTGTAACGAAATTCCCCCATTTTTAGCGAAATCCCCCATCTGTAACGAAATTCTCCATCTCTAGCGAAATTACCCATCTGTAACGATATCCCCCCATTTTTAGCGAAATCCCCCATATCTAGCGAAACTCCCCATTTTTAGCGAAATTCCCCCATGTTCATCGAAATTACCCAATGTTTAGCGAAATACCCCATGTTTAGCGAAATTCCCCATCTCTAGCGAAATTCCCCACTCTAGCGAAACTCCCCACTCTAGCGAAATTCCCCACTCTAGCGAAATTCCATACTTTAGCGAAATTCCCCACTCTAGCGAAATTCCCCATCTCTAGCGAAATTCCCCATCTCTAGCGAAATTCCTCTTCTCTAGCGAAATTCCCCATCTCTAGCGAAATTCCCCATCTCTAGCGAAATTCCCCATCTCTAGCGAAATTCCCCATCTCTAGAGAAATTCCCCTCTCTAGCGAAATTCCCCACTCTAGAGAAATTCCCCACTCTAGCGAAATTCCCCACTCTAGCGAAATTCCCCACTCTAGCGAAATTCCCCATCTCTAGCGAAATTCCCCACTCTAGCGAAACTCCCCACTCTAGCGAAATTCCCCACTCTAGCGAAATTCCATACTTTAGCGAAATTCCCCACTCTAGCGAAATTCCCCATCTCTAGCGAAATTCCCCATCTCTAGCGAAATTCCCCATCTCTAGCAAAATTCCCCATCTCTAGCGAAATTCCCCATCTCTAGAGAAATTCCCCATCTCTAGCGAAATTCCCTACTCTAGCGAAATTCCCCACTCTAGCGAAATTCACCATCTCTAGCGAAATTACTAATCTGTAACGAAATTCCCCATCTGTAGCGAAATTCCCCATTTCTAGCGAAATTACCCATCTGTAACGAAATTCCCCATCTGTAACGAAATTCCCCATCTCTAGCGAAATTCCCCATCTCTAGCGAAATTCCCCATCTCTAGCGAAACTCCCCATTTTTAGCGAAATTCCCCCATGTTCAGCGAAATTACCCAATGTTTAGAGAAATACCCCATGTTTAGCGAAATTCCCCATCTCTAGCGAAATTGCCCATCTCTAGCGAAATTCCCCATCTCTAGCGAAATTCCTCATCTCTAGCGAAATTCCCCATCTCTAGCGAAATTCCCCATCTCTAGCGAAATTCCCCATCTCTAGCGAAATTCCCCATCTCTAGCGAAATTCCCCATCTCTAGCGAAATTCCCCATCTCTAGAGAAATTCCCCTCTCTAGCGAAATTCCCCACTCTAGAGAAATTCCCCACTCTAGCGAAATTCCCCACTCTAGCGAAATTCCCCACTCTAGCGAAATTCCCCATCTCTAGCGAAATTCCCCACTCTAGCGAAACTCCCCACTCTAGCGAAATTCCCCACTCTAGCGAAATTAAATACTTTAGCGAAATTCCCCACTCTAGCGAAATTCCCCATCTCTAGCGAAATTCCCCATCTCTAGCGAAATTCCCCATCTCTAGCAAAATTCCCCATCTCTAGCGAAATTCCCCATCTCTAGAGAAATTCCCCATCTCTAGCGAAATTCCCTACTCTAGCGAAATTCCCCACTCTAGCGAAATTCCCCATCTCTAGCGAAATTACTAATCTGTAACGAAATTCCCCATCTGTAGCGAAATTCCCCATTTCTAGCGAAATTACCCATCTGTAACGAAATTCCCCATCTGTAACGAAATTCCCCATCTCTAGCGAAATTCCCCATCTCTAGCGAAATTCCCCATCTCTAGCGAAATTCCCCACTCTAGCGAAATTCCCCACTCTAGCGAAATTCCCCACTCTATCGAAATTCCCTACTCTAGCAAAATTCCCCACTCTAGCGAAATTCCCCACTCTAGCGAAATTCCCCACTCTAGCGAAATTCCCGACTCTAGCGAAATTCCCCACTCGAGCGAAATTCCCCACTCGAGCGAAATTCCCCACTCGAGCGAAATTCCACATCTCTAGCGAAATTCCCCATCTCTAACGAAATTCCACATCTCTAGCGAAATTCCCCATCTCTAACGAAATTCCCCATCTATAGCGAAATTCCCCATCTCTAGCGAAATTCCCCTCTCTAGCGAAATTCCCCTCTCTAGCGAAATTCCCCACTCTAGCGAAATTCCCCACTCTAGAGAAATTAACCACTCTAGCGAAATTCCCCACTCTAGCGAAATTCCCCACTCTAGCGAAATTCCCCACTCTAGCGAAATTCCCCACTCTAGCGAAATTCCCCACTCTAGCGAAATTCCCCACTCTAGCGAAATTCCCTACTCTAGCGAAATTCCCCACTCTAGCGAAATTCCCCACTCTAGCGAAATTCCCCACTCTAGCGAAATTCCCCACTCTAGCGAAATTCCCCACTCTAGCGAAATTCCCCACTCTAGCGAAATTCCCCACTCTAGCGAAATTCCCCACTCTAGCGAAATTCCCCACTCTATCGAAATTCCTCATCTCTAGCGAAATTCCCCATCTGTAACGAAATTCCCCCATTTTTAGCGAAATCCCCCATCTGTAACGAAATTCTCCATCTCTAGCGAAATTACCCATCTGTAACGAAATCCCCCCATTTTTAGCGAAATCCCCCATATCTAGCGAAACTCCCCATTTTTAGCGAAATTCCCCCATTTTCAGCGAAATTAGCCAATGTTTAGCGAAATACCCCATGTTTAGTGAAATTCCCCATCTCTAGCGAAATTCCCCACTCTAGCGAAATTCCCAACTTTAGCGAAATTCCCCACTCTAGCGAAATTCCCCATCTCTAGCGAAATTCCCCATCTCTAGCGAAATTCCCCATCTCTAGCGAAATTCCCCATCTCTAGCGAAATTCCCCACCTCTAGCGAAATTCCCCATCTCTAGCGAAATTCCCCATCTCTAGCGAAATTCCCCATCTCTAGCGAAATTCCCCATCTCTAACGAAATTCCACATCTCTAGCGAAATTCCCAATCTCTAACGAAATTCCCCATCTCTAGCGAAATTCCCCATCTCTAGCGAAATTCCCCTCTCTAGCGAAATTCTCCACTCTAGAGAAATTCCCCACTCTAGCGAAATTCCCCACTCTAGCGAAATTCCCCACTCTAGCGAAATTCCCCACTCTAGCGAAATTCCCCACTCTAGCGAAACTCCCCACTCTAGCGAAATTCCCCACTCTAGCGAAATTCCCCACTCTAGCGAAATTCCCCACTCTAGCGAAATTCCCCACTCGAGCGAAATTCCCCACTCTAGCGAAATTCCCCACTCTAGCGAAATTCCCCACTCTAGCGAAATTCCCCACTCTAGGGAAATTCCCCACTCTAGCGAAATTCCCCACTCTAGCGAAATTCCCCACTCTAGCGAAATTCCCCACTCTAGCGAAATTCCCCACTCTATCGAAATTCCCCATCTCTAGCGAAATTCCCCATCTGTAACGAAATTCCCGCATTTTTAACGAAATCCCCCATCTGTAACGAAATTCTCCATCTCTAGCGAAATTACCCATCTGTAACGAAATTCCCCCATTTTTAGCGAAATCCCCCATATCTAGCGAAACTCCCCATTTTTAGCGAAATTCCCCCATGTTCAGCGAAATTACCCAATGTTTAGAGAAATACCCCATGTTTAGCGAAATTCCCCATCTCTAGCGAAATTCCCCATCTCTAGCGAAATTCCCCATCTCTAGCGAAATTCCCCATCTCTAGCGAAATTCCCCATCTCTAGCGAAATTCCCCATCTCTAGAGAAATTCCCCTCTCTAGCGAAATTCCCCACTCTAGAGAAATTCCCCACTCTAGCGAAATTCCCCACTCTAGCGAAATTCCCCACTCTAGCGAAATTCCCCATCTCTAGCGAAATTCCCCACTCTAGCGAAACTCCCCACTCTAGCGAAATTCCCCACTCTAGCGAAATTAAATACTTTAGCGAAATTCCCCACTCTAGCGAAATTCCCCATCTCTAGCGAAATTCCCCATCTCTAGCGAAATTCCCCATCTCTAGCAAAATTCCCCATCTCTAGCGAAATTCCCCATCTCTAGAGAAATTCCCCATCTCTAGCGAAATTCCCTACTCTAGCGAAATTCCCCACTCTAGCGAAATTCCCCATCTCTAGCGAAATTACTAATCTGTAACGAAATTCCCCATCTGTAGCGAAATTCCCCATTTCTAGCGAAATTACCCATCTGTAACGAAATTCCCCATCTGTAACGAAATTCCCCATCTCTAGCGAAATTCCCCATCTCTAGCGAAATTCCCCATCTCTAGCGAAATTCCCCACTCTAGCGAAATTCCCCACTCTAGCGAAATTCCCCACTCTATCGAAATTCCCTACTCTAGCAAAATTCCCCACTCTAGCGAAATTCCCCACTCTAGCGAAATTCCCCACTCTAGCGAAATTCCCGACTCTAGCGAAATTCCCCACTCGAGCGAAATTCCCCACTCGAGCGAAATTCCCCACTCGAGCGAAATTCCACATCTCTAGCGAAATTCCCCATCTCTAACGAAATTCCACATCTCTAGCGAAATTCCCCATCTCTAACGAAATTCCCCATCTATAGCGAAATTCCCCATCTCTAGCGAAATTCCCCTCTCTAGCGAAATTCCCCTCTCTAGCGAAATTCCCCACTCTAGCGAAATTCCCCACTCTAGAGAAATTCCCCACTCTAGCGAAATTCCCCACTCTAGCGAAATTCCCCACTCTAGCGAAATTCCCCACTCTAGCGAAATTCCCCACTCTAGCGAAATTCCCCACTCTAGCGAAATTCCCTACTCTAGCGAAATTCCCCACTCTAGCGAAATTCCCCACTCTAGCGAAATTCCCCACTCTAGCGAAATTCCCCACTCTAGCGAAATTCCCCACTCTAGCGAAATTCCCCACTCTAGCGAAATTCCCCACTCTAGCGAAATTCCCCACTCTATCGAAATTCCTCATCTCTAGCGAAATTCCCCATCTGTAACGAAATTCCCCCATTTTTAGCGAAATCCCCCATCTGTAACGAAATTCTCCATCTCTAGCGAAATTACCCATCTGTAACGAAATCCCCCCATTTTTAGCGAAATCCCCCATATCTAGCGAAACTCCCCATTTTTAGCGAAATTCCCCCATTTTCAGCGAAATTAGCCAATGTTTAGCGAAATACCCCATGTTTAGTGAAATTCCCCATCTCTAGCGAAATTCCCCACTCTAGCGAAATTCCCCACTTTAGCGAAATTCCCCACTCTAGCGAAATTCCCCATCTCTAGCGAAATTCCCCATCTCTAGCGAAATTCCCCATCTCTAGCGAAATTCCCCATCTCTAGCGAAATTCCCCACCTCTAGCGAAATTCCCCATCTCTAGCGAAATTCCCCATCTCTAGCGAAATTCCCCATCTCTAGCGAAATTCCCCATCTCTAACGAAATTCCACATCTCTAGCGAAATTCCCCATCTCTAACGAAATTCCCCATCTCTAGCGAAATTCCCCATCTCTAGCGAAATTCCCCTCTCTAGCGAAATTCTCCACTCTAGAGAAATTCCCCACTCTAGCGAAATTCCCCACTCTAGCGAAATTCCCCACTCTAGCGAAATTCCCCACTCTAGCGAAATTCCCCACTCTAGCGAAACTCCCCATTCTAGCGAAATTCCCCACTCTAGCGAAATTCCCCACTCTAGCGAAATTCCCCACTCTAGCGAAATTCCCCACTCGAGCGAAATTCCCCACTCTAGCGAAATTCCCCACTCTAGCGAAATTCCCCACTCTAGCGAAATTCCCCACTCTAGGGAAATTCCCCACTCTAGCGAAATTCCCCACTCTAGCGAAATTCCCCACTCTAGCGAAATTCCCCACTCTAGCGAAATTCCCCACTCTATCGAAATTCCCCATCTCTAGCGAAATTCCCCATCTGTAACGAAATTCCCGCATTTTTAACGAAATCCCCCATCTGTAACGAAATTCTCCATCTCTAGCGAAATTACCCATCTGTAACGAAATTCCCCCATTTTTAGCGAAATCCCCCATATCTAGCGAAACTCCCCATTTTTAGCGAAATTCCCCCATGTTCAGCGAAATTACCCAATGTTTAGAGAAATACCTCATGTTTAGCGAAATTCCCCATCTCTAGCGAAATTCCCCATCTCTAGCGAAATTCCCCATCTCTAGCGAAATTCCCCACTCTAGCGAAATTCTCCACTCTAGCGAAATTCCCCACTCTAGCGAAATTCCCCACTCTAGCGAAATTCCATATCTCTAGAGAAATTCCCCATCTCTAGCGAAATTCCCATCTCTAGCGAAATTCCCCATCTCTAGCGAAATTCCCCTCTCTAGCGAAATTCCCCTCTCTAGAGAAATTCCCCACTCTAGAGAAATTCCCCACTCTAGCGAAATTCCCCACTCTAGCGAAATTCCCCACTCTAGCGAAATTCCCCACTCTAGCGAAATTCCCCACTCTAGCGAAATTCCCCACTCTAGCGAAATTCCCGACTCTAGCGAAATTCCCCACTCGAGCGAAATTCCCCACTCGAGCGAAATTCCCCACTCGAGCGAAATTCCCCACTCGAGCGAAATTCCCCATCTCTAACGAAATTCCACATCTCTAGCGAAATTCCCCATCTCTAACGAAATTCCCCATCTATAGCGAAATTCCCCATCTCTAGCGAAATTCCCCTCTCTAGCGAAATTCCCCTCTCTAGCGAAATTCCCCACTCTAGCGAAATTCCCCACTCTATCGAAATTACCCATCTCTAGCGAAATTCCCCATTTCTAACGAAATTCCCCATCTCTAGCGAAATTACCCATCTGTAACGAAATTCCCCCATTTTTAGCGAAATCCCTATATCTAGCGAAACTCCCCATTTTTAGCGAAATTCCCCCATGTTCATCGAAATTACCCAATGTTTAGCGAAATACCCCATGTTTAGCGAAATTACCCATCTTTAGCGAAATTCCCCACTCTAGCGAAACTCCCCACTCTAGCGAAATTCCCCACTCTAGCGAAATTCCATACTTTAGCGAAATTCCCCACTCTAGCGAAATTCCCCATCTCTAGCGAAATTCCCCATCTCTAGCGAAATTCCCCATCTCTAGCGAAATTCCCCATCTCTAGCGAAATTCCCCATCTCTAGCGAAATTCCCCATCTCTAGCGAAATTCCCCATCTCTAGCGAAATTCCCCATCTCTAGCGAAATTCCCCATCTCTAGCGGAATTCCCCATCTCTAGAGAAATTCCCCTCTCTAGCGAAATTCCCCACTCTAGAGAAATTCCCCACTCTAGCGAAATTCCCCACTCTAGCGAAATTCCCCACTCTAGCGAAATTCCCCACTCTAGCGAAATTCCCCACTCAAGCGAAATTCCCCACTCTAGCGAAATTCCCCACTCTAGCGAAATTCCCCACTCTAGCGAAATTCCCCACTCGAGCGAAATTCCCCACTCTAGCGAAATTCCCCACTCTAGCGAAATTCCCCACTCTAGCGAAATTCCCCACTCTAGCGAAATTCCCCACTCTAGCGAAATTCCCCACTCTATCGAAATTCCCCATCTCTAGCGAAATTCCCCATCTGTAACGAAATTCCCCCATTTTTAGCGAAATCCCCCATCTGTAACGAAATTCTCCATCTCTAGCGAAATTCCCTACTCTAGCGAAATTCCCCACTCTAGCGAAATTCCCCATCTCTAGCGAAATTACTAATCTGTAACGAAATTCCCCATCTGTAGCGAAATTCCCCATATCTAGCGAAATTACCCATCTGTAACGAAATTCCCCATCTGTAACGAAATTCCCCATCTCTAGCGAAATTCCCCATCTCTAGCGAAATTCCCCATCTCTAGCGAAATTCCCCATCTCTAGCGAAATTCCCCACTCTAGCGAAATTCCCCACTCTATCGAAATTCCCCACTCTAGCAAAATTCCCCACTCTAGCAAAATTCCCCACTCTAGCAAAATTCCCCACTCTAGCGAAATTCCCCACTCTAACGAAATTCCCCACTCTAGCGAAATTCCCGACTCTAGCGAATTTCCCCACTCGAGCGAAATTCCCCACTCGAGCGAAA